>CM046875.1:407919107-409119107 GCA_025667525.1 Glebionis coronaria
TATGCTGCTGTAGCTTAGCGTGCACGAGCATACCTTGAACAACTTAAATAGAGGATGTTTGGGATTGTGTTTTTGGAGGAGACTATGTGATTATTGTGTTTGCAAGATGTAAATAATCAGCGAAAGTTGTTTGGCAGACATTTAAAAAAAAAGTGATTATCTACATTTTTTTACAGACGTACTTCTGCAAAAGCGGGTTGAGACTTGTTTTGTGACAACGCGATTTTACAAACTATAATGTTTTTGAAGTCGCAATCCCAAACACCCCTTAGTAACATAAAGATAGAATTTTCTTTCTGTATCATAATCACATAGTGCGTACCCTGTATTAGATTTTTGTGCTAAAATGTTTTTATTTTTGTTATCAATTTACTAGCAAACATAAACCAATGGTTTACTGGAAAAGTACCTAACATCCTCACAAGAGGTTTAGCCATCTAGGGCTCAGACCTTACTAGGTACTCATTTGGTGGTGGCCAGGGAAAGGGTCGGAACTCAGAATCATTCATGGGATACCTCGGTTAGGCCGCGTACAACTGAGTGTCTGATCAAAACTCGCCCTCTCCGGGTAACCTGAATAGGAAAACCTAATTCGTTTACTTGTTTTACTAATAATATAAACATGGGTTTTCTTCTTATAATCATGGTATATACCTTGTCTTGGATTTCTGGATGCCTCACTCGCTATGTAAATGAAGAATTCAATTTTTATAAGTTGCACATAATTATGTGATAAACCTAATATTTCAGTGAGGGATGCAAACATGTTGGTGTTTGTGACCCCACATCAGTTCATGGAGGGTATATGCAAGAGACTAATTGGAAAGACTAGGAGTGATGCTCAAGCCATTTCTTTGATCAAAGGAATGGAGGTCAAGAAGGAAGGTCCTTGCATGATCTCCACCTTGATTTCCCAACAATTAGGTGTTAATTGTTGTGTTCTTATGGGTGCTAACATCGCTAACGAGGTGATTTTTTACTAACTTTTCAAGAAAAGAAAAAACTAAGTTCAAAATGAGAAAACATGCCTAACAATGTCTAAGCAGATTGCAGTGGAGAAATTTAGTGAAGCAACGGTAGGGTATAGAGGAAACAGAGAGATTGCAGAGACATGGGTGCAGCTATTCAGCACTCCTTACTTTATGGTCTCAGCTGTGAGTGCTACTAATTGATTATCGGGTTGCTTAGGGGGGGGGGGGGGGGGGGGGGGGGGGGGGGGGGGGGTTTGAATATAAACGTGGATTTAAAGTTAGTTATCCGATATTAGATAATCAGAATTTGATAATAAGCTGTAATAACATTTGATAATTTATTTTGTTACAGTTAGTATTATTATAATTACGTGATTCAAAACAGAAGTAGGCTAAAAACGAAGTTTTTATTAATCATATAGATCACTTTCAAAACGGTCATTCAAACACCCTTTATACTTGTTTTATGGGTATATGAAACTTACAAATGAAATCTATTGGATTTATGCAAATACAGTGTCAAGATGTGGAAGGAGTTGAATTATGTGGGACATTGAAAAATGTTGTTGCCATAGCAGCAGGTTCGCTCTTTCTTTCTTTTTTGTATGATTTTCGCTCTCTATTGTGATAATAATTTAGGGGTTTAATGAGTTTGTTTCGTTCTGTACAGGCTTTGTGGATGGATTAGACATGGGAAATAATACAAAGGTTAATGCGAAAACTTTTGATGATCTCGATTTTAAATAAATAATAACTACCATCTTGATTTTTTTTATTGTTTACACGGTTTCAGGCTGCAATAATGAGAATTGGGTTGAGAGAGATGAGAGCTCTTTCAAAGCTCTTGTTCTCTTCGGTTAAAGATAGCACCTTTTTTGAGAGCTGCGGTGTTGCTGATCTTATAACAACTTGCTGTAAGAATGAACATAATTCTTCTTACTTTTTCTCTTTTTCGTGTTTTTGTCAGTTTTAAAGTATCAAAATGGTATAAATGTGTTATTGCAGTAGGAGGACGAAACAGGAAATGTGCAGAAGCTTTTGCTAAGAATGGTGGCAAAAGGTTTGCTTTTGCGCTATCAAGTTATATATCCCATGAGCAGATCATCTTAAATATATCGTAATGATCTGCAGGTCTTTTGATGAGCTTGAAGCTGAGATGCTGCAGGGACAAAAGTTACAGGTACATTTGATTTTCATAAAGATAGCGCTATGAAATGCCAAAAGTTTCGTGAGGCCTCTACTATAAGTTTTTGTAAATGCTTCCTAACTTGCAATTGGGTTGGTTTATACCAAAATTTCGATAAAGATGAAAATCCCCTGATTTATGTATTTATTTAGTGATTAAACATAACAAACACAAAAACATTGAAAGGAAAAAAAGGATTTCAAAACAGGGTTGGGGGAAGGGCGGACTGATGGTGGATATCATGATCATTTCACACGCTCACCATTTTGGCAGTTTTTTAGTAATATGTCATTAATGTACCAAATATAACTGTTACAATAGTTTGGTGGCCTTTGGTTATAGTCATGTTCATCATATACTGTATTGATTGTGAAACACAATGTAAATATTCACAAATTGATTATGAAACACAATGTAAATTTTCATAAACAAAAACAACTGAAAATGCTTCTATACATTGGTTTTGAAGGGGGTTTCAACAGCCAAAGAGGTTTACGAGGTCTTGAAACACAAGGGATGGCTAGAGATGTTTCCATTGTTCACAACAGTTCATGAGATTTGCACTGGCCGTCTTCCACCAACCGCTATTGTCGAGTACAGCGAGCACGCACCAAAGTATCCACTAACGGGTGGCCCAACTTTGTTTCAGTAACTTACATGGCTATAAACAAAGTAACATATACTTTAGTTTTAAACTGTAATCTTGAAGTTGTTTCGCGCAGCTGGTTATTTTAAGCATTTGGTGAATAAACAACGTAGAAAAATGCTTCTACACATGAAATATTGCCAATTGAACCCAAATATCAGGAAAGTTTTATTGCTCTTTCCCTATATCAAGATCAATCATACATGGAAAAACACATTTGGATTATGTTTCGAGTTCATACCCATGTTCTACACAAAGAAGCAATGCCTATAACTCATAGAGAAAGCAAAATATTATTTGTATATCATTCAATTTCATATGAAAAAAAAAGAAGAAAAAGTTAAGCATTTTACAGATGTAAACAATCATACTATCTCTCGAAATAAGTGTCCACTGTATCGTCTTAAAATAAATGTCTACTTTGTATTTGGGCTAATAAAAAGATGTCTTAAAATAGACGTCTACTTCGTATCTGGGCTAATAAAAAGATACATTAAAGGTAGATTTTTTTTAGAACGGCAATTTTACTATCTCACATTTCATATATCACAAACTATTTCACATGTCTTAAGTGAGACTTGAACCCACAAGTATTTGATAGGGGAGTTTCTAACACAACATGGGACGAATTGGGACACAAACCCTTTGGTACATTATGGGTAGAAATGATATTGGATTAATGAATAATGCAATTATGCTATGCATTATGAAGCAAAAACAACACGCACGTGCCCTTTCTGGACGCGTTGTTCTTAAACCTCCCGACCCAGGTCACGTTCGTCAGGCCGAGTTGGTGAATGTGAGTGTGTGTTGATTTTGGCTTTTGTGTGATATTGTGTTTAAGTGTAACATCTTGTTGGGGATGAGTGAAAAATTGATGTTACACTCGGTTGTCGGCAGTGAACGCGATAATCACTACACCCGAAACAGACCTTAACGATATTTCCTAAATGAATTGACGGACTACTACAACAGCAAGATTTGACATCAATCGCTGATTTAAAAACGTAAATCAGTTTATTATAAAATCAAACCAAAAATTACATACTAAACACATATGTTAAACAAAAAGAAGTGCCCCCATGCAGGATCGAACTACAGACCTCCAGTTTACAAGACTGGCGCTCTACCACTGAGCTATAGGGGCTTCTCGTTTCTTAAGCTATAAATAAATTTAATTTTATTTTTCAAGTATGAACTTTAATTTTTTTGAAGTATTGAACTTTAAGTGAATAATAACAAAGTAACTAAAGATATCAAGAGAAGTTACCAGGTAGGACCTGCATCTACAACATACACATATTATAAGTGAAACAAGTCTCGATCTCTCTCAACTCTGGTACTAGTATGTATTTTTGGATAACATATTCGTTAGCATGACTGTTGATGCAAATCTTCGTGGGTCGCTTGGACTCTTGCAGTTGTTCTGCTTGCTCCTTTCGTCCCGTAAAATAATACCAACATAACATATGATTCATATGTGTATGTTAGGTTTACAAGAATTTTGTAAACAAATAATTAAATGTACTTATAAACACAAATTGTTTTAAACCCACACCAATGTGGGACAGAGTCATGCTTAGTGATGATCGTAAAACTTTTAAATATGTTATACAACACACAGAGCCGTTTAGGATGCATAATCATACATACATTCATACACACTATTAACATGTTGTGTTGACTTGTTGAATAAAAATATACGTTAGATGTATACATACATACGTCATGAGTGACCTGTTAGTAAAATTTATCACCTGTTAATATGAAATTTTGCTAGCAGTAACTTGTTTTATTGACTAATCAGAAACCTTGGTTCATTCCCCTTTACCGGGGTAATCATTCCCCTTTACCCAAAAAAAAAAAAAAGAAACCTTGGTTCATTCATTACCTTAAGAAAATGAAATTCTTATGTCTACGAAAAGCACAAAATGACCCGTTTTTTTTTTACCGAAACTGGGTCAATCGGTTGATCCGGCCAGGTCGACCCGGGTTTTAAAAACATTAATTCTAAGTGAAACAGTTCTCAATCTCAACTCTCGTACTAGTATGAAATTTTGGATAACATACTCGTTAGCATGACTGGTTTGGAACTTTAACTGTCAAGTAGGAAAATTTGCCAAGAGTCTCTTAAACCGCATTATTACAACATCTAAAAAAGTTAGTAATATTATTTTCGTAAGCTAAACAAATTCTTGGTTAGCCAAACGCAATGGTTGACAGTACATACCACTCACCAAAACTTTCGAGTAAAAAGTATTGTATATAATAAGTACGCGCTGTCCACCAAACTCTCGTACTAGATGTATTTTTGGATAACATATTCGTTAGCATGACTGTCGTGGGTCTCTTGGACTCGCAGTTGGTTCTGCTTGCTCTTTCGTCCCTAGCTGAGAGTGAGAGAGAACACCGTGAGCTCCCCTCGGGTGGTTAATCCGAGAGCAACCTCTGGTGTAATGATGTAAAAAAAATACCATCAAACCCAACATACACTACAATATTCGACTCCTTCTCTGGCCAATTTCGCGATGTTTCCCTGGCGACATGTCGCCAGGAAAGGTGAATCCCTGGCGACATGTCGTCAGGGAAACGTCGCCAAGAAAGGCTGGTGCGGGATTGTTTCCCTGGCGACTAATTAGGGTTTCCCTGGCGACTAAGTGGGCCCCGCAACTCTTTGGTTCAAAAATTGGTGCCACGCTGGAGTTGGTACGGGATAGTTTCCCTGGCGACATATGTCGCCAGGGAAAAGTTGGCTGATTAAGGAACTTAAGTAAAAAAGATTATTTCCCTGGCGACATGTCGCCAGGGAAACTTGGCTGACTTTTTAGAAAGTCAAGTGAGCCCAAGTTTCCCTGACGACATGTCGCCAGGGAAACTTGGCTGACTTTTTAGAAAGTCAAGTGAGCCCAAGTTTCCCTGGCGACATGTCGCCAGGGAAACTTTGACATTTTTTTTAGCAGCCTGCACAGCAGGCTGTTTCCAGATTTTTTCCGGAAAAAATCTACCAAAACCTGGGAATACAAATATAAAACCTGAAGATACAAATACTAAAAATCTACCACGAATCTAGTAACAAAACACAATAACATGTAACCTCTCGATCAATACAAATACATATGTCACAACTTGAGTACAAAGTTCCTAGTTACACTTATTAAACATGCCGACTCATTTATTGAACATCTAACGTGTAACCAACACATGTCGAGTCGTCCATTGAACATCCAACGTATAACCATAACAAACCGGATCATCCATTGACATCCAACGTACAACCATAACAAACCGGGTCATCCATTGAACATCCAACGTTTAACTATTGGCAGGAAAACGTTGGCGGGAAAACATTGGCGGGAAAATGTTAACCATTTCCCTCACTTTTTGACCATAAAAGGATTCACACACACTTATCATCAGCAGATCACACACACACACTTATCATCTCCTACCAAACTCACCACCACCACCACCTGATTTGGTAGCAGATGGATCCCCGTGAAGCTTATAAGTGTACACGTGGAAATGGATATATAGTGTTGAGACAGTCACATTAACACCATAGCTTTGGTAAACTTTATTATGCATGTCCTCTTTCGAAGGTAAACAATCTAAAGTATTTTTATTTATGTAATATTTGTGATTTTTAAAATAACATGTCATGTCATTTTTTTATTTTGTAACAACCAAAAAAACAAGATTATGGATGTGGAAATTTTATATGGAAGGATGATCTAGATCTACAACTCCGTATAAGATCTTCCTCTGGATCTTCAATGTGACGCCCCCAAATTGAGTCAACGCAGCGGAAAATAATATTTGGGTGTCACGTAGGTGGATCAACAGCAGACAGAACATAGAGCAACAGATAAAAGATTATCCTTACATTTATTACATGATTGAAAGTGCAAATAGTATTACAGTAGTCTTTAACATTGTCTGAAAGTTTGAATTTATTCCCAAATTATAAAACCCCAGATGAGCTCTATAATGCAATCTATCATGATGCTTGACTTCATGCACACCATTACCTGCTTCAGTTACCTGAGAAAACATGCTTAGAAAGTCAACATAAAGTTGGTGAATTCACATGTTTAATTAAGTTAAGTTTGGACATTAGATATTCCCAGAAGTAGTAATGCACAAAGCAGTAATACTTAAAAGTAATTATATTTCCATATTGCCCGAAACTGAAACTTGACAGTTAAGTCCTTAACAGATAAGGACCCTTCGCCATATAAGGCACCCATAACAAAAATAAGTGCTGACATGTGAAACATCTGTTGTCCCGACCGAGGCACAGTGAGCATGACTCACCCAGATGGGGACGGTCAATCCCAAATAGATCTATTTATAACATTCAGGTAATTTAATAATTCTAACAGTTTCGGATGCACGGGTCATGCTGTTCATCTACAATAGGCATGGTAATCAAAGGTTTCACAGTTCAATCTATGTCCATAAAAATCAAATATGTTGCATGTTTTCTTCCCCATTAAAAGGTTTAAAAGTTTGTCAATATATAAAGTGGGGCCATGAACTCACCTCAGTAGTACAGCAATAAGTCAGAAGATAAATCTGATAAGGATGCTCACGATACAGTCAACGACCTAAATAATTATGAGGTCTCAGTAATTGCATAACATAATGCATAAAAGTTTCAGAATAAATCTGTACATGTTTAAACGGGTTTAAGTATTTAATTACAATACTTATAATTTGTTCGTCGTAGTATAAGTTTTAATAGTATTTATTTTAGGTAATAAATAAATAATAAGGTTTAATTAATTAATTCACTTAATTAATATTTTGTACTTACGTTGTTTATAAAACACTTTAAATATTCATATAGGATGGTTTTATATACATTTAAAGTGATGGGAAAATAAATATTATTAATATATTTATTTTATAAGTTAACCATTTTCAATTTATATTTAATCTATAAATAAGGTTTATAAATGTATAACATTTATTACAATCCAAGTTTACGTAAGATTTACATTTATTAAGTTATAGGTTTGAAAAATAACAATTGTTACATTTATTTAAGTTTTACGTTTAAATAATGACTTAAAATATATAAGATTTTAAGGTTCGTAATAATTGTATAAAAATACGTTTTAGTCCTTTTAAATAAACGGATACTCGCGATTAAATTACTTTTATACCCCTAGGGTTTCTAAATCTTTCAAGTATTTACAGTTTTGGTCCCTCCTAGTTACACGTGTAACTAGGGTTTCTTAAAGTTTCATAAAGTGTCAATTTTGGTCCTTATAGTATGCGACATATTCTAGGGCTTATAATAGTTTCACTTAATGGCAGTTTTGGTCCCTATAGTTTCGGCTAATAATAATGTTTATTACAAGTTACACTTTTGCCCCCTAGGGCTTGCATGGGTTTCGGCTATAGGCAGGTTTAGTCCCTAGGGTTGCTTAGGGTTTTATTAAGTTTAGTAACTTGACACTTTTAGTCCCTAAGGTTTATTTTAGGTCGCGGCTTGTGTCCAACATAGTCCTTAGGCTTTCCAAAGTTTACACAACTTACCCTAATATTTTAGTAATCTCTTTTTAGTCCTTTTTAACTTTACAAAGTTTCGGATATGTTCAAAACACACCCTTGAACTCTCGGCATATTTTTAAAAGTGGATCAAAGTTTATGTTTTTGAAATACCAATTTCTACACTTATTCATTTAGACCCCTTTTACTTACTAAAATTACATTTTAGTCCGAAAGTATTATTTGTGCCATTTTTAACCCGAAAGTTTATATATATACTATTTTAGTCCAAAACTTCTTAGATCTATCATTTAAATCCAAAATAATCATAGATCTATATTTTTAACATGTAACTTTATAAAATCATATTTTTGACACTAAAAGTCTTATAAAACATTTATTTAATAAAAATGATTATTTATCTAGGCAAAGTATTATAGTGAGCTTAAACTAATCTTATGAGGCCTAGTAGTGATCTTAATATTTTAAGGCACCTAATAACATGAAGCTATTATTTCTAGTTATATCTAAACATTACAAGATCACTCAAAATCATAATATGAGCTTAAAACTCACGTCCCAAATTATTTGCATGGTTAGGTTTTCATGATTTTACAAGTTAAACAAGATCATGTTGATGTGTTCTTCCAAGTTGACAAGTTTTTACATCAAGTTTTGTTATATATAAAATTTAGCCGTGGGTTTTACTTAGATTTTTAGGGTTTCCATACTTGTTGAAATGTTAACTTTACCAAAATAAACATGTACACATCAATATATATAAATGTAATGTATTAGAAAAGGTAGGTTTTAACTTGGACTTACTTGTTTAGTTAGGTTTAGGAATGATATGAGAATAGATAGAAACAAGTGACAAGCTTTCAACAATGGAGGTCTAGGAAAACATAAGCATGTCGTGGGCTTCAAGGAGTCTTCTAGGGTTCTTGTTCTTGCTTCAATGATCAAGGTTTCTTGTAGGTTGAGCTTAGGATTAACCTTTAGGTTGTAGAAGACATAGTATAGGAGTAGTAATAAAGCTTGAAGGTTTGAAAATTGTGGTTTGGGGTGTTTAGCCGTAGGTTTTAGAGAGAAAGAGTGAAGTGAGATTGGAAAATATAATGTGTTGTGTGTTGTGTATTTGTTTCGGCTTAAGAAGAAAGAGAACCAAGATTTAGTAAATCTTATACCTAGTACTAATGATATATCCTAGATATGATGTATCTAGTTGGGATACTTCCTAGTTGATTTCAACATGTGGCAAAAACTAGCAACTCCTTCCTTTCCTCTTTTTGGTTCCAACCGTGTGGTTTGGTAAGTCAAATAGGGGGACAAGTTCTTACATGGCATAGTAGTATGCATGGGGTTTGAGTGTGTAAGTGACTAAGTATGCTTTGTGTAAGCAAAAGCATGGTTAGTTGTAAGTAAAGTAAGGCTTATGCATGTATAAGTATAGGGTATTAGTGGAGTGTATGATTACACTAGGTTACTTGTAGCTAGTTAAATCAAATGATGGTAGTGCATGCATGCATACATACACACGTTTTAATATAGGCATGGGAAAGGTTTTGGGTAAATTTTGCCAAGTGTTGTATGATAATAATAGTCATTGTATATTATTATTGGTACTTGTTGTGTTGTAGGTATTTTTGTTGAAGCTTTTAGATAACTTAGTGAAAGTGTATTATTAAATACATTACTAAAATTAATTTACTTTATTAAAGTAAATAGGTGACAATGTAAAATAATATACATTGATTTTAAAGTGTTTAGGCATTTAATCCTTTTAAGTATTATATGTAAATATGTACATATAAAAGTAACTCAAGTACTTAATAAAATAAATTAAGTAAGGTTACAGTTTTATCTCAAATATGTACTGAGGTGATGAATTTCATTATTCAACCAAGTGGCCAGTCAATTGCCAAGGTAGTCAACAAATGACTAAAGGTTCATATATTATTCAATCAAGTGGCCAGTCAATTGCCAAGGTAGTCAACAAATGACTAAAGGTTCATATATTATATAAAATAAATATGAAAGGTAGTATGACAATAGGTATATGATAATTAATAAGTCATATAAAAGTGAAATTATATAAATTCCAAATATAAATAGTACTACAGTTGACAGAGTCAATGAGGGTAAAAACAGAGGTTTTACAGCACCATCCCGTTATTTTAGCTTTATCCTCAAAGCTTAAGATGAAGCCATTGGTCAGGTGAACAAGTGTGGATACTTGGTCTTGAACGAGTCTTCTCGTTCCCAAGTGAACTCAGGGCCTCTCCTAGAGTTCCAACGTACTTTGACCAACGGGATGTGACTGTGATACTTGCTTTTTGCACTGGGTTCAATTATATTCTCGATATCCTCTCGAATTGATCTTGGTTCTAAGTGGAATGATTGTTCTTGGTTACTAAAAAGGGGATTGGTTTTCTAATCTACTAAATGTTAAATGCTCTAAAATGTAAACTTAAATTTAAAAGTAATTAAATTAATAACAATTAATAAAACTTGAATTAAAATTAAACTTAAAAATTAAAATATAAATATGAAATGAAGAAACAGTAAGTAACACTTAAAAATACTCAAAGAAAATTGATTCGGAAGTAACCTTGATTCGGAATTTGTTGATCCGGAACTTCGTCCGGAACCTTCACTTGGAAGTTGACTCGGAAGATTGATCCGGAACTTCGTTCGGAACCTTTACCCGGAACTTTGAGTCGGAACTTTACTCGGAACCTTGATTCGGAAGTTTGGTGATCCGGAAGTTCGTCCGGAACTTTTGGTCCGGAAGTTTATTCGGAAGATTTGTAAAGAACATTCATTCGGAACTTTTTGAAAGAAAAACTCATTCGGAACTTTAAAAACAAACATTCATTCGGAACTTTTGGAAATAACATTCATCCGGAACTTTTGTTCATTCGGATGATTTAGTTCATCCGGAACTTTAGTTCATCCGGAACTTTCTAACTGACTCGGAACTTTTAAAAAGAAAACTCATTCGGAAGATTTGAAACTCATTCGGAAGTTTGGTTCATCCGGAACTTTATGTTCATCCGGAACTTTATGTTCATCCGGAACTATTTGCTCATCCGGAACTTTTTGGTTCATTCGGAAGTTTATGTTCATCCGTAACCTGGGAATACTCAAGAACAGTAACCTTTACCGAAGAACAGGGAGATACGTTTTAATCCAAAATCGAGCTAAATAAGCAAAAAGGTTTTACCAAATTAACCAATAATTATTTAATAACCATAAACAACAAATCCCAACAGTAAAAACACAAATTCAACAACTTTTTAAAATCAAAACTCAACCAAATAAGAACTTTAGAACTTAAAATAAAAAGATGACGAAGAACAAGATGAATGAAAAGATTAAAGGAAGACTTGTATTAATGATTAATGTTGAACAAAATAAAAGACAAGATTAAACTACAAGATTTGGAAGAACAATAATCAAAATCACCAAACACCCTAGTGGTGTTGGTGATGACTACGAACAAGAAAAGATAAAAAGAAGGGAATGAAAAACTGGATGAAAAGTGTGAGGGGAACCCTTTATATAGGTGTTCCCTTTGGTTGGTGAGTGCGCTTTCTCCCGTTCTTCTTGTCTTCTCGTCTTTTCAGAAAAGTTGACGTTTTCGATTCTGATTCGGGATTTGTCGTCGATTAAATTCAACTCGTCTTTTTAATTTCTTCGTTTAATAGACTTGAGTTTCTTCGACTTATGTAGATCTTCCATCTTTGGTCCTTTTCTTCAATAAATCTTCGAATAGGCCCAGTGACTTCAAATCTTTTGCATCTCTTGGACAATAGACTTCATCTTGAGTCTTTTTCTTTGATAAATCCCGTGCAATCCCATGTTTTCTCCAATATTAATCCGGTTGGCTCTGAAAACACAATATACACAAAAACCACGCATAATTCCAAACAAATGATATTAAATACGCGTTTTGGTCTTGTTTTAGCCAGAATTAAGTGGTAAAAGGATGGGTGTTTACACACCTATCAAATCCCCTACACTTAACCATTGCCATGCCCTCATGCAATGCTTAGTGATAAAGCAATTTTACACTTTTCTCATAATTAATCAACCTTGGCCTTATTCAAATACTACTAAACAAAAATTAAAGTACTAAAAGAAATTAAACTTTAAAGGAAATAAAAGGATAGAAAACCATTTTCACTTGAAAATAGCTACATGAAAATAACTTGCAAAGAGATCAAGGACTTACATTAGGGCTTTGGTGCTGCGAAGATTTATCACCCTCAAGTTTCACGTTCCCCAAACTAAGCTTAAAAACGAGATCATTGTTATTATAAGTTAGTAAATCAAACACTTACACACATGGCTCAATTATATGCTTAAACTCCCTTATTCCTAGGTGTATCTCTTATATTTTATTTTTGGACTTATTTCGATAGTTTATTTAGACCGAAAGCAAAGTAGAACGATTTGATCAATAGTTAGCTAAAGGACAAAATCTCTTAAAACTGCTTCTCGGGATATCAAAAAGTTCATATCTTGGCATAACTCGGTTCACGATTTGAGACCTTTCTCGGGCCGATATTTGGCATGTACTTCATACTTCATATCTTGAGAGACGTGCTTGAGATAATGGTCTTCTCATCGTTAATAGAGTTTCTTCACTTGGAGACTTTTGAGGGGTACTCCAACTTTGTTGACCACGACTTCATGATTATTTCTTCAATCTCTAATTGGGATTTTGAGATACAACGATCCGCCTCCTTTTCGGACTTGGATCTATTTATCCTCATACCTTGTTAGGGTCTTTTCGGATAGACTTCTCCATGATCTTTATGGGAGTTGATTGCTTTTCGTCGTGAGTCTTGATCCTTCATATCGATTTTGGGAATAATGCTTTTCACATCACCTTGGATCTTTAGCAATAAAATGGAATCCTCATGCCTTGTTAGGGCCTTTTCGGACTCGCCAATCTTCGCGCCCCGCTTCATAAGTTATGCCTTGGCTATGAACTCTTATCATTACCGAGCAACTTTTAAACGATCTTGGGCTAGAAGCTAAGTAATTTTTCAAATCGTACGACCTTACTTATTTCAGATAAATTATTAGCAAGTGATGGGAGAATAGGCAAATAATTACACCAAGTGAGCTTGTGCAAGAATACCGACTTATAATTGACTCTATCATTTCTCGTCCTCCACAATTTAAAATCTCAAGTAATGAGACTCGTGGATACTTAGCCTAATAAACCAATTAAGGTTTACATGGTTAAGGATACTAGCTAGAATAAACTTGGATAAGTCTATTCGGGTTGAGTCAAAATAAACGCAACGGGCCTAATATGTCAAAGACTCCTAAACTAGCTACACCACTTTATTAATATTTGACTTTATAGCGGGATATATACATACGAAAGTAACGATAAAAATTTAAAAATTACGACTAAATGGCCAAAGTTAATAAAAAATTTGAAAAATGTTGAAAAATATTATTTTCCGGTTAAATGAAGGCATTTTCATGGAAAAGTCCACTTAAAACTTCGATAGAAGTCCCCCCTACACTTAAGATAAACATTGTCCTTAATGTTTAAGCATGTGGGAAAAATCTCCCCTACACTTATGACATTGTGCACGTTGGTTAACTCAAGTTAAGGAAGAGACGACTAAAGTGATCAATTTCAAATGTGAGTATAAAGAAAATTGAATCTCGATAGTTGAGATATAGAACCGGATTTCGGATAACACGGGAGCACGGTTCTTCAAAGATTCCAAGAGTGCACTTATCCCTGTAATCACATCACCACACAAATAAAAACACCGATAGAGGTCCCCCTACACTTAGGAGGTTAAAACATAAAAGGATAGATACTCGGGTTGCCTCCCGAGGAGCGCTTGTTTTTGATAACCGAGTCACGAGCCTGACTCGACCCAAAATTAGTTCATGGGGAACGTGGTGAGGGATGGAATCATCTCCTGAGAGGTGTCCTCACCAAAGTACAACTTCACTCGTTGGCCATTCACCTTAAAATTCGGTCCATCAGGTTGAGCGAGCTCGAGAGTACCATATGGAAAAATTTGGGCAATGGTGAATGGGCCGGACCAACGAGATTTGAGCTTGCCCGAAAAGATTTTCAACCGAGAGTTAAAGAGTAAAACTTTGTCTCCAACATGGAACTCTCGGTTTTTAATCTTAGAGTCGTGAATGAGCTTAGTCTTCTCCTTATAGATCAAAGAATTTTCATAAGCCTCATTACGGAGTTCATTGAGCTCATTGAGTTGGATCTTGCGTAGGTCACCGGCTTTGTTGATATCAAAATTAGCCCACTTCAAGGCCCAGTAAGCCTTGTGCTCCAACTCAATGGGGAGGTGGCATGCTTTCCCGTACACGAGACGATATGACGTACAACCAATCAGAGTCTTGTATGCGATACGAAAAGCCCACAAAGCATCATCAAGTTTATCAGCCCATGAGGCACGATGCTCTCCCACGGTCCTTTCAAGAATTCGCTTTAGTCCTCGGTTGGATATTTCAGCCTGGCCATTAGTTTGTGGGTGGTAGGCTGTGGAAAGACGATGATTTACACCATACTTAGCCATGACTCTAGCAAATTGGTCATTGCAAAAATGAGTCCCACGATCACTAATAATGGCACGAGGCACACCGAATCTAGCGAATAGAGATTTCAAAAAGTTACAAACCACCCTTACGTCATTAGTGGGTAAAGCTTTGGCTTCAACCCATTTGGAGACGTAGTTAACGGCAACAAGGATGTATTTGTTTCCTTTAGAAGAAGGGAATGGCCCCATAAAGTCGATACCCCAAACATCAAAGATTTCACACTCTTGAATGAAATTCTGAGGCATCTCGTCTTTATGTGTGATCGTGCCTTGTTTTTGGCAAACATCACATCGTTTAACCATATTGTGAGCGTCACGATATATGGAGGGCCAATAAAATCCTGAGTCAAACACTTTTTTGGCGGTGTAGTTGGGACCAAAGTGACCACCGGTGGGTCCTTTGTGGCAAGCGTCAAGGATTTCTAAAGCTGCCGGTCCATCAACACATCGGCGAATAATCAAGTCGGCACATTGTTTGAATAGGTAAGGGTCATCCCAAAAGTAAGTCTTAATGTCGTTGAAGAACTTTTTCTTTTGTTGGGATGTTAACCCTTCCTTGAGAATTCCACCCGCTAAGTAGTTTGCAATGTCCGCAAACCACGGGGTTTCATCAGAAGTCGAGTTAATAGACATTAAGGTCTACAAGGGAAAAGAATCATTGATTTCTTTGTTCGGATGATCCCCCTGGTAAGGATCCTCAAGTCTACTGAGATGATCCGCGGCTAGGTTTTCAGCTCCTTTTTTATCGCGAATTTCGATTTTAAATTCTTGGAGTAGCAAAACCCAGCGAAGAAGTCTTGGTTTGGAATCTTGCTTTGTCAACAAGTACTTCAACGCGGAATGATCGGTGTAAACGATTGTGGTGGAAAGGACAAGATAGGGGCGGAATTTTTCAAAAGCATAGACAACAGCTAAAAGCTCTTTTTTGATTGTCGTGTAATGCAATTGAGCCCCCGTCATTGTCTTGCTAGCGTAATGGATTGGTTGGAAGTGTTTATTCACTCTTTGTCCCAGAACCTCTCCAATAGCAAAATCACTAGCATCGCACATCAACTCGAAAGGCAGCTCCCAATTAGGGGTAACCAAGACAGGTGCCTTAGTAAGCTTATCCTTAAGCAAGTTGAAGGCTTCAAGGCACTCTTTGGAAAAGATAAAAGGAGTATCTTTTTCCAAGAGGTGGGTCATCGGGCGAGCGATTTGAGAAAAATCTTTGATGAATCGACGGTAGAAGCCCGCATGACCCAGAAAACTTCTCACACCCTTCACGGTTGAAGGTGGAGGCAACTTAGCGATAACATAGACTTTAGCACGGTCTACTTCAAGACCGGCTTTGGAGATCTTGTGTCCTAGCACGATGCCTTCTTTTACCATAAAATGGCATTTTTCCCAATTCAAAACAAGGCGAGTGTCTTCGCACCGCTTAAGCATACGTTCCAAATTGGCAAGGCAAGAAGAGAAGGAATCCCCGAAGACCGAGAAATCATCCATGAAGACTTTCATGGTTTGTTCAACCATGTCATGGAAGATAGATAACATGCACCTTTGGAAAGTCACGGGGGCATTACATAAGCCAAAAGGCATCCTTTTGTACGCAAATGTGCCATAGGGACAAGTGAATGTTGTCTTCTCTTGATCTTGGGGATCGATGGGTATTTGGAAATAACCCGAGAAACCATCAAGAAAGCAGTAATATTCATTACCCGCTAAACGTTCAAGCATTTGGTCCATAAAAGGTAGAGGGAAATGATCCTTTCTCGTGGCATCATTGAGTTTGCGGTAGTCTATACAAACTCTCCACCCAGTAACGAGACGAGTGGAAATCAACTCGTTGTGTTCATTGGGAACAACGGTTATTCCGCCCTTCTTGGGCACACAATGGATTGGACTAACCCATGGTGAATCCAAAATAGGGTAAATCATACCCGCATCAAGAAGTTTGATAACCTCTGTTTTGATGACTTCATGTATTTTTGGATTCACCCTTCGTTGGCTTTGAATTGTGGGCTTAAAGTCGTCCTCCATGAGAATTTTGTGTGTGCAGAAGTGAGGATCAATTCTGCGAATATAAGAAATTTTCCAAGCAATCGCCTTTTTGTGATCTTTAAGCACGGCGATGAGGCGAGTTTTTTCTTCTTCCTTCAAGTCCTTTGCGATAATGACGGGCGACTTTTTCTCTTCTTCAAGGAATACATACTCGAGATGGGGCGGCAGCTCCTTAAGTTCTAAATCCGGAGGATTTTCGACAGGAGGCGTATTCAAAGTCGGAGTATTGATAGCAATAACCGTGGGAGATGGTGGAGAAAGGTTGTCTTCGTTGAGAAGGTTATCAAAGAAATGCATGTCTTCATCCCCATCGGTGGGAGAATCATCATTAGCTAAGTTCACATCTCCCATGGTGGCTTCAAGATTGTTCCAAAACAAATCACTATCTCCAAATAGAGACAGTGATGAATCAATAGAGGAAACGGTTGCAACATTGGGAAGAGAGGTAGGAATACTCTTACAAGCATCTTTGAAGTGTTCTTCACAAGCCTCATCCAGAACGTCAATACAATTAACACTCTCGTATGAGTACGGTTGTGTAAGCAAAAGCATGGTTAGTTGTAAGTAAAGTAAGGCTTATACATGTATAAGTATAGGGTATTAGTGGAGTGTATGATTACACTAGGTTACTTGTAGCTAGTTAAATCAAATGATGGTAGTGCATGCATGCATACATACACACGTTTTAATATAGGCATGGGAAAGGTTTTGGGTAAATTTTGCCAAGTGTTGTATGATAATAATAGTCATTGTATATTATTATTGGTACTTGTTGTGTTGTAGGTATTTTTGTTGAAGCTTTTAGATAACTTAGTGAAAGTGTATTGTTAAATACATTACTAAAATTAATTTACTTTATTAAAGTAAATAGGTGACAATGTAAAATAATATACATTGATTTTAAAGTGTTTAGGCATTTAATCCTTTTAAGTATTATATGTAAATATGTACATATAAAAGTAACTCAGGTACTTAATAAAATAAATTAAGTAAGGTTACAGTTTTATCTCAAATATGTACTGAGGTGATGAATTTCATTATTCAACCAAGTGGCCAGTCAATTGCCAAGGTAGTCAACAAATGACTAAAGGTTCATATATTATTCAATCAAGTGGCCAGTCAATTGCCAAGGTAGTCAACAAATGACTAAAGGTTCATATATTATATAAAATAAATATGAAAGGTAGTATGACAATAGGTATATGATAATTAATAAGTCATATAAAAGTGAAATTATATAAATTCCAAATATAAATAGTACTACAGTTGACAGAGTCAATGAGGGTAAAAACAGAGGTTTTACATTCAACACCTCAGGTTTTCCTTCAAGGCGTTCAATACATCCAAGTTCTTCTACAGGATCTTCTGAATCTGCAACCACTGAGTGCTCAAATTGCAAGATCAAAGATCTAAAGATAAAGATGTTAGAGGCAAGACTAGAAATGGAAAGGCATCCTGAAGACCACGCATGTCAATTGGCTGCAATACTTCATGAGCTTTTAAATGAAATGGAAAATCTTAGCGTTGAGTAGTAATCGGCTGCACTACTTCACGAACTTTAAGTTGATTAGTAATGTCTGTTTTTAAGTTTTCCATTTGATTCCACAAGGGCTATGTATAATATTATGAATAAATAAATGTTTGTTTTATAAATGTCTCATTTTTATAAACGTCGCAAATGTTAGAAATACGTTTTTACGTATATTAGAAGTATCGGTCACTCCACAATATTATTTATGTTGTAATAGCTCGTAGTTAGTGTTACTTATTAAGTTAAGTAAGAAACCGGCCCATGGGCTTGTCATGGGCCGGCCCAAGCCCAAATAAGGGCCTAGGATATAAATACCCCTTTCCACCATGGAAAGGGGTTGGTTGTTGTTCATTTCTTGTTTCCACTTAATAAAAAGACACATAGTTTCTCTCACTTTCTCTCTCTAGTTTCTCTCTCTAGAAAACATCAACCCACTTCATAGATTCACAGGTTATCAAGATTCTACATTTGGTATCAAGAGCTATAGGGTGATTTAAGGTAATGATTTGTGTGATTTTTTTAGTTTTTGATTGTATTAGTGTTCTTTAAGAAGATCCATCTTGATTTTTGGAGTTTTTGGTGTTTTTGTGATTGGGATTAGTAGATAAGTATTAGTTTTTACTTATTATTGTAGAAATCACAAAACTTTTTGGGTTATTTGGTAAAAATCTGGGTTTATTTCATCTTTTTGATCGACTGTTCATACTCGAACAAAGTTTCTGATTACCCAGTAAAGTTCCGAACCAAAAAGTTCCGGATCAAAAAGTTCCGGATCAACCAAAGTTCCGGACCAAAAAGTTCCGAACCAAAAGTTCCGGATCAAGGAAAGTTCCGGATCAAGGAAGTTCCGAACCAAAAGTTTCGGATCAAGGAAAGTTCCGGATCAAGGAAGTTCCGAACCAAAAGTTCCGGATCAAGGAAGTTCCGAACCAAAAGTTCCGGATCAAGAAAAGTTCCGGATCAAGGAAGTTCCGAACCAAAAGTTCCGGATCAAGAAAGTTCCGGATCAAGGAAAAAGTTCCGGATCAAGGGAAAGTTCCGGATCAAGGAAAGTTCCGGATCAAGGAAAAAGTTCCGGATCAAGGGAAAGTTCCGGATCAAATCTTCCGAACCAAAAGTTCCGAATCAAGGTATTCCAAGCCAAAATCTTCCGAATCAACACTTCCGAATCAACAAAAGTTCCGAATCAAGGGATATTTCACTTGTTTTTTTCGACGATTTTTTAGAGGATTTAATCTTGGTTTCTTACAACAAAAACTCAACACAATTCACAAGCTTTACTTCACTGCTCGATCAACCGATAATCTTTGTCTCTTTGAAGTGAACAAAATGAATCCGAATTCAGTAATGCCTCAGATGACATCACTTACGGATATTTCCGTCATTACGGGAACGGATAATCGCCCTCCAATGCTCATCAAAGAAGTTTTTGAAGCTTGGCAAGGCCGGATGATGTCTTACCTTAAGGGAAAACCAGTATATGGGAGGCTTATGGTCAAGTCAATTCTAAATGGTCCACTTGACTATGGTACCATCGTGGTTAAAAACGTGACTCGACCACGAGAATTTGAAGAACTCACTCCAGCTCAACAACTTGTTACAGATGCAGACGAAAAAGCTCTTCAAACCATTCTCCAAGCTCTTCCACATGATATCTATCGGATGGTAAGTCAGTATACTGTGGCAAAGGATTTATGGGAACGTCTAAAGGTGTTGCTACAAGGTACGTCTCTTACCAAACAGGAAAGGGAATGTCAGTTGTATGATCTGTTTGATAGATTCACGTACAACCCAGGGGAAACGCTTCACGACTATTACTTCAGATTCACTACTCTCATGAATGATATGAATGTATACAATCTCGTGATTGCTCCATTCCAGGTTAACACCAAATTTTTGAATACTTTACCTCAAGCTGAATGGGGTGAGTATATTACCGATGTTAAGTTAATCAGGGATTTGCATAAGTGCAATTTGGATCAACTATATGCTTTTCTTCAGCAGCATGAAAAACATGTGATCATGCACCGTTCGCCTCGAGGTATGTACCCTGATTCCTTAGCTTTGATGGCGAATCAACCAAGCTTGTCACACAACAACACTCCTTATATCTTGGGACATCAAGCCTATCATCCATCACCTTACATGACACCAACCTTTCTCCAATACTCAATTCTACCGCAACCACCCACCTCACATCAGCAACAATATCGGTTTAATGCACCTTCATTACAATATGCTACACAACCTCACCCAACAAGCATTGCACCTTATGCTCAGCCTTCATATTCTTCTTATCAAGAGAATGCAGCATATCCATCAAGCTATTCTGATCACATGAGTATTCCTTCTGGTGATTATGCATCTCAACAAGACCAAGCAATGTATTGTGATGATGAGGAAGTCCCCATTCCTGTATTCAAACAAGGAACTGACCCAGTTGAAGTGTTAACCACTATGTCTGCTTATCTCACAAGGACATTAAGCAAAAGAGTATTTAGAGGATCAGCTCCAACTAATAATCAGTTGAGGAATTCATCCAATTCTCGCCAACAAGCTACTATTGAGAATGGCAGGGTAATGGTTCAACCTATTCAACCTTATCAGGGGAGACCTACTACATCAACTACCAATGCTCGCATGGTCAATCCTGCTCCAATGGTCAACACTCCTCCACGGGCTAATTCCACAGGCAAGTTGCGAATGATTACATGCTACAACTGCAAGGAAGAAGGTCACATGTCCAGGGATTGCAAGAAACCCAAGAGGAGAAGGGATGGTCAATGGTTTGCAGAGAAGATTTATCTGGTGAATGCTCAGGCACAAGGAAGGGAACTTGATGAAGAGGAGCTTGCATTTCTTGCTGATCCAGGGATTGCTGAACAAGACGTTGTCACCATACAGAATGCAGCATACCAAGCAGATGATCTTGATGCGTATGACTCAGACTGTGATGAATTTCAATCTGCAAAGGCAGCTCTTATGGCAACTATCTCTAGCTTAGGGCCATAAAAGAGATCTGAGGTACTTATTAATACCACTGATAATACCACTGATGCTAGTATTCAACCACATTAAGTTGTGCAAGAGAGTGCTGATTCGAATGAGTCTTCGGTGGTGAGTCTTTCAAATGAGGAGACAATCAATGATAGTAATATCAATGTGAGTCCCCAGACTTTGAGTGAATCACAACCGGGAGCCATTTCGCATACGCCTACTCCTGCTCAACAAGATTTGGTCATGGTTCCTGCTACATTACTTAGCCAAATGAATGCTGCACTCTTAGAAACCCTAGCTAAGAATAAGAATTTGTCTGATGAGCTTGCCTTAAGCAATGAGAAAGTTCAAACCTTGGAATTAGTGCCTTCGTCTAGTGTTCTAACAAATCCTGAATATGATCATTTTCGAAACAAACAAATGGGTCATTTGTAAGAAATTGAAAACTTAAGAGCAAATCTTTCTAATGAACTTAAAGAAAAGGAGTTAGTGGTCACTAATTTTCAAAAACTTCAAACGGATTTTGAATTACTCGAGTCTAAGAAGAATGAAATGGAGATTAATGCTGCTAATAAGATTAGAAGTCTAGATTACTTGCTTTTAAGACAATACGCTACCTCTCAACTAGTGCACTTATTTGATGCTTCGTTTAGAGAATTTAACTTATCACGTCAAAAAGGCCTTCCCCCTAACCCAAGGTATGCAAAACAAGCTTTAAGACATAGTCCAAGACTTTATAATGCAACCCAATTAGGATTGGTCTTAGATCCGATTGTTATTTTCGATGATCGCACAAGTAAGGATCTAGTTGATGAGGATCGGTCATACAATTCTGCAAAATATCCCGAGTGTGATTATTTTAAAATGAATCAGGAGCTTGCAAAAACGGATTTTAGAATTCGCTTCCATATGGACAAAGATCTCATCACAGCACCAACCTACATGTTAGATGAAGAAAACCCTAGTACATTTCCTACACTTGTCAATATGGAAGGTCCTAAGGAAATTCCTAAGGATCTTCCACCTGTTAGCACTATATGGTTAAACTTGCAAGAGATTAATCAATACTTTACTAATTTTGACAAGGTCATTTTGGAATGTACGACTTCAAATGGCTTAAACGCCGGAGAATGGGCTTTCGAACACATGAACGAGGTGTTTAAAAATGAGATCAATCCGTTTGTCGAAAGTCTAAAAGGAAGTTTTGCATCTCTTAAAGAAAATCTTGAATTTGAAATTGGAGAAGTTCAAAAAGTGTTTTATGAAATGGACACCGCTTACGAACTACAACTAATTGAAAAAGAAAATATTTTATCTGAATATGACCGATTCTTGTCCGAAGTAATCTCGTGTGATGTGCTTACTACTGTGAATGTTAATTATTCGAATGAGCTTACATCCGCTATGATTAATTGTGATGTTGTGAATATTTGTGATGATGTTTGTGATCTCTCTGTAAATGTTGCTGATACTGTAAATGAGGTAGATAATCATTCTTGTCACGAATCTAACGCTGAGTTTTTAAAGCTACAAGATTCTTATAATTTACTTTCAAAACGCTTTAATCAACTAGAACAACATTGTATATCTTTAGAATTAAAACAACAAACTCAAAATGAGGATCTTTTGATAACAAATAGTTGTGAAAACGGTGTTGAGACGAGTGACAAGATGATTGCAATAGTTAAGGCATTAGAAGAAGAGATTATGAGATTGAAGAGAGATGTGTCATCAAATGAAACATTAAAATTGGAACTAGAGGCCGCAGAGTCTAAAAACCAGGACTTAGAAATTAGACTTTCGTCTATTCTAGGGGAGATGGATCGGGCAAGACAGGGACTATCCGCTCTTTATGGTTCAATAGAAGAACGCTTAGCTTTTAATACAGCACAACAACAATATTATGTTGAACAACTAAACCAAAAGTGTGAGGAAATCTCTGACTTAAACATTCTGCTCATTGATAAAAACATGGTTTTGGCCGAGTTAAAGGAGACACTTCTTCTCACCCAACAAGAAGTTGTTGATAACTTAGCTACCGACTCTACACCGTCCACTAGTGCTCCAACAACCAAGTCAGTAGTTCTCTATAAGAACCCGCTCCATAAGAAAAACCCGGTTACCTACGATGATTATATGAGGAATGCAATTAAGCATTTAGATCTTGTTAGGGATATTTTAGACGATCTTTATGCCTTAGATCCCTCAAGTAGCTACTATTACTCAGCTCATGAATACATTAAGCGAGTTCAATATTGCTTAGCATATTTGCAATACATAGGTAAACCAGGTTCTGCACTACTCACTAATAGGCCCATTGCTGTAACTCCATTCAATAAGACCCCAGGAGCAAAACCGTCATTGGCACCATCAAGTAAGGCACCTTTAAAATCTGTTGCTAATATTCCCACTTTGCCTTCTACAGGAGTAAAAGAGTCTACTAAGGCTAAAGGATCGCCACTCAAGAAAGATAAGATCAAGCCCTCCACTAGTAGTACCAACAAGAAGAAAGTAGAAGCTCACCATAGGAATGTTAGTTCAGTTTTAAATAAAAAGAATCATGTTAAGACTAAAAGCTTTGCGCCTGTGCAGAAGCCTAAACCATTCGTGAATTCTAATTTGAATTGTTGGAATTGTAATGAATGTATGTTTTCCCAACGTCATGGTTTGTGTCTTATTGATCATGTGAATGAAATGAATGCCATTAGGAATAATCTTGAATGGAAGCCAACTGGCAGAACTCGTGCCCAAGTTGGATGGCAATGGTGTCCCATTGGTAGGACCTTTACATTAGATGGAACAATGTGCCCTTTAACTAGGAATGCATCCATTGAGGTTAGGTCTGAGCGTCCTTTAGTTAGGCACACTAGCACTAAAGTATGGAAACAACGCCCTTTAATTAGGTCAACCCCCACTATAGTGCCTATTAGTGAAGAAATACCTCAAGATTTAAGCCAACTAGAATCTACACCACCAACTAGGAAGAAGAAGCCTAGGAAGTCTAAGAAACCTAAAGTTAGCAAATCTAAGATTATTAAATCTGTACCTGCTAATAACAAGGAACATTCAGATTCCGATACCTCTACATTGTCTTCGTGTGGTGATATTTTCAGGTGGTCCAAATCATCCTCTGGTATTTGGACTCCGGTTGTTTAAAGCATATGACCAGAGATCGCTCGATGCTCCGAAATTTCGTCAGCAAGTTTCTTGGTACGGTTAAGTTCGGTAATGATCATATTGCAAAGATAATGGGGTATGGTGAATATCAGATTGGAAACGTTACGATTTCAAGGGTATACTATGTAGAAGGTCTTGGTCATAATTTATTCTCAGTAGGACAGTTTTGTGATTCCAACCTAGAGGTTGCTTTTCGACAACACACTTGTTTCATTCGCAACTTGGAAGGAAAAGATTTGTTGAAGGGATCTCGTGGTGCAAATCTTTACACCTTGTCCTTACAAGACATGATGGCCGCCTCTCCAGTATGTCTTCTCTCTAAAGCATCTAAGACCAAGTCATGGTTATGGCATCGCAGATTATCTCATCTAAACTTTGATGCTATTAATCATCTGGCTAAAAACGAATTAGTTCGTGGTCTTCCAAAGCTCATATTTCACAAGGATCATTTATGTTCCGCGTGTTCAAGGGGGAAAAGTACCAAGAAATCATACAAGCCCAAAGCTGAAGACACCAATCAAGAAAAACTTCATATTTTGCATATGGATCTTTGTGGGCCAATGAGAACTGAAAGTGTGAGCGGTAAGAAATTCATTCTCGTCATTGTGGATGATTTCTCCAGGTTTACATGGGTTAGATTTCTACGTACAAAGGATGAAGCACCGAAGGCTATCATCACTTTTCTGAAATTCATTCAGGTACGTTTGAATACTACTGTCCGCCGTATTCGTACAGACAATGGAACAGAGTTCGTCAACCAGACTCTTCGTGATTACTATGAAGGAGTTGGTATCTCACATGAAACATCCGCTGCACGTACTCCACAACAAAACGGTGTCGTTGAAAGACGGAATCGTACGCTTATGAAGCTGCTAGGACTATGCTGATTTATGCGAACGCTCCATTGTTCTTGTGGGCAGAAGCTATATCTACTGCATGTTTCACCCAAAACCGTTCTATCATTCGGAAACGCCATGGAAAAACACCTTACGAGCTTCTACATGACCGTAAACCCGATGTTTCATTCTTTCATGTGTTTGGTGCTCTTTGTTATCCAAACATTAATAGTGAGAACTTGGGCAAGCTTCAACCGAAAGCCGATATAGGTATTTTCATTGGTTACTGACCCTCCAAGAAAGCATACCGAATTTACAACCGTCGTCTTGGTAAGATTGTAGAAACTATGGACGCAGATTTCGATGAGCTGACAGCGATGGCTTCTGAGCAATGCAGCTCTGAACCCGCGCTTCATGAGATGGGAACCGGTGCTATTAGTTCCGGATTAGTTCCCAATAATCCTACTTCTACATCATTTTTACCACCTTCAAGGCCCGAGTGGGATAAACTATTTCAACCGTTGTTTGATGAATTCTTTGATCCCCCAAATGATGAAGTTCAAGCACCTGTAGTGATAGCTCCAATACCTGAAGTTGTTGCTCCTGCTAATGAAGCTTTATCTAATGCATCTTCAATTAACATTGAATCGGATGCACCTTTACCAAGTGATTCTCAAACTACACTTGAATCATCACCCCTACTTGTGCCTAATGATGTGGAAGAGGATTCTACTGATCACGATTTGGAATATGCTCACTTAAAAGAGCTTCCTTTCTTTGGTATACCGTTCCCTGAAAACCCTTCAGCCGCGTCTACCTCAGAAGAAGCTCCTTCAATTGTTCACTCCAGACCACCTAGGATTGAAAATCATAGTACCAAATGGACAAAAGATCACCCAATTAGGAATGTCATTGGAGATCTAGATAGACCAGTCTCTACACGCCATCAATTACAAGAGAGTGCACTCTATTGCTACTTTGATGCATTTCTCTCCGAAGTTGAACCTAAAAATTGGCAACAGGCTATGACTCAATCATCTTGGATTGAAGCCATGCAGGAGGAACTAAATGAATTCCAAAGACTTGAAGTATGGGAGTTAGTTCCTCTCCCTGACAAGGTTAACATCCTTACTTTGTTATGGGTTTATAAGGTTAAACTCGATGAGATGGGTGCAGTATTGAAGAATAAGGCTAGATTGGTTTCTAGAGGATATAAACAAGCCTTGGGTATAGACTTTGAAGAATCTTTTGCTCCTGTTGCAAGATTGGAGGCTATTAGACTATTCCTTGCGTATGCTGCTCATATGAATATGACCGTCTATCAAATGGATGTGAAGACGGCATTTTTAAATGGTGAACTAAGGGAAGAAGTCTATGTTAGTCAGCCGGATGGGTTCGTTAGTACAGAGTTTCCTAATCATGTGTACAAGCTTAAGAAGGCTCTCTATGGGTTGAAACAAGCTCCACGCGCGTGGTATGATCTCCTTTCAACTTATCTCATCTCGGAAGGCTTCTCCAAAGGCAAGGTGGACCCCACTCTATTCACTCTCAAGGAGGACAACGACATGATTCTGGTACAAATTTATGTTGATGATATAATATTTGCTGCCACTAACATAGAATTGTCAAATTGCTTTGAGAAGATAATGTCCACACGCTTTCAGATGTCAATGATGGGAAAAATTTCATTTTTCTTAGGATTACAAATTTCTTAGAATCCCAGAGGCCTCTTTATTAATCAATCCAAATATGCTCTAGAATCTTTAAAGAAATATAACTTTGATAATTGTGACCCCGTGGACACTCCAATGGTGGAGAAATCCAAGTTAGATGAAGATAGGAATGGGACTATTGTCGATCCAAAACTTTACCGTGGGATGATCGGCACCCTTCTCTATCTGACTGCTAGCAGGCCTGATTTGCAATTTGCCGTATGCATGTGTGCCCGGTATCAGGCCCGGCCTACCGAAAAGCACCTACATGTTGTTAAAAGGATCTTTCGGTATCTAAAAGGAACACTTCATCGTGGTCTATGGTATCCGAAAGATTCCTCTATTGCTTTAATATCATACGCAGATGCCGATCATGCTGGGTGTCAAGACACGAGGCGTAGCACTTTTGGATCTGTGCAACTCCTTGGAGACAGATTGATCAGTTGGTCTTCAAAAAGGCAGAAAAGCGCTGCAATTTCTAGCACTACATCGCCATGTCCGGTTGTTGTGCTCAAGTCCTTTGGATGAGATCACAATTAACTGACTACGGTTTGGGTTTCAACAAAATCCCGATGTATTGTGACAACAAGAGCGCCATTGCCCTTTGCTGCAACTATGTTCAACACTCCCGGGCCAAGCACATAGACATTCGCTACCATTTCATTAAAGAGCAGGTGGAGAACGGAGTGATCGAGCTGTATTTTGTCACTACTGAGTATCAGCTGGCAGATATGTTCACCAAAGCCTTAGATCGAGGACGAATTGAGTTTTGGATCGACAAGCTTGGCATGAAATCATTTACTCCAGCGACTCTCAAAGAATTGGCAGAAGAATCAGCTGAATAGTCGTGGTAAACTATTCAGGCGTATCCTTTGTTCGTGATCATGTATATTATAGTAAATATATAAACCACAAAAGAAAAATACAAAAATATAAAACCAACAAAAACCATAAAAAATATAAAACCTAGAAAAACCATAAAAAATATAAAATCAAGAAAAACCAAAAATATTTTTCGTTTTTAAATCGGGCATGTCTTTTAGTACGGTAATATTTACGGCCTTAGAAATGTCGATCAATATTGACACGGTGCCATAAATAGAGTCCGTATAAAAGTTGTACATTTTTAAAACATGCCCATTATGGCTTGTAGTTATTTCAGACTGCAACCCGGTTTTCATATTAAAGTCACGTATTTCTTTGGAAAACGTTGGCTCACAACGGGAATTAATTTTCTTGGGCATGATTTACAAGCCAAATCATGCAAAGGGATCAAGTTTACTTTATAACTTGGTCTAACACGAATTAGTGTACGTCTCAGTGCATTAATTTGTCTAAATAAGAGAAATCTTATTTCCACCACGAATCAGTCTTTTTCAAGACATTAATTGGAAATGTTTTCATCAATATTTTACTCTTTAAACAATGACTACAGCTCTTTAAATAGAAAACGGGTCATCGTTTAAGGGGGAGAAAATATTAAATCATCTTCGTCATCAAACGATTTTCAAAAGTGTTTGTGGAAAATTAATGGTTTATGAGTGGTTTTGCTTTAGAATACGACTTGTGATTGGACTGGCTTTAGATTTTGGAGATTTGCTAATAGGATGCGATGTTTAAGTTGAAAAATTAATTCGCCTAATTCATTTAAATTCACTTAATTAAGTTAATCAAGATTAGGGTTTCTGCTTTAATTTAGGGTTAATTAATTAGGGGTTTTAGTTGGGTTTTATGCGGATTAGGATTAGAAGATGTTCTGTTGCCTTAGCATGCCTTAAAGCTCACAATCGCATAATCTTTAATAGGGTGCATTTAGGACTTCCGAATGAACAAAGCTAGCAAAGTTCCGAATGACGCTCTGAACAAACTTCCGAATGAAGGAAAGTTCTGAACAAACTTCCGAATGAAGGAAGTTCCGAACGAACTTCCGAATGAAGGAAGTTCCGAATGAACTTCCGAATGAAAGAAGTTCCGGATAAACTTCCGAATGAAGAAGTTCCGAATGAAACTTCCGAATGACGAAGTTCCGAATGAAACTTCCGAATGAAGAAGTTCCGAATGAAATTTCCGAATGAAGAAGTTCCGAATGAAACTTCCGAATGAAGAAGTTCCGAATGAAACTTCCGAATGAAGAAGTTCCGAATGAAACTTCCGAATGAAGAAGTTCCGAATGAAACTTCCGAATGAAGAAGTTCCGAATGAAACTTCCGAATGAAGAAGTTCCGAATGAAACTTCCGAATGAAGTAGTTCCGAATGAAACTTACGAATAAAGAAGTTCCGAATGAAACTTTCGAATGAAGAAGTTCCGAATGAAACTTCCGAATGAAGAAGTTCCGAATGAACTTCCGAATGAAAGAAGTTCCGGATGAAACTTCCGAATGAAGAAGTTCCGAATGAAACTTCCGAATGAAGAAGTTCCGAATGAAACTTCCGAATGAAGAAGTTCCGAATGAAACTTCCGAATGAAGAAGTTCCGAATGAAACTTCCGAATGAAGAATTTCCGAATGAAACTTCTGAATGATAAAGTTCCGAATGAAACTTCCGAATGAAGACGTTCCGGATGAACTCCCGAGTGAACTTTCGGATGAAGAGTTCCGAATGAAGGACTTCCGGATGAAGAGTTCCGAATGAAGGACTTCCGGATGAAGAGTTCCAAGGACTTCCGGATGAAGAGTTGTTGGATTGATAGTTGTTTGCCTAATATAATTACTTGTTGAAATGTGTTATGCTTAGAAGTCATAATGATATATATCTATATATTGTTTGTGCATCAACCTTTCATGTCTTATCTTAAAGCAAATACGATGACTAATCCAACAGTACAAGCACTCCAAGATTCTAGAGCAGCCGTAATTGCCGAAGCAAGAACCCTTGAACGAAGATTGATGAGGAGCTTAGAAAGATTCATTGGTGGTAGACCATATGGAGTGCACCACAAGTTACTGCAACTATCCATCTAATGGGTCATACATTTCAGGTCCACTTTATATTGGTTTTTAATTGTGAATATGTAAATTTGTGAATATTGTGCTTTTATGGCTTGATGTAGTGTTAAGGTATGATAATTTTTCTAGAATTTCTCACGAGATTCTAAATCTTTCAAAATATACCATACTAAAGCACTACAACTATCCCTTATTAATTTAAGGGGGAGCATTAACATGTTCTATGGCCAAACATCGATTTCATTTTTTACCCAAAGACCGGTTAATCCATTCAATATCCCAAATATTAATGGTTAACATTTTGGATAAGGGGAGAAAAATGGGATTAAGGAGACTTAAATGATACTTGGCTAAAAGATGAAAAAGACTTAACGATAATCCAACTTAATATGTGTAAAGCACGTGTTAAGGGGGAGCGTTTTTGATGAACAAAACACCTAAGGTACAAAACTTTTGATTTCAATATCACAAGTACCTTAAGTGATTTTCAATGATTTTTCATGGTGGCTATACTTTCCCAAAACACGCTTAATTCACGACGAATGTGGTGACAAAAGGGTGGTAGGAATAGGTTTAGTCCAATGATTCATCAGAGCCGATGGAATCTTCCCAAGGACAATTCCCTAGATAGAATTAGAAGTCCTAGGAAAGTTGGAGAAAGATTGTGAACGTAGCTGAATGCCGACCAAGTACTTAAGCTAGCACTGGAACAATCACAACAAGGTGCTAGTTATGACGTATTGGTAAGCATTGAAGGGGTTGAAGAATGAAAAAGAATTGTAAAGATAAAGGGTGTAAAGAAAGAAGCCCTCCTTACAACTTTAGGCAGAAACCGGGTCAATACATATGCTATTGAGGTCATTTTTGTTAATGGTTCTCGATATTGAAGAAAGACATCATGGACCCAGTGATGCAATGCACAACCCTTCCCAGCTAACTCAAATATCTCTCAAAAGGTATTTGTTTTAATCACACGGAGATCAACACTTTATCTATTGGTTTATTCACTCCGAATAGACCGGTATTGAAAAGGTGGCACTCCTCTCCAGCCATCGCTCACTAAATCAAAACGCACTATCGAGTCTAGAGCCAAGAGATCATCAAAAGTCTCATTAGGACACTTTCCATTTATTCCTTGCTTTCTCACACACTGTGAAAAGTAAGAGATTTTCATGAGCCCTACGCAGTATTCCTGTAATATTGCCAGAACATCCGAGTAATACGCAAGTATTACAATGAAGATGGAAATCCTGCTTGAGCCAACATCAAACAAGCTCATGGTAGGTTACACGTGCGGTTCTTTTAGAACCAATCTTGTGAAAAACTGGAAAGAAACAGTGGTTTAATTCTTAATTGAACTTAAACTCGTTCCAGGCCTCTACACATTATCATATGATCTTGCCAGAACACTCAGAGTGACTCTTTATTGATCACAGTGACGAGTGGAAATCCTTCTAGTGTTAACATCAAACAGCACTTGGTAGGTGACGTGCAAGATTCTTTATGAATTGAGCTCGTGATAACTGGAAAGCAACGATGGTGAAGATCTTAATTGAAATTCACTTGTTCCAGGTTTCATGAATTGACGGCTTCAAATCACAAGGATAATTTATCCAAGTGATTCACTCTTTATGTTCGCAGTCAGCTTTGGACGGTCGAATAAAGAGAACGGGTTTACCCGCGAAATCCTGTCAGGAAGTTACTTAATTGAAACTATCCGTCACTGGTACGATATCTAATATCGTCCAACGGTCTTCACCGACCGGAGGTAAAATGCTACCGAATTAGAATAAAATGTCAAAGCCATTTTATTTGTGTCGTTGCTGTGTACCTGTTAAAGACGGTGGCGTTGCTGTGTACCTGTTGAAGACGGTGGCGTTGCTGTGTACCAGTTAAAGACGGTGGTGTTGCGGTGTACCTGTAGAAGTCGTTCCCACATGCTTATGTTTTTCTGCATCAAAGTTCAGCAAAAATTCAAGAAAGTACAAGATGAAGTCTTCCGCTGTACCAAACTCTGAAGCTTTTGAGAATTCAACAAAAAGACATAAGTGTGTGGAACATGGAGTCACGAGGAGGCAAAATTCACAAGAAGGCAAAGATCGCACGTGAAAGGCCAAAAGAACAATGCTCTCAAGCCAAAGCCTAAAAGATCAAATCAAAATATTCACAACAAAAAGAAAGAAGAAAAGACTACGAGCTGAAGAACGAAGACTTAGTATAGTATGCTAGGTTTAGAACTTTGTAACGTGGAGTGACCTCCCTTAGGGGGAGATTGTTAGAAATACGTTTTTACGTATATTAGAAGTATCGGTCACTCCACAATATTATTTATGTTGTAATAGCTCGTAGTTAGTGTTACTTATTAAGTTAAGTAAGAAACCGGCCCATGGGCTTGTCATGGGCCGGCCCAAGCCCAAATAAGGGCCTAGGATATAAATACCCCTTTCCACCATGGAAAGGGGTTGGTTGTTGTTCATTTCTTGTTTCCACTTAATAAAAAGACACATAGTTTCTCTCACTTTCTCTCTCTAGTTTCTCTCTCTAGAAAACATCAACCCACTTCATAGATTCATAGGTTATCAAGATTCTACAGCAAAAATAAAATAACATCGGATCGATAGTTAAAATAATAATTATTTGGAATAAATAAATATTTGTTTTATAAATGTCTCATTTTTATTATATAAACGTCGCAAAAATTAAATAACATCGGATCGATAGTTAAAATAATAATTAACAAGCAAAAACTAAATAAACATATGACAGGGAAACATTTGGGATTTGGCGGGTAAAAGCCCGCCACCCATTTTGTGTTTAATTTTGAAACTAATCACAAATGGCAAAGGTTTCCCTGGCTGTCGCCAGGGATAATCTTAATAGGTAATTAGCAAAATTAGTTTTTGTTAAATACGATGGACGAGTTTTCCCTGGCGACATGTCGCCAGGGATAAGTTGGGACAAAGTATCACTGGCGACGTGTCGCCAGGGAAACTTTGGAGGGAAAATTTCGCGCTCTTTCACTTGGTATCTGATTTTGGACGGAGTATCCCTGGAAACCCTAGTCAAACTTTGACCAAAAAGTAAATCTACTTTACCGCCACGTCAGTGTTGTCGCCAGGGAAAAGGGGTTATCCCTGGCGACATTGTGTCACCAAGAAAACCCCCGTCATCTGTTGTTTGTTTTCTTGTAGTGATATGATCGCATATGCATATGTTAAGAGTTATGGGACTTTCATAACAAATAATTTAACGTACTTATAAACACAAATTGTTTTTAAACCCACACCAATGTGGGACAGATGACAAAGTCCAATATAACCTTATCAACTCTACAATATGCAGGTTAATCAATGACATGTTTAGTGATAATCGTGAAACGTTTAGGATGCATAATCATACATTCATACACACTATTAACATCTTGTGTTGACTTGTTGAATAAAAACATACATTAGATGTATACATACGCCATTAGTTTCATTACTATTGGACTTAACCCATTACAGCACTATACTAAATTATAATCTATCATCTATTGCTAAAACCTTCCCATGGTAATCATGAGTGACCTGTTACTAAATTATCACCTGTTAATATGAAATTTTGCTGCAGTAACCTGTTTTATTGACTAATAATCATGAAAATCAGAAACCTTGGTTCATTCATTACCTCAAGAAAATGAAATTCTTATGTCTATAAAAAGCACATATTAACTTAATCATTAATCATTAATCATTAATCATTCATATACAGGCTTAAATTTCTTGTAAGCTATAATGGCACAAAAAGGGTGCGACCCAGACCCAGACACACACAAACCTTTAATCAAATCCAAATCCGAACGATCCTGTTTTCATCACATCACCTAGTTTTTCGCACAACTTTCAGCTCAGTAGACCCTTCAACGGATTCAAAATACTAAACCACCAACTTCACTAATACCATGCCACGTGCCCTCCCTCCACGTTCCAATCCCCTTTTCGTAAAACATTCTATTACTAAAGACAAAAAATAGATACAACAGGAGTTGAATCTCAAAGTTTCATACACCAAGCCTAGACACTGTCACACATATAGTCATATACAAAGGTAAACCATGAAGGCTGCTAACAAGGTCTGAAACATGAAAACTTTATAGAGTCGATTAACCGTGGAGGGCGCAGACCCAACAAATTAACAAACAAACCAAACACACAGCTAGCGGACCCGACAAGATGAGCAATGGAGAACTCCAAACTCACTACATGTGCCCCGATCAGCAAACAAGAAGGCCAAACATATTTGACGTGACGACCTGCAAAGGCCCCAAACACCCATACGACCTTCTCTACTATGACAAAGAACCGGGGCCCAATTATCATTTGATGTTGAAAATTTTATCTCAAACCTAGAAAAGTTGCCATCTTAATGTTGAATAATATGTCATCCGATCCACACGGTTTTGACGTACCTGGAAAACTACTTCATTTCTGAGTTTCCATAAAACATAACAAGTAGCCCAAATGATACTGCATGGCAGATAGGTTTTAACTTGTTAGGAATTCGCCCGAACCCATCCACATTCAAGATACCACTTACCAGACAGTCAGACACCAATACCACTAAAAGTACTCATACTTCACCATTCACCAATTGTATAACTTAGAGCATTGAAATAAAACAGTGAACAATTGATCAAACGGCATGTCTAACCAGAAGTCTTCCACAATTCAAGTGCCACATAAACACAGAACCATGTAGTTTTCTACCATATGATTGTCAACATTAATTAAGAGTCTTGAAGTCAATTAAACTTTTGAGAGACTTGACAGTAAATTTAGCACCCAGGCCATATCAAGTGCCCAAGCCCAAGTATCAATAGCATTCCCAACCCAAAGAAAATTCAGATTAGATTGCTTAAATTAACTAATTCTAAAGATCTCCCTCTAAGAATAACACTCCAGTCCCACACTCACGCGACCATAAGCATTAAGTCCATGTCCTACCACCTTTTTTTACCTGACCGCTTTAGGCAATGACTAACCCATGAGCTTATAAAAGTCTATCTGAATGTTGAACTTGGTTATGCCTTCTTTCGTTAACTTAATTGACTATCTACAAAGTAAAACATACTCTAGTTCCAAACCGTGAGTTAATGGATTGAGTAGGCTGGTCTTCTTTTTTTTTAAAAGATTTTTCGAGTACATGCCCATGTTCTATACAAAGAAGCAAGAATTATGTAAGTCACATAAAGCAAAATATAGAAAAACAACAGGGCAATTGCAAATATACCAAGTAAACTTGCATATTTCTCCAAACTATGCTTAAACCTTATTGTAATTATGTATTAAAAACTTGTACAATGGGGAAATATGCAAATAAACAAGTATAACTTGGGTATATATATGCAAATTTACACAAAGATATATAAAATGCCCCCATGCAGGATAGAACTACAGACCTCCAGTTTACAAGACTGGCGCTCTACCACTGAGCTATAGGGGCTCCTTTGTTTTGAAAATATAAAATCAAAATCAATTCATTCATCTAGTTAGAATTTTAACCGAACAACAAAATAACTAAAGATATACAGCTAGTAATCAACTAGCTTTATTGTTCACAAATTTGATACAGTAATTGATATGATCTATATATGTTAGGTTTTATCGTACAAGTTTGGATACAGTGACTTCTCTAACATGACACGTTAACTTTAGCTAACATGTTGCATATCCATAGTAGAGTACAAAGTTTTCTGGAAAACGGAAGCGAAGTGTGATGAAGCGAAGAATCACGGGTCGGAGTTTATGGGCCTAGATCGTTGACCTGGTTGCCATTAGTTCGAACCGGATGCTTGATGTTCGCGTATGTCTCCGGTCAATGCCTCCGTACACATACACTTCCCCGTAACGGAACCGGAGTCTCCCATCATTTAATGAGATCGATATGTGAACAGTGAAGCATTTAATGACCAAGCATAGGACAAAGGAAAAGTAAAAGCAACCCACCATATTATCCAGGTGACCTTCGTCTACCTATCGGATAAAGCGAAGCGCCGCCGCCCTTGGAGAAGCAAATCCCTCGATTATAGGGATTTGTATAACCTAGGACTTGGTACCTAGTATACTGATGTGACCACACATCCAGGTATGCACTACAAAGTAGTATAAATACCTCTACATTTAACACACACACGAGACAATCTGTATTAAGTACTCACCATCAATATATCTCTATCTTCCGGTATTCCACGCCGGATACCAACTTCGTGACAGTTACTTACTCTCACGCCGGAGCTTGGTCTCGGGGTCAAACCTGGGACGAGGCTAACGTGTGCTACCTTGTGTTTTTAGGTTCGAGACCAAGAGACGAGCACACCATCATTGTGACCGAAGTGAATCGCTAGTATCAGCCTAGCCGGAGAATTTTGCTTCAACAATTGGCGCCATCCGTGGGACCTTAAACTCGAATCTCCATAAACAGCTATCCATGACAGGAGTCTCGGGAGGGTCACCCATACTGTCATCTCCTGACCGCGATCCCGTGACGGTCGAGAAAGAGACGGAAACACCTGTAAACCTACGAGAAAAAATCTTGGAAAGTATGAGCGTGTTACAAAATCTGGTGGAACACCATAACGCTGTATCCAAAAGGCCCATCTCACCTACAAGACTGGTCTTCGAGGACGACCCGCAAGATGCATCAAGGGACCAAAACGAAGGACGAAAGGTTCAAAAGGAAGCCGACCTACCGGTGGATGACTTGCAAAAACCTTTCAAGGATGTGAGGGCTTCTCCTTTCACCAAAAGAATTATACAATTCTCCTCACCAAAGCACATATTACCCGCAACTCTCAAAGTATACTACGGAGCCACTGATCCCAACGACCACATAACCCGATTTGTCGGTGCAGCCAATTCCGAAGAATGGCCAATGCCAGTGTGGTGCAGGTTCTTTCAACAAACTTTGGACGGAGCTGCAGGAGGATGGTTCGAATGATTACCGAGAGGCAGCATAGATAACCGGGATGACTTAAAGGACCAGTTCTTGGAAAGGTTTTCTCTAAGAAGGAAAAGTCTCAAAACGCCAATGGAAATTACCACCATCACCTGCAAGGCACACGAAACCTTGGCAGTATTCAAAGAACGTTGGACGGATGAGGCAAGCTATATTCAAGGGGTTCCGGAAGTAATGAAGATATCTGCTTTTGTGAACGGGGCTAAATGTCCGGAGTTAGTTCGACGTTTCACAGATGATACCCCTATGACGGTGACAGAATTAATACAAACGGTGGATGATTTCATAAAATCCGAAGACGCCTTCCGAAATACGGAATTACCGACAGGAGAAACAGGTGACGGAAATGTAAAGTACAACATGAAGAAATATATACCCCTTCCAGTTCGCGTGGACGCCATAGAAGTCGTCAAAGAAATGATTACCGATCTAAGCCCTCGTTCTCCCCATATGTACCTCCAGTAAACCAAAATCAAGGAAGAATGGCACCATACCAACGTCCCGGTTTGGAATCTTTGACCAAGTTTCCTAAGGAAATCCTAGCCACTAAATTGCAATTGTGCCTCCCCCCACCATTGCCGACCAAGGGAATAGTCCGACCTGAAAACATGGACAAATACTGTGATTATCATCAAGAGAAAGGTCATCTTATTAACGATTGTCATCAGTTGAGAAAACAGTTGGAAGCAGCCTTGGAGTCCGGTAAGCTAAACCATCTCGTAAAAGACTTGCGAGGAATGGTGAATAAAGGGAATCCGGGAAGATGAAATGGAGACTTCAGAGGAAAGACAATAAACATGATAGAAGGCAGGTATAGCGGGATGAAGAGGAAAGAGGTGTGTAAGATTGAAGTTGATTGGATGAATGCTCCCATCACCTTCCTTCCGGTTTCCGATGCCGAGGCATCTGATGATCCTTTGATATTTGAGGCGGAGGTAGAAGGATATTGGGTGAAAAGGGTATTCGTGGATGAAGGAGCCACAATGCAAGTCATGTTCGAACATTGCTTTCTAAATTTGGATCCCTCGATCCGAAGGAGGTTGACACCCGATCATGCAAAGGTTTTAAGTTTCTCAGGGGAGGAAACCACACCTCTCGGAAAAATTGACTTGGAGGTAACCTTCGGATCACATGACCTAACAAGACGAAAAGTGATGAGCTTCACGGTGATCAGGGTACCATCCCCTTATAATATCATACTTGGAAGAACCGGGATCAGGGAATTAAGAGCCGTACCCTCTACCGTCCACTCAGCCATGAAGTTCCCCACCCCTAATGGAATTGCAATAATGAGAACTAAAGCACGAGCAATCTATGAGTGCAGAGTCATAGAGGATGGGCAGAAGATAGAAAAATGAAAGCAACGGCTGTGGGAAAGGAATTAGACAAATGGATCGCTCATGAAAAGCGCAATCAGCAAGCAAGAGTAGCGGGAGATATGACGGAACAAATTTGTGTTAACCCCGGATACCCGGAGTAGTTGGTCACCATCGGAAAATTATTTACCAAGAAGTGTCAATTGCAGCTCATAGACTTGCTAAGAAATAACGCTGATGTATTCGCATGGGAACCTTCGGATATGACGGGAGTACCGAGGAGGATCATCAAACACTCGCTGAATGTCAATATAGAGGCTGCTCCGATTGCACAGAAAAGAAGGACATTGGGGGAAGAAAAAAGCCAAGCAGTCAAAAGAGACGTGACGGAGTTGATGAAGGCCGGTATAATACGACAGGTGAGGTACCCAACATGGATTTCCAACCCAGTCCTAGTAAAGAAACCGGATGGTGATTGGCGAATGCACATAGATTTCAAGAACCTCAATTTCGCCTGTCCGAAGGATTACTATCCTCTACCAGACATAGATGTGAAGATAAGAGCGGTTATGGGATATAAGTTCAAATGTTTCCTAGACGCCTGATGAGACTGTATTTATACATAGTCTCATCGCCCAAATCGGGCTTAAAACGCTTAAAATATCATAAAAATATCCAAATATATGCTTGTGTTTGTTCATTGTGTATTTTAGGTACGTATATCGTGAATTCACCAAAAGATTACAAGAATCAAGCAAAAACGAACACGGGAAACGAAGCCGCACAAAGAACCGGGCCCAAAAATGGAATTTCCAAAAATTACTCTTGAAGTTTTGAAGAATGTCAAGTTTGGTCTCTCAACTTTTAAAGACTTGTCAATTTAAACCCTTGTAAAACTCATGATTACACATTGGGTCCCTTAATTGACAAGATTATACAAGAAAAGCCCTTGAAGATTGCATTTATTGCACATTTGGTCCTTATACAAAGTTTATAAACTAATTGGGCCAAAAATGACAAGCTGCCCAAACTTATAACAAAGGAAAAAAGGTTTTGGAGCTGTTATTTACTAATTGAAGAAGTCAAGAGAGTGGGAGGACCATTTTGGCCAGACAACCTAAGTTAAACCCACCACTCAGCCTTTGCCACCTCACCCACTATAACCCATCCACCAATCAAATACTCCCTTTTCTCCACGTCACCTCTCCACTTTCCCATTTAAACTGATTATTTTATAAAATTGGTTTAATAAGCAAAATTAGTGGGGGAAACAACGTTTTTAAAAAACTAAACACTCCTAATCAAATTAAAGGCATGTTCTTCCCTTATAAACCCTAAAACCCCACCAGAAATTATTTACCCAAACCAAAGGGTTTTTACCCCAACTTTTCCAGATGGGTGATTAACCCTACACACAACCCATCCCACCTTTCACTTTCGTCCTTACCTTCACCAAATGGGCCCCCCCAATGCTCCCCTACTACACCAAAAGAGGAAAAATTGGAATCCTTCAGAAAATCAACGGCTCCAGTCACTTTTCTTCCTCCCCAAGACCATTTTAAGGACCAAGATCATTTGAAGACAGCTAGCCATCACTTTCCATCACGTGAAGGCCAATTTACTAAAATTCAAATTGGAGACCAAGGGCAGACTGGGAATTCCCTTAGCTAGGGTTTTAGCATTTGTATTTTTTATTCAAGAATCTAGATAGTTCCATCATGTAGTATATACGAGACGGGTTATGTCTCTTTTTTTAGTTGTTCCAGTTTTTTTGTAAAAGTTTTGAATTATTAATGAAAATGAACATTTGAGCTTTTACATATTCTGAGTTCCTCAATGTTTTTTTAGTTTAAAATTTACCTTTCTTTGCAAATTAATTCTAGTGATTTTAATTTTCCCTCATTTTCACAAGTAATTGATATTTTTTGAAAATCAGTTTTTGTTATTTCTGAAATCCACACACATACTGAACTGAAAGTGGATGTGTGTGTGTGAATTTCAGGTTTGATTTGTGATTGTATTAGTTTCAAAGTTCAAAGTTTGTAGTTTGAAAGAAATCAGTTTTTTAATAGAAAATTAGTTTTTTTTATATAAGCTATAAGCTCTTAAGCTGGCTTAACCAATAAGCCTAGATTTCAGCTTCATAGCCCTTGTTCCATTTCACCTTGGTTTGTTTTCTTTGACTTAGCAGGTTCACAAGATCATCATCCATCCATTTCATTTCATCACATTCCCTTTTTGAAGATATTTGAGTTTTTCTCTACATCAGCTTATCACAAAAGCCAAGCATAAGCCTCCAGCTTATAGGAGAAGGCCTCAGCTGGCCTTTGTGTGGTTGGATGTTAACCACACCAGGTAACGGGCTTGAACCCTCCTAGAAATAGGTTTTTATGTGATGATTTTGTGATTTAGCATGATTTTGAGTTTGACCTTTTTACTTGTTCATTTATCTGTGTAATATTGCTTGATTAATTGTTATTTGCCTGTTTAGATAGATTTAATCCAGTTTAATCAAGTTGTTATTAGATTTAGTTGTTAAATTTTCAGTTTCTGAATATAATAGGGTGTTTGGGATTAGATCTTTGAACAAGTAATTGTTACTTATTTGGCTTAAAGTCTGCTTAGACATACTCCAGTAGGGTAGTAGTAGTTAAAAAGGCTATTTGGTTTGAGTTTAGTAGGATTATATCAGAGTTTGCATGTATAAAAATTGGTAAACACTGCCTAAAATCAGTCAGTCACATAACAACTTTGATTTAGCTATTTGTGCCTTCATTTTGAGCTATTTGTTAGATCTTGATGCTGCTTAGGGTTTAGTCTTGATTTGTGAGCATGTGTGAAGAAATTGAGTGAGTTTTGGCAAACCAAAACTCACCCAGTTGCCAACTGAATCAGCAAAGGTCTTACAGCCCTTTTTCAGTCATCACAGTAACATCATTTGCCCATTTTGTGTTTGATTTGTAACTGCAACTTGTGCTTTTTACATTTTTACTGACTCCTCACAACCCAACTGGTTGTGGGGGTGCCAATTGTGTCCATTAAAACCAACAAATCAACAAGTTATAAGCTAAATTGTGCCCAGACCTAAAATATGTACTAGCAGTGGGAACTCAGTTACCCCTGCTAGTGCAATTGTTGGTACTGCCCAACAAACAAACAAAAGTGACTTAAGTGTCACTATCAGAATCTTGATTTTTTGTCTTTAGTGAGTTTCAATTGGAATTACGACTTGATTTTTGTTTCATTATTTTTCTTATTTTAATTCTGATTTTTCCATTTAATTAATTTTTATTTTACTGTTCATTTAGTATTTTTAGATTTAATTGCATTTTAAATTACTTTTTAATTTTCTGTTTTTGTCTTTTAGTGACAAAACTTTATATTTTTCAGTTTTAAAAATTTTCATAGACTTAGAAAAATATTTTAAGACTTTTGGTTTAAAAATATTTTACTGTTCACACTTTTAGTAATTTTTAGATTTTATTTAAGTTAATTAGGGTTTTAATTATTAATTGTTTTGTCTTTTAGTGAAATTTTTTACTTTTTTCAAACTTTTTCATTTTTATACTGTTCATTAGTATAATTTAGGATTTTTAAAATTGTCAAATTATTTTTAGCATTATTTTATTATTTGTTATGATTATTTTAGTTTAAAAATAGTTTTTAGCCTTTTAAAAATAGAAAAATAGTTTTGAAAATTTAGGAAAAATACTTTTTAGTCTTTAAATAATATAAGTGAGTTATTTGTTCAATAAAATAATATTTTGGGCTTTTTCTTAATTATATTTAATTTTAGGGCTTTAATTAGCATTTAAAATTGAATATTTAATTAATAAAAGGTTTTAAAATTTATTTATTGGATTTTTATTCTTACTTATATTATTTTAAACTTAGTTTAAACTTTTAATTAATTTTTAGGTTTAATTTTTAATTTTGTCGCGTTTTACGTAATTACGTCATCGTATTACGTCAATACGTCGTAGTGTAATCGTAGTCGTAGCTCGTCTTTACTTTTTCTCTTCTAAAACAAAAACGTCACTAATCCAAACTTTGATTTTATATATTGGAACATTAATCCACACACCTCCTTCGAGAACGAACCCGCATTTATTCGGTTTTACGGTTTTTAATTAAATCGTAGAACTTAATACTTGCCGCTCATACGCGTTTTTCCTAAAATGTGTACGATTTACCTACATCAACGCCTATAAGGGATATCACCAAGTGCTAATGGACGAGGCAGATGAAGAAAAGACAACGTTTTACATCGACAAGGGTACATACTGTTATACGAAAATGCCCTTCGGTCTAAAGAACGCCGGTGCCACCTATCAAAGGTTGGTGGACTCAGCGTTCCGTTCAAAAATTGGCACGAACTTGGAAGCATACGTGGATGATTTGATGATCAAAAGTAAAACCGAGGAGGACATGCTTACGGATATCCAAGAAACCTTCGACAATCTGAAAAGAATTAACATGAAATTAAACCCAAAGAAGTGTTCGTTCGAGGTCGAGGAAGGAAAATTCCTGGGATACATGGTAACGTCAGAAGGCATAAGAGCAAACCCCAAGAAGACAAAAGCCATCACAGAAATGAGATCTCCGAAAACTTTAAAAGAAATGCAGTCTTTAAGCGGTAAGCTAGCAGCACTCAATCGTTTCTTGTCCCGGTCGACCGAAAGGTCAATGCCATTCTTCGAAACATTGAAGAATATCACCAAAGAAAATAAAGAGGAATTCTGGTGGATAGACAAGGCAGAAGAAGCCTACCAGCAACTAAAAAAGGCAATACTAGATCTACCGCTGTTAACATCTCCCGTCAAAGGAGAAGTTTTATATGTATATCTTGCCGCGTCCAAAGATGCAGTTAGCGGTGTACTTCTGGCGGAACGAAACGGGATGCAAATGCCGGTGAGGTATGTGAGCAAGACGCTGCATGACGCTGAGAAAAGATACGCCCCGTTGGAAAAATTGGTTCTTGGATTGTTGCACTTGTCCCAAAGGTTGAGGAGGCATTCGAAGCTCACGACATCCATGTCATAACGGACCAGCCTTTGAAGCAAATACTAAGCAAGTCTGAAGCCTCAGAGAAGGTTAGCAAAGTATGCAGTAGAATTGGGAATATATGAAATTTTCTATGTCTCTCGAAATTCTATCAAGGGTCAAGTGTTAGCGGACTTCCTGAATAAGGCTCCTTTGGATCAACAAGAGGCCGCAACGATTTATGAGATATCCGAGGAAGAAGAGCCGGAGGCTCAATGGGTTCTATTCACAGATGGAGCAGCCAACAGTAAGGGAGCTGGCGCCGGACTGGTGCTAATCAATCCGGAAGGAGTAGAATTCACATATGCTTTAAGGTTTAATTTCAATTGCTCAAATAATGAAGCTGAATATGAGACTCTCCTGGCTGGACTTCGGTTGGCCGAAAAGATGGGGGTAAAGGAGTTGTAAGCCAAAGTGGACTCCAAGCTAGTAGCTTGTCAAATTAAAGCAGAGTTTGAAGCAAGCGATGATTGAATGTCTAAGTACCTGGCCAAGGTCAGAGAATGCCTCCTCACCTTCACAAAGTTCAACATTGAACACATCCTCTGGAATAAAAACCAAAAGGCCGATGTCCTAAGCAAACTTGCCTCAGTTGCGTTCAACCACCTAACCAAGGAAGTATTAGTAGAAGCTTTGGACGCAAGGTCCATCGACATGCAAGAAGTCAATGATATAGTGGAAGAGGAAGAAGAATGTTGGATGTCGCCTATCAAAAGGTGCTTAGAAGAAGGGATATGGCCGCAAGATCCAGAAAAGGCCATGAACCTAAGAATGAAAATACCCCAGTATACCATGGAAAACGGGGTGTTATTCAAAAAAATCATACCTATCTCCAATGCTAAGGTGCGTCGGACCGTTGCAAGCAAATTATATCATCCGAGAGGTCCATGAGGAGCCTGCGGAATGCACGCTGGAGCAAGATCGGTGGTTGCGAAGATAATGCGTCAAGGCTATTTTTGGCCCACAATGCACCAAGACGCATGGGACGAGATCTCTAAGTGCGACTCATGCAAAATACATGGTCCCATACCAAGACTTCCCAAGACTAATTTGACTTCGATAACGTCACCGTGGCCCTTTTACCAATGAGGGATGGATATATTAGGACCAATCAGCGGAAATTCTGGTAACATCAAATTCGTGATAGTAGCCATTGACTACTTCACCAAATGAATTGAAGCCAAACCGGTGGCCAAGATAACCGGGAAGGAAGTCAAGAAGTTCGCATGGGAAAACAATGTTTGCAGGTTCGGATTACCGGGGGTGATAGTAACTAATAATGGCAAGCAGCTAATAGACGGATCCTTCAGGAAATGGTGTGATAAATGGCATGTTAAGCAGATTGTAGAAACTAGAAGGGGGGGGGGGGGGGGGGTTGAATAGTTTCTCTTCGATTGGTGACCAAATTAAAATTACTTTCAATTTGGTTTGTATCAAAACTATCTTTTACTTGAGGCTAAATTGCATAATGATTAGGTTCAATTCAAATACACTAGCAAGGATAATAGGTAAGTATAATGATAATGAAATAAGTAAGGAGTAAGGAAGGAGACAACCTAGTGGGAAGACACTAAGATTTATAGTGGTTCGACAACGAGGCTCTATCCTCGTTTCTACTCCACTCCTCGAGTACACCTACTCGAGATTTCCACTATATCCACAAGCTCCCTTCTCGGCGGAAAAAACCTTACATCGTTGCTTACATTATTTTCCGACACTAAGCTAAATGTCGAGACCTAATCTTTAGCTAGGACCAATCTACACGACGTTGCCTACTTCACAATTTAACGACACAAGGCTAGATGTCGGGTTCTAATCTTAAGGTAGAACCAATCTTCACGACGTTGCCTACTTCACCATTTTACGACACAAGGCTAGATGTCGAGTTCTAATCGAAAGCTAGAACCAATCTTCACGACTCTTCACTTTGAAGCTAAGTGAGAACTTCACACAACACAACTACTAATCACTTTTAAGTTTAGTGAGAACTCACAAGACACAACCACATCACTTTATAGTTTAGTGAGAACTCCTAATCAAATCTATTACAACTCAACTAGACTTATCCAAGTACACACATGTAGCTTGGATTTACACAACACAAATCCAAGCAAACACATATGCAATGGATGTGCACAACAAATCCAAGTATCCACAAATAACTTGGATGAACACAACTAGTCCAAGTATTCATAAATATATTGGATTGACCTAAAACAAAAAGGGTATCATGATGAATATGACTAGCTCATAGATTCATCTTTATCACAACACTAGTGAGTGAGTGATCTTCTCATTGGACAAAGTAAAGGAGGGGATCAAGAGGATAATCATATGTAAACATCCTTAACAGTTTAAGTGATCATTTACTAATGATTATGCTATAGAAAATAGAAAGAGGGCTGAGAAAAACGTCCAAGAGGCTTGCTGGAAAATGAGATTTGACCCACTATTTAAAGGAGACAAAGTATAACGGATCTATAACGGCTAGCTGTGCGCGGTACCTTATCTCACCCCGCGGTTCCATATCGCTAAGGTACCGCGTAGGTACTTAAGGTACCGCCACTAGACTCCGCTCCGTTTTTTGTCTTTTAGTGGGGTGGGAATATCTGAGGTATTTGAAACCTTCAGAGGATATTCTAACAGCATTTGGAATATGCTATTTTCAAATTTTCATTTTCCATTTTAATAAAACATTTTCTAAAAAAGAAAGTTTATTAAAAAGTCTTTTGTCATATTAACAAAAGTGAGTTTTAAGGATAATCATTTTGATGATCACTAAGTATGATTAAGAAAGGTTAGTGATATGATTATTACCTTGATGATAGTGTTAGTTAAATAATTCATTTTGTGTTTTACACTAAATGTGTTGTATGGTTTGTTGTGATCAAAACTAAGAAAGATTAGTTAACACTAATAATGTTTTTAGGCATTACTTGCATTAACAATCTCCCCCTTTTTGATTACGACAAACGATAAACTCATTTACGTAGAAACATAAAATAAGGAATTATTAACTAGTTTATCACTATCATTTCTCCCCCTTTGTCGTAGCAAAAAGGTTAGCATAAGTCTTTGAAGAACATCGAACTTTGCTAGTAGCTCCCCCTTGGTGGTTGCTCCCCCTTGCTTGGGGCACCAAGTTTGTGAGCTAAGGTGACATGCTACACAAAGGTTAGTAGAAAGGAAAGAAACACCAATGTATATATGATCACTACCTACTAAGTAACTTAAGAGAGAGAGAGAGAGAAGAAGTCTCAAATTAGAAGCAAGTATTTTGCTAAGTATGTCCAAAGAGGTAATTGACAAAATCAAACTTCAATCCTATGAAGATGATAAGCTTGTCAATGGGTTAAAGTTTAGAATTTATGGAATCACCCATAAGCAATTGTAAAAATTAACCATGATCAACTCAAAATAGAACTAATGAAATAACACACAAACAACACAAAGGTTACATAAAGGGAAAAAGACACAACAAAGAAGATAGTCATACACACAATATGATTATCTAAAAGCAATAAATATGGAAAATAAACCACTAAGCATAGGCTAGTCTAATAGTGATATTTTCCAAGATTGCTTAAAAAAATAAAAGACTAAAAAGACGACGATGCATCATTCGAAGTTTTGTCCACCGGAACGAAAACTTGAAAGAGGAGGTCAAGTGAGGAGGAATTCAAGAAAATTCAACTTCTCATACACATGAGCAAGTTCAATTTGTTGAAATCGGCAACAATCACACGAGGATCCATGATGCAACACAAAATCGTTTGATGGGGGTATGGCATCAAACTTAGGGTTTGGTGGTGGTGGGGTAATGGGTTTGGGAAGGTTTTCACAATGCCTTGTGAGGTTTGGGAAGGTTGAAAGGTCATTTAGTTGAGGGGTGTTGAAGGATTGTGGTGGTGGGGGAACATTTTCTTTTGCTCCGGTGATGGGGTTTATGGTATAAGTCTCGTTCCAATACTTGATTGGAGAGAAGGTAGGGTTTTTGGGTGGTTTGGACGAAGATGGTTCATTCTTCTTAACCCAAATAGGTCGAACCGAGATTTTCGGTTTCTTTGAAAGCTTGGATGAGGAAGCTTTGGGTGAGTGGGGTTGTGACAAAGAAATGTCAAGGTTAGAATGTAGGAGTTAGGCATTGTGAGAGTGTGAGAATGAAATCTCAAGGTTATGTGAGAATGAGTTCTCAAGGTTGGGAAGGTGTGAGAGTGAAATCTCAAGGTTGGGAAGGTGTGAGAATGAAATCTCAAGGTTGGGGTATAAGTAAAATGTAATCAAGGTAAGGATTTGAATACAAAATGTGTAGTGTCAAGGAATGTTTAGTCAATTTGAGTAAACAAGGAATCTTGACAGGGTATAGGGTTTTAAAAGTTTTGACCAAAAATTCGTCAAAAGCCACTTACTGTCCGCGGTACCTTATAGGGACCGGCGGTTCCATATCGCTAAGGAACCGCGGGACTTTAAGGAACCGCGTCCAGTGGACTTGAAACCATGTTTTTCCTGGGTTTTGGGAAAAACTAAGACTTTTTCAAAAAGTTGCAAATCTTGGAATTTTACCTCTATTAGCACCAAAATATGCTAGGGTTGCATAAAGCAACACATTCACAAAGAATGTCTTGACAAAGGGTGACAAAATAATTTAGATATCATTTTGAACCAGTTTTAGTCAAGTTTAGAGGTTGTGATAGATTTAGGTTCAATTTTAATTTCAAATTAAAGTTGATTAGTGTGCACAAAAGGATAGAAACACACAAAACTAAATCCATAGATCAACAACATGAAACATTCATTAAGGAAGCAAGTACAAAGACAAATAAAAAAAAACTAACTAGTACATAGCTAGCTTAACATTAAATCTAGATAAGTAGTTTTCTTTGGCTTGGTTTTGCTGAAAACTCTTATTAAGAAAACTCCATCATTCATCTCCTAGGAGGAGGCATGGAGAACAAGGCAAGCAAGAACTCTTGCAACCTCCTATGTAGTCCATACATATCCATCCTAAGATTATGGATGATGTAGTGGTTGTAAAGACAACATGGACAACTAGGACCATGAGTTTGTTGAAACCCATAGTATGGATCACCCAAAAGGAGGGAAAGTGGAACACCCAAAATTGGAATGTTTGAATTGGGTGGAGGTGGAGGAGGCATGTTCTCCAAGGGTGATGTGGGTGAAAGTGGAGGCATGTTCCCTAAAGGGGAAATGGGTGAGTGTGGAGGTAAATTCTCCAAGGTTGGTGAAATGGGTGAGTTGTGAGGGGTAAATGGTGAACTCACCAAAGTGTCATCAAAGTCATTCACAAAAGGAATGCTTTGGATTGGTTGGGGTTGTGTGGTCACTTCCAAGGGTGCACTTGGAGTGAAGGGTGAAGAGAGCTCATTCATTCTTGAGTTGAATGCAGAGGAGGTAGAACCAATGGAGTGGTTAGTACCATGGGTGGATGATGTCTTGCATGGTGCAAGAGGTGGGGAAGGTGATGAAGAAATGAGGATAGAAGCCATCTCATTCTTTGGTGTGTGGAAAGGTGAGGAGTTAGGCTTGGCTACCTTAATCCTTATTTTGAGTGTTTTCCTTGGGGTGGAGGTCTTGGAAGTGTTTGAGGTTTTGGTACATACCATGGTTGTTTAGGGTGGTTTAAGGTTTAGGGAAGTATGTTTGATTTATGAAGAACATGACAAACAAGGTGGGTTTAAATGGGTGAGGGGATGATCCAAACTAGTAATGGGTTAAAATCATTTTAGGTAAATAATGAATTTAGGTAAGCTAGTTTAGGAAATGTGTAGTTTATTACTGAAAATCATGCAAGGTTTACACAGATTTAAGAAAATAGTGTAAAGCAAGGATGCTGTCGTGCACAGTGACCGGCGGTTCCTTATCTAGGACCGGCGGTACCTTATCGATAAGGAACCGCGGGTTGATATGGAACCGAGACCAGAGGGTTTTCAAAAATTTCTCATCCCAAATTTTGATAAACCCAGATTTTTCACAAAATATTTACAAGCCAAAGTTAACTACAGTTCATAATCTAATAAGCTAACTATCACAAAGATGCACAAAGCTATGTAAATCACTAACATGATGGCATAATTAACATTTAGGATCAAAATAAGTAATAATCCAAACATGTAACATAAGTTAATAAACAACTAAACCAAAGTGTTAATAAGCAAATGTTTAAGCTGCAAATGATAACCAAACTTTGACACAACTCAAAGTCTTCACCTCCTTTTCTTGCCTAAATCCTTGATCATTTTTCCCAAATACTTGATTCCCTTTCTTGACTCAATCTGGTGTTCATGCAAATCACCTCGGGTTCGAAGATTTTGACGGTAAAGTTCCTCTAAATTGAGATTACTAGGAACTTCACTAGAGGAATGGTGGGGAGGGGAAGCAATGTCATCTACCATCCACGAATGAGTTTGTGGAGTGGTGAGAAGAACTCGAAGAGTCAATGGGAGCACTTGTGCCAATGCCATCACCATCACTTGTTGGCATGTCCATGTCCTCATCATTGAACTCTAGTTGGTCGAATTTACGATCAAATCTTGTCTTTCTCTTATATACCTCTTGAATAGGTAGCATGACCCGTTTGACCGGTTGAAAATGAGAAAGATCAAGATTTGGAAAATCACGGCCAACCCTTTTAAAAAGGCGAGTGAGAAGCATTGCGTAAGGGAGGTTTGTTTTAGGCTTGTGAATAGCATAATTGATCCGTTGAGCGATAAAATATGCCAAATTGTACTTGGTGTTGGTAAAGATGCAATATAACATATGCACTAAACACGCCGGAACATGATCCCGGTTTCCACCAAGACAAAACACATTTTCCCTAAGGATATTGGTCCATTGAACCATATTATCATTAAGGTCGCTCAAGAGAACCTCATGACGTTTCACCGAACGTACCTTAGTATGAAGGCTTCTCTTAACGGGTCGATTACGCTTTTTGGAGACAATGTCGACAATGAAGTCAAGATCAATTTCCTCATGATCATTTGGAGGACAATTATAGGATTCAAGGAGAGCACTAAGCTTCCATTTATCCGTGAAGCGACAAGTGCCTACAAATGGGACATCAAGAATTTGACCAAACACTTCGAGAGAGTATTGAATGAGTTGATCTTTCAAGATGAACCTAACAAATATTCCATCATTGTTTTCAATGACGGAGTATGTGCTAAAGAACTCCAATAGGAATCGAGGATAGATGTCTTCCTTAATGTTCAACAAACAACCAAATCCAATGTTTTCAAACATGGACTTGATGTAGACATAATCCTTGATATCTTTTTGGACAACTCTACCCTCATGTAAGCAACGAGATTGAAGAGAGGAAAAAGTATGGGCAAGGTGAGTTGAGTGACGAAAGTCGGATAGGTTAGGCATATATTGTTTGGTGAGTTGATGATCCTTTTGGTATTGTGAAGGCATGATTAGTACCTAAATAAACACAAGACAATATTTCTCCAATCACTCATATGAAAAATAAAAATTAAAGATAAAAAATATAAGAATGTGTTATATCAATTTCTTGACAAACATAGGATTAAATCCATATCATTCTCAAGTTCACAATGCATCTATTCCATCATTAACCAAGAACACATGATCTATGTTAGATCAACAATGGATTAGAACATTGGTTTATCAAAACAAGGTTTTTAGGTAAGCATTAACAATGTCATTACCTACTTGTTCATGGGTTCATCTCAAATCCATCATTTAACCAAAATCATTTAGCCTAAATTCGGATTTGTTCTACAAGTGGGTTTTAGTGAAATCTTAATGAATATGAACCCAAGGAATCATAGTAAAATAACCATGTCAACCCACATTCCTATTAAGGTTTTAATTCAATTTCAATTTTAAAAATCCCCAATTATGAAAGGATGAACCCTAGAACAAAATAGATGAAATTGAAAGAAAATACTCACAATGAATTGATGTTAGATGAAGGATGAGTGAAACCCACAACTTGGAATCAATTAATTTGAGTGATTGAAGGTTTTAGAAGCTTCAACAATGGTGGAAAAGGTAAAACCCGTCGGCTGTGTGTTTTTGGGAGAGAGAGATAGTGGTTTGAAAATGAATAAAATATTCAAACTGGCGCTCTGACTCAACTTACTGCCCGAGGTACCTTATCGATAAGGTACCGCGCCTTTGAGCCGCCTAGATAAGGAACCGCCTACAGAGGCAGGTTTTTATCTATGAAAAACGCCAAATTTTGAAAATCAAGTTTTTCTAAAATACTTAAGATTAAATCATGAGCCTTTTAGAATATCATTGGATCATCATAACACTAAGCAATATGCCTTAACGAAGGACTACGAGTTAAATCAAGATCAAAAAGAACCGAAACGGATAAACGACTACTCGTAGCAAAAAGACTAAGCGGAGAGAAGTCAAGAGAAGTGAATCAAGACTAGGACCAATGCTCAAGGGATTAATGACAATCTTCAAATAGTTGTAAAGAAGAGCTTGTGTCATATATAGTGGTTTAAGACGTGCCTTTTCGGTGAAACGTTAAACGGCTTTGGTAATGAATAAGCACAAAGCAATTATTCAAGTATAGACTAAGATCACTTTCAATAATAGTCTTAGTCTAAACCAAAATATGAGCAAGGTATTAATTCACTTTCTCTCCCACAAAGGGCCTACTAACCGTATGGGTGCAAATCATGGAAATCATGCTTGATACTTTAAGCTTCTACTAACTCACTCTACATCACCATAGTGAGTCAAGTATCCAAGCAATGAAGGTTTGAGAGGATAAAGGAAAAGAAGCACAAACTACAAATACATGTCAAGGCAAGGATTCCGAGAACAAGCACATAGTCAAGTAATGATCAAAAGAATGATCAAAGGGCGTGTGGAAGAACGAAAGCGTACCTTTGCCACAAAGAGCAATCCATGAAGGAATAAGTGCTATGCCCCATCAATGACTATGATGAGTGCTAAGTCTTCAAGGACTAGTATCATTACCAATCATCTTGGTATCATCATTCAAAGATGTTAAAGATCAATGAAGATGAGTCTTCTACAAGTGCAAGTAACTCAATCCACAACCAATTAAGTGATTGATCTTCATAAGTACCTACACAAAGCAAGATGCAAACTAGTAGATACATTTCAAGAGTATATCTAAAATGCATAAAGGCTACTAATCTTAGGTGGGATGCAATATTATCAATTAAAAGACCTATTTTCAAAGAAAACATAGTTTTGACCAAAGAGAAACTTTAGTACAACTAGACCTTCTAATTTGAGGAGACAATGGATCGATCCAAGTTTCAAAGTACAATATACTTCAAAGATCTTGAGTGACCATCGCTCTTATACCAATTGTAGAAACTAGAAGGGGGGGGGGGGGGGGGTTGAATAGTTTCGCTTCGATTGGTGACCAAATTAAAATTACTTTCAATTTGGTTTGTATCAAAACTATCTTTTACTTGAGGCTAAGTTGCATAATGATTAGGTTCAATTCAAATACACTAGCAAGGATAATAGGTAAGTATAATGATAATGAAATAAGTAAGGAGTAAGGAAGGAGACAACCTAGTGGGAAGACACCAAGATTTATAGTGGTTCGACAACGAGGCTCTATCCTCGTTTCTACTCCACTCCTCGAGTACACCTACTCGAGATTTCCACTATATCCACAAGCTCCCTTCTCGGCGGAGAAAACCTTACATCGTTGCTTACATTATTTTCCGACACTAAGCTAAATGTCGAGACCTAATCTTTAGCTAGGACCAATCTACACGACGTTGCCTACTTCAAAATTTAACGACACAAGGCTAGATGTCGGGTTCTAATCTTAAGGTAGAACCAATCTTCACGACGTTGCCTACTTCACCATTTTACGACACAAGGCTAGATGTCGAGTTCTAATCGAAAGCTAGAACCAATCTTCACGACTCTTCACTTTGAAGCTAATTGAGAACTTCACACAACACAACTACTAATCACTTTTAAGTTTAGTGAGAACTCACAAGACACAACCACATCACTTTATAGTTTAGTGAGAACTCCTAATCAAATCTATTACAACTCAACTAGACTTATCCAAGTACACACATGTAGCTTGGATTTACACAACACAAATCCAAGCAAACACATATGCAATGGATGTGCACAACAAATCCAAGTATCCACAAATAACTTGGATGAACACAACTAGTCCAAGTATTCATAAATACATTAGATTGACCTAAAACAAAAAGGGTATCATGATGAATATGACTAGCTCATAGATTCATCTTTATCACAACACTAGTGAGTGAGTGATCTTCTCATTGGACAAGGTAAAGGAGGGGATCAAGAGGATAATCATATGTAAACATCCTTAACAATTTAAGTGATCATTTACTAATGATTATGCTATAGAAAATAGAAAGAGGGCTGAGAAAAACGTCCAAGAGGCTTGCTGGAAAATGAGATTTGACCCACTATTTAAAGGAGACAAAGTATAACGGATCTATAATGCCTAGCTGTGCGCGGTACCTTATCTCACCCCGCGGTTCCATATCGCTAAGGTACCGAGTAGGTACTTAAGGTACCGCCACTAGACTCCGCTCCGTTTTTTGTCTTTTAGTGGGGTGGGAATATCTGAGGTATTTGAAACCTTCAGAGGATATTCTAACAGCATTTGGAATATGCTATTTTCAAATTTTCATTTTCCATTTTAATAAAACATTTTCTAAAAAAGAAAGTTTATTAAAAAGTCTTTTGTCATATTAACAAAAGTGAGTTTTAAGGATAATTATTTTGATGATCACTAAGTATGATTAGGAAAGGTTAGTGATATGATTATTACCTTGATGATAATGTTAGTTAAATAATTCATTTTGTGTTTTACACTAAATGTGTTGTATGGTTTGTTGTGATCAAAACTAAGAAAGATTAGTTAACACTAATAATGTTTTTAGGCATTACTTGCATTAACATAGATGACTACCGCGGTAGAACATCCAAAGGCTAACGGCCTGGTCGAGAGGGCCAACAAGTCGCTCATGCATGGTTTGAAGGCAAGATTGGGAAGGAGGCTAACCGGATGAGTAGACGAATTGCCTCATGTATTATGGGCCCACCGGACTATGCTCAAAACCAGCAATGGAGAAACTCCCTTCAGCCTCACCTACGGGAGTGAAGCCGTGATCCCGGCAGAAATAGGCATCCCTTCCACAAGAACTTTACTTTTTGATGAAAGTACAAATGAGGAAGAGCTACGGTTAAACTTGGACCTGCTCCAGGAAAGGAGGGAGACCGCGGCCATACAAGAAGCTAAATACAAAAAGAAGGTCGAACAATACTACAACAAACGTGTCAGGCCTTGCTCCTTCAAGGTCGGAGACTTTGTCTATCGCCGCAACATGGCCAACCGACAAGAAAAGATCGGAAAACTTGGCCCCAATTGGGAAGGACCTTACAGGGTCGTGGAAGCCTACCAAACCGGTTCGTGCAAGTTGGAAACCATGGACGGAAAAGAGATACCGCGCACTTGGCATGCAACCAACTTGCAGAAATGTTTTATGTAATGTGAATCGTATTGTATCGACTCCTTTGTTACTTTTTAATGAATGAAAACTCTTCCGTTAAGCATATTTAATTGCAGTAGTTATAGACCTCGGCCTAGCTAACCGAATGGTATGTAAATACGCTTTAAAGTGTTGGATGCACCCGAGGGTCAATCCGAAGACAAATCAAAAGCGGCCCGGTGCCGATGTCTTCCATATAAACCTAAAAAAGCATAAGTGTTAATACACAAATTTGGATGCGCCCAATGGGTAATCCGGAGACAAATCAAAAGCGACCCGGTGCCGATGTCTCCCAAAAAAAAACAAACACAAATGTAGACGTAAAGTGTTGGATGCGCTCGAGGAGCAATCCGGAGACAAAGCAAAAGCGGCCCAGTACCGATGTCTCTCACATAAATATGAAACACAAGTGTAAATACACAAATGTTGGGCATACCCTGTAGATACGCTCCAAGAAGTATTATACACCTCGGTGTATCGAGTCCTCGGACCAGTAGTTAACAAGCATAACAATCATGGCAAAGAAAAAGACGCAGTGTAAGGAAGAAAGATAACCATTAACGATAGGGATAAAAATGTCATACATGAAATACGGGGTGGAAATTGTCCAAAAAACCAGAAATGATAAGAAGTTATTACAAACAACTAATGTTTTGAAAAGATAACAAATTACAAAATGCGCCGGCATACCGGGCCTTCAATTCACGGAGCACCTTCATCGTTCACCGGTGTCTTTTGATTATCACCATCAGGACCATTCGCCGAGAGCTTGGAAGCATCAGAAGTTCCGGTTACAGGAGGATTCTATGGTACAAGAGCAGTGGGTTTTTCCGCTGGAGCTAGCTGCATAATGTCAATCACGGAAAGCTTGTTGGCCGCTGATACCTTGGCTACGAAAGGATATTCTGCTGAGAATAAGGCGGTGAAGTCTTCCTTCCAAGATTTTGCCATCTCTATGTTTAGATTATCAGCAGCGACAATGGCAGCTGTAACCTACTCTAGTGTGCGTCCAAACTCCACAGCTTTGAGAAACCCTGCATTGTACATTCCACCAGCACCTAAAGAAAGAGACCTCCTATACTCATAGCTAGCAAGAAGTTTGCGCACAAGTACGGGGAAGCCACCCCTCACCAGAACCTGCTTATCCACCTCGGCTTGGGCAAGAAGAGAGGTCAAGTGTTTTTTTGTTGGCCTCAAGCTCTTTAATCCTATCAAAATCTTTAATGTGATCTTGAGCACTTGCACCTAAGAGATGTTCCAGTTCTGCAATCTTCTTGTCCTTAGAAGCAATCATAGCTCTAGAGTCCTTGGTCTCTTTCTCCAACCTCTCGATAGTACCAAGGTATTCCTGCTCCCGGGCAAGACAACCGTTGTAGTTATCCTCAAGCTTTTTTTGTGCAAGGGCCATTTGATCAAGCATCGTCTTACCGGAAGCAAAGTGCCCTTGATTCCCTTACTGAGCTGCAGTCAAACGGGAGTGTTCTTAGCTAAGAGCTTAATACCTTTTCATCAATTCGGACACATTGAGCGTGCTCTAGGCAAGGGTTTGATATGTGTGACTCAAAACATCATAATTTGAAAGGGAAGACAATCCAGCTTGTTCCGCAGGTGTGGGCAGTTGAAACAACAATTCTCGAGAAGAGTAATGAGAGTCAATGCGCACATCTTCATCCAAACGCCATGGAGGCACAAACCAGCGAGAGGGACCCTGCACTTCCCAATGAGCATTGTCATTAAGAGGAGATGAATGGTCGCTCAAATTGATATGAGGAGGGGTCTTTCCACCTTCACCACTTGTTTTGCTATGACCACCACCGGATCCCTAAGGATGAGAATGATTAAGAGGTGTGGTTGAATGAACCTCAGTGTCCTTAGTATCGGACGACACCTGTGCCTTGTCAGCCTTTTTATTCAAGCGACGTCCGGAAGGCTCACCTCCAGCGCGTCTTTTCTTTGTAACTATCACCGGATTCTTCCCCTCATGACGTAACCGAGCTGCTAAAATCTTAGGATTCGGTTTAGTAACAGCCTCTTGCCGTGGAGTCAAATTAGGAATGGGGGTATTCAACGATAATAAAGAGATTTTGTTTACCCTTTTTTATTTCTTTTATCGTTCCTCGACTCACTCGAATTGAAAGTCAACTTTATCGTAGAGATTAATTTGTTTTTGGTGTCGATATTTTTTTTGTATTTTTTTAAACTATTTTAAAACTATTTAAAAGCTATTTAAAACTTAAACAAAATTAAACTAATAAAAACTTTTTAAACGAAAACTATTTTAAACTAATTAATTTTAAACTAGTAATTTTAAATAAATTCTATTCTAACTTAATTTTAAACTAAAACTTTTTAAACAAGCACTAATTTATATTAACTAAAATTTTAAAAACGAATTAAAAAAATAAACTATTAAAGTAATTAAAATAAAATATTTTTTTAGTCTTTTTATTTTTTATAGAAACTGAATTAAAAACGAAATAAAACTTTTTAAATAAAATAAAAACTAACAAAGCTTTAATAAAAATCTAGTTAATTAAACTACCAGCTAATTTAAAACCCTATATTAATTAAATGTTATGAAACAAAACACAAAAAGAGTTGCTAAATCAAGTGGTTGGGGTGTTGGGCTTGTAAGCGAGAGGTCTGGGGTTCGATCCCCAGGCCAGACGAAATTTTGCTTAATATTTTTTTGATTTTTATTACTTTAGACCAAGTGTCTGAAATTAGTTTCAGTAACCCAATAAATACCAAATAAGCCTAAAACTGAGAATCGAATGAATAAGCAGTTTAAAGTAAATAAGCCAAACAAGTGGACTAAATAAAAACTGAAATAAACCAAACAATAATAATCTAAAACTAAGCAGTAACCTAAATAAGCAATAAATAAACCAAACAATAATAATCTAAAACTAAAATAAACCAAACTATAACTAGATAAGCAGTTAAATCCTATAAAACCAATTAGGCAGAAAACTAATTAAGCAGAAACAAATAAGCTAATAATCTAAATAAACAGGGACCAAATAAGCAAACAAGAAACTGATTAAACAAACTAACTAAATAAGCAATCACTACTACGGATTAATGACTAAAACGACCAAACTTAAACGAACGATTAAGTAGACAGAAATAATCAATTAAGCTAAAAACCTAAAATAAGCATAAAACATATTAAACTAAAAGTAAACTAAACAAATCCTAGCAATAAGCAAAATCAAATAAGCAGTCACGGCTTTAAACAAATAAGCATAAAAGCTGAAAAAGTAAACATCTCCTATCAGCCCTAAACAAACCAAATCGAACAGACACCAAAACCATTATCACTATTATAAAACTAATAATCTATCTAATAAGCATATTTAAAACAGAATCTAAATTTTACTAGCAAATCCAAATAAATTAACATAAAAATTAGAACAGTAGCAGATCCGAACATAACTAAATCCAATCAAACACAAATAAAATAAGCTAGCAAACCGAACAAATAATAAAACAAAAGCATATCCAAATAAGAACATTCATAAGCTGCTACAATATTAAAACTATCACTTAACAAAAAAAAATTAAAAGAAAAGATAAAACCTTATGTAGATAACCGTTGAGCCGAAGGTAGGCACTATGCCCCCTTTGAACCGAGAACAAAACATCACAACCTTCGAATCACCTTAATCATCACCATCTCGGAACAAAACTCGAACCAAACGCATCCAATTAAACATCAACAGTTATGCCTTGAACAGTACTCGGTCCCGTTGTATATATATATATATATATATTTTTTATTATTATTTTTTTTATCCGAATGACACTAACAGTTAATAGAGAATTAAAATGAACTTTGACAGAAAAAATTAAAAAGGAGAGACGAAGATTAATTTAAATAAACAACTTTTCATTAATTAAAAAAAAATCAAAATACAATATTGAAAATCGAAAATACAATAACCCTAATCTATTTTTGCAGAAAATTAAAACTAATTTAATCTACTCCTAATTTAATTAATAAAACTGAAAAATATAAAAAGCTCCCTTTACATCTTTGTGGAGTGGGGATTTATAGGGAAATCCCTAATCTCCTTGGTGCCCAAGGCTTCAATCTTGACCCTTGATTTCTTCTCTCTCTTTTCCTTCACATCGAACGGCTGAGATTGCCCCCTTTTCACTCGGATTGCCAAGCTGTCATTCCTTGTATTTTTGTGCTTCCCTTTGGTTCCACTTAATTCATCCAAAAAGATGGGGAATTAAATTGTGGATGTGAAGAACACGCGCCTTTAAACATCAAAGGGTAAAAACCCCCAATTTTTAGGGTTTGGGTGATGGTGTGGTGGCTGCGTGAGTTGGGAGAGAAAAAAAGGATTTTTCTTGTTTTAATCGAAGTAAATGGGGAGGGGTTGGGGAGATAAACCCGTTTTATTATTTGGGGTAAGGGAAAGTTAAAACAAATCGTTTTATTGTTTGTGGGGATATGGGTTTACACGTGTGGATGGGGGGTTGTAAATGGGGGCGTGGGTATTTGTATTTGACCGAGTTTATTGAGTCAACAAGTGAAGTGAATTCACTTAATAAACCTTCCAAATTCGTTTCTTTAGTTTAGTTACTGGGCTTGGCCCATTTTAACTTTCATTTTTCAAAAATTAATCCGTCACTTTTCATTTGCTGAGTAGATTGGGCTTGGCCTAGTATGTGAATTTTGAACCGAGAATTTGGGCCAATTAGGTTTTGGGCTTACTTATCAAATAGTGAATAATTTAAATCCTTAAATGGGCTTTCGAGCCCATTTATCCAATGTGGGACCCGCTCGATTTGAATATCTTCAAAAATGATTTAATCCGCTAAATCGTGCTCGATTCCGACTTTCTTGATCATTTCTTCAAAATTAAGTCGACTTTGTCGGTTTTCGTGATCTTCGGCACACTTTTGACCTTTTGACTTTGTCTTCGTCTCTTTTTAGACTTTTCTTCAACATTTGACCGTGAAATCCCGTGTTTTCTCTTCTTTTGATCATTTGTACCTATTTAAACACAAGAACACAAAACCACGCGTAATTCCGACTTTATTCATATAAAACACATGATTCGGTCTTGTTTTTCCTTGATTTTAGTGGCAAAAGGATAAGTGTTTACACACTTATTAAATCCCCTACAGTTGACCATTGCAATGGCCCCATGCAATGCATTATTTCAAAGCATAAGTTACATTTTTCTCATTATTAACCCATCTCGGCCTTAATTACTATTACCACTACTATTTACGATGAAAAGATAAGAACTTTAAAGGAAACAAAAGTTATAATCATTTATTAACTTGGAAATTATTAGATGGAAGAAACTCGTAAAGAAATCTAAGACTTAGATTAGGGCTTTGGTGTCATGAATATTAATCACCCTCAAGTTTCACGTTCCCCATACCAAGCTCAAAAACGAGATCATTGTTATTACAAGTTAACACAACTAACACATACTCATGAGGTTTAGTTAATCACTTAGACCCCCTTATTCCTACGGTGTATCTCTTGTATTTTATTTTTGTCTTGAATGATCACGAGGATGCATTTTTGACTTATTTCGATAATTTATTAAGGCCGAAAATAAAGTGGGACGATTTAATCAATAGTTACCTAAAGGACAAAATCTTTTAAAACGGCTTCTCGAAACCTCATAAAGTTCATATCTTGGCATAACTCGTTTCACGATTTGAGACCTTTCTCGGACCGATTTTTGGCTTGTACTTCAAACTTCAAATCTTGAGAGACGATCTTGAAATTATGGTCTTCTCTTCATTTTGGTATACATCTTCATAAGGAGTGAAAGATGCTTCAAACGTTGACCACGACTTCTTCATTTATCCTCTTCTTTATTTAGGATTTTGATATACAACGATCCGCCTCCTTTTCGGACTTCGATCTATTTATCCTCATACCTTGTTTGGGTCTTTTTGGATAGACTTCTCCATGATCTTTAGGGGAGTAATTGCTTCTCGTCGTGTGTCTTGATCCTTCATATTGATTTGGATTAATGATCTTCACATCATCTTAGGATCTTTAGCAAAAAAGTGAATCCTCATGCCTTGTGAGGGCCTTTTTGGACTCGGGTATCCTCATGCCTTGTTAGGGCCTTTTTGGATAAGCCAATCTTCGCGTCCCGTTTCAATAAGTTATGCCTTGGCTATGAACTCTAATTAATACCGAGCAACTTTTAAACGATCTTGTGCTAGAAGCTAAGTAGCCTTTTAAATCGTACAACCTTATTTATTGCAAATATCTTTATTAACAAGTGATGGGAGAAAAAGCTCATAACTAACTCACATAAGTTAATGAAAGAATACCGAACTTATAATTAACTCTATCATCTCTCGTTCTCCACAATTTAAAATCTCAAGGAATGAGACTCGTGGATGCTTAGCCTAATAAACCAATTAAGGTCCATATGGTTAAGGATACTAGCTAGAGTAAACTTAGATAAGTAAACTCGGGTTGAGTCAAAATATTCACGACGGGCCTAATGTATCAAAGATATCTAAACTTGTTAAAACCATTTTATTTATTTATTTTTTTGACTTTATTTTTGAATTGGAAATTATTATGATGCGATAATAAAAGGAAAGAAAATAAATAAAAGAATACTACTAGGCCAAAATAGATCAAAAATTTGAAAACCGTTGAATTTTTTTTTAAATTTTCCGGTAAAATGGGGTTAAATTCATGGAAAAGGCCACTAAAATTCGATAGAAGGCCCCCCTACACTTAACATAAACATTGTCCTCAATGTTTAAGCATGTGGGCGAATAAACTTCCCTACACTTAGGACATTGAGTACGTTGTTTAAAATCGAGCTAAGGAAAGGACAACTAAACTGATTACATTTATTCGTTTTATTTATATACAAGTATGAATCACAATAGTTTTGATAGAGCCGGGTACACGGGAATACGGGATCACGGGTCGCGTCAAAAGTACCAAAAGTGGATCATCAAAGCACAAGTCCCTGCACACAATCACAACACACAAACAACCTACACGGCTCCCCCTACACTTATTGTAGAAAATAGATAAAAGATAGATAATCGGGTTGCCTCCCGAGAAGTGCTTGTTTTTGTTAACCGAGTCACGAGCCTGACTCGACCCCGAATTAAATGGTCCATGGGGAAGCCTCATATGTTATACCGGGATCAAAAATCTTATCCTCGGTCCCGGAGGAACATAATAAATGAGAGGCAGGAGGATAAGTCATGAAAGGTAGAAAAGTCCTCTCCACATAAGAAAATTAATTGAAGTCTTGATCCACGGGAGGTGGGATGGGTAAAGGAGACAAATTGTCATCCCCCAAAGACATAGGATGGTCACTATTCGGCGAAGCCGTAAAGGTATCAATCAAAGAATGGTCAATGTCACCTCCCGGGTCAAAGCACTCATCCTCATTTCCCGGTATGAAATGAGGAGAGTAAAAGCGATACATCACTTGCTTGGGTGTGCACGTGGTAGGACGGGGTGGCAACATAATATGAGAAATATCAGAAGACATATCTACCACCCGCGTCACCTCACCAGACCGAATCAAACGGAAGGTAGGGTCAAATCTCTCCTCCTCCTCTATGATGGGAGGTGGCATGGCTAACAACGAATGCTCATCAATAGCAAGAGAGTCGGAGCTATCAATGTCCTCAATCCCCTCTTCAAAGAGAGGATTCATCTCACTAGAGATGTAGGCGTCATCAAAATCAAATAAAGGGTTCGAATAAATCTTGAAATTTTCCTTCTGAACGTCTTCATCGGATAGTGACTCGTCATCACTAGAAGTAAAATCATCATTGAGATCAAAAAGGGGATTAGAGAAAGCCAAAGAATCGTTTCCCAAGATGTCGGTGGAAGGTAATGAATCATTACTAGAAAGAGATTCACACTCATCGTCACTATCGGAAGCAACCGTAGGCTCACTTTGGATTGGAATAAGAGTCTCATCACAAGGAATAGTGATAAGACCCTCATCCCCCATGATGAGAGAGGCATCGGTCTCCGTAGTGGAAGAATCGAGAATAGGAGTGGTAGAATCCTTAGGCTCGAGAGCCGGCAAGTCGAGAGAAGGAATTACAATTGCACTAGGACATTGAGCACAAAGATCATTCCAAGAAATAGTATTCTCGTCGTCATCATCATCATAATAGTAAGAACGCACAAGAGGAGGAGTAGAAACACTAAGAGTAGATACTTGCTCTTGTTGTCTTTCGTCATGCAAGCTAATTTCGAGTTGTTTTAAGCGTTCTAAAATTTCATCCAAACTAGTGCTTTGTTCCGTAAAAGAAGGTTGATGAACGACGGAGTTTTGTGGGGGTTCAAAATTTTGAAAACCGGAATTATAGCACGGATGTGGCTCATAATTCATTGGTTGACAATAAGAAGTATCGTGAGGGCCCCCACAATAGTTGCAACACGGGTATTGAGAAAAACCCGGTGCATGTTGCGGATAGGGATTGTCATAGACGGGAGGAGGGGAGAAATTTGTGTAAGAGGAGAAGTACGAATTTCTTGAATTGCACAATGGACAAAATCCAAATTGTGTGTTGTCGATATCGGAACCACACTTCGCACAAGTACACCATGGACATATTGGAAAACCAAGCCATGGTCTCCCACACCGAACGCAAGACAAATCCATGAAGAATTATAAATAAGAGTGGTAGAGAAAAGAATTAAACCCGATAGAGGATAAAGAAGAATATTTTTGTATTTTTTTTTTGAAAAATATATATACAAAAGAAAAAATCGAAAGAAATCGAACTAAAAATTAACACTAATACGTAATATTTTTGGTGTAATACTTTTAGGAAAAAGTATTACTTTTGGATTTTTTAATTTTTAATTTTTTTTTTGGTGCAATTCTTAGGAAAGAAATTGCTTTTGTGATTTTTTAATTTTTTTGTATTTTTAAGTTTTTGATTTTTTTGTGTTTTTGATTTTTTTAACAAGAAACGTAACGTTCAAAGAATGAACGGATCCCAAAATCGAAACGTCTTCACGAAAAAATCGCCAATCGTACGAGCGAAGCGGCAGCGGCGCCATTTTAATAAAGAGATTTTGTTTACCCTTTTTTTTATTTCTTTTATCGTTCCTCGACTCACTCGAATTGAAAGTCAACTTTATCGTAGAGATTAATTTGTTTTTGGTGTCGATATTTTTTTTGTATTTTTTTAAACTATTTTAAAACTATTTAAAATCTATTTAAAACTTAAACAAAATTAAACTAATAAAAACTTTTTAAACGAAAACTATTTTAAACTAATTAATTTTAAACTAGTAATTTTAAATAAATTCTATTCTAACTTAATTTTAAACTAAAACTTTTTAAACAAGCACTAATTTATATTAACTAAAATTTTAAAAACGAATTAAAAAAAATAAACTATTAAAGTAATTAAAATAAAATATTTTTTTAGTCTTTTTATTTTTTATAGAAACTGAATTAAAAACAAAATAAAACTTTTTAAATAAAATAAAAACTAACAAAGCTTTAATAAAAATCTAGTTAATTAAACTGCCAGCTAATTTAAAACCCTATATTAATTAAATGTTATGAAACAAAACACAAAAAGAGTTGCTAGATCAAGTGGTTGGGATGTTGGGCTTGTAAGCGAGAGGTCTGGGGTTCGATCCTCAGGCCAGACGAAATTTTGCTTAATATTTTTTTGATTTTTATTACTTTAGACCAAGTGTCTGAAATTAGTTTCAGTAACCCAATAAATACCAAATAAGCCTAAAACTGAGAATCGAATGAATAAGCAGTTTAAGGTAAATAAGCCAAACAAGTGGACTAAATAAAAACTGAAATAAACCAAACAATAATAATCTAAAACTAAGCAGTAACCTAAATAAGCAATAAATAAACCAAACAATAATAATCTAAAACTAAAATAAAACAAACTATAACTAGATAAGCAGTTAAATCCTATAAAACCAATTAGGCAGAAAACTAATTAAGCAGAAACAAATAAGCTAATAATCTAAATAAAAAGGGACCAAATAAGCAAACAAGAAACTGATTAAACAAACTAACTAAATAAGCAATCACTACTACGGATTAATGACTAAAACGACCAAACTTAAACGAACGATTAAGTAGACAGAAATAATCAATTAAGCTAAAAACCTAAAATAAGCATAAAACATATTAAACTAAAAATAAACTAAACAAATCCTAGCAATAAGCAAAATCAAATAAGCAGTCACGACTTTAAACAAATAAGCATAAAAGCTGAAAAAGTAAACATCTCCTATCAGCCCTAAAAAAACCAAATCGAACAGACACCAAAACCATTATCACTATTATAAAACTAATAATCTATCTAATAAGCATATTTGAAACAGAATCTAAATTTTACTAGCAAATCCAAATAAATTAACATAAAACATTAGAACAGTAGCAGATCCGAACATAACTAAATCCAATCAAACACAAATAAAATAAGCTAGCAAACCGAACAAATAATAAAACAAAAGCATATCTAAATAAGAACATTCATAAGCTGCTACAATATTAAAACTATCACTTAACAAAAAAAAATTAAAAGAAAAGATAAAACCTTATGTAGATAACCGTTGAGCCGAAGGTAGGCGCTGTGCCCCCTTTGAACCGAGAACAAAACATCACAAACTTCGAATCACCTTAATCATCACCATCTCGGAACAAAACTCGAACCAAACGCATCCAAATAAACATCAACAGTGATGCCTTGAACAGTACTCGGTCCCGTTGTATATATATATATATATTTTTATTATTATTTTTTTATCCGAATGACACTAACAGTTAATAGAGAATTAAAATGAACTTTGACAGAAAAAATTAAAAGGAGAGACGAAGATTAATTTAAATAAACAACTTTTCATTAATTAAAAAAAATCAAAATACAATATTAAAATCGAAAATACAATAACCCTAATCTATTTTTGCAGAAAATTAAAACTAATTTAATCTACTCCTAATTTAATTAATAAAACTGAAAAATATAAAAAGCTCCCTTTACATCTTTGTGGAGTGGGGATTTATAGGGAAATCCCTAATCTCCTTGGTGCCCAAGGCTTCAATCTTGACCCTTGATTTCTTCTCTCTCTTTTCCTTCACATCGAACGGCTGAGATTGCCCCCTTTTCACTCAGATTGCCAAGCTGTCATTCCTTGTATTTTTTTGCTTCCCTTTGGTTCCACTTAATTCATCCGAAAAGATGGGGAATTAATTTGTGGATGTGAAGAACACGCGCCTTTAAACATCAAAGGGTAAAACCCCCCAATTTTTAGGGTTTGGGTGATGGTGTGGTGGCTGCGTGAGTTGGGAGAGAAAAAAGGATTTTTCTTGTTTTAATCGAAGTAAATGGGGAGGGGTTGGGGAGATAAACCCGTTTTATTATTTGGGGTAAGGGAAAGTTAAAACAAATCGTTTATTGTGTGTGGGGATATGGGTTTACACGTGTGGATGGGGGGTTATAAATGGGGGCGTGGGTATTTGTATTTGACCGAGTTTATTGAGTCAACAAGTGAAGTGAATTCACTTAATAAACCTTCCAAATTCGTTTCTTTAGTTTAGTTACTGCGCTTGGCCCATTTTAACTTTCATTTTTCAAAAATTAATCCGTCACTTTTCATTTGCTGAGTAGATTGGGCTTGGCCCAGTATGTGAATTTTGAACCGAGAATTTGGGCCAATTAGGTTTTGCGCTTACTTATCAAATAGTAAATAATTTAAATCCTTAAATGGGCTTTCGAGCCCATTTATCCAATGTGGGACCCGCTCGATTTGAATATCTTCAAAAATGATTTAATCCGCTAAATCGAGCTCGATTCCGACTTTCTTGATCATTTCTTCAAAATTAAGTCGACTTTGTCGGTTTTCGTGATCTTCGGCACACTTTTGACCTTTTGACTTTGTCTTCGTCTCTTTTTAGACTTTTCTTCAACATTTGACCGTGAAATCCCGTGTTTTCTCTTCTTTTGATCATTTGTACCTATTTAAACACAAGAACACAAAACCACGCGTAATTCCGACTTTATTGATATAAAACACATGATTCGGTCTTGTTTTTCCTTGATTTTAGTGGCAAAAGGATAAGTGTTTACACACTTATTAAACGACAGCGGTTGTGTGACCCTCGGTGTGGGCGTGACCATAGTCGCATTCTCATCTCGTCCAACTTTGGCATTATCAAATGATGGCAGCTTGATAAACTCATCCATAGTAAGCTCTGCAAAAAAAAGAGGTAGCGGTTAGAGTGAGCAACAAGAGCCCGTGATAAGTAAAGGAAAATATATATGCAAAATACCCTTTTTGTCAAGATCAACTACAATCTGACGAAAGGGAGGGTTCTCGTAAGGAAACCATAAACCAACCAAGAACAACAAATGTTTCTGAGGAGAACGAAGCAAGATAGGGTTATCGGCAAGCAATTGCGCATGATCCGCATTAAAGTTAGTAGGAAAGTCATCACGAACATCCGTATCTCTATCCCTCCAAGGCATAGCATGAGGAATTGCCCTTCGGTCAATAAGAAACAATTTATGCTTCCAAAGCTTTAGACTGGAAGTGGTTTTCGTCAAACACTTATCGTACCGTGGAGGCCATCGACTTTCGAATGAAAACCAATGTCCTTGCTTACTTAGTCTATAGAAAACACGAAACAAATTCACTGTACAGGCTATGTTTAAACTTTGACAACGAATCTCGAACATAGTGACACGATTAACACTCATAGGAACCAGTTGAGAAATATGTACGAGGAAGTGTCGGATCACAGATACGAAAAAGGTAGAAAAAGGGATTCGAAGCCCTCCATGTTTCAGACAATCCTCATAGATTCCAATGAAGCGATCCGGGAGGTTATTCATGGTAAGAAGAGGGTCAGGAAAACGGGGACGAAGTTCGTCTGGGATAAGATATTTCCTACGTATCTTCTTGAGGTCATCACTGGTCAGGGTAGAAACTCTAATGTGCATGTCGCACTTAGGATCACGAAAGGAGGTTTCGCCATCGGAATCGTCACTAGACATAACAAAATATGTGAAGCAAAAAGATGGAATAAGAAGAAGTGCACACCTGCTGAAAAAGTAATTCTTGAAGGAAGAACAACAATGGCGGAAACAGAAGAGAAGAAAGTAAGGTAAAAATGAGAGGAGGTAAGTATTTATACTGAGAAATGGAACATTGAAGAGACGTGCACAATTCCCCATGATCAATCTGCACCGTTGAAAAGAAAGTAGGACACGTGGAAGCAGTTCGTGGGCAATGAAACGAAAATCGAGGTTTTGGGTGGCCGACAATCCAGGAACCCTAAAGACAAAACCAATTAATGTGGAGTCAGAGGGACGACTCGCATTTATTAGACCCGTAACTGTTCGGGTGGGGAACATTTAAAGTATCATACCGCTAGCTGTCCCTGACGCTACGATACTGGGGGAACATGTTCGCATATGTCTCCGGCCAATGCCCCCGAACACATACACTTCCCCGTAACGGACCGGAGTCTCTCATCATTTAATGAGATCGATATGTGAACAGTGAAGCATTTAATGACCAAGCCTAGGACTAAGGAAAAGTAAAAGCAACCAACCATATTATCCAGGTGACCTTCGTCTACCTAGCGGATAAAGTGAAGCGCCGCCGCCCTTGGAGAAGCAAATCCCTCGATTACAGGGATTTGTATAACCTAGGACTTGGTGCCTAGTCTACTGATATGACAACACAACCAGGTATGCACTACAAAGTAGTATAAATATCTCTACATTTAACACACACACGAGACAATCTATATTAAGTACTCACCATCAATATATCTCTATCTTCCGGTATTCCACGCCGGATACCAACTTCGTGACAGTTACTTACTCTCACGCCGAATCTTGGTATCGGGGTCAAACCTGGGATGAGGCTAACGTGTGCTACCTTGTGTTTTTAGGTTCGAGACCAAGAGACGAGCACACCATCATTGTGACCAAAGTGAATTCGCTAGTATCAGCCTAGCCAGAGAATTTTTCTTCAACACTTGACATCATTTAGAAGGGTAGAAATTTTGCGTTTATGAGGGATGCAATCCTCTACAATACTCCATATTACGATAGGATTGTTTTTACCTTTTGGGGAGAATGGCGTTTGATACTAGGGTTTTTGCTTGGGTTCAGATTTTAATTCTCGGAATCTTCTCGAATCGATCACTGTTCAAAGTGGAATAGTTGTTCTTGGTTACAAAAAAAGGAGTTGGTTTTCTAATCTACTAAAAGGTTTAAATGCACTAAGGTATAAAATTAAACTAAAAGCAATTAATTAATTAAAAGCAATTAATAAAAATAAAACTTGAATTAAAATTAAACAATTAAAACAGAAACAGTAAATACCCCTTACTAGAAAAATGCTTGATTCGGAATATTATGCTTATCCAGAATAAACTAAACAACCACCTTCATTCGGAATATTGACTAGAAATAGGCTTCATGCGGAATAATAAAGAACAAAAGCTTGATTCGGAACCTTCACTGATTCGGAATAATCAAGACAAAATGCTCATGCGGAATGTTAAACCTTCCTTCGGAATACTATGGTTCATGCGGAATAAACTGGTCATTCGGAACATTTGCTGATCCGGAATAACTGAACTCATCCGGAATAATACTGATCCGGAATAATTTCTTTGATTCGGAATATCTAACAAAAATGCTTTATTCGGAATATAATCAACTAAAGAGCTTCATTCGGAACATTAAACTGATCCGGAATATTCTCTTAAAAACCTTGATTCGGAATAATGCCAATCATCCGGAATATTGATTATTCCGGATGAACTAACTTGATTCGGAATGACTAAATGAACTGAACTGATCCGGAATATTTATTATTCCGGATGAACAACTCTGATTCGGAACAATTTTAGGAAAAACGCTGGTTCGGAATACTTTAACTAAGATCCTTCATCTGGAACATTTGTGTTCATTCGGAATCTGGGAATACTAAAGATCACGAAAAACAGGGAGATTCAATGACACGATTTTTAGCCAAAATCCACCAAGTTTTTAACCAAAACTTAAACTAATTTAACCACGAATCATCTACTAATGGTAAACATCAAATCCCAACAATAAAAACACAAAACCCACTTACTTTTGAAGATTAAAATCAACCAAATAAGAACTTTAAACTTTAAATAAAAAAGATGAAGATGAACAAGATTAATGGAAGGATTATATCAACTGATTAAGGTTTAAACAATCAAAGGAAAAGATTAAGACTACAAGATTTGTGAAAACAAGAATGAAAATCACCAACACCTTAATGGTGTTGGTTACCCTACGAAACAAAGAAAAAGGAAAAACTGGAAAACTAAAAACTAGCTCAATATGTGTGAAGGGATCTCTTTATATAGGCCTTGTCTTGGGTTGGTGAGTGGGCTTTCTTCCGTTCTTTTTGTCTTCTCGTCTTTTCAGAAAAGTTGACGTTTTCGATTCTGATTCGGGATTTGTTGACGAATAAATTCAACTCGTCTTTTAATTTCTTCGTTTAATAGACTTGAGTTCTTTCGACATATGTAAATCTTCCATCTTTGGTCCTTTTCTTCGATAAATCTTCAAATAGGCCCATTGACTTCAAATCTTTTGCATCTCTTGGACAATAAACTTCGTCTTGAGTCTTTTTCTTCGATAAAACTCGTGTAATCCCATGTTTTCTTCAATATTTATCCGGTTGACTCTAAAAACACAACAAACACACAAACCACGCATAATTCCAAACAAATGACTTTAAATACGCGTTTTGGTCTTGTTTTAGCAAGAAATAAGTGGTAAAAGGATGGGTGTTTTCACACCTATCAAATCCCCTACACTTAACCATTGCCATGCCCTCATGCAATGCTTAGTGATAAAGCAAATTTACACTTTTCTCATAATCCATCAACCCTGGCCTTATTAAATACTACTAAACAAAAATTAATGTTCTAAGAGAAATTAAAACTTTAAAGGAAACAAAAGGATAGAAAACCATTTTCACTAGAAAATAGCTACATGGAAATAACTTGCAAAGAGATCAAGGACTCACATTAGGGATTTTGGTGCTGCGAAGATTTATCACCCTCAAGTTTCACGTTCCCCAAACTAAGCTTAAAAACGAGATCATTGTTTTTATAAGTTAGCAAATCAAACACTTACACACATGGCTTAATTATATGCTTAAACTCCCTTATTCCTAGGTGTATCTCTTATATTTTATTTTTGTCTTAGAATGATCACGAAGATGCATTTTTGGACTTATTGCGATAGTTTATTTAGGCTGAAAGCAAAGTAGGACGATTTGATTAATAGTTAGCTAAAGGACAAAATCTCTTCAAACTGCTTCTCGGGATATCAAAAAGTTCATATCTTGGCATAACTCGCTTCACGATTTGAGACCTTTCTCGGGCTGATATTTGGCATGTACTTCATACTTCATATCTTGAGAGACGTTCATGAGATAATGGTCTTCTCTTCGTTAATAGAGTTTCTTCACTTGGAGACTTTTGAGGGATACTCCAACTTTTTTGACCACGACTTCATGATTATTTCTTCAATCGTTAATTGGGATTTTGAGATACAAAGATCCGCCTCCTTTTCGGACTTGGATCTATTTATCCTCATACCTTGTTAGGGTCTTTTCGGATAGACTTCTCCATGATCTTTATGGGAGTTGATTGCTTTTCGTCGTGAGTCTTGATCCTTCATATTGATTTTGGGAATAATGCTTTTCACATCACCTTGGATCCTTAGCAATAAAATGGAATCCTCATGCCTTGTTAGGGCCTTTTCGGACTCGCCAATCTTCGCGCCCCGCTTCATAAGTTATGCCTTGGCTATGAACTCTTATCATTTCCGAGCAACTTTTAAACGATCTTGGGCTAGAAGCTAAGTAACTTTTCAAATCGTACGACCTTACTTATCGCAGATAAATTATTAGCAAGTGATGGGAGAATAGGCAAATAATCACACCAAGTGTGCTTGTGCAAGAATACCGACTTATAATTGACTCTATCATTTCTCGTTCTCCACAATTTAAAATCTCAAGTAATGAGACTCGTGGATGCTTAGCCCAATAAACTAATTAAAGTCTACATGGTTAAGGATACTTGCTAGAATAAACTTAGATAAGTCTATTCGGGTTGAGTCAAAATAATCGCAACGGGCCTAATATGTCAAAGACTTCAAAACTAGCTACACCACTTTATTAATACTTTTGACTTTATTGTGGGATATATACATATGAAAGCAACGATAAAAATTTGAAAATTACGACTAAATGGCCAAAGTTAATTAAAAATTTAAAAAATGTTGAAAAAGATGATTTTCCGGTTAAATGAAGGCATTTTAATGGAAAAGTCCACTTAAAACTTTGATAGAAGTCCCCCTACACTTAATATAAACATTGTCCTCAATGTTTAAGCATGTGGGAAAAGTCTCCCCTACACTTATGACATTTTGCACGTTGGTTAAATCAAGCTAAGGAAGACACGACTAAAGTGATCAATTTCAAATGTGAGTATGAAGAAAATTGAATCACGATAGTTGAGAGATAGAACCGGATTTTGGATAACACGGGAGCACGATTCTTCAAAGATTCCAAGAGTGCACTTATCCCTGTAACCACATCACCACACAAACACAAACAACCTATATAGGCCCCCTATACTAAGGAGGTTAAACGGAAAAGGATAGATACTCGGGTTGCCTCCCGAGGAGCGCTTGTTTTTGATAACCGAGTCACGAGCCTGACTCGACCCAAAATTAGTTCATGGGAAACGTAGTGAGGGATGGAATCATCTCATGAGAGATGTCCTCACCAAAGTACAACTTCACTCGTTGGCCATTCACCTTAAAATTAGGTCCATTAGGTTGAGCGAGCTCGAGAGTACCATATGGAAAAATTTGGGCAATGGTGAATGGGCCGGACCAACGAGATTTCAGCTTGCCCGAAAAGATTTTCAACCGAGAGTTGAAGAGTAAAACTTTGTCTCCAACTTGGAACTCTCGGTTCTTAATCTTGGAGTCATGAATGAGCTTAGTCTTTTCCTTATAGATCAAAGAATTTTCATAAGCCTCATTCCAGAGTTCATTCAGCTCATTGAGTTGGATCTTGCGTAGGTCACCGGCTTTGTTGATGTCGAAATTAGCCCACTTCAAGGCCCAGTAAGCCTTGTGCTCCAACTCAATGGGGAGGTGGCATGCTTTCCCGTACACGAGACGATATGGTGTACAACCAATCGGAGTCTTGTATGCGGTACGAAAAGCCCACAGAGCATCATCAAGTTTATCGGCCCATGAGGCACGATGCTCTCCCACGGTTCGTTCAAGAATTCGCTTTAATCCTTGGTTAGAGATTTCAGCCTGACCATTAGTTTGTGGATGGTATGCGGTGGAAAGACGATGATTTACACCATACTTTGCCATGACTCTTGCAAATTGATCATTGCAAAAATGAGTCCCGCGATCACTAATAATGGCACGAGGCACACCGAATCTAGCGAACAGCGATTTCAAAAAGTTACAAACCACCCTTGCGTCATTAGTGGGTAAAGCTTTGGCTTCAACCCATTTAGAAACGTAGTCAACGGCTACAAGGATGTATTTGTTTCCTTTAGATGAAGGGAATGGCCCCATAAAGTCGATGCCCCATACATAAAAGATTTCACATTCTTGTATGAAATTTTGAGGCATCTCATCTTTATGTGTGATCTTTCCTTGTTTTTGGCAAGCATCACAATGTTTAACCATCTCGTGAGCATCACGATAAATGGTGGGCCAATAAAATCCCGAGTCAAACACTTTTTTGGCAGTGTAGTTGGGACCAAAGTGACCACCGGTGGGTCCTTTATGGCAAGCATCAAGGATTTGTACCGCTGCCGGCCCATCAACACATCGGCGAATAATCAAATTAGCGCATTGTTTGAAGAGATACGGGTCATCCCAAAAGTAAGTCTTAATGTCTTTAAAGAAATTCTTCTTTTGTTGGTATGTTAACCCGTCAATGAGAATTCCACCCGCCAAGTAGTTTGCAATGTCCGCAAACCACGGGGTCTCATCTTGATTCGAATTGATAGACATTAAGGTCTCAAGGGGAAAAGAGTCATTGATCTCTTTATTTGGATGATCCCCTTTATAAGGATCCTCAAGTCTACTGAGATGATCCGCGGCTAGGTTTTCAGCTCCCTTCTTATCACGAATTTCGATTTTAAATTCTTGAAGTAGCAAAACCCAGCGAAGAAGTCTTGGTTTAGAATCTTGTTTAGTTAACAAGTACTTCAACGCGGAATGATCGGTGTAAACGATGGTGGTAGAAAGGACAAGATAGGGGCGAAATTTTTCAAAAGCATAGACAACCGCTAAAAGCTCTTTTTCGGTTGTCGTGTAATACAATTGAGCCCCCGTCATTGTCTTGCTAGCGTAATGGATCGGTTGGAAGTGTTTGTTCACTCTTTGGCCCAAAACCGCTCCAATAGCAAAGTCGCTAGCATCGCACATCAACTCGAAAGGCAGCTCCCAATTAGGGGTAACCAAGACCGGTGCCTTAGTTAGCTTATCCTTAAGAAGGTTGAAGGCTTCAATACACTCTTTGGAAAAGATAAAAGGAGTATCTTTTTCCAAGAGGTGGGTCATCGGGCGAGCGATTTTAGAAAAATCTTTGATAAATCGACGGTAGAAGCCCGCATGACCAAGGAAACTTCTCACACCCTTCACGGTTGAAGGTGGAGGCAATTTAGCAATAACATCGACTTTAGCACGATCCACTTCAAGACCGGCTTTGGAGATCTTGTGTCCTAGCACGATGCCCTCTTTTACCATGAAATGGCATTTTTCCCAATTAAGAACAAGGCGAGTGTCTTCACACCGCTTAAGCATACGTTCTAAATAGGCAAGGCAAGCAGAGAAAGAATCGCCATAAACCGAGAAATCATCCATGAAGACTTCCATAGGTTCTTCAACCATGTCATGGAAGATAGCTATCATACACCTTTGGAACGTCCCAGGAGCATTGCATAAACCGAAAGGCATGCGTTTGTAAGCAAATGTTCCGTAGGGACAAGTGAATGTGGTTTTCTCTTGGTCTTTGGGATCGATGGGAATTTGAAAATACCCGGAGAAACCGTCTAAGAAGCAGTAATAGTCATTACCCGCTAGACGCTCGAGCATTTGATCCATGAAAGGAAGAGGAAAGTGATCTTTTCTCGTGGCATCATTGAGCTTGCGATAGTCGATACAAACTCTCCACCCAGTAACGAGACGAGTAGGAATCAACTCGTTGTGTTCATTGGGAACAACGGTTATTCCGCCCTTCTTGGGCACACAATGGACGGGACTTACCCATGGCGAATCTGAATAGGGTAAATCATGCCGGCATCTAGAAGTTTGATAACCTCTTGTTTGATGACGTCATGAATTCGAGGATTAACCCTTCTCTGGCTTTGGATTGCGGGTTTAAAGTCATCTTTCATGATAATTTTTTGAGTACAAAAGTTTGGATCAATTCCGTGGATATCGGAAATTTTCCAAGCAATTGCCTTCTTATGATCTTTAAGCACGGCGATGAGGCGAGATTTTTCTTCTTCTTTCAAGTCCTTCGCGATAATGACGGGCGACTTCTTCTTGTCTTCAAGGAACACGTACTCGAGGTGAGATGGTAACTCCTTAAGCTCTAAATCCGGAGGATTTTCGATGGGAGGCGTAGTCAAATTCGGTTCATCGATAGCAATAGCCTTGGGAGATGGTGGAGAAATATGGTCCTCTTTGAGAAGTTTCTCAATGAGACGAATGTCTTCATCCCAATCGGTGGGAGAATCGTCATATTCTAAGTTCACATCTCCCATGGTGGCTTCAAAATCTTTCCAAAGGAAATCACTTTCTCCAAATAGAGTTAGCGATGAATCAATAGAGGCAACGGTCTCAACATTGGTAGGAGAGGTAGGAATACTTTTACAAGCATCATTAAAGTGTTCTTCACAAGCCTCATCAAGAACGTCGATACAATTAACACTCTCGTATGAATAAGGCTGTTTAGAAATCTTACCCATGTTGAAGACAATTTTATCGTCACCCACTCTCATGATAAGCTCACCCGCTTCTACATCGATGAGAGTGCGACCGGTCCTCAAGAATGAACGTCCAACGATTAATGGAACACGAGGGTCCATATCGTAGTCAACGACAACGAAATCGGCGGGAAAAGTGATTTTGTCGACTCCTACAAAAACGTCTTCGGCTATCCCCACTAGATAAGCAACCGTACGGTTAGCTAATTCCAAAGTCATTTTGGTGGGGACAAGCTCAGGGAGAGATAATTGCTTCCAAATGCTTAAGGGCATTAAATTTATACTAGCACCTAGATCGGCTAGGGCCATGCAATTGTATACTCCCGGGAAGTTGCAAGGAATTAAGAAGCGACCCGGATCACCAAGTTTGGTTGGCAATTTCCTTAAGAGCACTGCAGAGCAATTCTCGTTAAGTTGGGTATTAGCAATATCAAGAAGCTTCTCCTTGTCACTAAGAAGATCTTTAAACATCTTTGCGTATTTAGGCATGTGAGCGAGAGCCTCAGCGAAGGAGATGTTGAAATTCAATTGTTTAAACATTTTGAGAAAGTTCAAAACTTGAATATCGTCCTTGCTTTTGAGCTTCTCTTTCCTCAACCTTGAGGGATAAGGTATATCAGAAGAAGAGGAAGGCTTTGGGAGAGTAGGACCACTCACATCCTTTGGTGGAGGAGGGGTAGAAGTAAGAGGTGGAGGAATTGGGGAAATAGAAGGTTGAGGAATATGAGTAGGTGACTCGTTTTCCTTAGTCACAATCACCGGTGGAGGTATAGGAAGCTCGGGTTCCTTGGTACCTTTGCCACTGCGAGTGGTGATTGCTTTCATCTCCCCTCTTGGATTAGCAACGGTGTTACTCGGAAGAGTACCCGAAGAAGAGGTTTGATTACCTTGGAAGAAACCAGCCATCATGTCCCTTAGGTCATTCGTTTGACTACTCAAAGAATTTCGCATATCGGCTCTAAGATCGTTCCCTTGTTTCAACATGTCGCCCTTCAAATTGATAATCTGGGTCTGCAGATTCTTCACCAACACATCATTCGTCCGCATGTACGTTTCGACCTCGTGGTTGAAAATGCTGGGTTAAGTAGGAGGAGGTGCTTGATAAGCAGGTGGTTGGTAAGGAGCGGGTTGGTAAACTTGAGTAGGATTTTGAGGTGGATATGGTTGTCTTTGAGGTGGTTGGTAAGGTGCTCGAGGTTGGTTTTGATTGGTTCGGTTAAGGTTTTGTTGTTGGTTTTGATTGGGTGGAGGAAAACCGGGTGGGGAAAGAAATTTGTTTGAGCGGTAGCTAAGCAAGTTGCGGTCACCTTGAGGACGAGCTTGATAACCGGCCGGAGGATAGGTATCGTATGCTGCGTTAACATTCTCAGAAGGATAGTCTTGGGTGGAAGTACAAGTAGTGTAAGAGTGAGGAACCCCGCATATTTCACATGGTTGGCTTACAACATTGACTTGAGCGTTTTGAGCGTTGATGCTTTTGGTGTTGCTAGCGGTTTGGACAGCAAGCGATTCAAGAAGCGACGTAATTTTGTCAAGTCTCTTGTCTTTGTCACTAGTACTAGCACTAGCGGCATTAGTCCTAACACTCTTGGTTTGCACTCTAGACTTATTCTCAATAATATCCCAAGCGGCATTAGAACTCTTAACCAAAATATTACCCCCGAGGCACTATTTAGTGAATCTTGGTCATTCATGCTTAAACCATTGTAAAAAGTATTAATTTGGTGCACTTTGGTAAAACCATGTTGTGGGCACTTTCTTAAAAGGTCTTTAAAACGGTCCCAAGATTCACTAAAACTCTCATCGTACTTTTGTTCAAAATTAATAATTTCATTCCGCAAAGCGGTAGTACGAGAGGGTGGGAAAAAATAGTTTATGAACTTGGTCTCTAAGTCCGTCCACGTCAGAATACTTTGTGGTTGTTCCTTTACAAGCCAATGTCGGGCTTGTCCCTCTAAGGAGAAAGGAAAAAGTTGTAAGCGGATTACCTCTTGTGGAACACCATTGAATTTGACCATATTCGTGAGTTGCAGGAACCTTTTGATGTGGTCATGAGGATCATCAATGGTACGCCCCAAGAATGGTTGAGCAGAGACCATTTGAATAAAGCCGGATTTGAGCTCAAAGTTGTTGGCTGCAATCGCGGGTATGACAATTGGATCGTAGTTGCCCTCTACATGTGCTTGCAAAAGTTCGATCATAGGGCGATTGTCCGGTAGAGGTTCATTGTTGTTGTTATTCATGTTGTTTTGAGGTGGATTGTTATTGTTGTTGTGTACACCGGCCATGTCTAAGTTATCGAGAGTGTCGGGCTCTTGATAAGACGTTGATCGAGTGCGCATACACCTGCAAAAGAACTAACAAAGCAAGGAATATTTTTTTGGTTTTTTATGTTTTTTAATTTTTTTGTATTTTTGAAAATTTTATATTTTTTAGGATTTTTGAAAATTTTTAATGATGAAAAAGTAACGTTCACGGCGAACGGATCCCAAAATCCAATTTCTCACAAAAAACTGTTATTCTTTACGAGAAGAGCCGGCAGCGGCGCCATTTGATACTAGGGTTTTTGCTTGGGTTCAGATTTTAATTCTCGGAATCTTCTCGAATCGATCACGGTTCAAAGTGGAATAGTTGTTCTTGGTTACAAAAAAAGGAGATGGTTTTCTAATCTACTAAAAGGTTTAAATGCACTAAGATATAAAATTAAACTAAAAGCAATTAACTAATTAAAAGCAATTAATAAATATAAAACTTGAATTAAAATTAAACAATTAAAACAGAAACAGTAAATACCCCTTACTAGAAAAATGCTTGATTCGGAATATTATGCTTATCCGGAATAAACTAAACAACCACCTTCATTCGGAATATTGACTAGAAATAGGCTTCATGCGGAATAATAAAGAACAAAAGCTTGATTCAGAACCTTCACTGATTCGGAATAATCAAGACAAAATGCTCATGCGGAATGTTAAACCTTCATTCGGAATACTATGGTTCATGCGGAATAAACTGGTCATTCGGAACATTTGCTGACCCAGAATAACTGAACTCATCCGGAATAATACTGATCCGGAATAATTTCTTTGATTCGGAATATCTAACAAAAATGCTTTATTCGGAATAATCAACTAAAGAGCTTCATTCGGAACATTAAACTGATCCGGAATATTCTCTTAAAAACCTTGATTCGGAATAATGCCACTCATCCGAAATATTGATTATTCCGGATGAACTAACTTGATTTGAAATGACTAAATGAACTGAACTGATCCGGAATATTTATTATTCCGGATGAACAACTCTGATTCGGAACAATTTTAGGAAAAATGCTGGTTCGAAATACTTTAACTAAGATACTTCATCCGGAACATTTGTGTTCATTCGGAATCTGGGAATACTCGAGAACACGAAAAACAGGGAGATTCAATGACACGATTTTTAGCCAAAATCCACCAAGTTTTTAACCAAAACTTAAACTAATTTAACCACGAATCATCTACTAATGGTAAACATCAAATCCCAACAATAAAAACACAAAACCCACTTACTTTTGAAGATTAAAATCAACCAAATAAGAACTTTAAACTTTAAATCAAAAAGATGAAGATGAACAAGATTAATGGAAGGATTATATTAAATGATTAAGGTTTAAACAATCAAAGGAAAAGATTAAGACTACAAGATTTGTGAAAACAAGAATGAAAATCACCAACACCTTAATGGTGTTGGTTACCCTACGAAACAAAGAAAAAGGAAAAACTGGAAAACTAAAAACTAGCTCAAAATGTGTGAAGGGATCTCTTTATATAGGCCTTGTCTTGGGTTGGTGAGTGGGCTTTCTTCCGTTCTTTTTGTCTTCTCGTCTTTTCAGAAAAGTTGACGTTTTCGATTCTGATTCGGGATTTGTCGACGAATAAATTCAACTCGTCTTTTAATTTCTTCGTTTAATAGACTTGAGTTCTTTCGACATATGTAAATCTTCCATCTTTGGTCCTTTTCTTCGATAAATCTTCAAATAGGCCCATTGACTTCAAATCTTTTGCATCTCTTGGATAATAAACTTCGTCTTGAGTCTTTTTCTTCGATAAAACTCGTGCAATCCCATGTTTTCTTCAATATTTATCCGGTTGACTCTGAAAACACAACAAACACACAAACCACGCATAATTCCAAACAAATGACATTAAATACGCGTTTTGGTCTTGTTTTAGCAAGAAATAAGTGGTAAAAGGATGGGTGTTTTCACACCTATCAGCGTTTCGGGTGGCGATTCCCTGCTGGTAACTCGGATTCATGTGTGCGGTTTTACGCCACTTTCCAATTGGAACCGAATCGCCAATGTTGTGAGGATTTAGAATAGTTTTAGATAATCTCCTTCTACTTATGCTTATAAGAGTTTCATAGCATAAGAGAGGAGTTAGAAGAATGAGTTAAGAGAGGGACGAGGGGATGATCTTTTCTCGTTTCATTGGTATCTATTTCTAAGCAAGGGAAAACGTATCGTTAGAAATCTTCAAGGATGCTATTGTATATTTGCAGTATATGAGATTTGATAAGATCCCCAAAATCTTCTGTTCCTTGCCACTTGATGCAAGTTTCCATGACCTCATATAATATTTGTAAAGATTTCCAAGTCTGTTAATATGCTCATCAACTTGCTTCTTCTTCTTCTTAGCATGTAGATATATAAACTTTATTGTTCTACTCAACTTGTTATAATAGTATGCAAGTAAGGGTATTTGTTCCATTTAAGCAACTTAAACAATATGACAAGGGTAACACCATTAAGCCCCCAAGTTCATACAGCCTGACTGACAATATAGTCTGTGTGAACTTTAGTGAGTCTAAAAAGCTAGAAGAGAGTTACATGCTAGAGCTAAAAATCACAACATAAAAAAGCCACAAACAAATAATAATTTTAAGTTTTTTGTTCAGGTGTGGTGCTTGATGACGAGTTTAAACATGTGTCTAATTAGTGTATAAGCCAAGAAAGTCATGTTAATGGCAGTATGAGGGTAAGGTGCAAGAGACTATACTAGTGTGGATCGATTTGTGGTAATTAAGCTTATTGTCTTTTTAAGTAAACCAACAGAGTTACCATTCACTTAGATAGTCACAAGCTTGCTTCTATGTGAGTATTTGCTCCATCACGAAACCAAGAAAGATGGTCGTTGCAAGTGTTACTTTGCAACTATAGACCAAAGTAGAGTGGCATATGAGGAATTGAAACATAAGTTCAAGTATCGAACATGATGGAATTTAGCTGGTTAACCGATGGTGGTAAGATGGTTTAAGAGGCATGAGAGTACTATTATGCTTTCTAGGCGATCCATAAAAAAGAATCAACAGAAATACCATTTAACCAATGAGAATAAGTAGAACCTCAAGTGTACGTGTTATCATTGTGAGACGTTTTTGAACTCGATATATACGCAACTCATGCCACTATTATTATTCATTTCCTAGGTCTTAAAGTCTAAAAAATAGTCTTTATCAATTACCACGAGTCCAGGATCAAAAACGAACACGTTGAGAGACTATTCATGATAACAAACAACGAACTTTTAAATTTATTTGGTTACGCCTTGTGTAACTACCATTTTGATTATAAAATATAAGATCAATCATATATGCACACACACTCATTTCATATTTTTGCACCAAGTAAGATTGGTAAACCAACTAGTTGCTTTTCTATGGTTTTACTGTTATGACAATGTCTTTATTTGGGCATTGTCACATATATGTATTTATGGAGATTTGTATATATTTTATTGCCTTTGTATGGCTTTATTGGCGACACAATGTCTTGATTTCGACATTGTATTAAGTTATGCGTGTTCACAGTGTCTTGCTCTTTTATGGCTTTAACTCTGAGACAACATATTGATTTGAGCATTATCACCGTTATTGTCGCAATTCATTGCTTTTCTATGGTTATTGGTGTAACGATGTCTTGATTTGAACATCGTTCACAATATGTATTAAGATTTTTGTGTAAGATTTTTACAAGTTTATATCCCCTTCTGAAGAGATTAAGTTTCTATTTGAACCTTGTTTCTTAGCTTATATATCAAGCTTTATACATTCGTTTATAGTTCTCGGCCCCTTGTTATTTTTTGCGGGATGATGTTTACATCAGCTTTGGTATGTGTGAAAGTTTTTGCTTTAGCACTCATAGCTTGTTTTTCCTTGAGTAACGGGATTATGCCGTTACGAAATATTTGACACTTTATATGTACGTACATTTGTAGCTTTTTGTAGCTTTCATTCAATCCCTTTTATGTCGGGATTAGTGTCATTGAAGCGGTCATGCCGTTGAATTTTTCTGATTTTCATATCTTCGAGTGAACTTTTCACTTTGCGTGATCGAATTGCCTTTGGAGCGGTTCTTATGTTGATGCACGAATGTTTTCGTGTCTTTTTAGTGGTCATGCCACTTGGCGATTTAGGTTTTGCGTCTTTGGCATTTCATGTTGCACTAGTGTTATATATGGGTCTATTGCAGGCTCCATCCTTGCTTATGTGATGAATTTGTGTTGGAGGTGAACCCCATATTAATGCAGAGTAAACCTGAAGAAAATACAAAACTTTGTTTCCCAGCGTACCTTAAATACACAATCATTTAAAGAAGATAATAGTATTTTTAGTGTTACCATAAATGGGTTTTAAACCATAACTTAATTATAAAGCTCGATATCAAATGTGAAGTGCGAGGAAATATGTGGCATGCCATATGAACATTGGGTAATAAATAACGATCCCTTCGCTGCTACGTTTCTGTAGTTATATGGCCTTCAATCACATAGGATTATGTGAGCAGTATATATATGATGCATAAATGTTACCTCTTGTCCTTGATCCTTTCTATTAACCATGCCGTGAGATGATACATAATAGTTCATCATGGGTACTTGCACAAGGATACATCACTTTTCCGCCTTTTCCCCTTAGTTTATAAAACTATCTGGCTACTAAAAGACTTCAATCCACGTAGTCTAAATATATCGTGATCCACCAAACTTCAACTTGGTGTTGATGGACAATAGTATTATTTAATTACCTCCCCGGAACTAGGATAACGTACTTTAAATGATAACTAGGATACTTTTAAAGGATGATGAGAACACTGGCTTGATCGAGCTTCAAAGCACGACACTTGAATTACTTGAAAGAGCACCCTGTGGGTAAACTTCGCGACAGTGGCTCCATACTTCTCATATGTGCACCACAGTAGGCTATTAGTTCGTAGCTGAATTTAATAATCGTGTCTTATATTAGTTCAATGATTCAGTTATCTTTTTATTTTTCTTTTTTAAAGTAGATAAATCACCTAGCAGATCATAATAAGTTGAATCACTTATACCTTGCACATTTTATATCAAAAGTTGCATATTTAATAGAACTTTGAAAGGGGAGATTACTAGTTGTAGTTTCTTCTTTCTACAAATTAAAGATATATAGCGAACCTCCCTACTAGTTAGCTCAAACAAGATGAGTTACATAACTATAGTTTTTTATGCCTTGGTGGCTGTATTAAAATAAATATATTTTTAGATGAACCAAGCCACGGATCCATTCTCGATTCTCACAAAGTCACGTGGTTGATTGAATCTAGAAATGTAGCAATTCTTAATTTTATGATCAATATATATAAACCGACTTTTATTTATCAATTTTGTTTTTATAAAAAAATATATATATATTAAATTCTCGGTTAATCAACAAGGTTATGGCTTAACGTATCGAATACATGTCTATTATTACTTATCGACAAAATATATGTCCGACGTCGATCGTAAATAATAGAAATATTCTCTATTGTCGTCGTAATGATTTTTCATTTCAAGGGCATTCTTCGTAAATTTTATGATAAAATTTTATGTGTCGCTCGCTTATATAACGCGTCAACATTTATTTAATTATAATTATTTATTTTTAATTATCAAAATATAAATGTTCTCCAAATGTCAATGTTTTTATTTTATATTAAGCGTTTATCTTTCGTGTTTAACGTGTATCTTTTAAATCGTGTAACTTTTAAAATATCGGGTTTCCATAATACCCGGTTTGATAAATATGGGCAAAATTTAATATTAATCTTCTACACTTATTCCTTACTCATGTCATACGTGTATAGTAGTGAAGAAAAAATATGGGACACGTGTTCTTAACATGGTGCATTTGTAAACTTATACATGTTTTAGATATTGAAACACTTATCACATATCTTGTTCTCGTCAATTGAACACACACATTTGTGTTCATGCTTTTTTTAGCCGACCAAACCAATCACCAAATCAACGTTGCTATCTAATATTTTTAGTAGCATTTTGAGTAAGAATGTTGGGCTGATAATTTAAGATCATTTCAAGAATTATTAACTTGAGTAAAAATAAATAAATAAATGTTATTTGGTAAGAAGTGGTGTTGGAAGCAAAGCATATGAAAGTTGGTTGTTGATAGTGATTATTTCTTCTATCTTTTGTTTCGTTCGTTCATATGTCGACCGTTAGGGTTGCGTTCTCGGTCAGTGAGTAGTTGTTATCTTGTGAAGTCGTGTGTCGACTATCAGAAACCCGTGTAATAGCTATATCAGGTGAGTTCATAGCCTCACTTTTACTACTTTAATTGTTTTATTAAACCCGTGAGGGGGATACATGCTACTTTTTACGTATGGACGCAAGTGCTTGAAATGTTTGAACTGTATGCTTATTTTATCCCGCTTAGTCATGAACCGTTAATTACTTGGACCGACTGTACTGGTCGAGTAAACGTGAATGCTGTGAATAGATCTATTGGGATTGACCTCTCCGTCCGGGTTTAACGGAAAACCGACTGGACGCATTGTATTTGAAACTTGAACGGAATAACGGATGTTAATGTTCGGTTTCATGAGCTAAATGTGATAACTGATGCTATCTGACTTTGGAAACTGAACTCTTGAAATCTTGTGGTCCACTGCTTTTACTTGCAAACCTATGAATTCACTCAACCGTTGTGTTGACGTTTTTAGTATGTATTTCTTAGGTACTCAGGTTTAAGAGCAGCTGGAGCATGGAGTCGCACTGGATATTTTAAAGGCAATAAAATACTTATTACCATTCGTTAAAATTTTTGAAACAATTTTTTTTATTAAATTATTGTTGGGACCTCTTTGTAAACTCTGATGTTTTATTAATCGAATGGATTAAACTTTTCAAACGCCTCTTTTTTAGTCGTTTTATGTAACCTGTGTGTTGTACTATGAAGTAATACTCCCAATGACCCTTCCGCTGCTATCCGAAATTTGGGAGTGTTACAGATTGGCATCAGAGCACTTGTTATAGAGAACTAGGTCATTTTTTGAAACCTGGACTATAACAGCTCTTTTTATAAAACGATTTTATTGCCAAGAAAACCATCCGTGCGCTCATGCTACCTGAAAACTTGTGAAATATGTATATTGGTATAGACATTTGTTTTTCATTAGTATGTTTATATCTAAGGATTATTTATATGAACACTGAGGTATTTTAAGACATTGTGGGTGAAGCAACAGTCTTGCTAAATTTTTTTCATAACTTTTATGACACTATCTTATATAAGCGTGAACTCGCCATCAAGTGTCGATTCCACTGGTTATTTACCTTCTGATTCCGACTTTGAATACTCGTCTTGAGATTTTCAATCGTATATGTTGGTTCATAGAACGTCTATATAAAGTCTTCCAGTTGATTGGAGTACAAATTTGACTTGTCACCTTGTGATGTGCCATTTTGATGCATCTATTTTTTTTGAAACACGATTTATTGTGTTTTTTATTTTCTTATCACTTTGGATGATTTGAAGAATCATGTCATCAAGGAGATTATCTCTTTTACAGAACATTTTATTTTGTCTTGATCTCATGCTTTGCGCAAACAATGCTTAGGTAAGCTAATTTATAATGATCTTGTTGAAACGAATTCGTCACTCGTTTGAACAAGAAAATTATAACTTACCGAACCATTAGTTTTTAAATTTTAATTAGATGGACCTGACGAACCCATGTAATTAATGATTTGTAAATGAGTGGGCTTAAGCATGTGGCATTCGCACAAACTGTTTCCTTCCGACTCGTAGTTTGATTGTATCGTTCATCTATTCTCTATCACTATTCCAATTGGTATCGTTATTATCTTGTATGAACGACTCTTTAATCTTTTTATATTTTTGATACATTTGTATGGATTATTCTGAGCGTGTATCGACTCTTGTAAACTTAAAAGTACGCTCACATTTTGTCGAACGTATCCTGAACATGTAAAACAACCGAACTCTGGGACATAGTTCTTTTATGGTGGATAGACTGTAGCAATTCTTATTTTTATGATCAATATATATAAACCGACTTTTATTTATCATTTTTGTTTTTATAAAAAAAAATATATATATTAAACTCTCGGTTAATCAACAAGGTTATGGCTTAACGTATCGAATACGTGTCTATTATTACTTATCGACAAAATATATGTCCGACGTCGATCGTAAATAATAGAAATATTCCCTATTGTCGTCGTAATGATTTTTCATTTCAAGGGCATTCTTCGTAAATTTTATGATAAATTTTAAGTGTCGCTCGCTTATATAACGCGTCAACATTTATTTAATTATAATTACTTATTTTTAATTATCAAAATATAAATGTTCTCCAAATGTCAATGTTTTTATTTTATATTAAGCGTTTATCTTTCGTGTTTAACGTGTATCTTTTAAATCGTGTAACTTTTAAATATCGGGTTTCCATAATACCCGCTTTGATAAATATGGGAAAAATTTAATATTAATCTTCTACACTTATTCCTTACTCATGTCATACGTGTATAGTAGTGAGGAAAAAATATGGGACACGTGTTCTTAACATGGTGCATTTGTAAACTTATACATGTTTTAGATATTGAAACACTTATCACATATCTTGTTCTCGTCAATTGAACACACACATTTGTGTTCATGCTTTTTTTAGCCGACCAAACCAATCACCAAATCAACGTTGCTATCTAATATTTTTAGTAGCATTTTGAGTAAGAATGTTGGGCTGATATTTTAAGATCATTTCAAGAATTATAAACTTGAGTAAAAATAAATAAATAAATGTTATTTGGGAAGAAGTGGTGTTGGAAGCAAAGCATATGAAAGTTGGTTGTTGATAGTGATTATTTCTTCTATCTTTTGTTTCGTTCGTTCACATGTCGACCGTTAGGGTTGCGTTCTCGGTCAATGAGTAGTTGTTATCTTGTGAAGTCGTGTGTCGACAATCAGAAACCCGTGTAATAGCTATATCAGGTGAGTTCATAGCCTCACTTTTACTACTTTAATTGTTTTATTAAACCCGTGAGGGGGATACATGCTACTTCTTACGTATGGACGCAAGTGCTTGAACTGTTTGAACTGTATGCTTATTTTATCCCGCTTAGTCATGAACCGTTAATTACTTGGACCGACTGTACTGGTCGAGTAAATGCGAATGCTGTGAATAGATCTATTGGGATTGACCTCTCCGTCCGGGTTTAACGGAAAACCGACTGGACGCATTGTATTTGAAACTTGAACGGAATAACGGATGTTAATGTTCGGTTTGATGAGCTAAATGTGATAACTGATGCTATCTGGCTTGGGAAACTGAACTCTTGAAATCTTGTGGTCCACTGCTTTTACTTGCAAACCTATGAATTCACTCAACCGTTGTGTTGACGTTTTTAGCATGTATTTATCAGGTACTCAGGTTTAAGAGCAGCTGGAGCATGGAGTCGCACTAGATATTTTAAAGAAATAAAATACTTATTACCATTCGTTAAAATTTTTGAAACTTTTTTTTTATTAAATTATTGTTGGGACCTCTTTGTAAACTCTGATGTTTTATTAATCGAATGGATTAAACTTTTCAAACGCCTCTTTTTTTAGTCGTTTTATGTAACCTGTGTGTTTTACTATGAAGTAATACTCCCAATGACCCTTCCGCTGCTATCCGAAATTTGGGAGTGTTACAGATAAGAGACGGTAAGAATCGTGTTTATCAACACAAAAGGAAACAAAGACAACCCGTTGGTACAACTATTAATTTCTGGCCTAGTTATGAAATTGGCTTATGTTGCACTTTGCTAGTAACTTGTAGGACTCTGGCCAGTGGGTTGAGAATTTTCATAAAACTTTGCAAGAGAGTGTTTATCTAATACTCTGAAACTGATTTAAAAACGCAGTAAATGACTATTCTTTCTTACCTTTTTGGTGTTTGACCAAATAAGTCTTGAATTTTCCCATAAACTAAGGGTGAATCGTCCAGCCAAATAGACTAAATGTGATAAACAAAATGATATTTATAGTCCTGTTGCAAAGAACTCTGCAAAGAATCATGTAAACACATTTTTTCTTGCCAATTGGTTTTGTCTATGCGATTCAATTTGCTGAAATAATATTTGCCAACTGGTTTCAGTACAGGACTTGAGCTTCTATAAGAAATCATATGATCAAAGCCCCAATCTTTTCTTATTGTTATTTTTGGTTAAATAGTGTTGAGATAGGGCTCTAGTTGAACTCGACCTAGTTTATAATTTGTTTTGATTGATAACTATCTTATTTGGGTCATGTTATAAAGTATTATATATACCTAGAACTAGAAGTTGCTCTCAACTTGTCATGAGAATTTTATTTTGAAAATGGGTCGAACCAAAGATCCATGGTAAAAGAAATCATATCTATGACGATCGGTTAGTTATGAAGGAGATTAAAGTAATCAAGTCATGATACTTTATAGGTTTTTAATAATCTTATATAATCTGGATATGAAAAAATGTTATTTATCTCAGCAAGCCTCTTCAAGATGAAAGACAGTGATATAAATATTTTTTTGCTTTGAGAAATCATCTGACAGTTTTTTCAAGTTGGCTTAAAGACAGGACGCCAATATCTTTTTAAAATGATAACAACACAAGTTACTGATTTGTAATGATATGATATCATTGTCTAGCATCCTTTTTTCCCAAAAGATTGGACAGGTATACCCATTAGGTTTTGGTTGAGGGAGATATTCGACTAAACTAATACTCATAAGATTTACAAATCTAATCAGAGGGTAACTGACCATACATCATCCATTTTTTGTATTTTATTTAAATGACTTTATATAGACCCATTGGTTATACCTTTAATAATACGATGCTTACCTAAATCATGAGCTAATTTGTGGCCATAGTTTAGTGGCAACACAAGATGAGCACGCAAGCCAAATGTTTTGCTCGGGTCTGTTTGGGACACATGTAAGTATGTAACTATATGTTGACTGCCTCTTTGTAGAATTTTACTCAAACTTGGATCCTATGTTGAATCCTTATAGAATGGGTCGAGTACAGAGCAGAGTTATGTCCATAGGCACGTGTGTTCCCACATTTATCCTGCTCCTTATATTTCTTTCGTTTATACGATGTACTCTTGTAAATTTTTATTTATGTCTTAAATATCATGAGAAACACTAGATTGTATAAGGCTTTTAAGGAACACCAACTAGTAGTTTTGGAATTAATGAGTCCCGTGACTAGGATTTTATAAGGCTTAGAAATCAAATTACGTGACTCTAATTTCTCAAACTATCAAGTTTTAAAATAGCCAACAAGTCCTGTATAATGATCCCCATAAGTAAATATCAAATCGTTGTTATGCATATTTTTATGCTTGTGAAGTACTTTTAAGTTTTGACCATCAAAATATGTTCAAACTAATAGCCAAATGATTTCCTAGTAGCCCATGACTTGATGTTAACTTAGAGCTTCTTTCACTGAATGTAATTCACCTGATACAAACATGTTTTGTATTTTTCTTTCAATAATGAAAGTTGATGCAGAAAATATTCATGCTTCAAATGAATCCTTGTATTTCATGTCAACTTGATTTTATTGTATTTTTCTTAATTCACCTGATACAGAAAATATTCATGCTTCAAACTTAATTCACCTGATACAGACATGTTTTGTATTTTTCTTTCAATAATGAAAGTTGATGCAGAAAATATTCATGCTTCAAATGACTCCTTGTATTTCATGTCAACTTGATTTTATTGTATATAGAGATTACCTCTTATAATCCTATCATAATATATTTGAGAATCAATGAACTAAGGTTGAAATTAAGTAGATTATAGTATCATACCTTATTGTTTTATTCGAGTGGATATCAAGACCTTATTTACCTTTGTTTTGTAGATTTCTATGAAGGTTGGTAACTCATACACAGAGGAGAATACGTGGCTAGTATTTTGTCGGGTCCCACCGATGGCGCCAATTGATGAAGCAAAAAATTACGGGTCGGAGTTTATGGGCCTAGATCGTTGACCTAGGTTGCCATTAGTTCGAACTGGATGCTTGACATCATTTAGAAGGGTAGAAATTTTGCGTTTATGAGGGATGCAATCCTCTACAATACTCCGTATTATGATAGGATTGTTTTTAACTTTTGGGGAGAATGGCGTTTCGGGTGGCGATTCCATACTGGTAACTCGCATTCATGTGTGCGGTTTTACGCCACTTTCCAATTGGAACCGAATAGCCAATGTTGTGATGATTTAGAATAGTTTTAGATAATCTCCTTCTGCTTATGCTTATAAGAGTTTCATAGAATAAGAGAGGAGTTAGAAGAATGAGTTAAGAGAGGGATGAGGGGATGATCTTTGCTCATTTCATTGGTATCTATTTATAAGCAATGGAAAACGCATCGTTAGAAATCTTCAAGGATGATATTGTATATTTGCAGTATATGAGATTTGATAAGATCCCCAAAATCTTCTGTTCCTTGCCAATTAATGCAAATTTCCATGACCTCATATAATATTTGTAAACAGGCCCGGATTTGAGCATGTGCGAGAGGTGCGACCGCACAGGGCCTCATTTTTCGAGGGGCCTCAGATTTGTAAAACTTCAGTATATGTTTAAAATATTTTATGGGGACTTCTTGTTAAGAAATGATCAATGATATGAAGTATTAGATTATAACATGAAGAAGTTTTTTTTCTGGCAGACCTGTGTTTTGATAGAGGAAGATGAAATAAAAATCAGACGGGGAAGATGATGCACTACTGTGGTTAATATATTATAAGTGGGCCACTTTTCATTTGTCTTATAGTAGCCTTTTTCTTTTTTTAAATTTATAGCCTTTGCTTTTAAAATGTACTGTATTATTTTGACCCATCCCAAAGTTAAACTCAAATATCATACTTTATAAAAATAAAACTACATTTTTAACTTGTACTTGTAATATGTCTTCACCCTAAAAATGTTGTAATAAAATTGTAAATATAACATGTTTTGGAAACTTGATTGTTGCACAAAAAAAGCGTATAATTACTCTTATATTTAAAGAAAAGCAAGCTTGGGAATCAAAATATAATAAACATAATGTTATGTAATCAATAGTAAAAGCAAGACATAATGAAATCATCCTATACGAATTTTGTTTTAGTTTAATTTCATTCGAGCATAGGGCCTATTTTAGAAGAATCGCACAGGGCCTCCATATTTCACGGGACGGCCCTGTTTGTAAAGATCTCCAAGTCTGTTAACATGCTCATCAACTTGCTTCTTCTTTTTAGCATGTAGATATATAAACTTTCTTGTTCTACTCAACTTGTTATAATAGTAGGCAAGTGATATGAGCTTAATTACTCATATCATTTATAGCTAAAAACAATGAAATATTGCATGATTTATATCAATTATGCCTTGGATATGCTTGTTTCTTGTTTTCATGTGTGTAGGTACCAAGTTCACGAAAACCGAAGAAAACCGACACGAGATTGATGAAAAGATCGAGGAAGCCAAAACTGAGCTCAACTTTAGAGGATTTAATATTTTAATAAGTGAAATGGGCCAAGTGGGTCTTATATGGGCTTGTATGGGCTTATAAGCCCATTTATGATTAAAGTTTTGGTTATTTGATGGCTGCAAATCCATTAGGCCCAAATGGGGTTTATAATTTCGGCTGAAATATATCTTGGGCCCAAGCCCAATCAAGAAACGAATGAAACGAAACACATGGGCCTAGGGTTTCCTGATTTCTAACAAATAAATATCAATCCTACTCGTTTTACCCACGTCACTTTCCAATAAATAAATATACGCACCACACGTTTTATTCTCTCACCACATAATTATTTCTTTCGATACAACCTAAGTGTATCTTCTTCCCCATTTTTGTTCTTCATCCCAAACCAGTAAAAAGTCACTGTTACAAAACCCTAGCAAGTAAAAAGTCTAATTAATTTAGGGCTTTTTACTTATTTGATTAATTCACATCAAAGGGATTAAAACCCCCAAGTTTGTAGGAAGAGAGGATGTGGAATAAAGATGATACGTGGCAGAAAAGGATTGGATTGAACACCTCAATCTTCTAATCCCACCAATCACAACCCTTAAAAGAAACACAATTAGCACACGGATGCCACGTTGGCGATCCGTGTGCTATTTGGACTCATCTCAGCCATCAAACAAGAGAGAGAAGAAGGATTTGAAGATCAAAGGCTCATATTAAAAAGGGATATCCCAGGAATATTCGCTCAAGGATGCCTTGGGGGGCTATAAATACCCCCAAATTCTTGTGTAAACGCATCCCTTTTTCTTTCTTAATGTTGTTATGTCAAAATAGATTTAGGTTAATGTAAATTTTCTTTCTATGGTATTATAGTAGTTTTACTCGGATTAAATAAAAGTTCTTATTAATTTGCATCTCTTGTTTCTACTCTCATCTTAAATTACTGATTAGCTTCGTTATATTTTCATTCTCGTCATCAAAGTTGAATTTTAATAGAATGAAATTTATTATTAATTTAAATCTAGTTGATAATAATGATTTAAGTATTATTTGATTAAGCTTCTTTGATAGCTTTTATTAAATGATATAAGAAAGATTTAGGAAATGATCTAACCCACTGTTAGATTAGAAAAACATTAAGAATCATATCATTTGGAAGTTAGATTGAATCGGGTTCGAGATGATGGTTTAATGGTGTTCGAGATGTTTTATGGTGGTGTCGTTTAGTTCTAAGGCAGATCAGCGCTCGCCTTCTACCCAACGGATATCTACAACTCATGGTTAAGCTCATTTTATTTATCTATATTTTTTTAGTTTAATCTGCTTAGTTATAATTGGTTAAGTGTTTAATTTATTCTGCTTGAATTTTCAGTTAATGGTTTAGTATGTTTTCCTTAATTTAAGTGTCATGATTTGGTTATAGTTTGTTAATCTGCTTGTTATTATTGGAATTGTGAGTGCTGAATTTTTGTTCAACTGCTCTGTGACGCTATCGAGTTAACATTGATTCAGATGTGAAGTATTAGACTGTTATAGCTTTAAGTAACTACTGATTATTGAATATGTTTACTGTCTAGATTCCATATGCTTTGATATCTGATTTTTGCTTATGGTCCTAGTTTTGATTGCGGGGCTTCGATTCTGTTGATTTTTACTGTTTTATTTTTGTAAATCACCTGTTATTCAGTTAGGATACTGAACACTTGGGATTTATGGGGATTGCTCGATGCTTAGCTGTAGAAGTATAGTTTGTCCTAGTTTGAATTGCTTTAGTGATCGAGAGGCCAAAATCTGTTCAGTGTCATTGCCAAACTGTTATTTTTGTTCCTTTAGTCTGCATATATATATTTGTTTAACTGATTTGTCTTGTTTCTATATTCTGCTAAGTGTAATTCGTTGCAAATTATGTAAGGACTGTTAAATTTATTTGAGTAAATTTTGGGTCAATAAGTGTATTTGGATTTACTATTTTTGCTGTATGATATTAATATGAACTGTGTTTCTGAATGATAATTGGGTTTCTGTTATATCTGTCTATTACTGTTACTGTGCGAATTGGGGGTGTTTGGTTTGTAGCTTTAATCTAATGCTAATTCCAACAAAAAAATAATACCAAAAGTTGTCATTTGCAGGTCTCGAACTCGAGACCTGCCTTTCACCAGCGTAACACCCCAACCAATTGAGCTCTATGCTCTTTTGATTTATTTTTTTCATAATTAAATAATATAGTATAGCTTAATTTTGGCATATTTTGTTTAAGTAACATTTAATTTTCTTTTAATCCGTTTTTTTTAAATAAACTTTTAATTAATGTTTTATTTAGAGTATATTTTAGTTAATTAATTAATAAAATAAGATATAAAAAAAATAAAAAAATAAAAATAAAAATAAAAATGTTTTTATTTAAATAGTTTATTTAGTTTCAATTTTAATTAGTTTAATTTTTATAACTCTAGATTTAATTAAATAAAGCTTTTAAATAGATTAGTTTAAAAAGTTATTTTAATAAAGCTTAATTAGTTTTAAAAGAGTTTATTTAGATTTTTAATAGATTAAAAGTTATCATTTTTAAATAGATTAATTTTTATAGATAACTAAAATAGTTTAAATTTTAATTAGTTTTATATTTTACGTAATTAATTGTTTGTAGAATTTTAATTAGGCGGGTTTACGATTCATGCACTTTGGGTAATTTTAAATAGCTTAAAATTCGTAGATTTTAATTGTAGCTTAAAAACCGAAAACCAATTCAAATCGATTGTCCAAATCAAAACAAAACGTCTCAAATTCATAAGATCTTCGTGTACAACGAACTCGACTCACTCACGTGTTTAATTGAATTCGTCATTGGTATTATTGGACTATTACTTTTTCCTAAAGGTAATTTTCTAATTTACCCTATAACGTATCTTAATTATCACTATACTATCCACGACACATCAAAGATTTTGGCGCCGCTGCCGGGGATCTTGTGTACGGTTCGTCTTTGTGGAGATTTGTTGATCGTTGATTTGAAGACCCTTTCCGTCCTTGGAAAGTTTGTTATTTTTCTATTATATAATATGTATCGTTTTTCTCGTTTTTTGTGAATAATATATTGTATTACGTAGAACAATAATTTTAAATACTTTTCAAATAAGCCTTAGTTGGGATTTCATCACCTAGCTATTGTATTCGAACCCAAAACAAAAATAAAGGCAAAATAGATAAATACTAATAAGAAGTTTGAACTCGATTTATACAAACTATAAGGTGGGTATAAGGGGACGTGCTATAAAAGGCCGTCTAAGGAAAAACGTTTTTAAGTGCTTAGTGCCACCTCGTTTCCCCGCTTGCTTGTGCGTATATTGAGAGGGACAACCTATTATTGGTTTTCCGACTCAAGTAGTAATAAATCTTATTTTTTGTTGTTTACTTATTGAACCTCGAGACGTTTAGGTTTTCACCTATCATTTCAAAGTCGACCGAGGGTAATTTACTTCCATAGTAGTTATCCTTATTCCTTGTTTTTTATCGATCATTTTTGATTGAGCAATACCAAATAAAATACCAAAAAATAATCTTCTTACTTGTCTAATTTCTTTTCTTCAATCCTCTAAATTCTCGTCTTTGTAGTTTATGCAATTACGTTCTTCTCGTCTTGTGATTGATTTTAATAGGCTTGAAAATATTCCTCGTAGAAATAGGAATCGTCAACAACGAATAGTGGAACCCGAGCTTCCACCTATTGTTGTAGAGATGGCCGATAACCGAACAATGGAGGAATTGCTCCGCGCACCCACCGAAGGGTATGGGGAAGCAATCGTTGTGCCGGCTATTTTGGCGGATCATTTTGAGATTAAGACGGATCTTGTATCGCTCATTCGTGCCGACCCATTTCGTGGCAATGAGATCGATAGTCCGCATTCTCACATTCGGAATTTTAATCGAATTACCTCGACTCTCAAGTTTAGAGATGTGCCGAATGACGTGATTAAGCTCATGCTTTTTCCGTACTCGCTCGAGGGTAATGCTAAGCTTTGGTATGAAAAAGAACCACCGGGTTCGATTTTAACTTGGGATGATTTAGTGTCAAAGTTTATGAATTATTTCTTTCCACCTTCTAAGACAACACATTTTAAGAACGAGATCACTAGATTTGAACAAAAAGTGCATGAATCATTTGGGGTTGCTTGGGAAAGATTTAAGGATTTGTTGAGACAATGTCCACACCACGGTTTCTCGGAATTGCATCAAATAAATACTTTTTATAATGGGCTAAATATGATTGAACAAGATTCTTTAAATGCCGCCGCGGGTGGTAATCTTTTAAGAAAAACACCGAGAGACGCGTGGAGAATAATTGAGGATAAGTCTAGAGCATAATATTCACGAAACACACCGGTTGTTTCCAATGTGAATTCATCTAATCACGAGATTTCTAGATTGGACTCTAAGATTGACACGATTTTGAATGAGCTTAGGAAGAATCCTCATGGATCCATTAATATGGTTGAGAGTTTTTGTGTATCATGTGGTGGAGCACATCCTAATTATGCTTGTTTAAACACGGGTTTTGATCAAGCTAGTGCTTTTGCCGCGACGGGAACTTATGGCTCCAACGGTCAAGTTCCTCGTCAAAATCATGTTGCTCCACCGGGTTTTCCACCGGTTCAAAATAGGTACAACAATGGAAACAATGGGAATAATTTTAACCGTGGAAACCAAGGGAATTATAATCAAGGAAATGGGTTTAATGCTAATCAAAACAATCAAGGTTTTCAAGGGAATAATCAAAATGATTTGTCAAGCTACATGAAAACGAATGAGGCAAATTTGAAAGCTTTTCAAAACAACATTCAAGGAAAAATGGCAACTTTGAAAAATGAGTTTCAAAATACGATTAAAGGGAAAAACAATAAGATTGAGCTTAATCAACAAAGAATTGAACAAAGATTTGAGCAAATGTTTGAACAAAGTCAAAATCGTATGCAACAAAGTATGGAACAAGGTCAAAATAAATTGCTTTCGATGTTTGAATCGTTTATGACCAAACCTTACTCGTCTTCGGGTGGCTTACCTAGTAACACCATTCCAAACCCGAAGGGTGAGATGAAAGCTATAACCACACGTAGTGGGAAAGCTTTAGACGGACCTTTGCTTCCACATGTGAGTACCTCTACGGTGAGGGAAGTGGAGCAAGAACCCGAGGTGGTTAAAGAAAAGGAAATTCCTATTCCACCAAAGGTAGACCAATTGCCTATTCCGGAACCCGAGCTTCCGAAGACTAAACCCACACTACCCTACCCTTCGAGACTTAACCAAGAGAAGCTCCGCGAAAAGTCCAATGCTCAAATGGCTACTTTTTTAGAGATGTTTAAGAATATTCATATTAATGTTAGTTTCGCGGATGCATTGCTTCACATGCCTAAGTTTGCTTCGACAATTAAGAGATTGATAAATGATAAAGGGAAATTGGTTGAAGTGTCTACATCTTTAGATGCTAATTGTTCCGCGGTTCTTACACAAAAGCTTCACAAAAATCTTGGAGACTCGGGCAAGTTTGTGATACCATGTGATTTCCCTAATATGGAAGGATGCTTAGCTTTAGCCGATCTTGGTGCTAGCATTAATTTGACGCCTCTTTCCGTATGGAAAAGGTTATCACTTCCCGAGCTTACACCTACTAAGATGACTCTCGAGCTAGCGGATCGATCGATTGCCTTACCAAAAGGTATAGCCGAGGACGTGTTTGTCAAAGTAGGGAAGCTCGTCTTTCCAACGGACTTTGTGGTTTGCGATTATCCCGAAGATTCTCGTGTACCATTAATTTTGGGAAGACCGTTTTTTATGACGGCTAGTGCTTTAGTTGACATGAAAGCGGGGAAATTGACTTTAAGAGTTGATGATGAAAATATCACGTTTGATATTGGTCATATCTCTAAATTTTCTTCCAAGTACTACGATGAATCAATTAATCAAATCGATGTGATTGATGTTACTTGTAAAGAATATTCTCAAGAAGTGCTTGGATTCTCGGCTAATTCCGAAAGTGGCAATCCTTCTTTATCGGATCCTATTATTGCCCTTTCGTCTCCACCCCTTACTCCATTTGGGGCTAGTGATTTTATCTTGGAGGAGGTGGATGCTTTTCTTAGCACACCGGATTTGCTAACTTCATATGATGAGGAATATCATGATATGGAGGGAGATATCGATTTACTTGAAGCCTTTTTGAATGAAGATCCTTATGAATCGCTACCTATGGATTTGAAAGTTGTGAATGAAAATGAGAGTAAAGTGAAAACATCTATTGAGGAAGCACCCGAATTAGAACTTAAGGAATTACCCACTCATTTGGAGTATGCTTTTCTTGAGGGATCGTATAAGTTACCGGTAATAATTGCTAAGGGATTAAAGGAAAATGAAAAGGATGAGCTTATTAAAGTGCTTAAGAAACATAAACGGGCCATTGCATGGAAAATCTCTGACATTAAGGGTATAGATCCAAAATTTTGTACTCATAAAATTCTAATGGAGGATGATTATAAACCCGCTATCCAAAATCAAAGAAGGGTCAATCCAAAGATTCATGAGGTGATCAAAAAGGAAGTCACCAAACTTCTAGACGCCAGAATGATCTACCCTATCTCGGATAGTCCATGGGTTATCCCCGTGCATTGTGTTCCAAAGAAAGGAGGAATGACGGCTGTTACTAATGAGGATAATGAATTGATTCCTACTAGACTTGTGACCGGTTGGCGTGTTTGTATTGACTATAGGAAACTTAATGATGCCACTAGGAAGGATCATTTTTCATTACCTTTTATGGATCAAATGTTAGAGAGACTAGCGGGGAATGAATTCTATTGCTTTTTGGATGGATTTTCCGGCTATTTCCAAATCCCTATTGACCCTTGTGATCAAGAAAAGACCACATTCACTTGTCCTTATGGAACATTTGCCTATCGTCTCATGCCTTTTGGACTATGCAATGCTCCGGGGACGTTCCAAAGGTGCATGATGGCCATTTTCCATGATATGATCGAGAAAACCATGGAAGTCTTCATGGATGACTTTTCGGTTTTTGGGGATTCTTTCACTTCATGTCTCTCTAACCTTGAAAGAATGTTGCAACGTTGTGAGGAAACTAATCTTGTGCTTAATTATGAGAAATGTCACTTCATGTGCAAAGAGGGAATTGTGTTAGGACATAAGATCTCTAAGGCCGGTATTGAGGTTGATAGGGCTAAAATCGACGTGATTGCCAAATTGCCTCCACCCACCACCGTTAAGGGAGTAAGGAGTTTTCTCGGCCATGCCGGCTTCTATCGTCGTTTTATACAAGACTTCTCTAAGATAGCTCGGCCTATGACCCATCTTTTGGAAAAAGAGACTCCTTTCATCTTTTCGGATGAGTGTATTCAAGCCTTTGAGATGCTTAAAAAGAAGTTAACCGAATCTCCAATCTTAGTTGCCCCGGATTGGGATCTACCTTTTGAAATTATGTGTGATGCTAGTGATTACGCGGTAGGTGCGGTTTTGGGGCAACGTAAGCTAAAACACTTCTTGCCTATACACTATGCAAGTAAGACTATGACGGATGCTCAAACAAAGTACACTACAACGGAAAAGGAGTTTCTTGCCGTTGTGTATGCTTTTGAAAAGTTTAGACCATATCTCGTCTTGTCTCAAACCATATTGTATACGGACCACTCGGCTATCAAATATCTTCTTAATAAACAAGATGCTAAGCCGAGGTTGCTCCGGTGGATTCTCCTCCTTCAAGAATTTAATGTCAAAATTCTAGACAAAAAAGGAGCGGAGAATATCGCGGCCGATCATTTATCTCGACTTGAGAATCCTCACCAAAGCGATCAAGAGAACAAGGATATCAATGAAACATTTCCTCTCGAGACGCTTGGTATGATTGCTTTTCGTGGTGATGATAGTACCCCATGGTTTGCGGACATCGCGAATTACCATGCGGGGAAGTTTGTGATCAAGGGTATGTCGTCCCAACAAAAACGAAAGTTTTTCAAGGATATTTCCTATTAATTTTGGGATGACCCCTATTTGTTTCGTGTGTGCGCGGATCAAGTGATTCGTAGGTGCGTGTTTGGCAAAGAATCTCAAGATATCCTGAAATCTTGTCATGAGGGACCCACCGGGGGACATCATGGTGCTAACGCCACCGCGAAGAAAGTCTTTGATGCCGGCTTCTTTTGGCCTTCCATATATCGTGATGCCCAAGACTTGATCAAGACTTGTGATGCTTGTCAACGTCAAGGAAAGAACTCACAAAGGGATGAAATGCCTCAAAACATTATCCAAGTTTGTAAAATCTTTGACATGTGGGGGATCGATTTTATGGGGCCGTTTCCATCTTCGAAAGGAAACAAATACATACTCGTAGCCGTGGACTATTTGTCTAAATGGGTCGAAGCTAAGGCTTTGCCCACGAATGATGCTCGAGTTGTGGTGAAATTTTTGAAACAACTCTTTGCTAGGTTTGGAACTCCGCGGGCTATTATAAGTGATCGTGGGACCCATTTTTGTAATTAACAATTTGCAAAAGTTCTAAAGAAATATGGTGTCACTCATCGACTTTCTACGGCTTATCACCCTCAAACGAGTGTTCACGTGGAGGTTTCAAACCGAGCTCTTAAAAGGATTTTGGAGCGTTCTATTGGAGAGAATCGCACTTCATGGTCGGATAAATTGGGCGATGCATTGTGGGCTTTCCGTACGGCTCACAAGACGCCAATTGGTTGTACACCATTTAGGTTGGTCTACGGAAAAGCATGCCACTTGCCAATTGAACTCGAACATAAGGCGCATTGGGCTCTTAAGCATTGTAACTTTGATTTGGGGACCGCGGGTGATCATCGCAAGGTTCAATTGAATGAACTAAGTGAATTAAAGGATCAAGCTTATGAAAATTCTTTGATCTACAAAGAGAAGACTAAGAGGATTCATGACTCGAAGATCAAAAACCGCATTTTCAATGTTGGTGATCGAGTTCTCTTATTCAACTCTAGACTTAAGATTTCCCTAAGGACCAATGAATGCGGGGATCGAGTCGAGCTCATGACTCGGTTAACAAAAACGAGGTGCCTTGTGGGGGAGTCCCATACATTCTATTTTCTTTCTATTTTCTAACACCTAATAAGGCTTGATCTTTCAAGCTCGTGTTCGTGATTTGTTGTGTTGTGATCTTAGGTACGTCCCTAATCATTGAAGACTCTCGTGTTCGGTTTTTGCCGGTCCACTTGATCTTCCATTCTTTGAATGCCATAAAGGGGCACACTTTCTTTACCCTTGATTATTATCGACTAACGTTTTTCTTGAGGCATAATTAATAAACGGCTTATAGATTTGCGTGCTCTTTCTATGCTAGGAGTTTGCATTCAACTCTTCGTGTTTTAGCAAGGGGGTGTTACTCTTGAGCTAAGAAACAGTGAGGACAATGTTTGGTTTTAGCATGGGGGAGTCAATCGATATAATCGCTTGCAATTGCTTTTGTCGTGTCCAAACGTGTTGTTTTTCTCATAAAAATTTTAAATTTTTTGTGTAATTTTTAAGTTTTAATAATAAAATAAGTGCTTTTGACACGAATGTAGACTTTCAATAAGAATAGTTTTTGACTCGACTCGGTTTTTAACCTTAGCTTTTCCTTAACGTATTTGAATGAAGTTTTGCTAGGCTATTATATAGGGAGCTTTAAAACGCGAAGGTCTTAATTCATACGAGTTAAGGACAAGCAATTTTCGCAAGCTCCTATAATTGATCCTAGAAAGTCGTTTATCAAGGGAACTTTAAAACGCAAATTCTAAAACTTGCAAAAGTTTAAGTAGTTGCAAGATCCTATAGATGACTTGAAAACCCAAAACTTTGATTTGATAGGCTAAGTATCCATTGATTTCATCTTGGAATTTTACAATATGGAGAACAAGAGATGATAGAGCCAATTATAAGTTCGGTATTCTTTCGGGAATTTATGTGAGTTAATTATGAGCCTATTCTCCCATCGCTTGTTAATAAATTTAATTGCAATAAATAATGTTGAACGATTTGAAAAGTTACTTAGCTTCTAGCCCAAGATCGTTTAAAAGTTGCTCGGTATGGATTAGAGTTCATAGCCAAGGCATAACTTATTGAAGCGGGATGCGAAGATTGACAAGTCCAAAAAGGTCCTAACAAGACATGAGGGCTATGTTTTATTGCTAAAGATCTCAAGTGATGTGAAGATTCATTTATCAAAAATCAATATGAAGGATCGAGACACACGACGAAAAGCAAAATACTCCCAAAAAGTCATGGAGAAGTCTATCCAAAAAGACCAAAATAAGGTATGAGGATAAATGAAGCCAAGTCCAAAAAGGAGGCGGATCGTTGTAAATCAAAATCCCAAATAAAGATTGGAGAAAAATGAAGAAGTCGTGGTCCGAGTATGAATCTCTCAAAACTTCAAGTGAAGAAATATTATGAAGAGAAGACCATTATTTCGTGAATGTCTCTCAAGGTTGGAAGTATAAAGTCATTGCCAAATATCGATCCGAGAAAGGTCTCAAATCGCGAAGCAAGTTATGCCAAGATATGAACTTTATCAAGTCCCGAGAAGCAGTTTTAAAAGATTTTGTCCTTTAGCTAACTATTGATTAAATCGTTCACTTTATTTTCGGCCTAATAAATTATCGAAATAAGTCAACAATGCATCCTCGTGATCATTCAAGACAACAATAAAATATAAGAGAAACAATTAGGAATAAGGGAGTCTAAGTGATTAATTGGCCCACATGAGTTCGTGTTTGTCTACCAACTTATAATAACAATGATCTTGTTTTTGCACTTGGCATGGAAAAGTGAAAAGTCGGGGACGATGAATCTATTTGAGTTTTTATGATCTTTAAAGTTATTTTATTTCTTTACAAAATAATGTTGAATAATGGTGTAGTTATAGTTTTATTTTATCATTGCGTGAGGACACGACAATTGCTTAGCATGGGGGAATTTGATATGAGCTTAATTACTCATATCATTTATAGCTAAAAACAATGAAATATTGCATGATTTATATCAATTATGCCTTGGATATGCTTGTTTCTTGTTTTCATGTGTGTAGGTACCAAGTTCACGAAAACCGACGAAAACCGACACGAGATTGATGAAAAGATCAAGGAAGCCAAAACCGAGCTCAACTTTAGAGGATTTAATATTTTAATAAGTGAAATGGTCCAAGTGGGTCTTATATGGGCTTGTATGGGCTTACAAGCCCATTTATGATTAAAGTTTTGGTTATTTGATGGCTGCAAATCCATTAGGCCCAAATGGGGTTTATAATTTTGGCTAAAATATATCTTGGGCCCAAGCCCAATCAAGAAACGAATGAAACGAAACACATGGGCCTAGGATTTCCTGATTTCTAACAAATAAATATCAATCCTACTCGTTTTACCCACGTCACATTCCAATAAATAAATATACGCACCACACATTTTATTCTCTCACCACATAATTATTTCTTTCGATACAACCTAAGTGTATCTTCTTCCCCATTTTTGTTCTTCATCCCAAACCAGTAAAAAGTCACTGTTACAAAACCCTAGCAAGTAAAAAGTCTAATTATTTTAGGTCTTTTTACTTATTTGATTAATTCACATCAAAGGGATTAAAACCCCCAAGTTTGTAGGAAGAGAGGATGTGGAATAAAGATGATACGTGGCAGAAAAGGATTGGATTGAACACCTCAATCTTCTAATCCCACCAATCACAGCCCTTAAAAGAAACACAACTAGCACACGGATGCCACGTTGGCGATCCGTGTGCTATTTGGACTCATCTCAGCCATCAAACAAGAGAGAGAAGAAGGATTTGAAGATCAAAGGCTCATATTAAAAAGGGATATCCCTGGAATATTCGCTCAAGGATGCCTTGGGGGGGCTATAAATACCCCCAAATTCTTGTGTAAACGCATCCCTTTTTCTTTCTTAATGTTGTTATGTCAAAATAGATTTAGGTTAATGTAAATTTTCTTTCTATGGTATTGTAGTAGTTTTACTCGGATTAAATAAAAGTTCTTATTAATTTGCATCTCTTGTTTCTACTCTCATCTTAAATTACTGATTAGCTTCGTTATATTTTCATTCTCGTCATCAAAGTTGAATTTTAATAGAATGAATTTTATTATTAATTTAAATCTAGTTGATAATAATGATTTAAGTATTATTTGATTAAGCTTCTTTGATAGCTTTTATGAAATGATATAAGAAAGATTTGGGAAATGATCTAACCCACTGTTAGATTAGAAAAACATTAAGAATCATATCATTTGGAAGTTAGATTGAATCGGGTTCGAGATGATGGTTTAATGGTGTTCGAGATGTTTTATGGTGGTGTCGTTTAGTTCCAAGGCAGCTCAGCGCTCGCCTTCTACCCAACGGATATCTACAACTCATGGTTAAGCTCATTTTATTTATCTATATTTTTTTTAGTTTAATCTGCTTAGTTATAATTGGTTAAGTGTTTAATTTATTCTGCTTGAATTTTCAGTTAATGGTTTAGTATGTTTTCCTTAATTTAAGTGTCATGATTTGGTTATAGTTTGTTAATCTGCTTGTTATTATTGGAATTGTGAGTTCTGAATTTTTGTTCAACTGCTCTGTGACGCTATCGAGTTAACAATGATTCAGATGTGAAGTATTAGACTGTTATAGCTTTAAGTAACTACTGATTATTGAATATGTTTACTGTCTAGATTCCATATGCTTTGATATTTGATTTTTGCTTATGGTCCTAGTTTTGATTGCGGGGCTTCGATTCTGTTGATTTTTACTGTTTTATTTTTGTAAATCACCTGTTATTCAGTTAGGATACTGAACACTTGGGATTTATGGGGATTGCTCGATGCTTAGCTGTAGAAGTATAGTTTGTCCTAGTTTGAATTGCTTTAGTGATCGAGAGGCCAAAATCTGTTCAGTCTCATTGCCAAACTGTTATTTTTGTTCCTTTAGTCTGCATATATATATTTGTTTAACTGATTTGTCTTGTTTCTATATTCTGCTAAGTGTAATTCGTTGCAAATTATGTAAGGACTGTTAAATTTATTTGAGTAAATTTTGGGTCAATAAGTGTATTTGGATTTACTATTTTTGCTGTATGATATTAATATGAACTGTGTTTCTGAATGATAATTGGGTTTCTGTTATATCTGTCTATTACTGTTACTGTGCGAATTGGGGGTGTTTGGTTTGTAGCTTTAATCTAATGCTAATTCCAACAAAAAAATAATACCAAAAGTTGTCATTTGCAGGTCTCGAACTCGAGACCTGCCTTTCACCAGCGCAACACCCCAACCAATTGAGCTCTATGCTCTTTTGATTTATTTGTTTCATAATTAATTAATATAGTATAGCTTAATTTTGGCAGATTTTGTTTAAGTAACATTTAATTTTCTTTCAATCCGTTTTTTTAAATAAACTTTTAATTAATGTTTTATTTAGAGTATATTTTAGTTAATTAATTAATAAAATAAGATATAAAAAAAAAATAAAAAATAAAAAATAAAAATAAAAATGTTTTTATTTAAATAGTTTATTTAGTTTCAATTTTAATTAGTTTAATTTTTATAACTCTAGATTTAATTAAATAAAGGTTTTAAATAGATTAGTTTAAAAAGTTATTTTAATAAAGCTTAATTAGTTTTAAAAGAGTTTATTTAGATTTTTAATAGATTAAAAGTTATCATTTTTAAATAGATTAATTTTTATAGATAACTAAAATAGTTTAAATTTTAATTAGTTTTATATTTTACGTAATTAATTGTTTGTATAATTTTAATTAGGCAGGTTTACGATTCATGCACTTTAGGGTAATTTTAAATAGCTTAAAATTCGTAGATTTTAATTGTAGCTAAAAAACCGAAAACTAATTCAAATCGATTGTCCAAATCAAAACAAAACGTCTCAAATTCATAAGATCTTCGTGTACAACGAACTCGACTCACTCACGTGTTTAATTGAATTCGTCATTGGTATTATTGGACTATTACTTTTTCCTAAAGGTAATTTTCTAATTTACCCCATAACGTATCTTAATTATCACTATACTATCCACGACACATCAGCAAGTAAGGGTATTTGTGCCATTTAAGCAACTTATACAATATGACAAGGATAACACCATTAAAGTGTTTGTTTTACACTATCAATTTCAGGGTCAAATTCATGTATTTCCTCAAATGCTAGGACACGAGGCTGGAGGTGTAACACCCCCAAATTTACACAATTCAATACAGCGGAAGACTCGTTGGTGTTACGGGATAGCACATTACTCACATCATAGACAACGTTTAAAAATCGCGTCGTTTAAAAATAAAGCATTTCCATTCATAAATATCAAATTTACATAGGTCCCAAGTCATAGTCATTTCATACAATTTTACAAAAGATTTGAATGGAAATTGTTATTTAAGTGCGGGCCATGAATTCTTGTTGTCTTCCCGAAAATTACCTTCAAGTACCTGAGATAAAACATGTTAAAAGAAAAGGTCAGCGATAACGCCGAGTGAATTCATAGAGTTTAATAAAACCATTAATATATCATCGGTATATAATTATTACCGAAAACCATTTTGTACAAATCTTTGTAATAGGCCATAAAATAGCCAAAATCATTTTATACAAATCCTTGTCAAAATCATAATATAGGATTTCGCCTTCAAAACCATTATACGAACCAATGTCGTAAAAATATCATACAATACGTTTTATAACGTTGTATAAAGTTAAATAAAAACCGTTATATGAATATGGTTATGTAAAACCAAAACACGAACATAATATCAATAATAAGACCCTGTATTGCAAGTCAGGCAATATATCGCAATTCAATGCATAAAGTAGTATTTTCGTTATTTGGATTATTATAAGCCGCATGACATTGTTACCTTACTACAACAAACAACGGGTAGCTAACCCGACAATCACTTGCCCATCTAAAACAGCGTGTTGTCACAATAATCACGCTTATAGAAATCTTCTCATACATAAATTCGCTTACCAATCAATGTGGCACGACGGGGATCAACCGTTAAGGCGCGAACTGGGGTGATCGTCCCCAAATAGTACTATTATATGCATAAGCGTCTACCGAATCCCGGTAGTTCACAATTCATGCTAATGGGACTTTTAGTGACATAACCTAACTTTAATAATCCATTTCATTTCATTTATCGGGTCATATATTCATTCATCGGGTCATACAATCATTCGGGTCCAAATCAATAAACAAACAATCGGGACAAATGTTGTCCTATTTTATCAAAACTAACATGTTATCTCCCTCGCGGGTTTATAAAACATTTCATAAAAACATTTAAAAGAGTGCGAGGCTATGAACTCACGTTGATGTGGGAAGGCGGTTATCGGCGATTTGGATGTACGGTACGTGCTTCAATCACGGAAACCTAGACAAATAATACTCGTCTTAGACTCTTGTCCAATGACTTTATAAAAATAACAATTATGTATACATATGATGATTTTATATATAAATGATGATGATCAAGTGGGTTTATACATTCTCATTTACTCATTTTAGTGTTATGTATTAGTAACTTTTATACTAGTTTACTAGTTTTACTTATTTACCTATTTTAGGCCAAATAAGCCTATTACAAGCCCATTAACTTGTATTAATCCATTTTACACTTTTATTATCAGTATTATACTTTACATGTTGGGCCCAAGTGGGTTAAGCCCAATAAGTAAGTTTATAAGTGTTTTACCAAATTAGTCGGGTTTATTGTCCATTAAGGCTACTTTGGCCCGTTAATGTCTATATGTTGTAAAGCTCGGGTTTTATCGGTTTTTACTTGTTATATATGTTTATAAATCAGTATGTGAGTTTATAAAAGTTTACATTAGACGGGTCCAACCGTCTAAGTTTTATTTAACAAAAACGTTAATCTTTCGGTTTTAGCCAAAAAGACGTAAAAATCATGTTTATAGTTTTTATAACTTATAAAACTTACCAAACTACCATTTTTATGAAATGTCCATTTATTTATCCTTATACATATTTATATAAATGTAATATATAAGTTAGTAGGTTTTAATTCACATTTTGTACTATATTTATTTGAGTGCTTATATAATAATATTAAACTTTAATTTCACAAAATCAGTCCTAAATTTTAAGTTCACTAAAATGTCCATATCTAGAGTTCTATAATGAGATAGGACCTCAGATTTTTATCACAGAAACTACATGATATGTGCTTCATTTTATCCTTTTATATCTACTGATGAATCAACCTCTAAATATTTTAATAAATTCGTCCAAAACAGTATAGGCAGATTTGCACTCTAAACTTGTTTTGATCATATCTCACTCATTTTTATGATTCCATTGCATGGCCAACTCTCACATGTGTATAACACCTAATACTTACTGTATATTGATTCCACTTTACCATTTTATCAGCTTATCATTTGGTTACTTACTGTTTTTATACAGCCATCTTATTAAGCAAGATTTAACCATTTTTACATGTGGGTTTTCCATCTTTTTACCCATGTTTATCAAATCTATCAACACCAAATCCCCACATAATATTTTTAATCATCATTAATCATCATATACATATACATAAATAAAGAAAATACAAGATTACATAATCAAAATAACAAGAGGATAGGAAGAACAATCTCTATACCACCATTAGTGATGAAAAGATGAGTCTTTGATGAACAAGGCTTGGATTTTGATGGCAAAACTTGTGATAAACCAATATCATCTTCAAGTCTACCAACCTTTATAAACTTCTCATGAAAAATCAGCCCTATGACACCAACAAATCTTCTCCTTGGATGTTAGAATTACCTCCAATCTTCAAAGCTTCAAAGTAGCATCATCATGTGTATGAGTAACACATGATTTTATGGCTAACATAGATCAAATAAGGGTTGTTTTGATGATGGTTGGACGAAATAGAGAGAGATGAGAGAGTTTGGTGAGTGGTTTGCATGAGTTGCTAAGTGTAAATGATATGAATGAAGTGGTTTTGGTGGTTTTGTGCTAAGTTAGCTTACATGTTAAGCTTATGCTAACATGTGTTAGCTTTCTAGCTAAAAGGGTGCCACATCTTATGATGTGGTGTCCTATTTTGGCCATCTCTTTTGAGTGGGGTGGGATAAACTTGTTTTGTCCCATCCCGCTAATTTACGTGTATTCCTCGATTCCAGTTTTCTCGATTTGTGTGCCCTTGGGTCGTTTTACGAAAAACGTTTTTATAAATTATGACTCAACGGCACAAAACGAATCTAATAAAACTTGTCTTATAAAAAACGAAGTTAAAAAACGTAACTACGTAATCCTAAGGTTTCCGGTTTAGTCGTAAAGGACGTTAAATTATAATCGTAAGTCCTAATCTCTTCTCATAAATTTGTGAGTTTATGAACCAACACAAATTTAAAATTCCAAAATAATATTCACGGATAAATTTATTTTCTGAAATGTCGGACTGTCACCAAAAACGGTGTATGTAAACGTAAGCACGTAACGTAGAATCCTCCGGTTTAGACTTAGTCGATGCTACTTCAAGAAGTAAATCCAAATTTCTTCCCAAAAATAAGTAAGTTCATAATATAACATTAAAATAATGTTTTTAAATAATATTTGAGAATAAAATATCAACCATAAATTGACGGATTATCACAACATTTACCCCTAAACTGGATCTTTGTCCTCAAAGATCATCTTATCTTACTACTCGCTTCTTATAGAGTTAAAGCAATGTGGGTATTTCCTCCACATTCGGTCTTTTCTCACAAGTGTAATTCATTACAATACGCGTGTTTCATCAAACATAACTACGGGAATAAGATCAGGCTTAATGTTGACTTACTTTCTCTATCCATGATGTTCACGGGTTTTTGATGAATGCAACTTTTCGACGATCTAAACTTTATCAAGAAGTGATCAGATTCTAACTTGATAGACATTTTATCAAGTTTGATATTCGAAACATAATTCACGCAGCTCCTGAAGTCCTAGGGTAGATCCAGCTTATATGCCTTTCAAATCAATCTTTTACATCATCTCAATGGTCCCATACAACGGGGACTTATATCCCATGATCTTTCAGATCATCAGTTCATTTTTCCATGGTTAAATTTTTTGGCATAACTTTGCTACTCATCTGGCACTTCAAGATCTACATTTCATATTCACATAACCTCCTGCCCACTACCGGCAGTCAATAATCAGATCCTAATTTCAACAATCATTTCAGGTCTCGCGGGTCGGGTATTTTGTAAGGTTAGGTTCATCATCATAGGCAACCTTAAACCTAAAAGACATGTCCAACTCACAATGGGTGTATGTCGGGTGTCTTCATCCCAACTCTTGATTACAGATGCTCTCATATAGATCCTAACAAGATTCGATCTCGATCCTAACACGATAATTATCAATGATAATCTCTCCAAAGGAAAACGATTTTACAGTTTATTACCAAAGGTCAATCATTCAAACATAAAACAACACTTATAGTATTTTGTATCGTTACTTTACCTCGTCCCTTCGATTGGGGTGGTACACAGTACTCTCATCAAGATTCGTTCTCAATGACTTTTGAGTAAATCTCTAGAAATTCGATGCGAAGCGAGGATCTTGATAGAGATGATCGATACATGCACACTATGTTTACACAACTCCTTTAAATAAAAAGTGTCAATTTCTTCATCAAGAATCTATCATTAACAGGAATGATATTCGCAGATTTGGTCAGTCTGTCGACGATGAACCAAATCGAATCAAATTCAGATGATGACCTTTGCAATAGTTAAACGTTTACTAATGTATGAGGCGATGTCTGCCTTCATAATTTGCCATTAGTACAACTTCTTCAGATAAAGATACATTTAGTCAGAAATGACATGAATAGAATACTTAATCTTATGAGATTTCAACATGACTATATCTCTAAATCTCCATATTTAGGCAACCACAAACGGCCTTTAAAACATTTAACGCCATTAGCTTCTCAACTCTAATGGTTCGTATTAGCTGCGAACCCCTTTTTATTATCTATATTATCCTTTTTACAAGCATCGTTTATTTTTATATTGTTCGACAATTTATTTTGCACAGTCATTATTAAGAAACACATCCTAATTGATTCTTTATCCTTTCTATATAATGTGTCAGTTTCTATATTCACCTTCCCTGATGAAAAAATTATCATGATCGTATTTATTCGAAAATTCTTTCTTCACATTTTCTAAGTTTTAGTTTCGTCTCAATTATCATTTTTATCAGTTTTGCTCAATCCGACGTTTTAAAGCGTCGATAAATATTACAAGTAATTAAATAATAAATATTTAATTTTTATGAAACGTAAACGCAAAAAGTTTTTAAATTTTCTCAGTTTGTCCAATTATATAAATTGTTCAAAATAAATTTTAATTTAATTAACACAATTTTTTTGTTGATTTATCGGAAATAATAAGTAAGATTCGTAAATGTTCGAAAAACCTCCGTTTATTCTTTGGTAAAAATTTTCTTAGTTGAAAAGCAAAAATTGTCGTTTCAAATTTTAAGTCATGGTTTAACGGTTTCCTCAATCCCTCTTAGGTTGTCTTGAGGTATACACAAACATTTACCCCTAAACAGGAGTTTAGTTAAATGATTTGTGTATAAGGGAATAATCCTTTAAAAATCCTTTGTTAAAACATTTGTCAAAACATATTTCCATTTTCTTTTTGATAAAACCCAAAGTCTTAAATGACTTCTAATTTTTGAAGAGTCAATATACATATATCTTACCATCATTAATCAAACGGTCATTTTATGTAAAGGATCAAGCCTTAAATCACATGTTAAAAATTCAAGGTACAGGTTTTTATTGTTCGGCCAATTCAGGGCAATCTATAAATAATTATTAACTCATTCTTATTCTTATAAACAAACATATGGTTCTTAATGATCACAAGCATGAATTTATCAAATTACAGCCCACACACGTGATTCACCAAATTTATGAATACTACATGTGCATTGATCAATCCAAACGACATCACGTGAAACTCATAATGTTCATTACAAGTTCTGGATGTAGTGATTGGAATAGATAATCTTTTTCGCGGATGTGAAGTTGATGATAACCATGTCGTGAATCAAATTCTTGAATATACGCTAGAACCTTGTAAATGATCGAACAATCTATCATCTTGGGTAGTGGATATAGATTTTAATCGTCAATTTACCTAGTTCACGGTAATCCAACAAATATAAGGAATGATAATACCATAGCTCTTCATGATGACGAGCTTGGTAAAATAAAAGCTTTCTCCTACAACTCTCTCAGTTGTACGGTAATTATTTTAATGCAGATGGTGCTGACGTACAGTGCACGTGCCACAGGTGCAGCACCGAGAATATAATCAATACCAAATTCGACTTTCCTAAATAGAAAAAGTCTAGGTAATTCACCAACAAATACCTCCTAAGGTTTCAGATAACATAAACATCTTTTTATATATTTAATTTAAGTTCTTTCTAGATTATAATATCTATGACTAATTCACAACCATTCACGGTATAATTTCAAGTCTAAATGCACGATATGGTCATTCATCAAGAATTATTTAGATCACTTTTGATAATCAACATCTTATCATTTAGGGGAATTCTATTCGAGGTCCCATCAATTAAGACAATGTCGTCATGTCATAATCAATCAATCCATTCTACTGGCATTATCAACTTTCCAGTTTCATTACCGTCGATAAGATGTGAACTTCTCAAAAGACTAATAATAACTCATAATCCTTCAAAAATTCAAGGATATCAGGAGACATAACTAACCTTAAAAGAGTAAGGTCAAGGCATAATCTATGCGAGAGAATTTCAAATCAGATACAGACGAAAACATTTAATGAATATGAATATATCCCATTTTTTTTCATAATTTGAGTACGCATTCGAAAGCTCCTCGGATCGTTACACATGTCATTCAAATGAAATCTAATCAAAAGAAATGATAGGAACGTCGATACATCCAGTCGTGTATCAATACTCTGTAATCATATACTTTTCCTAAGAATCTCACTACGGGAGAATTGGACAAGAAAGAATTGTCAATTGTCAAATAAGACAATTTCCACAGATGAATAAATTCGACTCAGAAGAATAGATGCTACAGGCACATATGTAGGTGTCCCTAACATTATGTACCTATTTTTCACTTCTTGTAGATCTCATAAAATTTAATCTTTCACAATCTTCAAAGAAAGTGTAGTGTTTATTAGTCAACTTTATGGTGACTACTAATCAGCCTTGCATGGTCCATTCCAAATTGTATGTAGGCGCGCAACTATATACAATTTCAAGATTAACGATGCAATACTTAGTTCGTCAAAACTTTGTCATCATGTTTATAATAAAAACATTTTCATGCTTAATTCTTAAATAAGAATTAAAATAAATTTACAAAGATTTTCTTTGTTATGAAAACAATTAAGTTTTCCAAAGTGTTTTATAAACAACTTCATTTCGATAACGATTATTTATAAGTCTCACTTTAAATAATCCATATGGTGATGAAAACCCAATTTTTCTCAAGGGATACTATTTTAACTTATAAAAACAATGAGTGATCTGCAAAAGAGTGATGAGAAGTTGTTCACCAAGAACTAACTACAATATAATAGGAAATGAGCTTAGCCAAATAATCATGAGGTTCATGACCTCGATGGCACTCAAAAAGAATAATCCACAACGTAACTCAATTTGAGATGAGTACTTGTTCAATGGTTGCATCACTAATGCGAACATTAGGATGAAGCAATAAAGGATAGATAACATCAATACATGTAGAATTTAGCAATCAAATGTAGTCTTTTCATTAATCACAAACAAGTCAAAATTGTATCGTAACACATTATGTGTCACTATGTCATACAATTTCATGAACTCATCCTACCAACTGATGTCTCAGTTAAGTTAGGGATTATTATTAAAAGATACCACAGTGAATACTAATCTACAAGAGTTATGGGGGTTCCACCTGTCCCGGAAGATCCATCGGTCCCAATTCAGAAGAAGATTTCTTCACTTTATTTATTGGACACTGGGCATCCTCGTCATTGGACAATGGCCTAGGAACAACCCTTAACACGAATCAACAATCAATTAAAACCTTATAATTCAATCACAGGACTCAACAACTTCCTCTTAACAATTTCTTATTCCATACAAGTTAAATTTTTACTTCATTCCAGTTTCAACCAAATCATACTCAATGCGATATCCTACCTCATTCTCCAATACTTTCATCCTTATTCTTAGACCTTCAAAGTGCAATAAAAGCTCGATATGAACAACACTTAATTTCCAATCCTATAGCTCTTTCCAACAATAATTATCAAATGAGTCACTAGTATGAAATGACTCACACATTCAATTAGACTTCTTGAAAAGGTACTAGTGGCATGAGGCTTTTGGGTAATGTTTCCAATGACAGCCTCAAGTGCAACATTCACCCTTTCGATTTCAAAATTAAGAATTGGGTGACAACGAATCAGATGACATCTTTCTAGGTGGTAACGTTTTGTCAAACTCCACTCTATAAGAAAAGATCGTCATAACATCGATATCAGTTTTAATCTTGCCAATTCTTCTTCAATATCACAATCAACTAATATCTACATTTCTACGAATATCAACCATTTTGTTGGGATCATAAATATCCGTAACTTGGTTTAGATCAAGAATAGATAGAATTCCTACGGGAATAGCTTCGATTAATTTACTAGGGGATTTAGGGTTCCTTGTGACAATCTACGTCGTATAAATACCTCGTATAAATATTAAAATAATCATCAAACAATCATGTAATCAAATTACATCATATATATATATATATATATATATATATATATATATATATATATATATATATATATATATATATATATATATATATATATATATTTTTATATATATATATATATATATATATATATATATATATATATATATATATATTGAAATAACACTTCTTAGTCTGGCCTTGTCGGTAACTCGGGAATTCTTTGGCACCGTTATAGTCAAAATATTTTAAGACATTTTGAGAAAAATGTTTATAGTTAAAAGATTTTGAAATGTTTTATTCAAAACCAAAATTTTAAAAATCTTTCGTTCTCTATAACGAGAGCTCTGGCACCAAACTGTAACACCCCCAAATTTACACAATTCAATACAGTGGAAGACTCGTTGGTGTTACGGGATAGCACATTACTCACATCATAGACAACGTTTAAAAATCGCGTCGTTTAATAATAAAGCATTTACATTCATTAATATCAAATTTACATAGGTCCCAAGTCATAGTCATTTCATACAATTTTACAAAAGATTTGAATGGAAATTGTTATTTAAGTGCGGGCCATGAATTCTTGTTGTCTTCCCGAGAATTACCTTCAAGTACCTGAGATAAAATATGCTAAAAGAAAAGGTCAGCGATAACGCCGAGTGTATTCATAGAGTTTAATAAAACCATTAATATATCATCAGTATATAATTATTACCGAAAACCATTTTGTACAAATCTTTGTAATAGGCCATAAAATAGCCAAAATCATTTTATACAAATCCTTGTCAAAACCATAATATAGGCTTTCGCCTTCAAAACCATTATACGAACCAATGTCGTAAAAATATCATACAATACGTTTTATAACGTTGAATAAAGTTAAATAAAAACCGTTATATGAATATGGTTATGTAAAACCAAAACACGAACATAATATCAATAATAAGACCCTGTATTGCTAGTCAGGCAATATATCGCAATTCAATGCATAAAGTAGTATTTTCGTTATTTGGATTATTATAAGCCGCATAACATTGTTACCTTACTACAACAAACAACGGGTAGCTAACCCGACAATCATTTGCCCATCTAAAACAGCGTGTCGTCACAATAATCACGCTTATAGAAATCTTCTCATACATAAATACGCTTACCAATCAATGTGGCACGACGGGGATCAACCGTCAAAGCGCGAACTGGGGTGATCGTCCCCAAATAGTACTATTATATGCATAAGCGTCTACCAAATCCCGGTAGTTCACAATTCATGCTAATGGGAATTTTAGTGACATAACCTAACTTTAATAATCCATTTCATTTCATTTATCGGGTCATATATTCATTCATCGGGTCATACAATCATTCGGGTCCAAATCAATAAACAAACAATCGGGACAAATGTTGTCCTATTTTATCAAAACTAACATGTTATCTCCCTCGCGGGTTTATAAAACATTTCATAAAAACATTTAAAAGAGTGCGAGGCTATGAACTCACGTTGATGTGGGAAGGCGGTTATCGGCGATTTGGATGTACGGTACGTGCTTCAATCACGGAAACCTAGACAAATAATACTCGTCTTAGACTCTTGTCCAATGACTTTATAAAAATAACAATTATGTATACATATGATGATTTTATATATAAATGATGATGATCAAGTGGGTTTATACATTCTCATTTACTCATTTTAGTGTTATGTATTGGTAACTTTTATACTAGTTTACTAGTTTTACTTATTTACCTATTTTAGGCCAAATAAGCCTATTACAAGCCCATTAACTTGTATTAATCCATTTTACACTTTTATTATCAGTATTATACTTTACATGTTGGGCCCAAGTGGGTTAAGCCCAATAAGTAAGTTTATAAGTGTTTTACCAAATTAGTCGGGTTTATTGTCCATTAAGGCTACTTTGGCCCGTTAATGTCTATATGTTGTAAAGCTCGGGTTTTATCGGTTTTTACTTGTTATATATGTTTATAAATCAGTATGTGAGTTTATAAAAGTTTACATTAGACGGGTCTAACCGTCTAAGTTTTATTTAACAAAAACGTTAATCTTTCGGTTTTAGCCGAAAAGACGTAAAAATCATGTTTATAGTTTTTATAACATATAAAACTTACCAAACTACCATTTTTATAAAATGTCCATTTATTTATCCTTATACATATTTATATAAATATAATATATAAGTTAGTGGGTTTTAATTCACATTTTATACTATATTTATTTGAGTGCTTATATAATAATATTAAACTTTAATTTCACAAAATCAGTCCTAAATTTTAAGTTCACTAAAATATCCATATCTAGAGTTCTATAATGAGATAGGACCTCAAATTTTTGTCACAGAAACTACATGATATGTGCTTCATTTTATCCTTTATAGCTACTGATGAATCAACCTCTAAATATTTTAATAAATTCGTCCAAAACAGTATAGGCAGATTTGCACTCTAAACTTGTTTTGATCATATCTCACTCATTTTTATGATTCCATTGCATGGCCAACTCTCACATGTGTATAACACCTAATACTTACTGTATATCGATTCCACTTTACCATTTTATCAGTTTATCATTTGGTTACTTACTGTTTTTATACAGCCATCTTATTAAGCAAGATTTAACCATTTTTACATGTGGTTTTTCCATCTTTTTACCCATGTTTATCAAATCTATCAACACCAAATCCCCACATAATATTTTTAATCATCATTCATCATCATATACATATAAATAAATAAAGAAAATACAAGATTACATAATCAAAATAACAAGAGGATAGGAAGAACAATCTCTATGCCACCATTAGTGATGAAAAGATGAGTCTTTGATGAACAAGGCTTGGATTTTGATGGCAAAACTTGTGATAAACCAATATCATCTTCAAGTCTACCAACCTTTATAAACTTCTCATGGAAAATCAGCCCTATGACACCAACAAATCTTCTCCTTGGATGTTAGAATCGCCTCTAATCTTCAAAGCTTCAAAGTAGCATCATCATGTGTATGAGTAACACATGATTTTATGGCTAACATAGATCAAATGAGGGTTGTTTTTGATGATGATTGGATGAAATAGAGAGAGATGAGAGAGTTTGGTGAGTGGTTTGCATGAGTTGCTAAGTGTAAATGGTATGAATGAAGTGGTTTTGGTGGTTTTGTGCTAAGTTAGCTTACATGTTAAGCTTATGCTAACATGTGTTAGCTTTCTAGCTTATAGGCTGCCACATCTTATGATGTGGTGTCCTACTTTGGCCATCTCTTTTGAGTGGGGTGGGATAAACTTGTTTTGTCTCATCCCGCTAATTTACGGGTATTCCTCGATTCTAGTTTTCTCGATTTGCGTGCCCTCGGGTCGTTTTACGAAAAACATTTTTATAAATTATGAATAAACGGCACAAAACGAATCTAATAAAAATTGTCTTATCAAAAACGGAGTTCAAAAACTTAAATACGTAATCCTAAGGTTTCCGGTTTAGTCGTAAAGGACGTTAAATTATAATCGTAAGTCCTAATCTCTTCTCGTAAATTTGTGAGTTTATGAACCAACACAAATTTAAAATTCCAAACTAATATTCACGGATGAATTTATTTTCTGAAATGTCGGACTGTCACCAAAAACGGTGTATGTAAACGTAAGCACGTAACGTAGAATCCTCCGGTTTAGACTTAGTCGATGCTAGTTCAAGAAGTAAATCCAAATTTCTTCCCAAAAATAAGTGAGTTTATAATATAACATTAAAATAATGTTTTTAAATAATATTTGAGAATAAAATATCAACCATAAATTGACGGATTGTCACAGGAGGGTATGTTCTTATGCTCACTTCTAGTATTAATATCTGATTTGATACATAATCTGATACTTTTACTGATGTGAACAGGGTTGTTGAGAGTGTTGGTGAAGGAGTGACTGGTCTTAAGCCAGGGGATCATGTTCTGCCTGTTTTTACGGGCGAATCTGAGGAATGTGCTCATTGCAAGTCCAAAGAGAGCCACATGTGTGATCTACTAAGGATCAACACAGATCGTGGAGTCAAGATTAATGATGAGAAATCTCGGTTTTCAGTCAACTGAAAGCCTATTTTCAATCAACAAAAAATTAACCCTGAAGCCCCTTTAGAAAAAGTTTGTGTCTTAAGTTGCTGGATCTCTACAGGTAAAAAATAAGTGAGAGTAATTGTCAATTTTGCTGCATTTATTGGATTTGTTAATGTTATCTTAAGCATTATGATTTTGGAATTTTAGGCCTAGGTGCTACTTTAAATGTTGGAAAACCAAAAAAGGGCTCATCTGTAGCGGTTTTTGGACTTGGAGCTGTGGGACTACCTGTGAGTTATTTCATATTGCAGCTGATCTTTAATATATATATATATATATATATATATATATATATATATATATATATATATATATATATATATATATATATATATATATACTCTTAATGGTGTTAATTATTTATTTGTAATCAGGCTTCTAAAGGTGCTAGAATTGCTGGTGCATCAAAGATCATTGGTGTTGATCTTAATTTCAACCGGTTTGCACTTGGTAAGTTGTAACACAAACATAAAGATTTGTTAAGCCAATTTGTTTAATGAAAACTAATAATACATTCCATCATTTTAATAGTAAAGAATTTGGGGTGACTGAGTTTGTGAACCCAAAAGACTACACGAAACCAGTACAAGAACTGATTGCGGAAATGACTAATAGTAGAGTCGATAGGAGCATTGAATGTAGCGACCATATTGATGCTATGATCTCTGATTTCTAATCTGTTCATGATGTATGAGTTTACTTTGATACCCTTCTATAGTTCTATTCGTAATACTTGGTGTTTGTGCTAACAAGATAACAAAATAATTGTGAGTTCTTGTAGGCGTTCCACATAAAGATGCCATTTTCAAGACAAGTCCTCTAAATCTCTTGAACGAACGGAATCTCAAGGGCACCATTTTTGGAAACTATAAACCTGGTTCTGATATTTCCTTATGTGGTTGAAAAGTATATGAACAAAGTTTAGGAAACGATGTACACTTTTATTATATAAAATCGAATTTACAATAAAATAACAGAAATTAAATTGACAGAATTTAAATGACTGAAATTAATTAACAATAAAAGAAAGCAGTAAATGGTAAGACGAGGAACGTGTTTAACACGCTTCCCTTAAAACAGATTCGCCGTATGTTTCCCAGGGTACAACGTCCAAAGCTGTTGTACAGCCGGACTAAACAAACTTGCCTGAAAGATCACGGAAGCCTTGCGTGTTTCTGATCGACGAGCTGCTGAAAAACTGTTTGGTAATGGAGTTAGAAAAGCTACGTTTTTCCTTATAAATGAGTATAGTAAGCGTGAGAGTAATAACCCACAAATGAATACTGTAGGGTAGAAACTAGGATTTCCTTATAAACATGTTTTCAGTTCATGTTTCAAGCGATGTGGGACAAAATATTTTCCAAATATTGTGTTTCACGTGACTCACTTTGAGACACGATATCTCATTCATATAAACTCCATATTAGACATACTTGAGCTCGTTGCGAAGCTCTCTTCGAGGAGAACGCAAAGCTACCAAGTACTATGAATATATATAACATATACATATATAAAATTATGTCCAAAGTATTGAATAAAACATATTTTACATACATTTTCCAACACAAAGTAATTAGCACATAACTTCACAATTCTTAACAAGAAAGAAAATACTAATTAGAAGTCTATGATTGGAAACTTAGTTAACAAGTTTTGGTTTATCATATGACATTTTAAGTTTCATATTAGGTAAATTTATATCGGAGAAGTTCATAACACATGAAGTGCCATTTTTAGAGATCACTAAGGCGTTTGATCTGATGCTTACAGGTGAAGGCCTTCGTTGCATCATTCGTATGGGTGAATAGATGGAAGACCAATAACCAAACTGATGTATAGTGGTGAGCAAGAGAGACATTGTGTTTGTTTCCCCTCGACTTTATAAACTGAATAATCTCAAATTTATCTTTGATCTTATGGTCATTACTTGTATTAATGTTGTTGGCTTGGAATGCCTTACTATTCTTTCTAATGCTATTCTCTCAATATAAATTTTTCTTTCAGAAGATCAACTACCTTTCATGCTTGTCTTTCTCCAACGAATTGATGCTAACTATGTTTGGTTCAGTATATATCATAAGACCCGAGAATCATTGAGTTGTATATCAGTATATATGTTCAACACGGGAACAAAAAAGAAAGAAAGATTAACATTGCTTCTTATGCGAAATCAACAGAAAAGAGATAATGCTTATTATTGTAATAAATTTTGCTAATAGAATTGATCGAAATTGTTAGCTACTTGAAATCAACCCAAAAAATATTGCATTATATTGGGCATACATAGACAATTAAATGAAAAATAATTTGACCAAAGTTACGATATTACACATGCATTAACAAAAACATTTAAACCCATATAACAAGTACGTAACTAATTAATCTATTAAACTATCAACGTAGAATAACTAGATCCAGTGTTGAGCCTTCACGCACATCACAATCAGCCAAGCAACGATCGTCATCAAGTCGTTTTCCATATAACACAGGTCTTTGTCGATCCATAGGAATCCCCGTATCATCTTGAATATACTTCTTTATATCAGCAATGATTGTCTTGGATACATCAACATCCATTACAATATATTTCCAGGTAACGGTCCTAACGAACGTTTGAAAACCTCCTCCCCTCAACTTAACGAGGACGGGTGGCCCAGTTTTCACTTTGATACCATAACATAACCACTTACCTATATTCATGATGTATTCACGTTGTGGAATCTTGGCCTTCTTTAGTATTTGTTTTGACATCCATGTTGATCGTGTGTGTTGAACTTTTGGTCTTAATGGCGTTTCATGAAGCCCCATAAGAGCATGAATCCTCATGTTTTTTTATGTTAGGAGTAACTCAAGATCGCCTACAAGATATGGGTTGAATTTTGATGATTGTTGAATATATGGAAGAGCTTTTAAAATTTTGTGAATGGTGAAACCTGGATTGGCTTGTATTTATAATCGATTAAACCGACATAGGATAATTTGTTTTTAATAAGGAAAGGTATGTTATACGAAGTAATAAGGAAAGTTGTTTGTTAAGGAAACTGCATGTTGTTTCACAATTCTTTTACCGACATAATTATTTGAAAAAAATTTCTTTTTCTACGTTATGAAATGTTGAAGTGTATTTTATATATGATTATTAAAAGCATTACATATATATTTTTACAAAACTTAAAAATTACGTCAATATCTTTTTAAATTTTATAATTACTTAAATATCCTTCCAAAACGTTAAAATTCACTTATATATCCAAAATTACATGGTCACCATCTTCATATAAAAATCTTTTATATAAAAATATTTGACATGTTATTTTACATTTTTACCCTTTTTCTTGATTGCAATCTGAATTTCCATTACAATATACACAAGTTGTTGTTGATTGAACATATCTTTTTATATCAATAGAAGGATAAAAAAGTAATATATCATACTAAACAGTATATTTATATTTATTTGATTATTTTTAAATCATTAAAATATGATAAAAAAATTATTTTGGATAATTTTGTGTATTATGAAAGTTTAGAAGGATATTGAAGTAATTATAAAATTTACAAGGATATTGATGTAATTTAGTTTTTTTCTAAGGATATAGGTGTAAATCTCACAATAAAAATGGTCAATCAGTAATCATGTCTTCCGTACGAGCAAGGTGACAAATTTTGTCTATTTTTATAAATATGATCATTTTTTAATATTTATTTTTTAAAGAGGTTATAACATTTTTTACTTATTCATTATTATTAATGGACTAAACGGGCGCATATTTAAGATATTAAATGAGATTAATGGACGCTTATGTAAAATACTAATTATGCAACGTGCCAGACTTTTTATATTAATATTTTATCCTCGGCTTTCAAACAAGTATTATTATTTTTTATTTATACGTTTTTATGTGTTTTTTTTCGTTTTAGCTTGCGCTCGTTTAGCCCGTTCCCTTTTAGCCCGCCGTCCATGTAGCCCGTCTCTGTTTTGCTCGCCGCCCGCGCCCGCCCATCTGTTTTGCCACCTTTACGTACGAGTGACTAAAGCCAAGGTCGTTTTGTTGATATCGGTGGCTATGTGTCACAATTATAAAGAGGTCTTGACAAAAGATGAAATTTTTATTGTAGATAAATAATTCATTAGTAAAACGTGAGAGATTAGTATAAACAAGTTTTTGAACCCGCGCTTCGCTGTGGCCTACATTGTGTTTCATTACTGTTTCCGTTTCTAAGAGATGCAACAATATGGCTGAAAATATCATAATCACTATAGATAATTTATATACCCAGCATGGGGATCAAACTTTTCAATGCAACCAATAACAAACTATGAGAAAATGGTGTTATTTTATACAGCCATAGCCCGTGCATAGCCCATGGCACCACATGAAGTTACATGTACAACATACACAGAAAAGTAACAAAAACATTATGATCATTTTCCTTTTTGAACAGCAAGAGAAACCAAAACACAAAAAAAAAAATCTTTGCAGGAAGAAAAACATTAGGATCATGGGGCCATCATTTGGAATATACCATGTGATGAGGTATAGTCTCACCCCCATGCTTAAGGTGAGACAAAGTATAACTAATTCCTAATGCTCCTTGAGCAAAGCTATCTCAAGATAGAATAGCTCACAAGAATAGCTAAGGTGATGAGGATCACTTTAGGTCCAGAGACAATGGCAAGAGGTAGAGCACTATCAAGGAGTAGACAAGGCTAGACCCAGACAAGGCTAGACCCAGACAAGGCTAGGCCCAGACAAGGTTAGACCCAGACAAGGCTACACCCAGCCAAGGATAGACCCAAACAAGGCTAGACCCAGACACAATGCTAGGCCTACGCACATAGAGCATTGCCTCCACCGGAGGAAGGACGATCACATCTGACTCACATAGTACGATAATGTACGAATGGTACAGACGCCTGGACCACGACGAGTACTAGAGGAGCATGAGGACAACTTGGACCACGAAGGACAGACCTGGTGCTCATCAGCTATTCAAGTGATGCTCCTACAAGACAACCTTGACTCCACAATTCGTGTGTCATGGGGTCACCTCCTAGTAGAATAAAAGGAGGTGTTCCTCCAGGAACAAAGGGAAAGTTTTACACACACACTTTACTACTTACTCTCTCTCTCTCTCTAGAATTATCACTCACTAAAACCACATACTTACTCTCACGCCGGAGTTGGTCTCGGATTCAAACCCCGAGGCGAGCTAACGGTGTTCTTTCTTATTTTAGCCTAAGGGACTTAGGGCTAGACTAAGAAACTCTGAAGAAGGAAGCTAGGGCTTCACAAGGAGGGAGTAGCCACAAGATACTCTAAGGGATCAAGCCAAGGATTCATTAGAAGGAGTAGCCTTAAGATACCCGAAGGATTAAGGCTGAAGAAGCTTCTCCAGAAATTTGCTTCAACATCTGGCGCCATCCGTGGGACCGGGAATACCAATCTACCAAAAACTAAGTGATGAAAGACGGTGAACAAGGTCCTACACTGGGGCTAGGACTAAGCCTGAACACGAGGACACCTGGGGACGAGAGGGCTCCTCCGGAGGTAACCCCTCCTCTTCCCAGACCTGATCAGGGACGCCTCACCCCAGCGTATGTCAAACAACACATTGAAACACTAAAAACTATGATGAAGGAAATTGATTAGCAAAATAGCGAGAAGATGACTCCTCGAAAGCTTTTTAACAAGGAGGTTGAAGAGATAGAGTTAGGAAACTCTCGTGGAAGCCCCTCGGTGAGGGAAGGAAGAGGATACTCCTCAGACAGCTAATCCAAGTCTAGAAACCGAGGTCGGTCTAGGTCCGTTCGAAGACGTCATAGAAGTCCTTCACGCAAAAAATCTATCACTAAGTCATACCGCTAGAATAGGATGAGCAAAGCCAAGAGCCCTAAGACCAAGTCACAATCAGCTAGGTCTTTCCATAGGAAAGAGAGCTCAAAGTCCGGATATGACTCAAGGTCGGATAGTGATTCGGAGGATTTGATCACACCATACAGGCGGCCTAAGCCCATGCCTTTCACCTCTCGGATCACGCATTTCAGATATCATAGGCGAGCCAAGCTTCCTGCTAATGTCCGTGTCTACGAAGGAAGCAAAGATCCAGAAGACCACCTCAGCATCTTCTCTACTGCTGCTAAGCAAGAAGAGTGGCCCATTCCAGTGTGGTGCAAGATGTTTCGTCAGACTTTGGGTGGCTCAGCAAGGAACTGGTTCGATAGCTTAGACCCAAAGAGTGTGGATAGGTTTGAAGAATTGAGCAACAAGTTTTTAGAGGAGTTCTCACAACATAAACGATATGATAAAGATCCCACCGAGATACATGGGATCAAACGGAAGCCCAATGAGAGCCTCCAAGCATTTATGGATCGCTTCAAAGCTAAAAGCTCACACATTAAGGGTGTGCACCCGGTGCTAAGGATTTCGGCATTCATGCACGGGCATGGACACCCAAAACTAGCTAAGAAACCCAACGATAAGATCCCAAAAGTAGTGGATGAAATGTGGGAAAGAGTCAGAGCCTTCATCAGGGGAGAGACAGCTGTTGACACCACAACCATTGTCAAGGCTCCACAATGGGATAGGGGGAATAACAAAGCGGGATGGACAGGAAACCCAGGTGGATCGAGGAACAGAAACTAAAGAAGGAGCCAAGGAAGCGACATGAGGATATGCCCTCTGATTGTAGAGTTTTTACCCCTTTAGGAAAAGGAAGGCAAAATAGTGGTAAGCGTTAAGTGTCGGTTTAGGAAAACCGAGCACTAATGACCAAATAAGTTCAAGTTCGTTTCCCAAGGAGGCAAGTGCGTTGTGTTAAGAAATGATTAATGGTTTGTGATTATATTGAGAAAAAGAAAACATAAATGGGATTAGAAAAGGAAGACGGTTACGAAGACGGATTAAACCTAGACGAAAAAGGCGTTCACGTAAAACCGTAAAAACTACCAAAATTAAAATTTTAACCTAAAAATTCCTAAAAAATACTAAAAATCCACAATAATATTCTAAGAGTTTACAAAAAATCCAAACTTGCTAAAACCTTTTAATTAATTAGATAATGACTTTTTAATGCTAATTAAAGCCCTAAAAATCAAAATTAATTATTAAAAAGTCCCAAACAAGATTTAAAAGTTTGTAAACCTCAAAAATAACCTAATTAAGCTGAAAAGTATTTTTTTTAAATTTTAAAACCAAATAAAACTATTTTTAAACACTTAAAAACTATTAAAATCAATTAAAACTTACATTAATTCTAGAAAATAATTGAAAACCCCTAAAAATATTTGGAAAGTTGCAAAATTAAGTGTCTACAATCTAGGAAAAATATAAAAACTAAAAAAATCAGACTTTTAATTTTTAATAATAAAATAATATTAAAATATTCAAAAAAATTCAAAGTTTATAAAAAATTCTAAAAAATTACCAAAAATCTAGAATAATGTAACTAAGACAGAAATGCAATCAAAAGTTTCCAAAACCTTTTTAATAATTTTATATTAAATTTCAAAGTTGGTTAAAAATCCTAAAATCTTATAAAATCAAAAATTAGCTAAAATGAAAACTTAAATAGCTGTAAACCTCAAAAATATAGTTAAAAACCTAAAAACTATTTTTCCAGATTTTAAAAATACCTTTTCCTATTTTTTATCTACTTTCTAAAATTTAACCTAAAAATAATCCTAGAAAATTAGTTAAACACGTGAAAAATAAAATTTTTAAACCAAAAAGTCCTAAACCCTAATAAGAACAAAAGAAAAATGCTAAGTTGCAAAAACCTAAAAGAAATAAGCTGAAATCAGCTTATAAGTAAGCTGTTAAGTTAAATAAGCTAAAAACAAGAACTCCTTAAGTAATACAGAGTCCAAGTGATAACCAGTCAAAGACCCTAGGGCAACTGGTTATCACGTTGGAGTGTGAGAGGAGTGGCGCAGGTTCGAGTCCTGGCCACGTCCTTTTTGTAAAAACTTTTTTTTTTAAACTTACAAACTCAAAAACAGTGATCTTAACTTACTTTAAAACACACTTTTAATCAAAAACCAACTAGAATCAAGCTGCTTAGGATCAAAACAATGCCCAGTTAGGCATTGTGTTACTGATGAACACACAAGTAAAACAAACGTATCTTCACAAGTGAAGATAGAACAAGAGGACTTGTTCCTGGATTTTTGATGATGTTTGATGGACAATAGGGGCACTCCCACAACCAGTTGGGTTGTGGGAAGTCAATAAAACAAGAAAAACACAAAGTCACTTCACAAAATCACTCACAAAATCAACAAGTAGCTTACTGATGAATGGTAACTACTTACTGATGAAGTGTAACTATTACATGCACAAAAACGAATTTTAAACCCTAAAAGCTTGCACAACAATCAACCAAATGACATAAAACTGATTACCAACCCTAGACAAGCCTATAATCTAACAATCACCAAGATATGATGAACAAATTCTCACAAAATAGGCAGAAAAATGGATTACTGATTTTAGCTAATGAATGCCATTTTTTAACATGCAAACTTGTGATTTGAACACACAAAACTACAAAGAACCATACACTATAACCAAATAACCAAAGAGAATGAGTGTGGGTGACTTTTAACAGATTTATAAAGCTTTGACCCCCTTAAATCCCTAATCCCAAACACCCCTTTAGTTTCTGAAAATCAAAAATTAGCAAAGCAACCCTATTCTAAACTACACAAATCTGATCCTAATCACCTCTAACATGCATTCAAACATCAAACATGCATAAACCAACCAGATTCAACACATAAGAACAAGTTTCATACAAAAACACATAAATCACAACTTTCACAATTTCTGAAAACTCAAACAAGGTACAAGGAGGTTACCTTGTTGGACCTACATCCAGGCCCAACAGTGACTGAAAAGTCACCTCCAAACAAGCCCGGGCTTGTGCAGACTTTTTTCTTTGCTGTTTGAAATGAAGATGATGATGATATTTGTCCTTGGTTTGAACCTGCCAAAAACAGACAACCAAGAACAAGGATAACCTGGTACAATAGCTTATAGGCTTATAGGATTGACTTATTGACAAGTCAATCTATAGCTTATAGCTTTTAAAAATAAATCAGAAATATTAAAAAACCGACTTTTTCTTTACTGAAAATTTTGAAAATTCAGAAAACCTGAAAACTGATCAAATAGCTTATACAAGCTTAGTAGCTTATTGGGTTATCCACCAAATAAGCTATAGCTCCTATAACTATACAGAAAGTCCACGGCTTTGGATTGAGTGTCCTCTCACCAAACCTTAACTTTCTCAAAAGCTGAAAACTTTTTGAAGCAAGTAAAACAAAAATCAAAATCAATGAAACTTCAAACAATGTAAGTAAATTGGCACTTTGTTTCTCATCACCAAACTCTTAACCATTTTTCATTCATAATAAAAACGGATTTACAAGGTTGTGACACAAAGGAGAAAACAAGGAACAAAGCAAAATGAAAACCCTATATGCCTTATATAGTGGCTACAGAACAATCTAGATTCATAAAACCCTAATGGACGAATTTCCAATGCTGCCCTTGGTCAAAACGAGTTTGAATTTTGTCTTGAGGTCTTCACGTGATGATTGTGATGTGCAAGCTGGCTTGGAGTGATCTTGGTTGTTAAAGGAGTCCTTTGGGTGCACGAAATCATTGTGGGACGTTGATTTTGCTATACACTCTTGGACTGTAGCAAAAACTTGAGCAGGGATCATGTGGGTAGGCCATAGGAGTGAGGGTGACTTGTTTTTGGGGAGTGGGAATTGGTTAGGAGGAGATGAATTACTATTCTGGAAGTTATGGGGAGAAAACCCTTTGAATTTGGGTAATTAGGATTTAGGGTTCTTTGTGATTAAGGGGGAAGCAGGTGGTGGTTTAATCTGATTATCCATTTGAATACGTGTTTACCTCCAAAAATTAAGTTAATCAGACTTAATAAATAATGTGAGTGAGTGGGATCTGACGTGTGAGGTGGAGGGTGAGGTGGTGTGTTGCTATTGGTTGGTGGAGGTGATGTGGCTGGATGATTGGTGGTGGTAAGTTTGATTGTCTGGCAAAAACAGTCCCCCCACTCCTTTGTTTTGTTCACTTTGAAATAAACAGCTAACAACTTCCAATCCTTTGTAAATAAGTTTGCCACACTTGTCAAATATGGCACAAGAGTTGTCACAACTTTAAACAAGGGCTTTAAATGCAATTTCTTCGTTCTCCAAGGACTTTTCTTGTAAATTCTTGATAATTTAGGGACCCAAATGCAATAAGTGAGATTTGAAAGGGTATAAATTGACAAGTCTTCAATTCTTCAGGGACCATTCTTGTACAATCTTCAAACTTCAAGGTCTTTTTGGAAAATTCTTCACTAGGGCTTGGTTCATTGTACGGCTTCGTTTCCCGTGTTCGTTTTTGATTGATTCTTGTGATCTTTTGTCATTTTCTCAATATCTGTACCTAAAATACACAAGTAACAAACACAAGCATATATTTGGCATTTTTCATGATTTTTAATACATTTTAAGCCCTATTTGGACGATGAGACTATGTATAAAAGCAGTCTCATCACTCCCCCATACTAAACCATTGCCGTGCCCTCACGCAATGCCAGAATTAAGTATCGTAGCACCTCCAAAATTCATTTTTATTCACTTTATTGAATGATAAACTAGCTACACTACTACTATTGCTACTACTACTTGCGTTTTAGACATAATGTATGATTTTCATCGCAAAATGGGACGTTTAGGTTCATAGAATAAGAACACGTGAATGCTTCGTTAGAAATAATTTCATCGTCCTCGATTTTCACTCCAATTCCATGCCAAGCGTGCAACGAGATCATTGTCATTATAAGTTAGTAATGCTAACACTACTCATATGCCCTAATCACGTACTTATCCTCCCATTATTCCTAAGTTGTATCTCTTATATTTTATTTTGTCTTGAATGTTTCACGAGGATACATTGTTTGACTTATGCGATAATAGAGATTTAGGTCTAAAAATAGAGTCCTAACGGTGTAACTAAGACCATCAAATCAATAACCCCTCCTAATAGACAACGATGTTAAAAAATTAAGTTGACAAGAAGGATCGATAAACACGGTTTTATAACGGTTTTGAACATGAGACTTATTACCAAGACTTTTATACGCCCCTAACGGAAGGGCCTTATTATCTTTGGTTTACCTCCATCTTTTATTCAACTTCGCCATGAAGCTTTTATTATGACTTCGGTCTTGCCTTGCCTTTTATTATCCGCCTCATCGGTGGTTTTATTAGCCAAAGACGTATATCCTCACGCTAAGGCGAATTTTCGATCTTTAAAGCTTCGAAGATTAAGGCTTGATTCACTTTCAATTTTGCATAGATTTTTCGGCCTTGTGGGGCTTCAAATTGTTTGCTAGATTTAGGTGAGCACTTGAAATCTTATTATTAGGTGAAGCTTTCGATTATTCGGGTGCCAATACTTCAAAACCGTGACGCTGGCGATACCTTAATGTCTTCCCAATTTAATTACACGGAAGCTAATAGAAAAGACTAGAAACCCAACAATCCTAACTAAACCGCTAAGTCAATACTTATTAAGCAAAAAATATTTACATGCGAAGGGAGAATAAGCAAACAACGAGAACACATGAGTTTTTGAAAGAATACGAGTACTCTACGTTTAGCGTAGTAACTTATAATTAACGCTATCATTTCTCGTCCTCATTTAAGAGACTTAGCCTAATGTGTAGTTAAGGAATCAAAGCTAAGTGCTCAACACGCACGGTCGAGTCAAAAATTACTCTTATTCTCGCCATCGGAAAATCTACATTCGTGTCTTCAAACACTTATAAAACCTGAGATAAATTTTAAAATTTGGCCATTTTTAGCCTTATTTTGCAACAGAACGATAAACAAAAAGATAGACTTTGGAAAGCGTGAAGGTTTGGCAAGGCAAGTATCTATTCACCCCCCCATACTAAAGTTAAACATTGTCCTCAATGTTTCGAGTCTAGGGGTGCAAAACACCCCCATACTAGAGACGTAGTCGAATGCCTAATCTAGCATGGAAAGGGTGTAACCAATAAATTAATAGCCGTTTATGAAGTGTGCTATAAACCTAAGGTTAGAACAATCAAGGATATATCATGGATATTGAGAAAGTCTTCAAAGCAAACGATCGAGTGCTCCCATAAAATGAACACGAGAGGCTCCAATCATGAAGATCATGATCATCTAAAGTTCACAATTCACAAACAACCACGGAACAAAGGTTGGAAGGGCACAAATCCCCACACGTTAACTACATTAGAAAGCGATAATATGTACATGAGATAAGCATGGGACTCCCCCACGAGGCACCTCGTTTTTGATTACTGAGTCATGAGCTCGACTCGATCCCCTCAATACTAATTATCATTGGGGAAAGTGGCTTGGTCGAGGTAGTTCAAGGATGGAACTTCCCCGCCAAAGTAGTCCTTCAACCTATGTCCATTCACCTTGAAGTTAGGACCATCATCTTGAGCTAGCTCGATGGTCCCATACGGAAACACTTGAGTCACGGTGAATGGACCGGACCAACGGGATTTCAACTTACCGGAAAAGATTTTTAATCTTGAATTAAAAAGCAAAACTTGATCCCCAATGTTAAAAACCCGGTTTTTAATTTTAGAGTCATGCAACTTTTTAGTCTTTTCTTTGTAAATTAATGAATTTTCATAAGCAATATCCCTCAATTCATCTAATTCATTCAATTACATTTTCCGGTGTTTTCCCGCGGTCTCCATATCATCATTACAATGCTTTAGGGCCCAATAAGCATTGTGTTCTAATTCGATAGGCAAATGACAATTCTTTCCATACACAAGCTTATAGGGAGTGCACCCAATGGGTGTCTTATGAGCGGTCCTAAAGGCCGATAAAGCATCGTCCAACTTATCCGACCAAGTTTGTCATTTTTCCCCAACGGATCTCTCCAAGATCCTCTTCAAAGCTCGGTTTGAAACCTCGACTTTCCCACTCGTTTGTGGGTGATAAGCCATAGAAAGCCGATGTGTAACCCCATATTTCCTTAGGACCCTTTCGAATTGGTCGTTACAAAAATGGGTTCCACGATCGCTTATGATAGCACGAGGGGTTCCAAACCAAGAAAACAAGCTTTTCAAAAACTTGACTACCACACGAGCATCATTGGTGGGCAAGGCCTTGGCCTCCACCCACTTAGATAGGTATTCAACCACAACGAGAATGTACTTATTACCACGAGATGATGGGAACGGCCCGATAAAGTCTATTCCCCAAACGTCAAAGATCTCACACACTTGGATGATATTTTGTGGCATTTCATCTTTTTGTGAGGCTTTTCCTTGTCGTTGGCATGCATCACACGACTTCATAAGATCTTGTGCATCTCGGTAAATGGTAGGCCAAAAGAAGCCGGCATCAAACACCTTTTTAGCCGTGAGATTAGCACCGTGGTGACCACCCGTGGGTCCCTCATGGCAAGCTCTAAGGATGTTAGAAGCTTCGGTGCCAAATACATAACGTCGGATGATTTGATCCGCACAAGTTCGAAACAAGTAAGGGTCGTTCCAAGAGTAGAACTTGACGTCACGAAAGAATTTTCGTTTTTCTTGAGTCGTCATACCCTTAATGATGAAGTTACCCGCATGGTAATTTGCGAAATCCACAAACCATGGGGTGGAAGAATCAAGCTTAGAATTCACTACACCAAGTGTTTCGAGCGGAAATGTTTCGGTGTTTTCCTTAGGCTCGTAAACACTTTGGTGAGGATCTTCCAAACGAGAAAGATGATCGGCCGCTAGATTCTCGGCTCCTTTTTTGTCAACAATGATGTGATCAAATTCTTGAAGGAGGAGAATCCAACGAAGTAATCTAGGCTTAGCATCTTGCTTTGCCATGAGATACTTGATAGCCGAATGGTCCGTATACACTATGCATTTAGCTAAGACGAGGTAAGGTCGGAACTTCTCAAATGCATACACCACGGCAAGGAACTCCTTTTCCCTTGTAGTGTATTTTAGTTGAGCCTCGGTCATCGTCTTGCTAGCATAGTGAATAGGCAAGAAGTGCTTGTCATGACGTTGCCCCAAAACGGCCCCAATAGCGTAATCACTAGCATCACACATGAGCTAAAAGGGGAGGTTCCAATTGGGAGCAACAAGAATGGGAGCTTCGGTAAGTTTCCTCTTAAGGATTTCAAAGGCTCGTACACAATCTTCGTCAAAGACAAAACGTGCCTCTTTTTCAAGAAGATGTGTAATGGGTCGAGAAATCTTCGAAAAATCCTTGATGAATCGATGATAAAAGCCCGCGTGGCCTAGGAAACTCCTAACTCCCTTAACGGTTTTGGGATGAGGTAATTTGGAGATGACGTCTATCTTAGCTTGATCTACCTCAATCCCCGCTTTCGAGACCTTGTGCCCTAAGACGATTCCACTCTTAACCATAAAATGACACTTTTCCCAGTTGAGCACAAGGTTGGTTTCCTCACAACATTTTAACATTTTTTCTAGATTCGACAAACACGAAGTGAAAGAATCACCAAACACGGAAAAGTCATCCATGAAGACTTCCATCGTCTTCTCGATCATGTCATGAAAAATAGCCATCATGCACCTTTGAAAGGTTCCCGGTGCATCGCAAAGTCCGAATGGCATTCTACGATAGGCAAACGTTCCATATGGACACGTAAACGTAGTTTTTTCTTGATCACGAGGATCGATGGGAATTTGGAAGTAACCGGAAAAACCATCTAAAAAGCAATAGAAATCGTTTCCCGCAAGACGCTCCAACATTTGGTCCATGAAGGGCAAGGGAAAATGGTCTTTTCGAGTGGCTTCATTCAACTTTCGATAGTCAATGCACACTCTCCATCCGGTCACGAGTCTAGTGGGAATTAACTCATTGGCATCATTTGGCACAACGGTCATCCCTCCCTTTTTAGGGACACAATGAATAGGACTCACCCAAGGGCTATCAGAAATAGGGTAAATCATTCCCGCGTCAAGGAGTTTAAGGACCTCCTTTTTGATGACGTCGTGAATTTTAGGGTTCACCCTCCTTTGACTTTGGATTGTGGGCTTGAAATCCTCCTCCATTAAGATTTTGTGGGTACAAAACTTGGGATCGATTCCCTTAATGTCGGATAACTTCCACGCAATTGCCCCTTTGTGGTCCTTTAGAACATCGACAAGTGCGGTTTTTTCATCATTCGAAAGTTCCTTCGTAATAATAACCGGCAACTTGTCGTCCTCCTCCAAATAGACATATTCGAGGTGAGGAGGTAAATCTTTCAACTCGAGGATAGGTGGTTCCTCAAGTGAAGATTTGGGCTCGATACTCATAACCTCCTCGGATGGAGGAAATGGGAAATCGTTAAGAAAATTCTTGATAATCGAAAAGTCCTCATCTTTGTCGATGTCTTCTTTACAAGTACGTGGAACATTAAATTCTTCCAACGTAAAACCACCGCCTTCAAATGGAGTGAAGGTTGGTGTTGAATTATCAAGAATTGGATCTAACATAGTGGGATTGCCACTAGTTTCTTCATCACCAAACCCTAGAACTTCTTGTGAAAATTCCTCGCAAACCACGTCGATCATATCAACGAGGTTTATGGTAGCAACGGAATAAACATGAGAAAGTTGAGAATTTTGAGTTGCGTTTATAACAAGTTCATCGTCGTTGAAACGTAAGGTGATCTTTCTAGCATGAACATCAATTAAAGCCATAGACGTATCTAAAAACGAACGACCTAAAATGAGAGGAACTTGAGGATCCGTGGGAATACCGAAAACGATAAAGTCTACGAGATAGTAGAACTTTCCCACTTTCACAAAAACGTCTTCCGCCAAACCACATGCACGAATCGTGGAATGGTCGGCCATCTCGATAGACATTAGTGAAGGAGTAAGATTAGGAAGATTGAGCGACTTGAAGATTGCAAGTGGCATCAAATTAATGCTAGCACCAAGATCGGCCAATGCATAGCATTCTTCCATATCTTGGATTGCACAAGGGATCAAAAATTTACCGGGATCACCGACTTTTTGAGGTATGCGATTAAGATAAACCGACGAACAACTAGACAATTGATGCAATTTCTCCTTGTTGTTCAACATACTCTTAAAGTTAGCGGCAAATCCAGGCATCATGACCAAAGCATCGGCGAAACTCACATTAAGGTGCAACTCACAAAACATTTTCATAAAAAGCTCAAACTGATAATTGTCGCGCTCTTGTCGTTTCTCCTTCCTAAGTCTCGATGGGTAAGGTAAGGGTGGTGTGGGTTGGGGCATAGGCATAGCCTTTGCAATCTCGGGTTCCAATGTTGGTAATGGGTCAACCGTAGGTGTGGAATGAGCGGTACTTTGTGGGCTTGAGATATGCTCCTTTTCGACCACCACCTCGGGTTCTTCCTCAATTTCCTCCACCGTTGGAGTAATTGGTTGAGGAGTCGGTTCTTTAAGTGCCTTACCACTTCGTGTGGTAATCACTTTCATCTCTCCCTTCGGGTTTGATACGGTGTTACTAGGTAAACTACCCGAAGTAGAGGCTTTGTTCCTCATGACGGCTTCTAAAATAGCATTAAGCTTAACATCTTGACTAGCGGCTTTTTGGTCAATTCTTTGTTCAAGCCTAGCATGACTTTGTTCAATTTTATTGTTTTGACCTCTAATTTGATTAGCAAAATCATTTTTCAACTCATTTCTCATGTTAAGATTTTCCTTCACAAAATTAGCTAATTCCTTGGTGTTTTTAGCCGTGTCCCTAGCTTGACTAACCAATTGCTCTTGAATGTTTTCCAAAATCTTATCATTTGCCGTAGCGTAATTCAAAAAGTCCACTGGAAGTTCTTTAGTGTAAACATTTTGAAGACCTTGACTTGTGTTTTGAAAATTACGGTTTTGGTTTTGATTTCGCAATTGGCTACTACTTCCTTGATTCCCATAGTTGTTATTACCCTTGTAATTGTTTCTTTGATTGTTTTGGTAACCAACTTGATTGTTTCGATAATTGTTAGCATTTTGATTTGGTGGAAAACCCGGTGGAGTCAATTGATTAGTGCGGGGAACTTGACCGTTTTGGTTATAAGTTCCCGCGGCCGCGAAGGCACTCGAAGTGTTACCACCGTTGGTAATGCACTCGGAGTAATCGTGAGCTCCACCACAATACATACAAGAAACCTCAACCGCTTTAGCCGTAGCGGGAGTCGGTTGTTCACCAACTTTAAACTCAATTAACAATCCTTTAAGATTATCAAAAATCTTGTTCTCCAAATTAGCCTCGATTTGGCAAGCATCAACGGTATGTGACAATGAAGGCGAAGACGAAGTCTTACGAACACTCGACGTGCTACGAGGACTATAGACCTTAGACCTATTCTCAATGATTAACAATGCTTCCTCGACCGTCTTACACAAAAAATTACCACCCGCGGCGGCATTAAGATAATCACGCTTATGATCGTTCAAGCCATTGTAAAACGTGTCAATTTGATGCAAGTCGGAAAAACCATGATGAGGACATTCGTGCAACATTTTCTTAAACCTATTCCAAGCCGTTGAAAAACTCTCATTATACTCTTGTGAAAACTTTGAAATCTTGTTTTTCAAATGCGTAGTCTTAGAGGGCGGAAAAAATTGGTTCACGAATTTTGAAACGAGATCCTTCCACGTCAATATAGAATTGGGTGGCTCTTTCTCTAACCAAATTTTTGCGGGCCCTGCTAAGGAATACGGAAAAAGCATCATCTTAATCGAGTCATTAGAGACGTCCTTAAACTTGCAAGTGGCGGTGAGACGATTAAATTGGCGAATGTGGTTATGAGGGTTGTCCTTTACGTCACCTCGAAACTTGTTGTTTTGAATCATGGACAACAAACCCGTCTTAACCTCAAAATTCTCCGCAAGGATAGCGGGAATCACAATCGCTTCTCTATAACCCTCGGTGGGTGCTTGAAGCAACTCCATCATAGTTCGATTAGCCATGGGTGCTTCTTTCACTACGATGGGTTCGTCAATAGGAGACTCCTCACTAGAAGGAGTGGTTGATTTGTTTCTTCGTTTACGAGCACGTCATGCTTTGGAGCGAGTTTGCATAAACGTCACGTACAACGAGAAGGTGAGCAAAGAAGATTCTTTTTGGTGTTTTTACTTTTTCAATTTTTTGTGGTTTTTGATTGTTTTTACTTTTTTTTGGATTTTGTGGAATGTATTAAGTAGACAAAAATCTACAAACTCCTCCTTAATAAAAGCTCTCGATTAAAGAAGCCTCAAGGAATGAAAACGATCACGTGAAGTGAACGCCTTCGATGACTTTAGAACGTTGGTGGAACACCAAAACATTCAAGAGGGTTTAATCAATAGAAACCAAGAAAATATATATGATATGTAATAATACTTTGGGCGGCAAAACCCTCGATTAGCTCTCAATCTCAAAATACGCACAAGCAAGCGGAGGAAACGAGGCGGCGCGAAGCACTTAAGAGCCTTTTTCCTTTAGGTCGTGAAATACAACCGCCTTATACCCACCATATAGTTTGTATTTTTCTAAATCGAGCTTCACGAAAGTATTTATCTATTTTTGCCTTTTTCTTTGGTTTGAGATTCGAATACAATGATTGGGTAATGACCTCCCAAGTCAAGGTTGTGATTTCTCACGTATTTGGAGTACTTATGAATTTATTGTTCTACGTATACAATATAGTAATAGTATTCACAAAAAAACGAAAAACCGATAATACGTATTAGTAGAGTGCTACTAATACAATTAGCTATTATGGCTATATAAAAACAACAATGTTCAAATCAAAACACAACACGCCTCCCCGGCAGCGGCGCCAAAATGATTGTAGAGTTTTTACCCCTTTAGGAAAAGGAAGGCAAAATAGTGGTAAGCGTTAAGTGTCGGTTTAGGAAAACCGAGCACTAATGACCAAATAAGTTCAAGTTCGTTTCCCAAGGAGGCAAGTGCATTGTGTTAAGAAATGATTAATTGTTTGTGATTATATTGAGAAAAAGAAAATAGAAATGGGATTAGAAAAGGAAGACGGTTACGAAGACGGATTAAACCTAGACGAAAAAGGCGTTCACGTAAAACCGTAAAAACTACCAAAATTAAAATTTTAACCTAAAAATTCCTAAAAATTACTAAAAATCCACAATAATATTATAAGAGTTTACAAAAAATCCAAACTTGCTAAAACCTTTTAATTAACTAGATAATGACTTTTTAATGCTAATTAAAGCCCTAAAAATCAAAATTAATTATTAAAAAGTCCCAAACAAGATTTAAAAGTTTGTAAACCTCAAAAATAACCTAATTAAGCTAAAAAGTATTTTTTTTTTAAATTTTAAAACCAAATAAAACTATTTTTAAACACTTAAAATCTATTAAAATCAATTAAAACTTAAATTAATTCTAGAAAATAATTGAAAACCCCTAAAAATATTTGGAAAGTTGCAAAATTCCTAATTAAGTGTCTACAATCTAGGAAAAATGTAAAAACTAAAAAAATCAGACTTTTAATTTTTAATAATAAAATAATATTCAAATATTCAAAAAAATTCAAAGTTTATAAAAAATTCTAAAAAATTACCAAAAATCTTGAATAACGTAACTAAGACAGAAATGCAATCAAAAGTTTCCAAAACCTTTTTAATAATTTTATATTAAATTTCAAAGTTGGTTAAAAACCCTAAAATCTTATAAAATCAAAAATTAGCTAAAATGAAAACTTAAATAGCTGTAAACCTCAAAAATATAGTCAAAAACCTAAAAACTATTTTTCCAGATTTTAAAAATACTTTTTCCTATTTTTTATCTACTTTCTAAAATTTAACCTTAAAATAATCCTAGAAAATTAGTTAAACACGTGAAAAATAAATTTTTTAAACCAAAAAGTCCTAAACCCTAATAAGAACAAAAGAAAAATGCTAAGTTGCAAAAACCTAAAAGAAATAAGCTGAAATCAGCTTATAAGTAAGCTGTTAAGTTAAATAAGCTAAAAACAAGAACTCCTTAAGTAATAAAGAGTCCAAGTGATAACCAGTCAAAGACCCTAGGGCAACTGGTTATCACGTTGGAGTGTGAGAGGAGTGGCGCAGGTTCGAGTCCTGGCCACGTCCTTTTTGTAAATTTTTTTTTAAACTTACAAACTCAAAAACAGTGATCTTAACTTACTTTAAAACACACTTTTAATCAAAAACCAACTAGAATCAAGCTTCTTAGGATCAAAACAATGCCCAGTTAGGCATTATTTTACTGATGAACACACAAGTAAAACAAACGTATCTTCACAAGTGAAGATAGAACAAGAGGACTTGTTCCTGGATTTTTGATGATGTTTGATGGACAATAGGGGCACTCCCACAACCAGTTGGGTTGTCGGAAGTCAATAAAACAAGAAAGACACAAAGTTACTTCACAAAATCACTCACAAAATCAACAAGTAGCTTACTGATGAATGGTAAATGCTTACTGATGAAGTGTAACTATTACATGCACAAAAACGAATTTTAAACCCTAAAAGCTTGCACAATAATCAACCAAATGACATAAAACTGATTACCAACCCTAGACAAGCCTATAATCTAACAATCACCAAGATATGATGAACAAATTCTCACAAAATAAGCAGAAAAATGGATTACTGATTTTAGCTAGTGAATGCCATTTTTTAACATGCAAACTTGTGATTTGAACACACAAAACTACAAAGAACCATACACTAAAACCAAATAACCAAAGAGAATGAGTGTGAGTGACTTTTAACAGATTTATAAAGCTTTGACCCCCTTAAATCCCTAATCCTAAACACCCCTTTAGTTTCTGAAAATCAAAAATTAGCAAAGCAACCCTATTCTAAACTACACAAATCTGATCCTAATCACCTCTAACATGCATTCAAACATCAAACATGCATAAACCAACCTGATTCAACACATAAGAACAAGTTTCATACAAAAACACATAAATCACAACTTTCACAATTTCTGAAAACTCAAACAAGGTACAAGGAGGTTACCTTGTTGGACCTACATCCAGGCCCAACAGTGACTGAAAAGTCACCTCCAAACAAGCCCGGGCTTGTGCAGACTTTTTTCTTTGCTGTTTGAAATGAAGATGATGATGATATTTGTCCTTGTTTTGAACCTGCCAAAAACAGACAACCAAGAACAAGGATAACCTGGTACAAGAGCTTATAGGCTTATAGGATTGACTTATTGACAAGTCAATCTATAGCTTATAGCTTTTAAAAATAAAGCAAAAATATTAAAAAACTGACTTTTTCTTTACTGAAAATTTTGAAAATTCAGAAAACCTGAAAACTGATCAAATAGCTTATACAAGCTTAGTAGCTTATTGGGTTATCCACCAAATAAGCTATAGCTCTTATAACTATACAGAAAGTCCAAGGCTTTGGATTGAGTGTCCTCTCACCAAACCTTAACTTTCTCAAAAATAAAAACTTCTTGAATCAAGTAAAAGAACAATCAAAATCAATGAAACTTCAAACAATGTAAGTAAATTGGCACTTTGTTTCTCATCACCAAACTCTTAACCATTTTTCATTCATAATAAAAACGGATTTACAAGGTTGTGACACAAAGGAGAAAACAAGGAACAAAGCAAAATGAAAACCCTATATGCCTTATATAGTGGCTACAGAATAATCTAGAATCATAAAACCCTAATGGACGAATTTCCAATACTGCCCTTGGTCAAAACGAGTTTGAATTTTGTCTTGAGGTCTTCACGTGATGATTGTGATGTGCAAGCTGGCTTGGAGTGATCTTGGTTGTTAAAGGAGTCCTTTGGGAGCACGAAATCATTGTGGGACGTTGATTTTGCTGTACACTCTTGGACTGTAGCAAAAACTTGAGCAGGGATCATGTGGGTAGGCCATAGGAGTGAGGGTGACTTGTTTTTGGGGAGTGGGAATTGGTTAGGAGGAGATGAATTACTATTCTGGAAGTTATAGGGAGAAAACCCTTTGAATTTGGGTAATTAGGATTTAGGTTTCTTTGTGATTAAGGGGGAAGCAGGTGGTGGTTTAATCTGATTATCCATTTGAATACGTGTTTACCTCCAAAAATTAAGTTAATCAGACTTAATAAATAATGTGGGTGAGTGGGATCTGACGTGTGAGGTGGAGGGTGAGGTGGTGTGTTGCTATTGGTTGGTGGAGGTGATGTGGTTGGATGATTGGTGGTGGTAAGTTTGATTGTCTGGCAAAAACAGTCCCCCCACTCCTTTGTTTTGTTCACTTTGAAATAAACAACTAACAACTTCCAATCCTTTGTAAATAAGTTTGCCACACTTGTCAAATATGGCACAAGAGTTGTCACAACTTTAAACAAGGGCTTTAAATGCAATTTCTTCATTCTCCAAGGACTTCTCTTGTAAGTTCTTGATAACTTAGGGACCCAAATGCAATAAGTGAGATTTGCAAGGGTATAAATTGACAAGTCTTCAATTCTTCAGGGACCATTCTTGTACAATCTTCAAACTTCAAGGTCTTTTTGGAAAATTCTTCACTAGGGCTTGGTTCATTGTGCGGCTTCATTTCCCGTGTTCGTTTTTGATTGATTCTTATGATCTTTTGTCATTTTCTCAATATCCGTACCTAAAATACACAAGTAACAAACACAAGCATATATTTGGCATTTTTCATGATTTTTAATACATTTTAAGCCCTATTTGGACGATGAGACTATGTATAAAAGCAGTCTCATCACCCTCCCTACGCTAGGAAGGAAGTGTTCACACTACTGACCAAGACTCCAAAGGATATCTTAACCACAGAAAACATGAATTTCCCACCACCTCCCCCTATGGTAGGAACTCCCGAAAAGAGAAACATGAGAAGTTCTGTGACTTTCACCAAGATCGGGGTCACGACACGAATAATTGCTTTAACCTCAAAAAGCGAATTGAAGAAGCAGTAGCCTCAGGGAGACTAGTACATTTGGTGAAAGATATCAGACAAGGAGCCCAGAAAGACAAAGGACCAGCCAAAGGGAAGGAAAAGATCATAAACATGATGAGATCACAAGGATACCGGAAGAGACCTTATGAGAGAGTGGAGAATTGGATGGACAATGCCATAACATTCCCGTCAGTACCGCGCTATCAGCTGAGGGATTGCCTAGTGATAGTGGATGCCATGATCGAAGGATACGTAGTGAGAAGAGTGTATGTTAACGGGGGCTCCTCGTCAGAAATAATGTACGAGAATTGCTTTAGAAACCTAAGCTACCAAACAAGGTCAAGGCTAAGAGAATCTAGGATACCTCTAGTAAGCTTCTCAGGTGAACTTCATTACCCTCTAGGCGTCATTGACCTAGAGGTCACAATGGGAGAGTACGGAAGAACCAGGACGGTGATGATGGAATTCGCTATAGTCAAGAGTCCCTCGGCGTACAATGCTTTGCTCGGGAGAACGGGATTGAGAAGCTTAGGAGCTGTAGCCTCCACCATACACTCAATGGTTAAATTCCCAACGTCAAGTGGGATATCGACTTTTATTACAAGCAGAGAGACCTTGAAAGAATGTAGACTCATGGAAGAGGCGCAATCGCGAGTTCTAAGAGCTCGCACAGAAGAGCTAGCCTAAAGAGGTGCGCTAGGAAGGCTAGCATATGGTGCTTCTCCCCCACCACCACTAGATGAAACTTACCCAGAAGGCCAGGGAAGGAGCCCATGGAGAAAGGGGAGGAAGAAGAACCACAACCCACTAAGAGGATGAAGCCGTCTAAGCCAGGGTCAGCACCCAAGTTAAAGCCTGATGAAAAGATAGTGGTAAACGATGACTACGCTGACCAGCTAGTCACCATAGGAGGAAACCTCTCCCCAGAATGTCGAATATCACTCATAAGGACCCTCAGGAATAATGCTGATGTTTTCGCATGGACACCAGCCGATATGACGGGTATACCCCGAGCAATCACAGAGCATCGTCTAGACACCTATCCTCACATTGAGCCTAAGGTACAGAAAAAGCGAAGTCTTGCACTAGATAGAAGGAAGGTAGTCACATACGAGGTCAATGAGTGGCTCAAGGCTGGAATCGTGAAACAAGTGCGATACCCCTCATGGGTGGCTAACCCAGTCCTAGTAAAGAAAGTCGATGGAAGTTGGAGAATGTGCATCGATTACAAGGATCTTAACAAAGCCTGCCCTAAAGATTTGTACCCTCTACCAAAGATTGACTGGAAGATTAAATCTTTGTTAGGATACAAATACAAGAGATTTTTAGATGCTTACAAGGGATATCATCAGATCCAGATGAGTAAGAAAGACGAAGAAAAGACTGCCTTTTACACAGAAGAAGGAGTCTTTTGCTACACCAAGATGCCGTTTGGTCTTAAGAATGCAGGGGCCACATACCAAAGGTTAGCCGACTCTGCCTTCAAGGAGCAAATTGGTGTAAACCTTGAAGCATATGTAGATGGCATGGTAATCAAAAGCCGGACCGAGCAAGACATCGTTAGAGATGTGGAGCAGACCTTTTCCACCCTCAGGAGGATAAACATGAAGCTCAATCCCAAAACGTGCTCTTTTGGAGTAGAGGAAGGAAAGTTCTTGGGCTACATAGTTACCTCGAAAGGAATACGGGCTAACCCTAAGAAGACGAAAGAAGTCACAGACATGTCTTCACCCAAGACCCTGAAGCAAATGCAATCCCTCAGCGGGAAGCTGGCAGCATTGAACCGTTTCTTGTCCAAATCGCCTGAACGATCCTTGCCCTTCATTGACACCCTAAAGAAATGCACCAACAAGAAGGATTTCAAGTAGACGGAGGCTGCAGAACCAGCATTCCAAGAAATGGAAGAGCTAGTGTCACAGCTACCTACGCTCACCACCCCGAGGAAGGGAGAAACCTTGATGATGTACCTATCAGCCGCTGAGGAAGCCGTCAGTGTAGTCCTCCTTATAGAAAGACAGGGAAAGCAGATGCCTATCCACTATGTCAACAGATCCTTGCAAGGAGCAGAAGCAAATTATGCTCCGATTTAGAAACTCACCCTAGCCTTGGTCCACGCTGCCAGGCGGCTGAGGAGATATTTTCAGGCTCACCCAATAAAATTCATAACTGATATCCCGATAAAGTAAGTGTTGAGCAAATCTGAAGCATCAGGGAGACTCGCAAAATGGTCTGTTGAGCTAGGGACATACGACATAACTTACATACCAAGGGTAGCCGTAAAGGGGCAGGTACTAGCAGACTTCCTAGAAGAGTCACCAGTGGAGAGAGCGGTGGTCTCAGCAGCGGCTCCAACACCCATGGTGGAAGACATCACAGAGTCCTCCAACTCCATAGAAGACCTAACTCCAGGCCCGAGAGCATGGATGTTGTATACCGATGGAGCATCAAACAGTGGAGGATCAGGAGCAAGACTCATCCTAATCGCTCCAGACGATGTAGAGTACTCCTATGTGCTCAGATTAAACTTCCCCAACTCAAATAACGAGGCAGAGTACGAAGCATTGCTAGCAGGGCTGCGAATAGTAATAAAGATGCGAGTAAAGGACATACATGCCTTTGTAGACTCTAAGTTGGTAGCTAGTCAAGTAGAGGGCTCATACGAAGCTAGAGGGGAGAAGATGATAAAGTACTTAGAGAAAGTCCTAGAGTTGGCTGGCTCATTTAATAGATTCCAGATATCCCACATCCCAAGAGCCGAGAAAAGGAAGGCAAACGCTCTTAGCAAGCTAGCCGTAGTACAATTTGATCACCTGTCCAAAGAAGTTCTAGTAGAAGTGCTAAATGAGCGCTCAGTCGAAAAAAATAAGTAAATATGGTGGTTGAAGAGGAAGGTCCAACATGGATGACTCCAATAAGAGACTACTTGGAGACAGGGAAGTTGCTAGAAGACCCGGTGGAAGCTAGGACACTAATGGGAAAAGATTGAAAACTACACCATTGAAGATGATGTCTTATACAAGAAGTCCTACCTAGTCCTATTGATGAGGTGTGTCGGTCCTCTACAAGCTGATTATGTCATGAGAGAGGTGCACATGGGTTCGTGTGGTATGCACGACGAAACTAAGCAAGTGGTAGCTAAGGCAATGAATTTGGGGTACTACTGGCCCTCTATGCATAGGAATGCTAGGAAGCTCACCTGGGCATGCGAAAACTGTCAAGCACATGCCTCTGTACCCAAGTTACCTAAGGCAGACATGATCTCAGTAACTTCGGCATGGCCATTCATGAAGTGGGGAATGGACATAGTCGAACCTCTTCCATTGGGACCTGGAAAAATGAAATTTTTGATAGTAGCAATCGACTATTTCACAAAATGAATGGAGGCAAAACCAATAGCAACCATCACCGGGAATCAAGTACTAAATTTTGTGTGGGACAACATCATGTGCAGGTTTGGGATCCCAGCCACTATAGTCACAGACAATAGAACTCAATTCATAAACGACCCCCTCAAAAAGTGGCATGAGAAACTGAAAATAAAGCTAGTCTCCACCTCGGTGTACCACCCACAAGAGAATGGAGCAGTGGAAAGAGCGAATCGAAGCTTGCTAGAAGGAATTAAGAAAAGACTTGAGAAAGGGAAGTCAGCATGGGTTGAAGAAGTTCCTAATGTGTTATGGGCCCACCGAACAATGAAAAATACTAGCAATGGAGAAACACCTTTTAGCCTAACTTATGGCACCGAAGTAGTCTGTAGAAAATAGAAGGGGGGGGGGGGGGGGGGGTTGAATAGTTTCTCTTCTATTAGTCACCTAATTAAAATTACTTTAAATTAGGTTTGTATCAAAAACTATCTTTTACTTGAAGCTAAGTTGCATAATGATTAGGTTCAATTCAAATGCATTAGCAATGGTAATAGGTAAGTATAATGATAATGAAATAAGTAAAGAGTAAGGAAAGAGACAACCTAGTGACAAGACACCAAGATTTATAGTGGTTCGACAACGAGGCTCTATCCTAGTTTCTACTCCACTCCTCGAGTACACCTACTCGAGATTTCCACTATATCCACAAGCTCCCTTCTTGGCGGAGAAAGCCTTACATCGTCACTTACATTATTTTCCGACACTAAGCTAAATGTCGAGACCTAATCATTAGCTAGGACCAATCTACACAACGTTGCCTACTTCACAATTTAACGACACAAGGATAGATGTCGAGTTTTAATCTCAAGGTAGAACCAATCTTCACGACGTTGCCTACTTCACCATTTTATGACACAAGGCTAGATGTCAAGTTCTAATCCAAAGCTAGAACCAATCTTCACGACTCTTCACTTTGAAGCTAAGTGAGAACTTCACACAACACAACTACTAATCACTTTCAAGTTTAGTGAGAACTCACAAGACACAACCACATCACTTTATAGTTTAGTGAGAACTCCTAATCAAATCTATTACAACTCAACTAGACTTATCCAAGTACACACATGTAGCTTGGATTTACACAACACAAATCCAAGCAAACACATATGCAATGGATGTACACAACAAATCCAAGTATTCACAAATAGCTTGGATGAACACAACTAGTCTAAGTATTCATAAATACAAATAGATCAACAAAAATAAAAAGGCTAACATGATGAACATGACTAATTCATGGATTCATCTTTATCACAACACTAGTGAGTGAGTGATCTTCTCATTGGACAAGGTAAAGGAGGGGATCAAGAGGATAATCATATGTAAACATACTTAACACATTAAGTGATCATTTACTTGATTATGCTATAGAAAAGAGAAAGGGGGCTGAGAAAAACGTCCAAGAGGATTATTGGAAAATGAGATTTGATCCACTATTTATAGAAGACAAAGTCCAACGGCTAGCTGGGCGCGGATCCTTAACTAGCCGGTGGTTCTATATCGCCAAGGAACCGCCTAGCTAATTAAGGTACCGCCCAGTAGAGTCTGCTCTCTTTTTTGTCTTTTAGTGGGTAGGAATATCTGAGGTTTTTTAAACCTTCAAAGGATATTCTTATGGCATATGGAATATGCCATTTTCAAATTTACATTTTCCATTTTAATAAAACATTTTCTGAGAAAGAAAGTTTATTAAAAATCTTTTGTCATATTAACAAAAGTGAGTTTTAAGGATAATCACTTTGATGATCACTAAGTATGATTAAGAAAAGTTAGTGATATGATTATTACCTTGATGATAGTGTTTGTTAAATAATTTGTTTTCTGTTTTATACTAAATGTGTTGTATAGTTTGTTGTGATCAAAACCAAGAAAGATTAATTAACACTAATAATGTTTTTAGGCATCACTTGCATTAACACAGTCATCCCAGCAGAGATTGGCATGCTGACACACAGAGTCTCTAATATAGACAAAGCAACCAATGACAGAGAACTCCGCCTAAACCTAGACCTGCTAGAAGAGCGAAGAGAAATAACAGCTATCAGGGAAGCTAGGTACAAAAAACAGGTGGAGAAATACTACAACAAAAGGGTGCGACACGTGCAATTCAAAGTAGGAGAGTTTGTCCTTAGAAAGAACGAGGCCTCAAAGGTAGAGAACACAGGAAAGCTCGGGCCCAACTGGGAAGGACCTTACAAAGTCATCAAAGCTTTCCAAAGCGGAGCCTACAAGCTAAGCACCATGGAAGGAAGAGAAATACCTAGGACCTGGCATGCCAACAACCTAAGGAAGTGCTACATGTAGAGCACAAAACTATGTTAGCAAGTTATTATGTATTTCCTCCGGAGGAGCAACTTTCAGAGTGTAGCCTCGCTCCGGAGATGGCCATAGCCACAACTAATGTATTGTTTCTTCTCTAGTGATACGAATGAAACAAAATTTTCCTCATACTTTTTGTTAAGACCATACGTTTAAAATACTAAGCTATAAAACAAAGCACACAGCAATGGATGGTTCGCTACCTCCAGCTGTAGAGGGTAACACCTAACAATTAGTTCCCACGGTGAAACTGATACCATGGTGGTTAGGCTGAGAAACCATTGCAAATTAAATCCGTAGAAGAAGAATAGGAACAAGCCTTCCTACTCTTCTCACATAAAATTACCCTCCGGTGAGTAGCTACACCTGGAAGAGGGAGTAGCATGAGCCTGAAAGGCGAATGTTACACCTATACCACACAAACAAAGAATTGAGTTTCACTAAATAAGGAATAAATGGGAAGTAGCACGCTAAACTGGCTAAGCAAAGCTGAAATATCCTCACAGACACTTGTGAAGATACCAGGCAACGAATATGAGTCACACGTGATACACCTCAACCCTAGCTCAATAAGGCTAACACGTCGTCGGCCAAGCATAAAGGACGACGATTAACAAAATGTGTTAGAGGCATAAAGTTTAGATACTATCTAAATAAACTACAACAAAGTAAAGCATGAATCACTCTAAATAAGATAATCAAGCACACATGCACACAAAGGGCCATCATACATACGATGGAAAATTGACAACCAAGTCATGGTAGCATACAAAGAAAGATAAAGTACTCAAAAGCCCAAAACAGGGAGGGCTAACAATACAAATAAAAGCAAAGAAAGTACAAAGCACAAACTACATCAAACAGCTGAGGAAGATCCTGGTCCTGATGATTTCTTCTTCTGACGGTAGGAAACAGTATCGCCGAAAGTCGGAGGAGCAGGAACAGTGGGAGACTGGCTAGGAGGATCCACTGGATCAGGCCTAATCTGAGAAATCTCTAAGAAAGTAGCATCAGCACTCCGCCTCACCTTGTCAAAAAGGGGAAGCGACGACCAGGGAAGGCTTCCGAAGCAACAACAAGCTGAGCCTCGCGTCAGGGATAAATTTTTAACCCTTTGAGAAATATCCTGAAATTCCTCCTTAGACCTTCCCATACGCAAACCTCGCTCGAGACTAGTGCTAACAGCTAAATCCAACACTCGGGCAAACTCTTGGCTGAACTCTGAACTACCAAGAAAACCTCTAACCAATGGCTCAAAACTAGACTGAAAAAAGGAAGTGACCCCATCCCGAATCGATCGAAGCCGCACATCCATATCAGCAATCGTGTCATCCCTCGAAAGTATGTCATTACCATGGAGAGTCATCTGATGGTCCAAGTCCTTCACCTTAGCAGCATGCTGTGATCTGAGAGTCACAAGCTCACTCTTAAGACCTTTCACCTCAGCTCTAAGAGCATCCCTCTCTGACCTGTACCTCTTCAACTTCTTCTCTTGATCAGCAAGACCCTGGGTCATACCCTTAGCTGATTCTTCAGCACGTCTGGTAAGCTCAGTCTGACGCCTAAGAGAAACAGCTCTCTCAGAAACAATTTTTCCCAAATGCTTATACCTAGTAAGGAGCTGACCATGGTTCCTCTCAAGAACAGTGTATCGGTTTGACAACTCGTTCCCGTGAGACATCATCTGACACTGAGGCACACTCATCTGGCGTGAGGAGAGCTGAGATGTCCGGTAAACCTCGGCTGAGGTAGGAAAGTGATCCCACAGACTCCTACAAACCTGAGGATTCTGAAACACCTCATCTGAACAAATACCAAAGTCAACAACATGCCTCCTCTCCCATTCTCTCGAGTACATGGAGGAATAGGAACATAATCCTCATCATAAGGGTAGGCCAAACGACAAGCCTCAGCCTGCGATGAGCAATCTCCCCTGTGAAACTCACCCCCAGCAGTAGCTCCACCATGAGATATGTCATCATGAGGAGCGGTATCATCCTCAGCATCATCCCCACCAAGAACTAAGTCATCATGGTAGCCAACATCATCCTGATGGTCATTCCCATCAATATCAACATGCTCATCCATAGCAACATGAGCATCAGGATCAGCTAGGCCAGTAGAAGGCACCTGAGCAGCTTCCCTAGTAGAAAGATGTGTGTCATCAGTAGTACCTGCAAAACTCAAAGAAAATAAAGTCAAATAAGAGGCTACATGCATAAAAAGGGAGTCCAATAACAAAAATTTACCATGAGACACGTGAGAACTAGCCCTAGTCGACACCTCACGAACTCCTGACACATCATCACTAAAGGTAGCAGGAACTCCCCTGCCTGGAAGAACAATAGGAGGATAAGACACATCTAGTCCAGTCCTTGACTCAAAATATCGAAGGGGTATGACAGTTAAAAACTCACCAGAAGAAACACAACCCGACTGCTCGATCGCATCATCAAGATCATCAGCCGCGACATCATGATCGACATCGCCATCATCATCGATAGCTAACTCATACTCACCCTCAGTTATTTGACCACTAGACCCTGCACCAGCCCGCTCCTTACATGCCTTGGTCTTCTTAGCTCCTCCGGTAGGGGCGTCTGCTGAAGTAGAGGCTTTGCGCTTCGCAACACCTTTAGCCTTCTGGAGAACTTGAGGATCTGGGCGAGTAGCAACAATCTCCTTATCAGTAGCAGGAGGAATGCTGGCACCAGCAGGCGCATGCACCGTAGTGCGAGCAGTAACTCGTTGTAAGATAGACGTATCTTGCTCATGTGGCTCAACTACAACAACAGCCTCCTTCAGAACGGGAAAGCGAAGAAAATCAAATATACTCATAACTGCAAAAAAGAAGCAAGTGTTAGATATATATATATAAAAGAGTGGAGAAGAAAAGAGGGCTAAACAAGAATGTATCAAGTAAAGGAAGCCCCTCGTACCGGTTCCATCACGATGTCTAATAATCAGATCACACGAGGAGTCACCCCAAACTCTGCTAATACCAGAACAGACCAACACCCCTCAGGAATATCACGGAGTCTAATAACATGGGAAATCAGTCGGTTCACATGATCCTGATTAAACTATGTGGGAACCTTGTCTGTAATATGAGAATCTGGATGCCTCCAAGGCATATGGAATGGAATAGCCCTACGGTCTATCAAGAAAAACTTGTTCTTCCACTCCTTAAGGGAAGTCTTAGGATCTTCTATAACCGATAAATCACCCCTACGCTTTGCAAATGAAAACCAATCCCCTTGCTTGGAAAGCGTTAAAAATACCCGAAACAAGGTAACTGTAGGCTCTATATCCAGGCTACGACAAAGAACCTCAAAAGTGGTGACCTTGCATAAACCCAAGGGAACCAGCTGGGATATATGAACCTTATAATGTCTAATAACATCTAGAAGGAAGGTGGAGAAAGGGATCCTAACACCCGATAAATCAAAAATCTTATGGTAAATGCCAATAGCAGTATCCCTAGCAGGAAGGTTTATCATCCGAAAGTTGGGATCAGGCAAACGAGGGTGCAAGCTCAAAGGGATTTTATACTTAATAACTAAGTCTTTAAACTCCCTACTTCCTAACTCAGAAGTGTGAATGTGCATATCTTTCTTAGCCATAAGTAAAGAAGGAAAGAATGATGAAAATACCTAAGAGAAGCTCCTTTGTCGCTTTGGATGAGCCAAATAAACCAATCCCAAATAAACGCAGATCTTGGGCCGGACGAGTTTACACCATCGTAGAAAAATCCGGATGAGACCCAAAATAATGGTGGAGCAAGCCGGATGAGCAAGGTTCGGACGAGCAAGAACCGAAGGAACCAACTCTCACCCGAACCGAAGGAGCAAGCTCGAGCCACTGGAGGAGCAAATATTCTCTTAGGCCGTCGGAAGAGCAAAACGCTTCACACCCAAAGGTAGAACCGGACGAGCAAACCTTCACCGGAGGAGCAAACCTCTATAGCCCCTAAACCGGACGAGCAAAATGATCCACCGGATGAGCAAACCAAACCCAATCTAAACCGGAGGAGCAAACCTCTACAACCCCTAAACAGGAAGAGCAAAATGCTCCACCGGATGAGCAAATCAAACCCAATCCAAGCCGGAAGAGCCTGCCACCGGACGTAAACTTGTAACCAAAAGAGCCTTCCCACCGGACAAAATCCCTTAAACCAGAAGAAACACACCACCGGAAGAACCCCCTTAAACCGAAAGAAACCCTCCCCACCGGACAAGCACACAATGATGAGCTTTACTCCACCAGACGAGCCATACCGGATGACCAATATCAAGATCAGACCACGCCTAATCCAAGCGCTGGAGGAGCAAAACAAAATGAAAAATCACGAATCAACCCCTCACCGAATGGAACCCCCGCACCGGATGAAACCTTAAACCGGACTAACACTTAACCGGAAAAGCAAATATCTGGTCCAAGACGCACGTCCGACCTCCGGATGAGCGAGTTCCGGACAAGCAAACCGGAAGAGCGAGCTCCGGGCGAGCAAACCGGTAGAGACCTCCGAGTGAAGCCGAGCCGGAGGAGACCTCCGAAGAAAAAAAGGGGAAAGAGAAAGTGGCTATGTGTTGTGATGAGGAAAAGGTTATATGTGTAAAAATAATTAGAGTAAATACCAATATATATAGAAGGCAAGAAGCTATATGACCAAATTGGGCTTGGGGGCCCACAAGGGTAAACCATTGGATGAATACATGTATCCAAACAATAGAAAAAGACAAAACCTGAAAAAAAGGAATATATGTTTTTACTTTGAGTCTAGCATTAACTAAAGTTAATACTAGACTAGGGGGGACATGATGAGGTATAGTCTCACCCCCATGCTTAAGGTGAGACAAAGTATGACTAATTCCTAATGCTCCATGAGCAAAGCTATCTCAAGCTATAATAGCTTACTAGAATAGCTAAGGTGATGAGGATCACGTTAGGTCCAGAGACAATGGCAAGAGGTAGAGCACTATCAAGGAGCAGACAAGGCTAGACCCAGACAAGGCTAGGCCCAGACAAGGCTAGACCCAGACAAGGCTAGACCCAGACAAGGCTAGGCCCATACAAGGCTAGACCCTGAAAAGGCTACACCCAGCCACGGCTAGACCCAGACAAGGCTAGAACCAAACACAATGCTAGGCCTACACACATAGAGCATTGCCTCCACCGGAGGAAGGACGATCACATCTGACTCACATAGTACGATAATGTACGAATGGTACAGACGCCTGGACCACGACGAGTACTAGAGGAGCATGAGGACAACTTGGACCATGAAGGACAGACTTGGTGCTTATCAGCTATTCAGGTGCTGCTCCTACAAGACAACCTTGACTCCACCATTCGTATGTCTTGGGGTCACCTCCTAGTAGTATAAAAGGAGGTGTTCCTCCAGGAACAAAGGGAAAGTTTTACACACACACTTTACTACTTACTCTCTCTCTCTCTATAATTATCACTCACTAAAACCACATACTTACTCTCATGCTGGAGTTGGTCTCGGATTCAAACCCCGAGGCGAGCTAACGGTGTTCTTTCTTATTTCAGCCTAAGGGACTTAGGGCTAGACTAAGGAACTCTGAAGTAGGAAGCTAGCGCTTCACAAGGAAGGAGTAGCCACAAGATAATCTGAGGGAGCAAGCCAAGGCTTCATTAGAAGGAGTAGCCTTAAGATACCCGAAGGATCAGGGCTGAAGAAGCTTCTCCAGAAATTTGCTTCAACACCATGTCTAAAGAAAAAAATAACATGACCACTAAACAGTGGTTTGACTCTCTCAAACTACCAACATTTATAAAAAGCCACATTTTCATTACTACACAGAAAATGACCTTTAAGTCATACATGTTCTATCTAGGTTCTAAGAATCTTACCCCGCATCATGTATATTGTGTTTTGATCGAGGGTGTAACGCTCTAGACAATGTCATACTTGTTTTGTCTAAAATGGCAAATCCTTCTCTAGCATATCTCGAGCTGTATAACTTGGTGTCCTACAAAAAAGTCGGGAAAAAAATTAATTATAAAAGAAATAAATGCAGCACCAAACAGCCTCTCCACGATCTCATGTACCTTCACAAACCTAGATAGAAAAAAAGGGAATACGCTTAAATGGAAAATATAGTCTAGCAGTAGAATATGACAGTCGTAATATTTATTTAAAAGTAAAACAAAACGTACTTGTACTTTTGTTATGATCCAATGAGCTAATCCTTTGTAGAGGTTAAAAAGAGCAGTGACAAAGTCGGACCTTTGGTCACGATCCCAATTTAGGGTCTACTGTACTATAGCTGAAGCTATGATTGTGTCAAGAGAGCAATGTCATTAGTTCATTCAACTAAAAGCATGTAACAACGACTTCACATAAGGCGCATTCCGCGCAACTTTCTGCTCACATATCCACAAAAGTTCTTGATACTCTTCTGTCGCATGCCATACTTCCATCAAATATCGTTTAAATATTGATAGACCAATCTGCATAAAGGAAATCCACATAAGTCTTTAAGTATGAAATTTAACACAAATTGACCTGTTCAAGACTTTACGGGTCGAAGTCCCTCTAAAAAACCTTCAAGTGTTATTCAATAATAAATGATATAAAGAATAAATTTGGATAATTTGTAATTAGAAAACTGAGGCAAACCTTATCTAATCTGTCACCCCTGCAAAACGAACATAAATACAACATTAATTAAGCATTTGCATGGCATTCGAAATACCTTGCAAGTAATGATAATAAAAGATGTATAAACGGTTTGAGTTGCATTTTGGAAGAAGATATTATAATTACCGACTTAAGGTAACGATAATCAGTTTATAATGTATGTGGCCTCTGTATTGTATAAACCCAACACAACTCCTTGTTTAAGGTAACAGTAAAAATATCTGTTTACTCCATTTTATTGAATGAATTTTACTTCTTGACTCATTTCATAAAATGTTAATTTTTTATATTAATTCCTTGATATTTCACAAATTTTGTAACACTTAGGAACACAACTACATGGAAAGTGGTTTAACAAAGGTAGCATACCCTATATTCTTCTTGCGATTCAAATCTTATCTACATTATTTGAGTGTCGATGGATCGTTACGATTCTTTTGTAAAGCATGAAGGATGCTCCCGTGGGTTTCTCTATTTTGTTGCCCAAGAGTTGATTTTTGAACTATCATGTTTTAAATTTCAAAAGAACGGAAATGCACTAACATTATAAAGGACAACTAAAGATTAGGAACATAAGAAAGATACCAATGCACATATATGTCGACATGTATCCTGAATCTAGCCATGTAGACGTTGTATCGACATGTTTTGTAGTCTGAGATACCGTAGAAAGCACCCGTGCCTATAAATTCAGCAAATAGACATTCATCACTTTACTATAGTTAAATGATATATATTCAGCAAATACATATTGTTGAACTCATGAGTTTTTTTTAATCAAGGCCAAGAGCAAGTGAAACTAACATAAAGTTGAACAATGCTTACTTACCAAGCCATCCTGGCGAGCTCCTCGAATTTGACTATGATTCTTGACGTTAACTATTATAAACCAATGGATTAGGCACTTAAGTATCAAAATTTGATTATAATAGTAAAAAAATACAATATTGTGTGTGTCTTTTACATACATTTCATGGAGGCTCGATCTATAAGGGCGTGTATCTGTTAAATAATCAATTTTAAAAAACAATCTTAAACTAATTAGATAAAAAGAACATCATACAATGAGGTACCTCGCCTAGTCGCCATCATGGGAATCATGTTGACATTGATCCTAAAGAATGCTCAGGAGTAGTTATAGCACCCTCGTCATCTTCGTGCCTTATTATAGCAACCACAACATGTGCACGTTCTAGAATCACTTTTTCGCACTACATATCCCTAACAAAATTAAAAAGAGGATATTCAAAATACTTCAAAGTGCTTTCAAATAAGCAAACCCAAACAACTTGATAATAAGCAGTTCAAAAATATCAAGTGGCAGTAGTTTTTTTTCTTTACATCTGATTCTAAATACTCCATTTTAAGATTATAAGCCATAAACTCAAAAGCCTAAACAATGACCTTAACTCAAAAGCAAAGCTAAAATTCGAAACTGACTTACCTAAATAAACCTCTAATAATCTCAAATAGTCATTCACTTCCTGTAAAAATAAAAAAATACACACAATAAAAAAAAAGATTGAATCTTTATAACAATAAAAAAGATTAAACATTCATATAAGAGACAATCAACTGCTTAATTAGGTTGTACAATGTTTTCTTGACCCCGCCTAAATCCTAGCTACACCACCGTCCACCGCCCCCAACTCTGCATCTGCCTCCAATTAGACCTATGAAACTGGCCCTGGTTTGATCGAATCATTTTTCATTTCAAATTAAAGATTTGAAACAGAGTGCGTGTGGGTGGAATTGTTTAATTAATGTATATTGGGGCGGTGGTTTTTTATGAATAAGGGAGAAGAGGAAACAGGTGTATTGCTTAAACATATCACACACCTGTTAATTGGACACGTGTGCTGAATTAGATCTAATCAGTTTTTCATAAAGCCAAAATTGTTTAATAATTTATTTACTGTTCCTAAGGTTTAAAATATTATTATCTCGATTTTACTGTAGCTATTGTGAGTGTAATAAATCACGATTTTTGTTATATACTATAATATGACATGACGGTTTAATTATACTTTAACATATGTTTATTTATAGGTGCAAAAAATGATACTCGGTGATTCATCGCTAACAAAAAAATTGTATCTAAAACTCTAAAATGCATATTATAAATATATTAGTTAGTTTAATTAATTTATTACTAAGTGGGTGTTTGGGATTGCTTATTGAAAACAAATTATTCATTTTGAAAACTCCATTTTTAAAAATCATCATTTTGAAACTCCATTTTCAAAAATAGTGTTTGGATTTGATTATTCAGTTTGAAATCGCAATAATCAAATAATCACCTTTTTTAGTGTTTGGCAAATTTGATTATTTGAGAGGTAATATAGACATTATTTTTATTTATTAAATTATTTAAATTTGATATATAAAATAATGTTTTGTAAAATTGACCAAACATTTTTTGTTCCAAGTTTTTCCCGAAGATAAAAGAAAATTACATACTTTCAACAATTACGCGATCTTAAAATTAATCACGCTAAAGATGCGATCTTAGAATTATAAGACAATAATAAACTTTACATTATAGAAAAATAAACTAGTGACAACAATACATAAATAAGCTTTACTTGTTCTTCCTTAGATATGTTGCAATCGCATCCCTTATTTGCTCATATATAAATCTTTACTACCACTTGAACTTGTACCATCTTGTGTTTAGTTAATGCTATTAGATACTTCGTTATCGAAATCTTGACTCAGATTGTAAGTTTCTCGTTGTGCCATATGAAATGCTTCATCGAATTGACCTTTCTTCTTTATATAATTGTGGATGGCCATTGACGCTAATACAATGCTAACTTGTGTTCCATACGAATAATTTAGGTGCATATCCTTTAATATTGCACATCTAGCTTTCAACACTCCAAAAGTCCATTCAATCACATTTCTTAACGAATAGTGATAGTAATTAAAGGTCTCTTTCTTACCTTTTGGAGCACGTAGGACGGAAGTTTGACCTCTACGAAAATCTGGTACATGATAACGAATGTCATTTCCTTTGTATGGAGCAAGATACATCCTAGTATTTGGGTACCCAGCGTCAACAACATAATATTTAGCTGTGAAAAATAATACAAAAAAGCATTAGCTCTAAACAGTGGCGAAAATAAGTCTTTATCAAACAGTAATCTGTACCAAGTATATGTTCGGGGATGTTATGTTACTTCTGATAGCAGAAAATCAGCGTATAAATATAAAAGCAGAAAGTTTTGCGGCAATGCAAACGCAAGAGCCTAGACTGAACATGGTACCAGGCATACACCAAATAACTTAGAAAACGTATCAGATACTGCAGAAAGCATAAATTTAAATGATCTGATATGCCTTAAGAGAGTTAAGCTAAAACGTATAAATATGCATCTCATTTTATTGCTCTAGACTCTAGAGACATGGCCGCCTCATCAAGTTACCGACATTGACGATCTTAGAGGCAGTGGTTCTAAACTTCTAGTCATCAATTCGATAGAATTACTCCTTAACTTGCGCCGCCTACTCGAACGAACTATATCTGCCACACACCCTATCCATGCTCACATAAGTTATCAAATACATTGACAATAACCTAACTGTCACCAGCAATAGGTCCGAAAGTTGGTTGACTGCGACCATGACTGCTATCTTCTAAATAGCAATGGCATGGTATGACCACTAAAAGACAACGCATTTTGGACAGACTTAAGAAGACACTTGATGTCTCATTATAAGACACTTGATGTCTCTTGAAGCATATCAGATCATTTAAATACAGTTGGGTGAATATTTTGGGATGACATGGAGAAGTCAATAAACGGATGTGGATCCTGACTTCGAGCAACCTGCTTTGTTAATATAACTATCAATGAATGTGTGAGAATCTTCTTTTTGCTGGTGTTTGGAGCAAAGCAGATCTTGAACCTTAGAATAATCCTAATACTAGTGTAGTTGACTATTCTGACTTATGTCTAAGTTGGGGTCTGTTCAATTGCTTAAACAATATCGTTTATTTCCCAACTTGTCCTATTACCCAACCCACTTATATGCGTGAGTGCAAAAGAGAGTACCTAAGAAAGTGAACTAATTCCCATCCTTCGAAATAAAACAAATACCTTATCCTGAAGATTCCCCAAACACAAAAAATTCACATTGTTCAAGTTATGAAATTCCTCTTTTTTAACTCCTCTTCGACACACCAACATACGAGACCAAAGCATTGATGTAAAGAAACCCACTTGTCTTGCAGAGTTGGATTGATGTAAGGATATGTTACGGGTATTCAAGAAGTATGAGAAGTTCAGTTCCTACCACTTAAGACGACGCACTAGGACTACAATCAACGTAAACAAGAACAATACGTATCTAAGGAACATCGTTGCAGCAGATACAACGTACGTCCTTGGACCTTTATCAGATGAATTAACTATCACTGAACCGCACTCCTCCTAAGACACACTTAACATGAATAAGCATTTTAAAACGTAGTGCGTGATTTACTTTTATGCATACAGATTCAAGTAGAAAAGTCAGCATTAAAAATCATGCTTTATGGTAATATCACAACAAGAATGCCAACCAGACAGTTGCTCGAGGCATACCACCAGAAAACTCCAGGGGGTGTAGGTATCGAGAAACTATACAATATAGATAACTGATAGCTAAAACCACACAATCTAAATGTCTGATAGTCGATCGCACATAGACAGATGCTTTTTGCATCAGTATATTTGTGGGCTTATATGAGTTTACATGATTTAAGCTTATATTTCAAAACTCATAATCATGCTTGTGAAATATAAGCCAAATTCAAATAAAACCATAAGCCTACACGTCTACTCAAACAAACACACCGTTAAGTGCAATTTCCTATCAAACATTTCGATTTATTAAGTGCTTGAATAGTTTTGGGCTTTTTGATTTGTTAAGTATTTTTTGGTTAAGCACCCAACTTAAAAACAAAATGAGTCTCTAAGAATAAATCAAGCAGGAATCATAAACTTAAAATAAATCAAACAGACACCCTAAATGGTTATCATGTTTAGCATACACAAATCTACATAAATCACAAAATTAACTATCGTACACAATATCATGTCAAACAACATCAAACTTACTGAAGGTCTACTTCTATATGTCTTGAAAGTTCTGGCATAAGTCTAGTGGTTGTGTTCTTCTAAGTAAAGTCTAGTTACTGTAAACTATCCTGAGCACGACGAATCAAATTACTGTAGTTGATGATTTCTGACTGAATGCCGATATATGGGATAACTGAATTACACTATTAATGGCTTACTCAAGATACCGAGTTCTTGATTCTGTTATATAAATTGACCTATATATCTACCTAATTTGACCTCTGAGTAAAAATTTATAAAAAATTATAAGTCATGGCGGTTACTACTAACATGAACTCTGTAACACCCCCAAATATTCATACTTTAGTTCAGCGGAAGAGTCGTTGGTGTTACGGGATAGCACATTACTCAAATCATAGACAACGCATAAAATCCGCGTCGTTTAATAATAAAGCATTTTCCATTCATGAATATCAAATTTACATAGGTCCCAAGTCATAATATTTCATACAATTTTACAAAGCATTTGAATGAAAATTGTTATTTAAGTGCGGGCCATAAATTCTTGTCGTCTTCCCGAGAATTACCTTCAATTACCTGAGATAAAACATGTTAAAAGAAAAAGGTCAGCGAAAACGCCGAGTGAATTCATAGAGTTTAATGAAAACCATTAATATGTCATCGGTATATATTTATTACCGAAAATCATTTTGTACAAATCTTTGTAGTAGGCCATAAAATAAGCCAAAAACATTTCATACAAGTCTTTGTTGTAAATCATACAATAGGCTATTGCCTTCAAAACCATTATACGAACCAATGTCGTAAAAACATCATACAATACGTTTTATAACGTTGTATAGAGTTAAATAAAAACCGTTATATGAATATGGTTATGTAAAACCAAAACACGAACACAATATCAATAATAAGACCCCGTATTGCTAGTCAGGCAATATATTATAATTCTGTGCGTATAGCAGTATTTTTGTTATTTGGATTATTATAAGCCGCATGACATTGTTACCTTACTATACCAAACAACGGGTAGCTAACCCGAAACTCAATTTTCCCATCTAAATTAGCGTGTCGTCACAAAAATCACGCTATGGAAATCTTCTAATACATAAATTCGCTTACCATTCAATGTGGCACGACGGGGATCAACCGTCAAGGCGCGAACTGGGGTGATCGTCCCCAAATAGTACTATTATATGCATAAGCGTCTACCAAATCTCGGTAGTTCACAATTCATGCTAATGGGACTTTTAGTGACATAACCTAACTTTAATAATCCATTTTATTTCATACATCGGGTCATATAATCATTCATCGGGTCATACAATCATTCGGGTCCAAATCAATAAACAAACAATCGGGACAAATGGTGTCCTATTTTATCAAAACTAACATGTTATCTCCCTCGCGGGTTTATAAAACATTTCATAAAAACATTTAAAAGAATGCGAGGCTATGAACTCACGTTGATTGGGAAAGGCGGTTATCAGCGATTTGGATGTACGGTACGTGCTTCAATCACGGAAACCTAGACAAATAATACTCGTCTTAGACTCTTGTCCAATGACTTTATAAAAATAATGGTTATGTATATATATGATGATATTATAAGTATGATGATGATCAAGTGAGATTGTACATCTTTATTCACTCATTATAGTGTTATGTGTTGGCAAATTTTATACTAGTTTCACTAGTTTAACTTCTTCACATGTTAAGGCCCAATAAGCCCATGATAAGCCCATTACATTTTACTAGACCAATTACACTTTTAATATCAGCCCTATACTCACATGTTGGGCCCAAGTGGGTTAGCCCACTGAATAAGTCCATTAGTTTTTAGCCAAATTAGTTGGGTTAATAGTCTAATAAGGCTAATTTGGCCGTTAATGTCCATATTTTATAAAGCTCGGGTTTTATCGGTTTTTACTTGTTATATAAGTCTATACATCAGTATGTGAGTTTATAAAAAGTTTACATTAGACGGGTCCGACCGTCTAAGTTGTATTTAACAAAAACGTTAATCTTTCGGTTTTAGCCGAAAAGACGTAAAACTTATGTATATAGTTTTTATGACTTGAAAAATGTTTGTACTTGTAAATTATATAAAATGTCTCATTTTAATATCATAATATATATCTCTCATTTATAATTATTATTTGTAACTAGTGGGTTTTTATATATGTATATTTTATAAGTACATAATTTGAGTGCTTATATTATATACTTTTTATTTTACAAAATCTGATCCTAAATATTCAGTCCACTAAAACATCCATATCTAGAGTTCTATAACGAGATAGGACCCCAAATTCTTATAGCAGAAACTACATGATGTGTGCTTCATTTAACTCTTTTATAGCTACTGATGAATCAACTCTAAGTATTTTAATAAATTCGTTTAAAACAGTCTATGCAGATTTGTACTCCAATATTGTTTTGATCATATCTGACTCATTATAATGATTCCATTGCATGACAAACTCTCACATATGTAAATGACACATACCTTACTGTATATTAATTTTACCAAGTCATTTTAACAAGTTATCATCTAGCTCTTTACTGTTTTATACAGCCTACATATTTAGCCATGATTTTCACATCCTTTCAAGTAGATTTTAATCTTTTTAATCAAATCTATCAACACCAAATCCCCACATAATATTTTTATTCATCATTTATCATCATATACATATACATAAATGAAGAAAATACAAGATTATATATTCACAATAATAAGAGGATAGGAAGAAACAATGTCTATACCACCAATAGTGATGAAAAGATGAGGTTTTTGATGAACAAGACTTGGTTTTGGGTAACCAATCTTATGAGATATCAACACCACTTCTAGGATCACCAAGTATTTGTAGAATCCTCCAAAAATCAGCCCTTGATCTCCATATAAACTCCTTTTTAGTTGTTAAAATCACCTCCAATCTTCATAACTTCAATGGGTTTTCATCATATGTAAATACATATGATTTGTGGCTAGATTTTTGGTTAATGGTGGTGTTTGATGGTGATATGGGACAGCCATGGGAGAGAGTTGAGAGAGATTTAGAGTGGTTTGCATGTATCTAAATGAGAGAAATGGTTTGTGGTTTGTTGTTTTAAGAGTTAGTGGTTTTGTAAAGTTTACAAGACAAGTGTGTAAACTTGTTATATAAATTTGACACCTCATGGGTGTGGTGGCTTATGTTTAGCCATCCCATATAGTGGGGTGGGGCAAGTGTAAACTTGTCTCATCCCACTAATTTACGGGTATTCCTCGATTCTAGTTTCCTCGATTTGCGTGCCCTCAGGTCGTTTTACGAAAAACGTTTTTATAAATTATCAATCAACGGCACAAAACTAATCTAATAAAAATTGTCTCATCGAAAACGGAGTTCAAAAACGTAAATACGTAAACCTAGGGTTTTCGGTTTAGTCGTAAAGGACGTTAAATTATTCACGCAAGTCCTAATTTCTTCTCGTATATTTGTAGGTTTATGAACCAACACAAAATAAATCTCCAAAATAATATTCAAGAATAAATTTATTTCCTGAAATGTCGGACTGTCACCAAAAATGGTGTATGTAAACGTAAGCACGTAACGTAGAGTCCTCCGGTTTAGACGTAGTCGATGCTACTTCAAGACGTAAACCCAAATTTCTTCCCAAAAATGAATGAGTTCATAATATAACATTAAAATAATGTTTTCAAATAATAATTGAGAATAAAATAGCGATCAAAATTTGACGGATTGTCACAAACTCTAAAAGAAATATTAATTAAGTTTAAGCATCGTCTTGGCTATTTACCTATTGTGTCCCATCAGGTTTATTCATGTTCCAAAAAACAGTATAATCAATGATTAACAAATGATTCTAGAATTCATAAAAACTGATTCCTTGATTCTGAAAAAAATTATATATTCTGATATGTCTAAAGCATATCACAATTTTATTAAGCGATTTATGTTTTATGTGGAAAATGTAGAAAACATGCAAAGTTATATAGGATTATAGGTCAATGTTGATTGTATGCATGAACTTCACTTTTACACAGTTAAAGAGTATGCAGCCTTGTAACCCTGGTTGATTTGTTTAAATTTAGAGGACGACGTTCTGAAGCGAATACTCAATGAAGCGTAATTAGAAGAACACATGTTAAATTAAGATAACATGAAGGACAAAGACGCATACAGAATATACGGGGTTCTTTGTATATAATTTCTCAGAGTATAAAACGCTCATTGTGTTTACTTTTTCATTTTATTTTCTTTTAGGCCACCCCTTACTCTTTCACTCAAACTCCTTTTGTAATGAGTATCCGAGTGAAAGGATTTTTGGCATGTTTGACCACATAAAAGACTTGGAAGCATGAATACTTATGCATGAAGTCAGTAGCATTAAACCACTAACCACGCCTTTATGTTTGTCAGTTTTTCATATTGAACTTGGTCACCCCCTAGTCTCTCTTTCACCCATATGTGTCGTCATGGATAGCTGGTAAGGTCATCATTACTTACGTTTTTAAGTAAGTTATGCTTCATAAAAGGAAGTGTATTCCCTTAATCCATAAACATTGTCCTATACACGTTACTTCGTTACATTTTCTCCTACTCTAAACATCGAGCTTATCGACTATTTCAAAAGCATAAAAGCGAATTACATGAAGCTCCAAACAGTAAGCTTATCGGCTTTAGCCAATTACATGAAGAAATAGGCCTTATCAACTTGAGCTTATTGGCTTTAGTCAATTACATGAAGCTCTAAACAGTGAGCTTATCGGCTTTTTGAAAAGCATAAAAGCCCATAAGCGGGCTAAATAATCAAAGTGCTGAAAGGGTGTTAAAAAACGGAGCAACTAAAAAAAGATCCAAGGTCTAAGGGTGCATCAGCGCTACGGGGATCTATACTTAAACCAGGGGCTACTTCTCTCCTAAAAAGCTTAAGAATAATTCAAATGTTTAAACTATTACACATCAAAGTACAACAATACATTATTTTCCGTAACAAGTCACTCACCAAAACTACAATACTACATTCATCCTATAAACAACACAGCTCAAATTCACATATAAAAAAACATAGCTCAAATTCACATATATAACACACAAGTCAATAAAAAACAATAAAAAAAGGAAATAAAAAAATTAGGGTTCTTCTGATTGATTTTAACAACACAGTAAAAAATAATGAATGAAAAAATATAGGACTGATACCTTGTTGGATGAAATCGTAAAAACATTAAAAAAATGGGATAAGATATGTATTTTTTAAGGTTTATGAAGAAAAAGATTGAGATCCATCGGAATTTTGCAGCTGGACCCCCTGACCAACTTTTATAAAACGCCGTTTTGGTCTCTAAAAAACGCAAATAAGCTAGTTTTACCCTTTTTTTTACCCAAACAGCTTTTTTCAGCTTTTTTAAGTTTGAAACTGAAATTTAGAGATTATTTATGGGAAAACGCAAAGACAAACACCCCCTAAATAACTTGTATGTCATATATAGTACTAACATATCATAAACAACAAAATTCATGGGAAAAAATGCATAAAAAAATACCGAATAGGAAAAAACAATATGTTCGCATGGTAGTCTTATAGTCGATGTTTGAGACAGTAGAAAACTAGGAATATAGGAAACAAACAAACGAGATTCTACTACTTGTATATAACAAATAATAATTCACGTGAAGATTTTACTACTTTTATATGTCATTTCTTACTTCTTTCATGCACGTATTATACAATGTCGGTCTATCATGTCCAAAACCGAGGACCAGACCGTGTAACCCGAGAGAAGACCGACTGTTGATACAAAAGTTGGATGATCCTTGCTATTGGATGGGTTCCGGCTCCTGCACCAAGTGAAATATCTTGTTGGGATCCTGCACACTAAAGCATCACGCGTTAGGCTTACCGTGGGAATGTATCCCACGATTAGACTCCAGCGTGAGAGTAAGTAATCAGTTAGGGTTTCAGAATCGGATGAGAGTTGAGAGTGTATAGAATGTAATACGTTTTTTGAACCCTTGGGGGTTCCTTATATAGCCGGTGAAACCCTAATGGGTTGTCACCGATGCTTTGGCCCCAAGCAAATGATAAGTGCCATAATTAGCTTGATTGTTATCTTCTAATTATGGTGAGTGTATATCCTCTACTTTGGGGTAAATCCTAATCATAATAAGATTATGATTCTGTCTAACCCTGTATCGGCCGTAACAGGCTGTGGGCCGCACACATGTATGCGGCTAATGTTCATTCGAAGCCCATAAGCCTTAAATGATATTAATCCAACCCATTAGTAACAGGCCGGATGCGGGTAGTACCCGTGGGACGGGTTATGACCCGACTGGGGACTATACGTCATCACCGACACTACCCGAGTGATCATTGGTTCGGTCTCGGTCCTTATTATTTGTTTTTTTTGGTACTCGGTCCGGTCCGTGTTGATCCCAAACTTAGATCGATTAAGCTTTGTGTATACGAGATTAGATCAAGTAATACACGTAGAGAAACCTTTGCTTATGAATAAAGTAACTAAGTGTTATGCGGAATTAACACTTAATCTAAAACACAAAGATGTTAAACAAACTTTCACTTGTATTAGAATGATCGTACTTGATTACAATGAAAGAGGTTTAACTTGCGAATACTTATGAAAACTGATAATAACTTTAACCTAAAAGATCTTCTTTTATAGATTAAGAAGTCTTGTACAATAAGCTACGAATCAACTATTCTAGGTAAAGATAATAATAGAAAATACAATGTCGTGCTTATCTTTACCATACATAAATAAAGAAACAAATAAACAAAAAGATTCGTATGAAGATATATTCCATCAGTGCTAATCTTCAAGGCTGTCAGCGTTGACTTCTTCAAGTGTCAACGCTTGGCTGTCAGCATCCAATGTCATCCTATCAGCGCTTGACTTCTTCTTATCAGCGTCTAGTGAACTGACCCATATTTTATTCCCAACAATCCTCCCCTAAACTTGATATCTATTCCAATGATCAAGTTTCTGAATAAAAACTGAAGGCTTAGGAGGAATCTTGCAAAAACTTCTTATGTTGGTGATAAACATATCTAATCAAGTCCTTGGCCACATCACTAGTGTAATCAATCTCCAAGGGTGTCTCCATCATCTTCTCCAACACTTCTTTGGACAAGAAATAGTCAGCATCCACTAGTAGATACTCTGAAAACTTTGTAGAGCTCAAATGAAACACACCACAAGTAGAATAAAGCCTCCAATGAAGATTACTGAGATCATCTTCAAGATCCTTCCATATGGCAGGATCTGCTTCCTTTGGACCACACAAAGTCAAAAATGTGTTCCATAGTCTTATTCCATTTGCTGAAGTAGGTGCTTCAGCTGTATACTTGGCCTCTATTAATCTCCATAGATGCACCAAGTCTTCTCTGTCTATGCTTGCAAAGATAGAAATAACTGAAGTGAAAGTGTGTACCTCCTTTCCAAACCTGCCAATCTTCCAAAATCCACACTCATCTTCATCAAAACTGATGATTGGATTTCTGTCATCTAGAGGTACCACATTAACCAAATCTGAAGCTTCCAATGGAGAAAGCTTGAGATGCTTCCTTATGACACCTTCAGTTGGATAATACACATCCATATCTTTGGGAAATTGGAGAGGATCTCCTTTCTTCACTGGTCTTTGAGCAATCCTCATCTCCTTTTGAATCTGCATTTCCTCAGCAAGCTCTTGTTTCCTTTCTTCTGAAAGAAACTGATAGACATTATTTTCTTACACATTCCTCCAAATAGGATGTGCCCTATACTCTAACTCCTCAAAAGATAAAGCCAGCAGCTTCTTGTATGTCCATCTAGGTTGATGGCACCTAAGCAACTTGTAGTACAACTGTCTTCTATCCCTTTTGAGCCAAGTCTTGACCTCTTGTGCATTAAACTTCAAAATCACCTTTATATCATCTTGTACCCTGAGAAGAACTTCCAACCCCCAAATTTGATCTGACAAACTCATCCCTGGGTTGTCCATAACCTTGTCTTCCCAAGCATGGTACATTCTGGTGATTTCTGGAAGGTCCCAATCAATCTGATTCTTCAAATCACTCAATCTTTCCTTTGCTAGCTCATCCCCATATTCAAGTCTTTCTGGATCTTCAATAATTTGGACACTTGAATCTGAGCTATCTCCTTTTCCATCATCACTTTCTTCCTCACTCTCAGAAGTGGCAACAAATGGTGATCTACCACTCCTCTTCAAATCTCTTTCCAAAAGTTGTGCAGCCAACTGTTCATCAAATGCAATTTGTGCTGCATCTTTCTTTGGAACATCTTCTTCAATCAGAATCCCCTTACCCTTGTCTTTTGGATCAATAATAGGTAAGGTAGAAGAAGAAACCTGTGTGGACACATCTTTGATGATTGTCGATGACTGGAATACATCAACACCACCTGCAACTTTGTCAGCGTTCAAGTTACCTCTATCAGCGCCACGATTACCTTTCTCAGCGCTGGATGTGTCAGCGTTCAAACCTGTATCAGCGCCCAATGTTTCTGTGAAAGATCCTTCCAAGTTTAATGGTGTCACCTTGGATGTATCAATAACAGGATGCTGCTTCAGACTTGTAAGAGCTTCAGCAATACCTAAAGATTCACTAAATTGTGAACTCTTCTCACTTGCTGTATGAATAAGCTCATCCTCTTCATCCTCCCCTTTGGAAGATTCCTCCACCCTACTCCTGCTACTTGGATTCTCCAAAACAGTTACCCGCTCCCTCAATACTTGGAGTTCACGGCCCTGTTTGTTGACAATTTGTACAAGGCTGACATTTTGCTTTTGCAAGCTAATGACAGCAGCCGTCAATTCAGTCAATGTCATAGGTTCCAATCTGCCCTCAGCTAGAATGGGGATTTGACCTCCCAAAATAGAATCATAGGGCATGGATGAGGTCTTAATGATGTTGGGACTGTCTTGACCAGCATCTAAGCCTGTGTCAATAGCCCCAGCCTCATCCATGGCACCAGCCACACTTGTGGAGGTGGTTCTCTCTGCTACAAGGCTAGGACCACTAGAGGAGAACACTCCAGTAGTCCTTTGGCGTTTATTCAACCTAGATTGTAATGGGGTGGAAGATGAGGTAGATTGTGTGGGTGTGGGTTGGTTAAGGGGTGTTTGGGATTGTTCAGGGATGGTATCAGCGTTGGGATTGGCTGTGTCAGCGCCAAAATTTTGAGTGTCAGCGCTGGGTTGGTCAATGTCCATGTTTTCTGGTGAAGGTAATGGTTCATGAATAGGCTCAAGTTGAGGTGCAGGGTCTGGTTGTGGTTGAGCAGCCTGAATTACTTCAAGCATAGCTTGGGTGAGAGGGACAGATCTGTTTGTGGAGCTCATTTTGCTAAAAATGGTTTTCTGTTGTTTAGGGATCTCATAAAAAGTGTCATGATCCCTAGAACAATATTCTTGTAAATCAAAGACCATTTGCAAAAATCTTGGGTAAGCCAAAGTCATTTTACTTCCCTTATTTTTACACATCCCTTCAAAAATCATTTTTGAAAAATTATACTTAAGCCCACGTGTTATACAAACCAAAGCACTTGCAATTGACCTGTTTATTTCATTAAAAGAAGTACATTTTGGACTTAAGCATTGGAGAAGGACATGTATCAAATATTTCCAGTCAGAGGGAAATTCCTGCTTATGATATTTATTTAAAGTGACATCAGCAGGAATAGGATAACCCAATTCCCTAAGACCTTGTTCTATTGTTGCAATGACAAGGGTAGTCACACCATCAGCGTCATCAAGACGCAAAGCTTGGCGAACCAAGGCTTCAGTGACCACCCATGGTCTTCCATGAACAGTAGATGTTAATGTGGTCACTCCATTAGCTGTTGTGGAACTAACATTGTTCCAAAACTGTCTAATGTGTGCGACAGGGACTAATGGTGTATGAGAAAGTGCATACCTTAATGAGGATGCATTTAAAAATGCCACCATTTGTGAATACTGAGGGAACAAATCATTATCAGCAGTCAAGTAAGCTACCATATTATGTTGGCTCTTGAACTCCAATGTTAATTTCTTTGAGTTGAACTTGGGTGCCATGTTTGAAAGCTGTTTAGGTTATGTGATGTGGGAAAAATCTAGGAGAAAAATGTTAGACAAGAAAATATGAATACCCAGAATAAAAAGATTAGCCAAATTTATAGGAGAGATGCATGATTTTGATTGGTCAAAAATGAGGCAGTTATATTCAAAGAGCAATGATGAAAATATTGAATCAAATATAACTTATCTCATGCATTAATTAAAAGTAACAACTCCCCAAAATTACGGCCAAAGATTAGTCAAAAATAACAACTGGATAGGGCCCACTAGGTGTCAACGGTAAAAAATAGCCCATCAGCGCCCAACGGCTATATTTTCTTGTCAGCGTTTGCCTAAAGCCTTGTCAGCGTCACGATTGGACGTAACAGCGTTTGGAGAAAAACTTGTCAGCGTCTAAAAATAAAAAATAAAAATATTTAAAAAGAAAAAGACCTTAACAAAGTAATTTATCCTAAGGGAAATATCTTACAAGTTGATAATAATTACTGGGCGGCAAGCACTGTCCATTTGTGCACACTTGCTTAAGCAAGATAGACACAAATGTCCTCTAGTGTCCCTTGCTAACCAAAATACTTACCAACAAAGTTATTTCACAAAATTCTTTGTAACTCCCAGGTAAACCCATAACCAAACTATTCCCAAGTCTCCCATCAGACCACAACCAATTCTAGGCCAAAAATGTCTTGGCAGCATGCATAGTTTGTCAACTTTGCATGCTACAGTGCCTCATGGTTTAGTAAAACTAACCCATACTCACCTGTGGACACAATCTAGAATTGTGATGAGAGTATTATAAGAATACCCAAGAGTCCTAAAGGTTCCTTAAACCTCCCCTCAAACTATGATACATGAGTTTCTCAAAATATATATGAACATTAAAAATTTATGTCAAGATAGAAATATAAATATTCCAACCATCATCCATAAACAAAAACATGTCCAAATAGCTCTTCAAAGATCCATAAGCAACTCTGTATCCAATGGCATAAAGCTACCACCACCTACACATTTAGATTGAAAAACCACAAAACTAACATTTATTGCTGACAGCGTCCCGACAACACTTATCAGCGTTGAAGGAACTCTTGTCAGCGTTAGACAATAATATCTCCAACAACGGCAAAGTAACACTTATCAGCGTTACATTTACCTTTGTCAGTGTTAGAAAAATAAAGTGAAAAAAATCTAAATCATCACAAAGACCAATAACAATGCATTATCCTGTACATACTTTTACAAAAAGGTTCCAAAACACATATTAAGTCAGATTAACCATTCCAATATTTGTTACCAAATATTGAAATCTTCCAGCATCAAAAGGTTTAGTTAATAAATCTGCCACATTATCTTCTGTGGCTACCCTATCTGGTTGTATTAAACCTTTCTCAAAGCAATCTCTTATAAAATGATGTCTAATTTCTATGTGTTTGGTTTTAGAATGATGTACAGGATTTTTAATAATGCATAAAGTACTGTTATTGTCTACAAAAATCTTGGTATGCATAAAATTATACCCATAATCCAACAGCTGGTTCTGAATCCATAAGACTTGTCCACAACAAGCAGCTGCAGCTACATATTCTGCTTCAGTTGTAGAGTTTGCCACCACTGTTTGTTTCTTGCATTGCCAAGATATCAATCTACTCCCAAGAAATTGGCATCCACCAGTTGTGGATTTCCTATCAAACTTGTCACCACCATAGTTACTGTCTGAATATGCAATAAGTTCCAATGGAGAATCTTTTGGGTACCACAAGCCAAGATCTGGATAACATCTTAGGTACCTAAAAATTCTCTTCACAGCAAAAAGGTGACACTCTTTGGGAGTCACTTGATGGCGTGCACAAGCACACACAGCAAACATGATGTCAGGTCTTGAGGCTGTAAGATACATAATGAGCCAATCATTGATCTATAGTGCCTAACATCCACATCCTTTCCAGCTCCAATTTTTCCCCAAGGGTGTTCCCTATCCATAGGAGTAGAAGCATCCTTTTCATGTGGAGAAAAGCCATATTTCTTCAAGATTTCAGCTACATACTTGTCTTGGGAGATGAAGATACCATCTTCTTTCTGCTGAACTTGCAATCCTAGAAAGAAGTTCATCTCACCCATTGCACTCATCTTGAATTTATCTGTCATGAGCTTGGAAAAGTCCTCACTCATTTTTGGATCAGTAGACCCAAAAATGATGTCATCAACATAGACCTGCACAAGCAACACATGCTTTCCTTTCTTCTTTGTAAATAGTGTCTGATCTATGGTGCCCCTCTTGAATCCATTGTCCACCAAATATGTAGACAAGGTACCATACCAAGCTCTAGGGGCTTGATGAAGTCCATACATAGCTTTCTTCACTCTATAAACCTTGTCTGGATTCTCAGGATCTTCAAAACCAGGAGGTTGCATGACATATACCTCCTCAACAATTGTTCCATAGAGGAAAGCACTCTTCACATCCATTTGATAAACAGTGAAGTTCATGCAAGAGGCATAAGCTAGGAAAATTCTGATAGCTTCAATCCTTGCGACTGGAGCAAAAACTTCTTCATAATCTATACCTTCCTCTTGTGTATATCCCTGAGCTACCAAACGTGCCTTATTTCTGACCACAATACCCCTTTCATCTTTCTTATTCCTTAGAACCCATCTTGTCCCAATTGGTCTCACATATCTAGGACAATCAACCAGCTCCCAAACATCCTGTATAGCAAATTGGTGAAGCTCATCCTGCATTGCTTCCACCCAACTAGGTTCTTTGAGAGCATCAAAAATCTTCTTGGGTTCTTCTTGTGACAGAAAACATGCAAACAAACATGCTTGTACAAGAGGGGTATCAACCTTCTTGTGTATATTGGCAATAAATCCACCAAGATTTTGATGGGATCTTCTTGTCTGAACTGGAGCCATAACATCACCAATGATCTAAGATGAGGGGTGATCCTTTGCTGTGGAAGTAAGAACTCCTCCTTTAAAAAGTCTGGTGTCCTCAACTTCACGCTCCATGTTGCCAATATCTTCTTCATCAGACTCTCTTTGATCAACAGAAATCTCTTCATGGACATTGGAAGGTCCACCTTGTTCAAAATGGGAAGAGAAAAGATGTGCAAAGGTGTTGTCAAAGTCTGATCCTTGTTTGTCAGCGTTTGGGCTAACAACGCTTGAACTGTTTGTGTCAGCGTCTGATCCATCAGCGTCTGAATTGCTCTTGTCAGCGCTTGATTTCCCTTTGTCAGCGCCTGAAGAACCATGCATGTTTGTATTTGGTGGTATTTGGACACCACCATTATCTTTTCTAGCAGCAGCAGCAGCAGCATAATACTCATCTGTCCATATAGGAAGTGTAACATATTCTTGTGTGGGAGATGACTCAACTGCTGGTGATCCATCCTTCTTAGCAACCTGTATACCTGAAACATTACCAATTCTCTTTTCCAAAACACTTGAAGTTGCCTTCACAATGTCTGGATCAGTAACAGGCATATAATTTAAAGCTCTAGATAAAGGTTCCAAGTCAAACAACCAATTTGGACCACTTTCAGGATCACTAGGTTTACTCTCTAAAAACCTAACATGTACCTTTTCAAGTATACGTTTTTCCTTTTTAATGTAAACCCTATATCCTTTGCTCTGCACTGAATAACCCATGAAGTAGCCTTCATCACCTTTTGAATCAAATTTACCTAGGGCCTCACTAGTTTCTAAAACAACTACATGACATCCAAAAGGCTTAAGAAAGCCAATATTTGGCTTCCTTCCCCAAAGTAACTCATAAGGTGTCTTATTATGTATTTTGTTGACCAATGCCCTATTTTGAACATAACAAGCTGTGTTAACAGCTTCAGCCCAAAAGGCTATAGGAAAGTGGGCATCAGCCAACATGGTTCTGGATGCTTCAATAAGGGTTCTATTCTTCCTTTCAGCAACCCCATTTTGCTGTGGGGTTCTAGCTATGCTAAACTGCCTAGTAATCCCTTTCTTGGCACAAAAATCATCTAACAACTGATTTCTAAACTCACCCCCATTGTCACTTCTAATAATTTTGACCTCATTACCATTTTTCTTCTCAATTTGGGTAATGAAATTAATCAGACTTTGGGCAGTTTCACTTTTCTTGGCTAAAAAGAAAGTCCATGTAAACCTGGAAAAATCATCAGTGATAACAAAACAATATGATTTACCCTTCAAACTTTCTATATTAGTTGGACCAAAGAGGTCCATATGCAATAAGTGAAGTGGTTTAGAACTAGAGTGCACTTGTTTAGATTTGAATGAGACCTTGTGCTGCTTGCCCTTAAGACATGCAACACAAGAGTGGTCATTGTGGAAAGCCTTTTCAGGCAAACCATCAACTAACCTAAGCCTCACAAGTCTATTGATATTTTTAAAGTTTATGTGCCCTAATCTCCTGTGCCAAAGATTACTTTCATCTACTGAGGCTTTAGCATACAGACATGACATTTTATTATTTATCTTAATTCCATTAAGATTCACATTATATATGTCTTTATGCCTTGGTGTTCAAAAATCTATGTATTTCTCCTCAGGGAGCTTGTAATCTTTGCTTAACACCAAGCACTCAGTATCAGTAAAAAGAACCTTATTTTTGTTATCACACACTTGTGATACACTAAACAAATTATAATCCAGTTCTTTTACCAGGAAGACATTCTCAAATCGTAGATTGTTGGTGACAAGGGTTCCTTTTCCTGTGATGGTGCCATAGCCCCCTCCAAAGTATACCTTATCACCATCTTGAATAGGAGAGAAATTTGTCAGATAGTCTTCCTTCCCTGTCATGTGCCTTGAGCATCCACTATCCCAATATCCATAATCATTGATCTTCTTCTGAATGCCCTGCACATAAAGAAAACACATTAGTTTTCTTTGGGAACCCAAGCCTTGGAAGACTTGGATTCTGGTTGTTCAACAAGAACAGACCTGGTTCTCATAACAACCCCATTTTCATCCCTTTTTGAATGAAATTCCCAGTTAACCCCAATTGGTGTTGACATGGCTTTTGAAATATAATGAAACCTGTTGCATGTCATAGAAACACCAGTAGAATTAGAGTTTTGGTCTTGTTTTGGTCTCCATGTTAAGCTAGTAGAAGCTTTAGACCTATTTCCCTGTGGTTGTAAATACCTAGGTTTGGCATTGTGTCTGACAGCGCTGAAATTGTTCTTGTCAGCGCCCCGATTGCCTTTATCAGCGTTGAAACTAGGGTTTGCTACAGGAACCCATTGCCTATTGGACCAAGTGTTTGACTTTTGAAAAGGTCTTAGGCCTTGTGTGTTAGACCCTCTAGAAAAGAATGGGGCTGGTCTAACAACTTGTGAACTTTTGTTCACAAAGGTATTGGGTCTGACAGTGTTTGACCTATGTTGACTCTTGTCAGTGCTGAAATGGTTCCCATCAGCGTTGACATTGGAAGCGTTGACACATCTGTAAGCCAAATGTGAGAAGCTACCACATGTGTAACAAGCTTTTCTAGACATAGTCTTAGGTCTAGAAGCAAAGAAGCCTGTTCCATGATTACTAACTTGGCTTGTTGGTGACCTAGTATTCCTATACATCTCTGCATACTTAACACTAGGTTTTCTAACAGTTTGTGGGCCAAGGTCAACAACTTTGCCAGTGGTTGGGTGTGTGATTTTAATAGGTGTAGGATCATTGGACTCCACAATATTATGGCTCGTGTTTGGTGTGGGCTCATTTGGACTTTCATACAACAACCCTCCCTTAACAAACAAAGTGTGGTTAGCTTTCTTCCACTCATCTAGGTCAGTCAGTTTTTGCTTGTATTCTTCAACTGGGGAAGTCACTCTAGGTGGAGGAATGAATTCCTTCTCTTGAAGTTCTGGCAAGCCAGTCCAAGATAAGTCCTTTGATTGGACACCATAGAAATCCCCAGCTGGTGGTGGAACACCAGTATAATCTTTCATCCCAATCCCACTCATGTCCTTAGAGTCTCTTTGTTTACTAATACACTCTCCTAGGGATTGTGTGGCCTTATCAAATCTCTGGATTTTAAGACTCACATTATCTTTATTTTTGTTAGCCTCCTCTAACTGAGCTATCAAATCAAGATTAACCCTGTTTACTATATCTTGAATATCTTTACTTTGATGTAACTCATGTTTTAAGATATTTATTTGATCCTTTAAATCAAACTCCATTTTCTTATACTCAGCTACTGTCTTTTCTGTTTGGGTAAGAGCAATTTGATAATTAGATACTTTGCATCTTTCAGTACTTGCCTCATCTCATAATTTTACTATCTCTTGATTTAGTTTTTCAGTATTTAAACGACAACCCTTAGAACAGAAAGCATCATCATATACCTCATTATCTGATGAAGAGGAGGAGTGTACCATGAGAGCATATTCAACATGCTCTTCTTTAACTTCAGCAACCAAAGCTCTGTCCTCTTCCTCATCCTTAGCCATAAAGTTCCAGCTCCAGTCCCATCCTCCAACACCATCAATTTGTTGAACAGCAACCATGGCCTTGGGATCTTGGCTCTTAACCATTTGGCTTGAAGGCTTACCAGCATCAGATCTTCTTGGAGATCTACATTCCCTCATAAAGTGCCCCATCCGATGACAATTGTAGCACTCAACCTTTGATTTCTCAAAACCAGCAACATCCTTAGCATTAAAGGTCATCTTCTTCTTGAACCTTTTATTAAACCTGTTTGCTCTTAAACTTACAAGAGCCATAGTCCACTTGATGTCCATCTCTTCCAATAGCTCATCACTTATCTGCTCAAGATCTTCATATGTAATCCTTGAATCACTGGGCAAAGAAGCAATGAATGCACACACAGTATCTAGATCTAAACCAGCAGGTTTAATTCTATCAGCGCCAAAGTTGTGTGTGTCAGCGCTTGAATATAAAGCGTTGACAGGATATGATCCAGCGCTGACAGACTGAGATCCAGCGTTGACACATTGAGATCCAGTGGCTGGATGTCCATAGAAGTTCATGGAATCAAATTGGCCTTCACTTTGTGAGAAGAAGGCCATGTTGCTACTGGAAGATTTATTATCACTATCCAAAAGCCATTCATTCTCCAACAGTCTTAGTTTGTTGAAGATGTCATCAAACCTGGAAGTCTTGTGGGTGTTATTGACAAGAATGGATCTTGTCTCAATCTTCCATACATCACCAAGGCTTTTGAGAAAAGTAGCATTCAAGTCAGGGTCATCAATCTGTGTTCCCATGAAGGAAAGTTGACTTGTGATGTCAAGCAATCTACTTCTCACACTGCTGAGATTCTCATTTGGTTGAGCCTTAAAGACAGCATACTCATGCATGAGTTGCTTCTTCTTTTCATCTTTTGTGTCAGCATTGCCACCATGTGCTACTTCAAGAGCTTCCCAAAGCTCTTTTGCAGACTCAAAGCGTTTGTACTTGTGCTGATTCTCATGACCTAAGGCGTGTTTCATGATGTTCAAGATTTTCATGTCCACCCTTTTCTTAGCTATATCTTCAACAGATACAGCTCTTCCATCTCCAGGCTTTTCCTTCTTATCAGCTTCAGGACAATTAGGAACAGCTGTCCTTGTGGCAATAGCAGCAGCAATCTTTTGTGCTTTGTCGAATGTGTTCCCATATTCAACAATCTCCCAAAGAGTATAGTCATGAATAGCTATATACTGCTCAAAGTTAGACTTCCAAAGCTCAAAGTTCCTCGCATCAAACATGGGAATTTTGATACTAGGGTTTGTGGAGTTGTTTTGTAGCAAGGCAGAAGGCTGATTTGTGCCAGACATGATGTTTTTAGGGTTTTGAGAGATTTAGGGTTTTTAGGGTTTGGTGTTTTAGGGTTCTTGCGTTACTTAAAGATCAAAAGTTTCTCAACAAGCTCTGATACCACTTGTTGATCCCAAACTTAGATCGATTAAGCTTTGTGTATACGAGATTAGATCAAGTAATACACGTAGAGAAACCTTTGCTTATGAATAAAGTAACTAAGTGTTATGCGGAATTAACACTTAATCTAAAACACAAAGATGTTAAACAAACTTTCACTTGTATTAGAATGATCGTACTTGATTACAATGAAAGAGGTTTAACTTGCGGATACTTATGAAAACTGATAGTAACTTTAACCTAAAAGATCTTCTTTTATAGATTAAGAAGTCTTGTACAATAAGCTACGAATCAACTATTCTAGGTAAAGATAATAATAGAAAATACAATGTCGTGCTTATCTTTACCATACATAAATAAAGAAACAAATAAACAAATAAACAAAAAGATTCGTATGAAGATATATTCCATCAGTGCTAATCTTCAAGGCTGTCAGCGTTGACTTCTTCAAGTGTCAACGCTTGGCTGTCAGCGTCCAATGTCATCCTATCAGCGCTTGACTTCTTTTTATCAGCGTCTAGTGAACTGACCCATATTTTATTCCCAACAGTCCGGTCTTAGCCGGTCCAGCCCGGTTTTGGACAGAAGCTCACCCCTGCAGTGAACAAGCAATAAAGACATAAAAAGACACAAGTGTTTCGCAGGTGGAAACATGGATGATATAATAGTACTTGTTGGTGAAGTGGTATGCAGTTAACATTACTAATTAACATTTCTTTGGTGCATAGCTATTCATTGTGAAGTATCGCTTCCAATAATATGTTGAATGTAAAAATTTTTATTTGTTCATTATATATTGCTTGTAAAGTTCGACTTCTTTTGTAAAGGGGTAACTTATTTCATTCTAAAAATACAGGAAATCTATCTTTTGTAAGCTTTATCATCCCTTGCATAAATATCCTGCTTACAATAGCATAAGCAATTTGGCAAAATAAATGGCGAAACTTGTATTGCATAGGATAGTCAACTTGTCAAGGAACTCATGATATATAAGGATTTCCATTTGTTGAAGAAATAGGAAAGGTACGCACATGATTCCATCCTGCAAGATCTTATAAGAAGCTAAGAACATCGAGTAACATAAGTGTAACTTATATCAGTGTGTAGTGACATAAGTGTATCTTATATCAATGTGTTTACTGATGTGGACAACATAGCAAGTCATCATCCGGTTACCCTTCCATGGAGTAACATAAGTGTAACTTATATCATTGTTGGGTAACCGAATTAACCAACCCGTGGACATGAGTAACCCGAAAGCACAAAATGAAACTATATTACCTTAGGACAAATGTTTTGTAAACTTTAGTAACTTCTTTATATAATAACCCTTTTTGCATTGGCTTGGCTGAACCTGTGACTACATTTTTTTTATGATTGAATGTTAAGATTTTAAGCAATGAATGTTTCGTTTTTCCTCGACTCACTCGAAATTGATATCCAATTAACGTAAGACTTAACTTGTTCTTGGTAAAATATATTTTTGGTAATTTTGAAAACTAAAAACTTTTGTAATTAAAACTAATTTAAAATTTAAATCTAAATTTAATTAAAACTATTTTAAAACTTAAACAAATTTAAAACTAATTTTTAAAATAAAACTTTAAATCTAAATCTAAATCTAATTTTAATAAGACTAAATAAAAACTTTTAATTAAAATCTATTTTTAAACAAAACTATGAAGACTAATTTTAAATACTATATAAACTAAAATTTAAACTAAATTTAAATACAACTAAAATTTATAAAAGTAATTAAAAATATAATATTTTTTATCTTTTTATTTTTTATAAACACTGAATTAAAGAAAATTAAAATAAAACTTTTTGATTAAATTTAATAAAACTAAAAACTTTGAATTAAACTAATTTAAAAACTGGCATTAAAAATTTAACTGTATTAATGATTTAATGCATAATAGAACACAAAAGTAAGCCTAGATCAATTGGAAGGGGTGCTGGTTGCTAAGCGAGAGGTCTAGGGATCGAATCCCAGCCCAGATGAAATTTGTTTATTATATTTTTTTGGAATTTAAGAAACCAAACAGATAAATGGTATCTGTTTTTAAGCACATCAATATAAATCAGCAAAAATTACATAGCAACCAAATAAGCATTATCAGCCTTAACAAATAAGCAAATATAAGCTGATAATCAGATAAGCATAAAAACAAATAAGCAGATTTAATAATCTATTAAAACTTAAATCAAAATTAACCTAAAAAAAACTGTTAAACAAAAATAACAATAATAGACGACAGATCCAAATAAACTTAAGCTAAAAAAGTAAATCCCAAATAAGCTAAATTAAATAAGCTAATAACAACAAAAAAAAGGCTAAACGAAAATCAAACAAACGCAGTTGAAACTAAATAAGCAGATTAAGCAGACAAAGACTTACAATAATCCAAACACAAACCAACAGTATTCCAAACATAAACATAAACAGATAATAAGCATAAGCTGAATCAAACTAAGCAGACTAAATCATAGCAAAAGTAACAGATTCAAACCAAGCAAATAAACCTAAGCAGATCCAAATAAACACAATTATTCTAAAAATTAAATAAACATCAAAACTAAAGAGATTAAAAAGAACCTGATGTCGATTTCCTTTGAGTCGAAGGGTGGTGCTGAACCCCTTTTGTCACCGAATCAAACACCTCCTTTATACCCAAAAACAATCATCATCATCTTCTCGAACCCACATAAGCTCTCGAACAGTATTTATAATAATTTCCCAGTGGGGGAAATTATTATAATCCACTTTCTTACTTTTTTAATGATTATAAAAAAACAAATAATAATAAAAACAGTTTTAAATTGCAATAAAATAAATTCAGACGAGATTAAATTTAATTAAAAATAAACTTTCATTCATTAATCAAAATCATTACATTACTGGAAAATAAAAAAATACATTAAACCCTACAATCTAATTTGCATAAAAATTAAATCTAATTTAATCCTACTCCTAATTAATTAATAAAACAGTAAAAATAAAGAAAATGGAATAATCTCATTACAAGATGTGGGAGGGATTTTATAGGAAACCCTAATCCCATTTGATGAGTCTTGGTGCCCAAGTTCTTCGATCCTGGCCGCTCTTTTTCTTTTCTCTTTCTTCTTTCTTTAATCAACGGATGGAAACACCACTTGAGCCACGGATTGCCAAGGTGGATAGGGGGTGTGTTTGTTTAGGTTGATGTGGCGGATTTTAATTGGAGTAAGGGTTTGTGATGATGTGTTTTAACCAATCACGAAAGGAAATTAAGCCACGTAGGAAGGAGAAGATGAGGACCACCATGAGAGATTGCTCCGATTCATATGGGGATTTATTTCCCAAGTGTGTGAATCACACACTTTGGGTAAAACCCCCAATTTTTTTGGTTATTTTTGGTGATGGGTAAAAATTAGGGTTTGGGTAAAAGGAAAATGATGTCTGCGTTTTTTTTGGGGAAGAGAAAGTGAAACAGTGAAATCACTTTGTTTGTAACGAAATATAAGAGTGGGTGGGTGGTAATTTATTAATTGTGAGTGGGGTAAGAAGTAAGTAGACACGTGTGTGAGGGTGAGGTGTTAAACGTGTGAGAGTGTGGGATTGTGAAAGTTGACTGGGTAAAAGGTAAAGTTTATTTGTTGACCAGGGTTTTAATAAAGAGTGAAATAAAACTCTTTTTTTTGTTTAACCGTTTGGCTAAGCAAGTGGGCTTGGGAAATTAATGGGCTTGGCCCAATTTTAGATCCATCACATCCGTTTCTTAATCTTTGCAAATGGGCTTTTGGCCCAAATTTTCCAAAGCTTTATTTAAATTTCCATGTAATGGGCTTTTGGCCCAATACCCGAATGTGGGACCCACAAAGTTCGATTATCTTAAAAAGATTTAATCCGCTAAAAATTGAGCTCGATTTCGGCTTCTTTGATTTTTCGTTAATCTCGTGACGGTTTATCCGGTTTTCGTGAACTTGGGCACACTTTTGGTCTTTGACTTTGTCTTCGCCTCTTGTTGGACTTTTCTTCAACATTTGACCGTGAAATACCGTGTTTTCTCTTCTTTTTGATCTTTTGTACCTATTTTACACAAAAACACAAAACCACGCATAATTCCGACTTTTACGATATAAAACACATGATTAGGTCTTGTTTTTCCTTGATTTTAGTGGCAAAAGGATAAGTGTTTACACACTTATTAATAACACACTAAATGTAACACCCCATTTTGACAAGGGAATATCATAGGATAATTAGGCGTGTCATCAAAGCATGCAAGGTAAATGTCTAAAACATTAAATAACCATAAAAGGAAATACCAGAAACAAACATCGGTAGTCTAACATAAGCTCACACACATGAATATAAGTACTGAAAGGAAAGGACTAAACAATGTCTAAAAGAAACGAAGTAAGGTAATGTATGAAAATGCATAAAGTAATGAAGGCTAGATAGCTTCCATTCGTATGCACATACTCACAAGGTCCTAAGTGCGTCCCTAAGCACCTGCCGTTTGGGAACATGAAAAGGAAAATGGCTGAGCAAAACGCCCAGTGAACGGATATATAACATAGCATGAAATGACATAAGCATAATAATACTAATAGCAGCGAAAATGTATAAGTCCTAGATAACCTGGAACATGTTTATAAAACTGGTTTTGTGGTTTAGAAAGACTTATGTTTTATATGAAAACTGTATTTAATTTGCCAATAGCCCATATAGGTCATGAGCTTCCACCGTGCATGAATACTTGGAGGGGTGACCTCATCATGCAGTTAGAGAGGATGCTTCTAATTAAATTAGTCTGGTATGAGGGATCAACTCCTTGTGAAGGATGCAAGGCACACACCACATTCACCATGAAAATCTTATAAAAACATGTAACTAGGATGCACCCATACGCCCCACATGATAATATAAATATATGGCCAAAACTAAAAAAGGGACGCCACGAGAAATCACTCCGCCGTGGGGAAGTCATAATACTAGTGCCTCCAGTGTTATGGTTACGGTACCTCTGTAACTAGATGACATGGCATGCGTGGCTTAGGCATTTAAAATTAAACATAAGCAATCCAAAACATATAAAACAAATACTTGAGAAAAACAGTTGGCTGCAAACGAGGAATCCTAATAAGGAAAGAGAATGTCCATACTGAAGGACGGAATATCCGTACCTTATGTCCAGTGAACGAGGAAGGATGAAAAGATGCAAAGTCCTACGCCGACTTCACTAGTGCTACATAAATAAGGGACATGTATGAGTTGTCTGATTATTGAGTATGTTACTGCTTCTGAGTGTTCTTAACTGATTTTATATGTTCTAGTCTTATTTTACTGTTTTATATGGTATACTATGTTATTCATGTTTTACTTGTCTTCTCATTAAGTATTTTCATCTATTCTTGTATTATTATACTTGTAGTGTAATAATAAGTAACTTTCTAAAAATAGCAGGTTTTCAAAAATAGAAAGTTTTCAAAAATATAAAGTTTACAAAAATAGAAAGTTTCCAAAAATAGACCAGTTTCTAAAAATAAAAAGTTTATGAAAATAGTAAGTATCCTGAAATAGAAAGTTTCCATAAATAGAAATAAGCTGGATTAATAAGCTAATAATATAAGCTAGTGATTTTTAATAATATATTATAAGTCATGATGATTATTAGTAAAGTTTATTAAATACTTAGGTTAAAATGATTATTAATTAATAATAATAGTACATAGTTTATTAATTAATAAAATATCATGGTTTAAAAATAAACTTTACCTTATATGATTTTAATTAAATTGAGTCATGTTTAATTTAATTAAGTCTAATGGAATACTTAGGTTATACATATTTTATTAATTTAATAAAATAACCTAAGTCATGAATTATTAATAATTATTAGTTCATGTAATTTAAATAAAATAATTAATTAATGAACTACAGTGTAATAAAAACACTTAGGTTAAAACTTGTATTATTAATCTAAATAATATAACGTAAATTCATGTTTTAATTAAATTAATTAATTAGGCATGTGAATTACTTTAATTAACTTGTGAAATAATTAGCAACATATCCCGAGCCCGAAGCCCTAGACAAAAACAACCCGAGACCAAACACCCCCAAAAGGCGGTTGGTGGTTTGGCCGTGGCTCACATCGGCGCTGCCGGTGCCACTGGTCGAGTAAAGTTCCCACCGGCTTAAGCCGGTGGTTGCCCCTGCTTGTCTCGTGTACCCACTGCCCGAACAAAACACACCCCGGCTTGCACCGGGGTTACCTTTTTCTGTCCGAGAATGACACCGAGCCCCAAAGGAGGGTCTCGGTCCCCTTGCTGTCCGAACACACAGCCACACCGAGCCCCTTGGGGTCTCGGTTGGTGAACCAAAACAACACCAAGACCACGGTCGGTCTCGGTTGGTGTGCATCCGAATAAACAATCAAAAAAATCCTCTCAATCTTGTTTAATTAAATCCAAACATGTTTTACCCATTGTTTTTAAAGATTAAACCTCATGTGTTCATAATTAAAATTAAGTAAATAAAATATGAAGGTTTGTGATTATACCGTATATGTGGATGAGTGTGGAATTGAAACACGAATATAAACACATATCAATCCAAGATCAAAACACGACGATGAATCGTCCTTGTGTGGTGGCTGTCGCGGTTTCAAGAACAAGGAGGCTAGGGTTTTTAATTTTTTGTAAAACCCTGTAATATGAAAACCTGTGTTTTAGTTTTTACTAGTTATTTCCAAAATGGGCTAGGCCCCTCCTCTCTTTGATTGTCGCGGACACCAAAGCCCACAACGGGTAAACCAGGCCTTATTTCATGTTAGTTTATTATTCGTGTTCGTTAGTATGTTTAAATGTTCGTGTTAGTTCGTGTTTTAATATTCGTGTTATAATTATTATACGTAATAATTATTTATCGTGCATAATAACATACGTAGTTTCTCGTAATTAATATTCGTCACACGTGTTCATAACATAAATGAAAAGTTTTAATTAGTTCGTATGTTTACGTGGTGTAATGTTCATGGTATTTATATGCGGGTTTTACACTAAAACTAGATAAAGATCAAACACATTATGCATGTGCCTAATCAACTTATTGAAAGCAAAAAAAGATAGTAAGCCCTTCGGCTAGCTTTGCGAGTAAGGTGCATCCTACGCTGACTTTAGGATTACCAAATACTCTTTGAAGATGTGACATGGCAGGTAGGACAACCATAGCTTCATTTGAGCCCATAAATGATTTGTAAGGTTCATTAGGTAGTTCATTAACCTTACATACACTCACATCATCTCCCCCTCTAAATTAGGACTTGAACTCAAGTCCTCAAGGTAATCATCTTCTAAGTAAGGCGTTAGATCTCAAACATTGAACGTACTAGAAACGAAGACATCTCCCGAGAGTTCCACTTTGTAAGCACTATCACCAAAATGTTCCATCACCTTGAAAGGATCCTCGGATCTTGGCATTAGCTTGTTCTTTCTTTTGGAGGGAAATCTATCTTTACTTAAACGAATCCACACTAGTTCACTCGGAGAAAACGTAGGTTGCTTGCGGTTCATGTTTTCCTTAGCCTTGTACATCTCGTTTGCCTTTGCATTTCTGGCCTTTACTTTCTCGTGAAACCTTTTGATCTCTTTGCCCTTAGTTTTAGTTTCATTGCTTGTTGTAGGCTCAATTGAAAGAGTAATAAGATCAATTGGAGAGAGAGGGTTAACACCATAACATATTTCAAATGGAGTTTTGCCCATTAAGTAATTAGGATCCCGGTTGAAAGCCAATTCAGCATTAGAAAGCTTGATATCCTAATATTTCATAGTCTTCTTAACCAAAGTTCTTAGTATCACTCCAGTGGTCCTATCAGTCAATTATGTTTGTCCATCAGTTTGTGATGGTGGGAAGTGATGAATATGAGCCTAGTTCCCAAGAGCTTCCATAATGTCTTCCAAAAGTAACTTAAGAATTTAGCGTCTCTATCCGAAACAATTTTTTTAGGGATTCAATGAAGACGAACTATCTCTTTGAAAAATAGGACTGCTACAATAGATGCATCACTCGTTTTGGTGCATGGTATGAAATGTGCCATCTTTGAGAAATGATCAACCACTACCATGATAGAATCCTTCCCCTTTTGAGTTCTTGTTAATGCTATAATTAAATCGATGCTTAAGTCTTCCCAAGGCTGATTTGGAGTAATGAGAATGAGTATATAACCATTTATGGCATGTAGACTTAGCTTGATGACATGTTGAACAACAAATAATAAGAGTTTGAACATCTTTTATCATACAAGGCCAATAAAAGTATACATTTAGAATCTCTAGTGTCTTAGTGTTGCCAAAGTGACCCGCCAATCCACCACTGTAAGCTTCTCTTATCAACAAGTCTCGAGTTGATCCTTTAGGACAGCACCGATGCCAACACCACTTGCATCACATTCAAGCTCAAAAAGCATATCAAAATTAGGTAAAGCAAGTATAAGTGCTGAACTTAGCTTATCCTCAAGCATTCAAAGGATGTTTAGGCTTATTTATGCCACTCAAAAGTCCCTCTTTTAAGACAATTAGTGATAGGTAAAACAATTATAGAGAAAGTTTTTATAAATATTCTATAGAAAGAAGCTAAACCATGGTAACTTCTTACCTCTGTTATAGAAGATGGAGTAGGCCAAAATTTTATTTCTTCCACCTTTGATGGGTCCATAGAGATTCCTTCTTTAGAAACTACAAAACCAAGAAACACCACACTAAGTGTTCTTCTTTAGAAACTACAAAAAGATCTGGCTCTGATACCAAATTCTGATGTGAGTTTGAGTAAGTACCCGCTAAATTAATCTATAAAGGAAATAATCCCCCAAGATTAAAGGGAAAGTGAACACTCCAAACCACCAAGATTCAAGATCTCTAAAGGAAATGAAGATTGAAAGTAAATAGGGTTGAACTTCAATCAAATTCATTATCTTCTTTCTTTTTGCTCACTCTATTATATATAGATATACAAATTTCAAACATTGACATAAGTTTAGTACAAATTGGAAATGAAATTGGCCTGCTAGTACAAAAATAGCAGCCAATAAGAAACAAACAGATTTATAGCAATTTTGGGGCAACTTTTCTAAATCTTTAGTCTTCTTTTGTACATTGGCTTGGTTGGACCTTTGACTACATTTTTTTATAAATGAATAACACAATAAAACTAGACTAGAATTAAACACATTATGCATGTGCATGATCAACTTATTAAAAGCAAATAAAGATAGTAAGCCCTTAGGCTAACCTTGCAAGTAAGGTGCATCATAGGCTGACTTTAGGATCACCAAATACTCCTTAAAATATGACATGGCAGGTAGGACAACACAAACTTCATTTGAGCCCATAAATGATTTGTAAGGTTCATTAGGCAGTTCACTAACCTCAGATACACTCGCATCAAAACTTATATGAATCCATAAGCCACAAAATTAGAGCTTATTCTATAGGGTTAATTTTTGAAATGCCCCAAAATGTCACTCTATTTATTTTTTTACACCAACAAAACCAAAAATTTTTAAATGCTTTATATGAATTATTTAACTTAATAAAAAATAACATAATTGTACTTTATTCCTTATGACAACAAGTATACATGTGTAAAATTAAAAATGACACATGTTTATGTGTCTTTGTTATGCAACCTATTTCTATTGTTCATGCGATTTGTACTAAAAAATTAATTTTATAAAAAAATGTTTTTACTATATGAATTTAGTACTTATTTTTATGGGACTTGTATTTTTTTATAAAAATATATATATCGAAATAATATATTTATGAAATTATTTTCTTATATATATTTTTTTATATTTTTTAAATAAAAACTTAGTAAAATATAAAAAATAAGCGAAATAGTCTCTTTTTTATATTAACCGTAAAATAGATTCTTTTTTTAACGACAACTTAAAGTAACTATTGATTTTAATATTTTATATATTCTTTATTAAGAAAATTTGTAGAAACTAGAAGGAGGGGGGGGGGGGGGTTCAATAGTTTCTCTTGTTTAAGGTCCTAATTAAAAATCCTTTTAATAAGGTTTGTCCCAAAATTACTTTTTACTTAAAAACTAGTTTCATAGTTGTTGGGTTCAATTCTAATGCATTAACAATATCTAGTGCAAATGAAATGCAATGTAAGAATGAAATCATAAGTAAAGACAAAGGAAAGAAACAACCTAAGGTACGACACCAAGATTTATAGTGGTTAGGCAACGAAGCTCTCTCTTTGTTACTACTCCACTCATCGAGTATACCTTAATCGAGATTTCCACTATATCCACAAGCTCCCTTATTGGAAGAGAAATCCTTACAACGTCACTTACATTATTTTCCGACACTAAGCTAAATGTAGAGACCTAATCTTAGTTGGGACCAATCTACACACGTCGCCTACTTCACCATTTTCCGACACAAGGCTAGATGTCGAGTTCTAATCGAAAGCTAGAACCAATTTTCGTCACCCATCTTCTTTTCCGACACAAGGCTGATGTCGAGTCCTAATCCAAAGCTAGAACTAATCTTCACAACTCTTCACTTTCAAGTTTAGTGAGAACTCACAAGACACATACATACTCACTTTGTAGTTTAGTGAGAACTAACACATAACACTTATTACAACTCAAAAACACATATCCAAGTATACACATGTAACTTGGATCTACACAAGAGAAATACAAGTATACACATATACAATAGATTTACACAAGACTGATCCAAGTATTCACAAATACCCTAGATCAACACAAGACAGATCCAAGTATACATAAATACATTGGATCTACACAAGACTAGATTAAATAAAATGATGAACATGACTATATCTAAGGAAGGATGATCTTCATAAAGCTTCATCTTTAATTATATCACAAATGTGTGAGTGATCTTCTCTTTGGACAAGTAAAGAAGAGGATCAAGAGGATAATCATAAGTAAACATACTTAACAAATTAAGTAATCATTTACTAATGATTAAAGAACATAGAAAAGAGATAAGAAGCAGAAAGATTTGTCCAAAAAGGTTATTGGAAAATGAAAATATGATCCACTATTTATAGGAGACAAAAAATACGGTTCTCTGAGCGCGGTTCCATAATTAGCCTGCGGTTCATTATCATTTAAGAACTGCATAGCTACTTAAGGAACCGCGAGTAGTAGTCTCCGCTAGGGGTGGAAACGAGCCGAGTCGAGCTCGAGCTCGCTAGAGCTCGAGCTCGGCTCGTTTAAGTTTTAAAAAGCTCGAGCTCGAGCTCGGCTCGTTTCGAGCCTTATTATATAGGCTCGGGCTTGACTCGTGGTATGGTAGACAAGCTCGGGCTTGGCTCGAGCTCGGCTCGTTTATACGATTTTTCAATGTAAAAATAAAACTTGGCTCGAGCTTGGCTTGTATTATATTTAAATTAGGATCGTTAATAAGCTTGTTATTTAGCTCATTAAAGAGTTCATATATAAAACATTAGGCTCGTTAAGGCTCGCGAGCCCAAACGAGCTTTATACGTAAAGCTCGAGCTCGTTTAATAAACGAGCTGCAACTTAGGCTTGAGCTCGAGCTCGATCTCGTTTAGGCTCGGTTCGTTTGAGATTTTTACCGATCTGATCTCGAACTTTTAACGAGCAGCTCGGCTCATTTCCACCCCTAGTCTCCGCTCCTTTTTGTCTTTTAGTGAGGAAATGTTATATGGGATAGTTTAAAACCTCAAAGGATATTCATATTGCATTTGGAATATGCCTATTCAAATTTTCATTTTCTATTTTAATAAAATATTTTCTTAAATATAAAGTTTATTAAAATCTTTTGTCACATTTGTATAAATGTGAGTTTTGAGGTTAATCAATTTCTATGTTCACAAAACATGATTAAGATATGTTTGTGTAAGACTTAAATGATTATTACATTGATGATAGTGTTTGTTGAATAATTCGTCTTTCAGTTGTCTTTAACGATAAATGTCTTTACACTTTGTCGTGATCAAAACTAAGAAATATCAGTTAACACTGATAATGTTTTTAGGCATTTGTTGCGTTAAAAATCTCACCCTTTTTTATTACGACAAAGTATAAACTCATTTATGTAAAAACAAAAGTTTTCGAATTATTAACGATTTTATCACTATCATTCTCCCCCTTTGTTGAAGCAAAAAGGTTAACACAAGTCTTTGAAGGAGAGAATAATCGACTTTGCTAGTAGCTCCCCCTTGGTGCTTACTGCCCCTTGCTTGGGGCACCAAGTGATTGAGCTATGGTGACAAGCTACATACAAAGGTTAGTAGAAAGAGAAGAAACACCAATGTATATACTATAGTCACTACCTACTAAGTAACCTGAGAGGGAGGAAGAAAAGAAATCTTAAATTAAAAGTAAGTATTTGCTAAATATGTCCAAAGAGAGTGTTTTGACAAGATTAATTCACAATTGTGAAATAAAGGTAGAAAAGAAACATCCACGCCAATTGTAGTTAAAAAATGCCAAAGGGTTAAAAACTTAGAATTGTTGGAATCACCTAAACAATTGTAAATTTTAACCATAATCAACTCTCAACAATATGTGTGATAAAGAATAAGTTAAACAAGAAATAACACACATATCAATCATATTACAAAAATATGAAAGAGCATACAAAGATAATATTCATACACAAAATATAAATATTAACACAATACATATTGAAAATAAACAACATAAGCATAAACTATTCTAGTAGAGATAGTCCTCCAAGAATGCTTAGGTTTTTATTTGACTCAAATAATAAGAACACAAAGTGTGCTTTAATTAGTAAAATAAGACGAGGGTTCATCATTTGAAAATTTGCTCACAGGAACAAATACTTTGAGAGGAGGTCGAGTGAGAAGAAATTCAAGAAAATTCAACTTGTCATAAACATGAGCAATTTCAATTTTTTGAAATCAACAACACGCACACGAGCTTCCATGATGCAATACAAAGTCGTTTGATGGGGGAGGACCATCAAAATAAGAAGGAGGTGGTGGAGAAGGAGATTGAGGATAAGAGAGGTTTTCACAATGCCTAGTGAGGTTAGGTAAAGAAGAAAGGTCATTGAGATAAGGTATGTTGCAAGGTTTAGGTGGTGGCTGAAGAGCTTCCCTTCCTCCGGTAATTGGATTGATTGAGAAAGTATCATTCCAATACTCAATAGGAGAGAAAGAAGAAGTCTTGCAAGGTTTGGGAGAAGAGGAATCAAGATGATCCTTGTTCTTCTTGATGCAAATGCGTCGAATCGAAATTTTTGGTTTCTTAGAAAGCTTAGAAGAAGAAGCTTTGGGTTTATAAGGTTGTGACAAAGATATGTCAAGGTTAAGATTAGAAGAAGAAGACATTGTGAGGGATGAGAAAGAGAAGTCCCAAAATGGGAAGGTTTAAAGAAAAAATACAAGGCAAAGAATAAAAAGAAAACCAAAAGGTTTCAAGGAATGTTTAGCCAAAATAAGCAAAGAAACAATCTTGAAAAAGATTTAGGTCAAAGAAGAAAGACAAAAAACGAGCTAGAAAATGGTTGTTGTCCGCTGTTCTTTAAAAGAACCCGCGGTTCATTAAAGATAATGATCCGCACGGAATTTATTGAGCCGCCTACAATGGACACAAAAATCCGACTTTAGAAATTTTTGAGAAAAGTCTAGACTTTTTCAAAATCAAGTAAATCTTGGATTTTTACTCTAATAGCACTAGGTTAGGATAAGGTTGCAAAAAGGGCAACATACTCACAAAGAGTATCTTGACAAAGGGTGACAAAATATTTAGATAACATTTTGATCCAATTTTAGTCAAGTTTTAGAGGTTATAATAGATTAAGGTTCAATTTTAATTTAAATTAAAGTTGATTAATGTGAGAACACAAAGGTTATAACACAAAACAAAGATGATCTATTAAAACATCTTCATGAAAAATTCATGAAGGAAACCAAGTATCAGAAAACAAAACAACTAACTACTACAATAGCTAGCTAATCTAATTCTTGATTAAGCAATCTTCTTTGGCTTGTTTTCTTGAAAAGATATTTTCAAAAATAATCATTCATCTCCTAGGAGGAGGAGAATTGGTGAATAAAGTTAACAAGAAACTTTACAACTTAGTGTGAGCCCCAATCATCTCCATCCTAAGGATGTCAATGAGGTTAAAATTATTTAAGCAACATAAATAAATAGTCCCATTGCTCATAAAGTAATCAAAGAAGTGTGGATCACCCATGAGGTTAGAAAGAGGAACACCCAAAAGTGGAGTGTTAGTAGGAGGAGAAGGCATGGTGTCCAATGGTGATATGGGTGAGTTTGGTGGAGTAAAAGGTAAGGTTGTCAAAGGCTCAAGAAAGTCATTCACTAAGGGAATGCTTTGGATAGGTTGGGGGTTCACATCCAAGAAAGGACTAGGAGTGAAAGGTGAGGATAACTCATTCATTGTTGATTAGAATGAAGAATTGGTAGAACCATGGGAGTTGTTATTACCATGGGAGTGGTTATTAACGAAACAATAAAGTATCGGGTTTTGGCTAGCTCTTGAGCATTAAGTCCATGTCCTACCACCTTCTTTTACCTGACCGCTTTAGGAAATGACTAACCCATGAGCTTGGAAAGCCATAGAAGCATCTATCTGGAGTAATGTTGAACTTCCTTATGCATTCTTTTGTTAACTTTTTTGATTCAAGTTCCAAACTGTAAGTTAATGGATTGAGTAGCTGGTATTCTTCTTTTTTTGAACATTTTTCGTGTACATGCCCATGTTCTATGCAAAGAATAAGAAGCACATTTTGAATATTTTTGAAGTACATACTATATACCCATGTTCTATATAGAGAAGCAAGAACTATTATGTACTAATATAAAGCAAAATATACAAAAATGAAAATATATTATCTGCCCACATGCAGGATTGAATTATAGACCTCCAGTTTACTAGACTGACGCTCTACCACTGAGCTATAAGGGATTCTTGTTTTGGGAAATATAAAATCACAATGAATTCTTGCATCAGGTTAGAATTTTAACCGAACAACAAAATAACTAAAGATATATATGATCAACTAGCTTTATTGTTTACAAATTTGATAACTGATATGATCTATATATGTTAGGTTTTATCGTACAAGTTTGGATACAGTGAATTCTCTAAAATGACAAGTTAACTTTAGCTACCATGTAGAGTACAAAGTTTTCTGGAAAACGGAAGTGAAGTGTTTGTTTTACACTATCCATATCAGGGTCAAAATCATGTATTTCCTCGAATGCTAGGACACGAGGCTTGAGGGTATGTTCTTATTAGGTGTTCTTATGCTTACTTCTAGTATTAATATCAGATTTGATACATGATCTGAGAATAGGGTTGTTGAGAGTGTTGGTGAAGGGGTGATTGATCTTTAGCCAGGGGATCATGTCCTGCCTGTTTTTACGGGCGAATGTAAGGAATGTGCTCATTGCTAGTCCGAAGAAAGCAACATGTGTGATTTACTGCAACAAGGATCGTGAAATCAACGAAAAGCCTATTTTTCATTTGGTTTTAACCTTTACTTTCAATGAGTATACTATTTCTCATGTTGGATATCTAGCAAAAATTAACCTCGAAGCCCCTTTAGACAAAGTTTGCGTCTTAGTTTGCGGGATCTCTACAGGTAAAAAATAAGTGACAGTAGTTGTCAATTTCGTTCCATTTAATTTGCTTTGTTAATGTTATCTTAAGCATATTGATTTAGGAATTTTAGGCGTAGGTGCTACTTTCAATGTTGCAAAACCAAAAAAGGGCTCATTTGTAGCGGTTTTTGGACTGGGAGCCGTGAGACTAGCTGTGAGTTATTTCATATTGCAACTAATCTTTAAACATGTAATATACTATTAATGGTGCTAATTATTTATTTGTGATCAGGCTGATGAAGGTGTTAGAATTGCTGGTGCATCATGGATCATTGGTGTTGATCTCAATTTCAACTGGTTAAACTTGGTAAGTTTTAACACAAGTCTAAAGATTTGTTAAGCCAATCCATTTAATGAAAACTAATAATACATTCCTTTAATTAAACAACAAATAAATTTGGGGTGACTCCAAAAGACTACACGAAACCAGAAGTGATTGCAGAAATGACTAATGGTGGAGTTGATAACAGTGTTGAATGTACCGGCCATATTGATGCTCTAATATCTGCTTTCGAATGTGTTCATGATGTATTTACTTTGATACCCTTCTATAGTTCTATTCGTAATATTTGGTGTTTTTGCTAACAAGATAAAAAATAATTGAGAGTAACAGGGCTGGGGCGTTGCTGTTCTTGTGGGCATTCCACATAAAGATGGCGTTTCCAAGACAAGTCCTCTAAATCTCTTGAACTGAAGGACTCTCAAGGAAACCTTTTTTGGAAACTATAAACCTCGTTCTGATATTCCTTTTGTGGTCGAAAAGTATATGAACAAGGTAATTAGCCCCATGACTTCAAAATTCTTAACAAAAAGGAAAATACTAACTAGAAGTCTATGATTGGAAATTTAATTAACAAGTTTTGGTTTATCTATTAGGAACTTGAGTTGGAGAAGTTCATAACACATAAAGTTGAAGGTTTATGAAATTCAAAACAATTATAAAAACATAATTTAAGATCAAAGCACGTAATAGCGGAAGTGATTAAAACAAGATCATAATAACACATTCATAATTAATAGAATTAAGATTACGTATCTTTTAGCTATGCGATTCCAATAAGCAAGAACGAATCACCAATTAGGGTTTATGAGGATCAATGATAAACCCCTTAACGTTTTGTTGATCGATCCAAGATATAATCAATAGTGAGATTATATTACGTTCTTGTACACACGCATAATAACGAGTTAACCTTAATAATAGTATGTATAAAACGAGCTTAAATATATAGTGGAAAATCGACCCAACAACCCTAGAGAAGGGCTAGGACTCGACTACAAAAACCAAACGAATCCCCTTTGGGGTTTTCGTCCGATTGCAAAAAGAGGGAGAGGAAAAGCGATTTTGGGATAAAAATCATGTGAGACATCATGTGTTTATATAGGGGTGTTAAACTTAGCCTTCAAGCTAAGCTATCGCAAATTAGGAAATAAAAATCTTTTCCTTTTTCCTCCCTTTAACTCCACCGATCGGAACCACCACCCAAGGGGTGTTCCGGAATCTTCTTTTCCTCTTCTTTATTATTCCATAATAATCTTTAGTCCTTAAATCTTAAAACTTAACGACGGTTAAATGGTTAAAGCTTGATTTGCTTAAAAAATATATAAATACATTTATTAATAAATTAACTATTTACGTATTATGTGCAATCTCGTAATCCCGAGTTTGATCCTAACACACGACTATTATATTTTTACGTCCATAAAACTTACAGCTCCCACTTGGACATATTTTAATAGTGTGATCACATTGGTTAGCGTCTAGTTACTCGCCGATGCCTCTAGTACGACTCGAGTAAGGTTTCCTGGATAAAAATTTTTAATGATTCATCGTTATTATTATTCTTTCATTTATAATACAACTTTAATAAGGATATGGATCACAGTCATTTCTTATTTATCTATTATGTTTGTCGTTCATCAAATTCAGTAAGATTACCAAAACTTCTAAACATAGTTTAGAACGAATTTGGGTGCGGCCACACAAACATCTGACTAATCCCACGAGGGGTCCATCTGTATTAAAATCCAAAATGAATTTGGAGGAAAAAAAATCCTATATTGACTACAAGCAAAACTTATGAATTTTGCAACACTTCTGAAAATAACCCTTATGGCCACCAGTTACGTATAGCGTTAGATTACTTCCTAGAAATGCACTAGATTCATGACAGTTTCCTGGTATCTCAGGTCTGAGGATAACTATTTATGATTTACTTGATGACAAAGATCCATAAAGTATAATCATATAGTTGGGGTAAGTCCTGTTAGCCGTATTTAAACTGATGGTCATATAATATATCGTTGCGAAGCTCATGAAAAATGCTACTCAACGGTGTCAAGAGTTCTTATATAGTGTTATGTATGTAACGGGAATTAATCCCGAACACACAAATGAGGAAGGCCTTTCTACACAAGACCTTGTACTACAAAAGGTCTAAGCCTCCTCATTTGTGTGTGTGTTTCTATTTTGTTATTTTAGAGAGAGAAAGTGTGTTTGTTTCTCTCACTAGGAAAAACACCATACTTTGTATTCTTCTTTATATTCTCATCTTAATCTAATCTTTCTTTTTTTTTGTTTTAATCTTCATCTCTTTATTTTTTAATTAGTCATGTGATATAGTTTATCAAGTGGTATTAGAGCCAAAGGATTCGTGGCTAGCGGTTTGGTGTTGTTCTAGTCGATATATTTTTGTGGGTTTAAGGTAATAAAGCTCGAATCTTGAATTTTCTTTTGCGTTTTTGTGGTTTAAATTTGTAGACAAATCGACTACATAGATGTGGTAGTGATTTGGGTTACTTGATTTGGTTAAAAACGCAATTTTTTTGGTTATTTGGATCATTTTCGGCTTGATTCTCGATCAACAGTGTCTTTGTATCCGAGAAAAGTCAGCCATAGTTCTAAAGGGTTTTATTCCGAAAATCTTCTTGTTTTATTCCGAAAATCTTTAAGTTTTTTACCGAAAATCTTCAAGCTTGGTATTCCGAGAAACATAAGAAACTTATTCCGAAAACTTAAAGAAAGTATATTCCGAAAACCTGTAGAAAGTGTATACCGAAAAGAAAAGCAGAAGAAAGAATATTCCGAAAATACACAGAAAACATATTCCCAAAACACATTCCGAAAATCCAAAGAAAACACATTCCGAAAATTTAAAGAAATCACATTATGCAAAACATATTCCGATAATCCTAAAGAAGAATATTCTAAAAATATTTAGAAGATTTATTCCGAGAATCGTTCGAAGATTTATTCAGAAAATCATCGAAGAAGAAAATTCCGAAAATCTTTTACAAGATTTATTCCGAAAATCTTTTGGAAAAGTATCCCGAAAATCTTGTGGAGAATATTCCGAGATTGATTTGGAAAAAATTTCAAAAACGTGAATTTGATAATGGTCTTGGAATTTTTGGTTTCCTAAAAAGTCATAATTAGGGGATTTCAACTACATTTCTCGTCAACAACACACGTTCTTAATTCTGCTTTTTATGAATTGAGATCCTAACCTTCACACGACTTTTAGGATGATGTATCAACCAGAAATTGATGTTGCGGGTACTGAGAATCGCGATCGCACTGCTAAAAAGAAGAGGGATGATGCCTACCTCCAGACTCAGCTTCTTATAGCACAAAAGGAAGAAGCAGGAATTCCACTTCTAGCTGATGAGTTTGATCTCATGGCATCTGCAGCAGAATATGATGAGGAAGAAGAGGTGACTACCGACTCCATCTTGATGGCAAATTTGCAGCAAGCATCAAGATCTGGAATTCAGGCTGATAGAGCTCTCGTCTATGATTAAGAGGGTTCCACTGAGGTACATCCACGTTTCAAAGATAATGAGATATATAATATGTCTAATCAGGAGGAAGAGTATACTGAGTCACTTGAGCCCTACATTGAGACACACGGGGATCAAATGAATAATAGTAATATTATTTCTAATACGCCCAGTGTGGACCTTAGTGGAGATCAAGTAGCCCAGCCTACAACCCTTCCTGACGAGACGCATGCGTACTATAAATCATTATTTGATAAGCTTGCCAAGGATGTTGCTCATGTGAATGTGGATAATAATAAGTTTAGAGAAACTAATGCCAAATTGAGCACTGAGCTTGTGGGATATAAGGAACGGGAGAAATTTTTTGAAATTCTTCATGCAAAAATTAAGGAACTTGAACAAGCTCATGCTACATCGGTTTATCATGAAAAATGCACCACTAAGAAATTAAATGCATTACATTTAAGTAGTGCTAAAAAGATAAGCGAATTGAATGATAAAATCACCTCTCTTAATAAACAGCTTTCAACTAAACAATCTATTATTTCTGATCTAAAAGTAGAAAGAAAAAAGTTGAAACATGATTTCAAAATTCAGGAAGATGGGCTTCTTGAGGATATTTGCAATGCTGAGGATAAGATTAGGGAATTAGACAACCTGTTGATAAAACATGGTCAACCTATGCAAACTATTAACATGCTCGCCCCCAAAGTGAATGACATGTATCACACCCGTTACAAATTGGCTTTATGTTGTCCTCTTCCTCCCAATCCTGAATGTCTTAAGCAAGCTCATGCCACCCAACCAAGTTTATATAATGGTAATGTGTTGCTAGATAAGCATGATCCTCCTGTTGTGTGTGATTCGGAGGAAACCTTGAACTTGCCGAATAGAGTCGTTTACGATTGAAAAAGGTTAATAGAGAAATCACATCGGTTTATTATCCGAAAATTAATCCTCTAACAACTTTTGTTCTGTCTAAAACGAGTACTGAAATGCTTTTGATACCAAGTGAGGAATTGTCGGACGACCCTCCTAAACTGAGTGTTGCACGACGATACCTCAACGAGGTAAAAGATAAATTTTTCATTCTTAAACGTGTGGTTAATTCTAAAATTACTGGAGGATATTTTACATCACCCGTTCATGTGGAGTTACAAAAAGTGCTTCATACCAAAATTAATCCGATTATTAATCAAGTTGACGCCAGGATAGGCGGTTTTGAAATCGCTTTTCTAAAAGAAGCAGTCAACTTTGTTGAAGACTTTAAATCTCTAGAAAAGGATGCTGATGAATCTCGTGATAGAATTAAAATTCTGGAAAGCGATCTTGAACGTCTGTCGAAAGCAAGTGACAGTGGGGATTGTGTTGATCGTAACCCCATTGCGCTACATATCTCTGTGTCGGATAATGAAGCCCTCCAACACGAGCTTGATCGTGCGAAAGAGAAAATGGAGTCTTATGTCATTAAAAAGGATAACAAATTCACCGATCTATGGAATAAATATGTCAAAAAATGTGATGAATGCAAATATGACAAAATTTCGTACGATAAAGCTTACAGTGAAATGCAACAAACAATAGAACGGTTGCAAGCTCAGTTAGGAGGTGAATGTCGTGAAAGTGAGTTTTGTAGGATATTGTAAATCTATGCTTAATGTAGAGAGAGAAAGAGATAGAAAGATGGTGAGAACACACACACACTTAGAGAGAGAAAGTATGAAAACACACTTTAACTATGTGTATTATGAAGTGAACCAACACCCTCTCCAACTAAGGAGAGGGTTTATATACCCAAGCCCATGAGATGGGCTTGGGCTTACAATGTGCCGCCGGCTTCACACAAGTTGTGGGCTTGGCTTGGTCATGTTTGAATAATAAAGAAAAACTAAACTACGAGCTATTACTTATACTATTGTTTGAGTGATCGATCCTTTCTAATACGTAAAACGTATTTCCAACAATCTCCCCCTAAGGGAGGTCACTCCAAACAAGGGCGTTGCCCAAGTTACAATAATGAAATAAACCTAGCATACTATGCTTTTCTTGAGCTCGTAGTCTTCGTCTTTCTTTTCTTTTTCTTTTCTGATGAACATGTTGATGTGATCTTAGATATCAATCTTGAGCATTAATCTCTTGCCTTGATCTTGTGCATCCTTCACTTGTGATCTTCGCCTCTTCATGACTTCACGTCCCACATACTTATACCTTTGTAATTCTGGAAAGATTCAGAGTTTGATACAGCGGAAGACTTGACATTTAGGCTTTCTTGAATTATATGAAGTATTAAGTGCGTAAAGTATAAGCACGCGGGAACGACTTCTTCTTGGACACCGCAACGCCACTGTCTTCGAATGTAGTAACATAAGTAGACACGAATGGAATGGCTTTGAGAATTTCATTCTATTTCGGTAGCATTTTACCTCCGGTCGGTGAAGACCGTTGGACGATATTAAATATCGTATTTGTGGCAGGTAGATTTAATTAAAAATCTCATTGACAAGATTTCATGGGTAAATCCGTTCTCTTTACTCGATCGTCCAAAGCTGACTGCGAACGTAAAGAGTGAATCCTTTGGATAGAATTATCCGCATGATTGAAGCCGTCAATTCCGATTCCTGGAAAAAGTTTAATTCATTAAAGAATCGCACCATCGTTGCTTTCCAGTTGTCACGAGCTTGATTCATATTGAATCTTGCAAATTACCTATCAAGTGCTGTTTGAGGTTAACTACAGAAGGATTTCCACTCAACACAGTGAACACTAAGGTATCACTCTGAGTGTTCAGGCAAGATCACTGAGATATTGTGTAGAGGCCTGGAATGTGTTTAAATTAAATTAAGAATTAAACAACTATTGCTTTCTAATTATCACAAGTTTGATTCATAAAGAATCTCACAAGTCACTTACCATGAGCTTTTTGATATTCACTTAAGAAGGATTTCCATCTTCATTTGTAAATACTTGCGTATTACTCGGATGTTCAGGCAAGATCATGAAGATTTTGCGTAGGACTCTTAAGATCTTTCTTACTTTTCACAGTGTGTGAAGAAGAAAGGAAATATGAAAGTGTGTCCTAATGAGATATTTGATGATCTCAAATGGCTCTATACTCGATCGTGCATTTTGTATTTTAGTGATCGGAGGTTGGAGAGGAGTGCCACCATTTCAATACCTATTTATTCGGATTGAATAAATCGATAGATAACATGTTGTCTCCGTGTGAATACAACAAATACCTTTTGAGAGATATCTGAGTTAGCTGGGATGGGTTGTGTAATGCATCACTGGGTCCATGATGTCTATCTTCAATATCGAGCATTATTAAAATGATCTCAATAGCGTATGTGTTGACCCGATTTCTACCTAAGGTTGTAAGGAGGGCTTCTTTCTTTAGACCCTTTATCTTTACAATTCTTTTTCATTCTTCAACCCCTTCAATGCTTACCAATACGTCATAAATAGCACCTTGTTGTGATTGTTCCAGTGCTAACTTAAGTACTTGGTCGGCATTCAGCTACGATCACAATCTTCCATATCTTTCCTAAGGACTACTATTTCTAGCTATGGAATGTCCTTGGAAAGATTCCCCCGGTTTTAGAAGAATCATTGGACTTAACCTATCCTACCGTCCTTATGTCACCATGATGCGTTCTTTGTGAGTATACACAAGTTTTAAATTTATACAAGGATTACCGAATAAGCTAAGAACACACGGGCAAGTATGACCCTTTCGTTTGTAGCTAGCTTGTTGTGGTAAGCCGAGGTCGTTCACTAGGATTTGGGTGTTTTCGGTTGTAAAGAATCTTAGTAACAATGTAACGTTGGTGGTAAAAATGGTTGTCACTCCCACAATTACCATATAAGTAACAACTAAGCAAATAGGAACAAGTAACACTAGAAAGATGATTAAACTAATAAGATGAGATAACAATAATAATAAAGGTACTTGCTTAGAACTAATATTCATTTCAGTTGAGTGAATAGATTATCGGGTATATATTTAAGGAATAGCACACAAATTATAAGTATACAATTCCAAGTCAATGGGTAATATCATGGAATTGCACATGACACGGTTTAGAATGAAGAACCCTTTCGACCTATGATCAATATTATAAACCGGCAATTAAATCCATTTGTGAGAAGTATGATTTTATCCAACTTGTTCATTAGAGCCCTTTCGACCTATACTCTAGATTAAACCTTTATAAATCCATTTAACTTGTTTACTCATGGTTGTCAATCATGATACACCAAACATATATGCGCATTAACATTTGGAACAAAACATAACTAGGAATCCTTTCGACCTTTAGACCGAGTTATGGGTTACCAACAAGTTATCAAAACTCATATTGATTTAAACAAACGCATAAAAAAATCATAATTCAATATTGAAAATAATAAACACTCCATATCCATGTTTACATTATTCCAAACAAGTATAAGAAAACTACTCCATAATTATTTCAACAAAACTCAGACGAACAATATTCATAACATTCATAATCATTCTTGAAATAATAAAAAGAGTTTTACCAAAATTCTAATACAATATGTAAATGAAGGAATTAGAGCAATCCTTAGGCCTCCAATTGACTACAAGTTATGTGGTCTTTCGGGTTATGTATTTGAAATTCGTATTTGATATTTGAGGTTAGTTTTGGAGAGGTTTGGTGAAGATTCGTGTTGATTTAGGTATCAAGAAACACTAACAATGATAAGGGTAATTATCCCTTAGAGTTTGGCAAGGTTATTTTGTTGATTGGAGCTCCAAAAATGTCACTTTTTGGCACACCAATATTAAATCCGGGAATGAGGTTCTTCACCAAGGTTGGGAGAGTTCCTTTGGTGAATGATGAGGTTGGTTATGAGATTGAAAAAGTGACTGAAGTGATATGTTACAATGACCCCCAAGGGTCTTATTTATAGTGGAATTAAGGCCTTGGTATTCAATGCATGAACTTGGAGCCAAAGAAATAAACTTGGAGCCAAAGCAAATATCTTGGAGCCAAAGTTGTTCTAGAATGCTCCAAAGAAGCTTGCATGAATGTGGACACAATTTTGTCTAGACAAATGTTGGTGGCAACTTCACTCATGATGGAGGCAACTTGAGTTATGTTGGAGGCAACTTGAACTATGTTAGAGGCAAATCAGCTCCAATGTGATGGTGGCAAGTTGGATGTGTTTTGATGGTGGCAACTTGTATTCCGCCAGTGGCAACTTCCATGCTGAGTGACTTGTACACTTCTTGAAAACACTTGTTCTTGCATCCGGAATTGATCTTCAAAGCTTGTAGCTAGGCGGGATTCCTTCGTATATGCATGAATCGTCAATTATTCTTTATTTTCTTCACTTTTCTTGTTCTTGGCTAACTAACAACACAAAACACAACTTTACACATAAACACTCCGAAACAATAAAAGAAACAACCCCGCCCGTTGGGCGGGTTACGACGCTAGTATATATATATATATATATATATATATATATATATATATATATATATATATATATATATATATATATATATATATATATATATATATATATATATATATATATATATATATATATATATATATATATATATATTAACAAAAAACGAAAAGAATGGCTCAATGGGTGTTCTAAGGGTATCTAGCACTAACGAGAGTCCTAACAAAAGGGTTAATTTGGATGGTTAGCTAATGGATGCAACTAGCTAAAAAGATGTAAACAGAAAAGGCGATTTGGGTTTTATTCCTAAGGTTGCCTCTTTGTCACACATATACACTTATATCACACAAGTGTGATCTCACTAAAACATTTTTTTTATATATTTTTTTTGTGGGAATGATTTATTGAAATATATTTACAAACAAGCATGTGAAAAGAATTAGATCCTAAGGGCAAACAAGTATACAAACTCTTCCTCTTTTTGTTTTATTCTTTTTTTTATACTTTTTTTTATTTTTGTTAGCCAAAAAATTTAATATTTTGAAAACTCGGTTTCGTGTTCCCATTTATTTCCCATTACACTTAAGTTTCGTATTGGACCCAACGTTAAAAATAAACTTCAAAGCATGAAAAGTGAGGAAATAAATAAATAGTCTAAGAGAAACGAAACTCACGGGCTAAGAAATTACAATTGATCTCCATGTGATGCAATGCTACACCATAAGCTTGTGAGATCATTCGATTCTTGATACTTATTACTCTCCATGTATGCATCCTCCTCCATTACCTATTGCTGCATTTATTCAAACAAAACACACAAAACAAAACAAACAAACACGCAAGCACACATATATATATAAAAACACTACTAGCAAACTACACCCCTCACACTTAATATTTTCCAAGTTAGAAAAATACTTTTGGGGTGTATGCATTTATTCTAAAACACACGAACAATTAAAGCACGGGTTGCCTCCCCAGAAGCGCTTAATTTATTATTGAGTCGTTAGCTAGACTATTCCCCTTGATGTTAGAATTCTTTGATAATACGGTTATGATGGGGAACTTTGGTTGGGTGCCATTGATTTTGATAATTATCATCTTTGGACCAATGAAATTCTCCATTTATAGTCCAAACTTTGAAAGGCTTCTTCGGCACATAATTGTCGTCCTTCTTTATCATTCTTCTACTTCCAACGCCATTCATTGATTTTAACTCCACGTCATGAATTGAAATTACATCATGTTCAAACGTTTTCTCCTTTTTGTTTGGGATATGCACGGTGCAATCCTTGGGAAAAGTTGAATTAAAAATAATGGGTTTCGTTTTTGGCACGGTTGGAATAGGTTCTTCTTCTTCCTCTATTAATACAACATCACCCTTATCACTCTCGTTTCGGATAGAGGGTAGATCGTATCTTGATTTGGTGTTGGTGATTTGAGGAAAGGAATTGGTTTGTTGGATGAACTTTTTGACTCGATCGGTTTTTGTCTTCAAGTCTTTGATTATGGCTGTATGGTTCCGTAAGTTTAGATTGATTTGAAACTCCAAGTCAACCAAATTGTTCTTGACACGTTCATTTTCTTCCGTTTGCCAAGACATAAATTCTCTCATCATCTCCTCCGTTGAGGCTTCGGGTTTTTGGTGATATTGTGATGAGTATGTCATCACATCTCACAGGCGAGATTGAGAAATGGGACGGTTCGGGTTTAGGGTAAGATAGGAATGTGAATTCCTCGAATTTTGGTCGTCATATCCTTCATGATATTCTTGGATATAATTCGCTTCATGAGGTTTACACATCGGCGTGTCATCCTTCATGGTGTTTTTGGACCGTGATCGTGTCTACGATCGCCTCGCATATCTTTTAGTTCATTCCTTATGATTAGGAATTGGGAATCCATAAGTTTAGCGAGAGCTTCGAATTTCTCCATCAACACGGTGTGATCAGAGATGAGGTTGTTTCCACCAGCGGAAACAACGGTTTTAGGATAAGGTTCGACATAGGAATCCTTCGAATAATCGAGTTTGAGAAAGACCTTGTCCTCAAGGATTTGGAAAGCTTCGTTCGGAGTATTGTAGAGGAAGATTCCTCCGGCGTGGAGGGATACTTGAGTTGGATCGTCTAAGCCACGATAAAATGTTTCGATTATCGTTCTCGTGGTTAGATCATGTCCATAACAAGCGCGAAGCATATGTTTCATTCGGAGCCAAGCTTCAACGAGAGTCTCGTCGTCGAGTTGGTGAAAGTCATGAATTACGTTTAGGAGACGTTTAAACTTTGTGGATGAAAAGAATCAGCTTATAAAAGCTTCTCTTAATTCATTCGACGAAGTAATTGTTCCTTCGTTTAGTTCATTCAACCAAATCTTAGCTTCTCCGGTTAATGAGAATGGAAACGTCCTCAAGTTAATCGCTTCTTCTTGATTTTCACCATATTGGAAAAGGCTACTAATCTCAAGAAAATCGAGAACGTGTCGGTGAGGATCGGATAGGAATTCTCCATCCAATTGGTTTTCCCGAATCATTTTCATGTGGGTACTCGTGATAGTGAAATTGTTCAAAGTAGGGATTTGAACAATAGAGGAACTAGGTGTTGGAGCAACGATCCTAGTGTTTGACCACATCGGTTGATCATCGGGATCAACGATAATAACGGTTAAGGAATCGGATTCGGTGTCATAATAGAATATTCCTTCGGTATGGAACGGATTTTCGAATTTCGACTCGAGTATGTCGATTATGACAACACGTTCCTTGGTGAACGGTTCGGGTGACTCGATGTCAAATTTGGTTTTATCGGGTTCACGAGTCTTCTTCTTGAACTTACGTTTAAGTTCATAGAATTTATTAACGAGGCATTTACCTCTAAGAAGTGGGTTTATGAAAAATATTAATACTTCGAAAAATTTATTAACAACTAAAAATAAAAATGAAAAGATGAATAAAATATAAAGGAACTCAAAGAGAAAATATTTTTGCATTTTTTTTATATTATTATTTTTTAAACTAAATAAAACAAACAAAGAAACAACAAAAGTAAACAAATTATTGTACCAAATCAATCAAACCGGACGGTTCAAATGACTTCGGGTTCTACACACGAGGTTTGGGAATAAACCGGGTGAATAGAAATACGAACGAGGTACAAAATATTAGAACGGGGTGGTTGGGTGGGATATGATAAAATAAGAATAATTGGTTATAAGCTCGAAAAACTGATGTTAAACAAGGTAAACACAACTAGGAACGGGTTTGAGTAAGGCTCAGTTCAAAATAAAAGAAGATAAAAAAGTTTTTTTTAATGAAGTTAAGAGTTGTTGCCGGCAAAAGGGGTATGCCGGGCGGCAAATTGGCTTCTGTTTGAAGCTTGCCGGCTGCAGAACTACCTTGCCGGGCGGCAAAGGTGGTTCTGTTTGACCTTACCGACGGCAGGAGGGTGTTGCCGGTGGCAATACTCTCCTGTCAGATTTTTTTTCTTTTGTAGATTTTGGCAACTAAAAACTAAGAACACTTAGAAAAAACTTTTGTGGGGTTGGTGAAATAAGGAATAAAAAGCTTAATGTAAACACACTTCAATTTTCTTAAAACACAATAAGCACAAAACAAATAAGCACAAAGAAGATTAAACGATACACGATATGCAACAAAGATTCAAAACATGAAAAGCACAAAACACAAATCCCCAGCAGCGGCGCCAAAAACTTGATGCGTTCTTTGTGAGTATACACAAGTTTTAAATTTATACAAGGATTACCGAATAAGCTAAGAACACACGGGCAAGTATGACCCTTTCGTTTGTAGTTAGCTTGTTGTGGTAAGTCGAGGTCGTTCACTAGAATTTGGGTGTTTTCGGTTTTAAAGAATCTTAATAACAATGTAACGTTGGTGGTAAAAATGGTTGTCACTCCCACAATTACCATATATGTAACAACTAAGCAAATAGGAACAAGTAACACTAAAAAGATGATTAAGCTAATAAGATGAGATAACAATAATAATAAAGGTACTTGCTTGGAACTAGTATTCATTTTAATTGAGTGAATAGATTATCGGGTAGATATTTAAGCAATAACACACAAATTATAAGTATACAATTCCAAGTCAATGGGTAATATCATGGAATTGCACATGCATGGTTTAGAATGAAGAAGCCTTTCGACCTATGATCAATATTACAAACCGGTAATTAAATCTATTTGTGAGAAGTATGATTTTATCCAACTTGTTCATTAGAGCCCTTTCGACCTATACTCTAGATTAAACCTTTATAAATCCATTTAACTTGTTTACTCATGGTTGTCAATCATGATACACCAAACATATATGCGCATTAACATTTGGAACAAAACATAACTAGGAATGCTTTCGACCTTTAGACCGAGTTATAGGTTACCAACAAGTTATCAAAACTCATATTGATTTAAACAAACGCATAAACAAAATCATAATTCAATATTGCAAAATAATAAACACTCCATATCCATGTTTAGATTATTCCAAACAAGTATAAGAAAACTACTCCATAATTATTTCAACAAAACTCATACGAACAATATTCATAACATTCATAATCATTCTTGAAATAATAAAAAGCGTTTTACCAAATTTCTAATACAATAAGTAAATGAAAGAATTAGAGCAATCCTTAGGCCTCCAATTGACTACAAGTTATGTGGTCTTTCGGGTTATGTCTTTGAAATTCGTATTTGATATTTGAGGCTGGTTTTGGAGAGGTTTGGTGAAGATTGGTGGTAATTTTGGTATCAAGAAACACTACCAATGATAAGGGTAATGATCCCTTAGAGTTTGGCAAGGTTATTTTGATAATTGGAGCTCTAAAAATGTCACTTTTTGGCACACCAATATTAAACCGGGAATGGGGTTCTTCACCAAGGTTGGGAGAGTTCCCTTGGTGAATGATGAGGTTGGTTATGAGATTGATGAAGTGATTGAAGTGATATCTTACAATGACCCACAAGGGTCTTATTTATAGTGGAATTAAGGCCTTGGTATTCAATGCATGAACTTGGAGCCAAAAAAATAAACTTGGGGCCAAAGCAAATATCTTGGAGCCAAAGTTGTTCTAGAATGATCCAAAGAAGATTGCATGAATGTGGACATAATTTTGTCTAGACAAATGTTGGTGGCAACTTCACTCATGATGAAGGCAACTTGAGTCATGTTGGTGGCAACTTGAACTACGTAGGAGGTAAATCAGCTCCAATGTGATGGTGGCAAGTTGGATGTGTTTTGATTGTGGCAACTTGTATTCCGCCAGTGGAAACTTCCATGCTGAGTGACTTGTACACTTCTTGAAAACACTTGTTCTTGCATCCGGAATTGATATTCAAAGCTTGTAGCTAGTCGAGATTCCTTCGTATATGCATGAATCGTCAATTATTCTTTCTTTTCTTCACTTTTCTTGATCTTGGCTAACTAACAACACAAAACACAACTTTACACATATATGAGCTATAAAGCTCGTTAGTATAACCAAAAACCATGCAAAATATACGGATAATGCTCAAGAAAATATGTTGGATTTGAGCGTTATCACACCACAATCTTCATCGTCGTGAAATAATTGAGTTTAGGGTAAGTATATGTCACCATGAAATTCATTTTGGTATAGCAAATCCATTTTTCTCCCCCTTAACATATGCCATGATATTCGAAAACATTTCACACATGTCGGGATGAGCTATCACGTTAAGTCAAACCATTTTTGATTCATCATTTCCCATATTAAATCACATTTTCCCCCCCATATTAAAAATATTAACCCAATCGATGTTTTTAATATCAATTGATTTAATGAAGTTTTAACAAAGTTTTGGGAAGAAAAATGCAAGTCCGTTTAATCTTCATGACATCAATTTGTGAGATATGATGCCGATTTGTAACATGATCACATATTTACCATATAAGAATGAATTGACAAGGTTGGACCTGATTGATGAGAACATCCTATGATAAGATCAAATGGTTCTTGTAAGCAAGTGTTGGTCGCCTCGTCACGTCTGAAGTCATCTCTTAACACCACGTGTACGATTGGTATTGTTGTCTTGACACCAATTAGTGATCTTGGCACTTTCGGCATCAAAGATTCTGAATGCTTGACAATTGCTCCCCCTTAATTGTTGACCCGTGTTCTATTAAAAGAGCTGTAGTCGTCGTTTGAGTAGTCGCATCGTCGAGTATGTAGATACTAATTGTAGAGTGCTATGGTTGTAGAGATGATAACTTCATAAAAACAAGATTTCTCTTGTTGTAACAAATAAATGAACTGATGCGTACATATATCCATGTTAGATTGTGTTATAACGTAAACACAATCCCTTACATGGTTATAAAGTAAACCATTCCCGAGAAAATTAATTCCCATTGTGAGCCAAAGCTTTCATAAGAAATACTTGAATTTAATATGAAAAACGGGTTGCAGTCTGAAATAACTACAAGCCATATAGGCATGTTTTATTAAATATTTACAACTTTTGTATGAACTCTATTTATGGAGTCGTGTTAATATTAATCGACATTTCTAAGGCCATAAATATTATCGTACCAAAAGACATGCCTTTGAAAAATAAAGTAAAAATATTTTTGGATTTTTCTAAAATTTTCAATTTTTATGGTTTTTATATGGTTTTATATTTTTTTATTTTGGTTTTGAGGATAAAATATAAACAATATATACTAATGATCACCAAAGATATGGAGAATAGTTTACCACCACTATTCTTTCGCTTCATCTGCCAATTCCTTTAGAGTCTCGGGCAAGAAAGTTCTCAAACCTAGCTTTTCGGCCAAAAATTCCATTCGAGCGCGATCTAAAGCCTTCGTGAAAATATCCGCCAATTGATACTCAGATCGGACAAAGTAAAGCTCGATCACTCCATTTTCCACTTGCTCCTTGATAAAGTGGTAGCGAATGTCAATGTGCTTCGACCGGGAGAATTGAACATTGTTGCAGCATAAGCCAATTGTACTTTTGTTGTCACAGTACACCGGAATTTTGTTGAAACCTAGACATAGTCGGTTAATTTCAATCTCATACAAAGAATTTAAGCACAACAACCGGACATAGCTATGTATTCTACTTCCGTACTTGAAATTGCAGCGCTTTTCTGCCTTTCCGATGTCCAACTAATTAGTCGATCTCCTAGTAGTTGCAAACTTCCACTTGTGCTACGCCTTGTATCTTGACAACCTGCGTAATCCGTATTTGTATATGCCATGAGTGCAACCGAAGATTCCTTCGAGTACCAAAGTCCCCGACTAATGGTTCCTTTAAGATATCGAAAGATCCGTTTAATAGTAGCTAAGTGTAACTCAGTAGGCCTAGTTTGGAGCACACATACATATAGCAAACTGAAGATCAGGTCGACTGACTGTGTTATACAGAAGGGTGCCGATCATTCTGCGATAAAGTATCAGATCAACGGCAATCCCCTGTGGATCTGCATCTAGCTTAGTTCGTTCCACCATTAGAGTATCCACGGGGTCGCAAGATTCTATCTTATATTTCTTAAGCGATTCAAGGGAATACTTGGATTGATTGATAAAGATGCCTCTAGGACTCTGAGATATCTGAATTCCTAAGAAAAATGATACCTTGCCCATCATTGACATCTTAAACTTGGAAGACATGAGTGTCACAAACTCATCGGATAAGGTTTGGGTCGAGGCTGGAAGTATTCTATCATCAACATATATTTGTACCATAATCATATCTTTTCCTCGTTTCTGAATGAACAGCGTGGGATCCACCTTGCCTTTAGCGAAGCCTTGTGTAATGTTGAATTGTGATAATAGATCATACCACGCGCTTGGACCTTTCTTCAACCCATAAAGAGCCTTCTTAAGCTTGTACACGTGATTAGGATATTTAGAATTCACAAAACCATCCGGCTGTTGAACATAGACCTCTTCCTTGAGTTCACCATTTAGAAATGCCGTCTTCACATCCATTTGATAGACGGTCATATTCATGTGAGCAGCATAAGCGAGGAATAGTCTAATAGCTTCCAAACGGGCAACCAGTGCAAAGGAATCCAAAAATTCGATGCCCAATAATTGTTTGTATCCACGAGCTACTAGTCGATCTTTGTTCTTCAATATTCCGCCTAACTCATCAAGTTTCACCTTGTAAACCCATTTCAAAGTGAGTAACTTCACTTGATTCGGGCATGGGACAAGTTCCAATACATCAAGACGTACAAATTCATTAAGTTCTTCTTGCATAGCTTCTACCCAACAAGGTTGGGTAAATGCTTGTTGGCTCGTCTTATGTTGGATCCACTAGATATGGATCTTGCAGCCTGTTAAGGATGGTGAACAAATTCTGTAATCACAAGTCTATTCACAGAGAGACTCTAGATGAAACACATAGTATAAGTGCGGAATACAAATACTATGAATAAGAAGAAATAGAATAACTAAACAACTTGATCCTTACTAAGGATTTCTACTATTAATATGAACTAAATAATGTTTGATGAAGGTGTGTCCAACCCTTCTGCCAATGGTTCCTTTTATACTACAAGGAAACCCTAATACAACATTAAACCAAAATGTGTAACTTCTTATATGCATATCCTTTCCTAACATATCTCATGCATATCCTAACAAACTACTAAGAATAATAATGTTTGACTTTCAACTAGACCAGGAGCACGTATTGGTCCTACTACTACTAGGACCAGGAGGAACTACATACCTCCTAGCTTATCTATTACAAATATCTATTCCAGAGGTCTTAACAATCCTCCCTAAACTTGAATTTGACTGGTTGAGTTCAAGTTTCCTGGTAGATCTTGCAAAACAGCTTGAGGATTGAAACAGCAACACAAACAACAACATCATAACCATCAACATGAACAACATAAAGACTGCTGCAACAAGTAACACCTAGAAGCTTCTTGAAAGCTTGTAACAGATCGGCACCTTGTTGAATCTTTACAACAACATGAGCAGATTTGATGAGCCTTTACCAAGTAGCTACTCGCTCTTGGGCTAGCTAGTCTTTGTGGTGGAATAAGCATCACTGATGGGTCCACTAGATGTGGATCTTGCAGCCTGTCAGGAACGGTGAACGACTTTTGTAATCACAAGTCTATTCACAGAGAGACTCTATACAAATCACATAGTATAAGTGCGGAATACAAATACTATGAATAAAACGAACAGAATATCTATAACGAATTGATCCTTTTCTAAGGATTTCTAATATTAATAATAGCTAGAATTATGTTTGATGAAGGTGTGTCTAACCCTTCTGCCTAAGGTTCCTTTTATACTACAAGGAAACCCTAATACATCATTAACCAAAACATGTAAAACTGATATGCATATCCTTTCCTAACATATCTCATACATATCCTAACAAAATAATAACTAAATAATAAAGTTTGACTTTCTATAAGACCAGGAGCACGACTTGCTCCTACTACTACTATGACCAGGAGGAACTACATACCTCCTAGTCTACCTATTACAAAGAACTATTCCAATGGTCCTAACAATCCTCCCCTAAACTTGAATTTGACCTGTTGAGTTCAAGTTTCCTAGTAAATCGTGCAACAAAGCTTGAGGATTGGAACAGTAAAAGAAACAGCAGCATCATAACCAGCAATATAAAGAACATAAGAACCGCTGCAACAATGAACACCAGAAGCTTCTTCAAAGCTTGAAACAAATCGGCATCGTGTTGAATCTTCACGGCAACATGAGCAGATTTGATGAGCCTTTACCAAGTAGCTGCTCGTTCTTGGGCTAGCCAGTCTTTATGGTGGAATAAGCATCACCCTGGGAGACCAGAACCCAGCCCAACTCTTAGAACGTGAATCAATGGTGAGTGGGGGTACCCTGATGATTTTAGGCAAACCATCACAGCCGTCAACGGATTTAATATGTCTTTACCAGAAGCCGTACCCTTCTGGACTCGCCAACTCTTAGCAATGAAGCATCGGTGAGTTGAAAACCCTATGGCTTTGAGCAGGCTTTTATAGCTATCAACGGATTTGATAAAATCTTTACCAAGAGCCGTACCCCCTTGGATTAGCCACTTTTCAGTCTAGGACCATGGCAAGTGAAAACCATCCAGTTTTGGGTAACCTAGCAACCATCAACGGATTTGAGAATCACATGAGAGTCGTACCCTCATGGTGAATCAACTCTTTCTTGTTTGTGACACATGGTGAGTTGAGCACCATTTGTTGTGTGGACCAGGTCCAACACCAGATGAAAAGCGAAACAAGCACAAGTGTTTATCAGTCAAAAGGAACCCAATGTTTTGAAAAAGTATAATCAGATATTATATTATTCACAAGTGTAAAAACCATCATTTATTTAAAGTATAAGTAGATATTATATAAAAAGTATATATATATATATATATATATATATATATATATATATATATATATATATATATATATATATATATATATATATATATATATATATATATATATATATATATATATATATATATATATATATATATATATATATATATATATATATATATATATATATATATATATATATATGTTGGGAATCTAAACTTGTTAGATTCCCTGATCATTGATTTAAACATAATTAGGCTGATAGATAGTCCCTTGCCTGTGCCTAGGAGGCAGGCAAGTTTCGCAAGACTCACAGAGATCCAAGTCTCTGTGAGCAACCTCAGAGGAGTCCATGTCAGAGACATTGTCATGGAAGTCGAAGATTACCTGAAGACGTACTCCTTGGCTGTGATGGATAACAGCCAAGATGTATTAGGGACTCTGAGGGGTTGAGAGTTAACAGGGGTGGCAATACCCTGATAACTCTCAGCACACTTTGGACATGCCATTTGTGTGTTCGAGACTATGAAGAATAAGGAAACTGTTTTTGACAACTGTTCCTTAAAGCATAATGGAAGACTACCAAGAATAGAAGGACATCATGTGACTGATGTGGGAACTTGTAAAAGCTTGTGTAGTCGACATCAAGTACTGTTTAAGTCAAACTCGTAACACTATAAATAGGATGTGTATCCATGCATTAATGTTTAACACTTTGAGATATTAAGAACATTAGTGCGTATAACTTAGTGAATCAAACAGCTACGACTGTATTCATAAGTTAGGGTTTATTGTTGTCCAAAGTGTGCACAACACATTGTCATCAAACGGTGTTATCCATAACACTTGTAATTCTTTATTATACAATAATAAGATTACGTTTAAAAAGTAATACCTTGTGTTGATTAAGTTAAAATTAGGGTTTCTTGCATTGATTAGGGACTTTCAATTGGTATCAGAGCGGTGTTTGATATTAAAACCTTCAAGAAACATCGTTCTCAGTTTTATAATCAAGATCCACCATGCCGGAAACTTCTAGCCCACATTCACCTTCCACAAACCCATCTTCACTAAGACTTAACCCTCCAGCAAATGACGATGATCTACCCCAACTTCTTGACTCAAGAGGTGGATCACACGTAACCAGTGTACCAGTCTTTGATGAAGAAGACTTTACCAGTTGGAAGAGACAATTTCTTGTATACCTTGATGGACTTGAACCTTTTCTCTTAGAAATTTTAGAAAATGGTCCATATATTCCCATGGCGCTTACATCTACTGAAGAAAACCCTCTTCCCAAACCTGTCAAACAATGGACCTCAGCTGATAGGAAATTAGCAAACCAAGATAAATGTCTCAAAAGCATCATAATTTCCTGTCTTCCCAAGCATATCATGAAGTCTGTGATTCAGTGTCCCACAGCTAAACAAATGTGGACAGACCTCATTCTTGGCCATGAAGGACCCTCTGAAACAAGAGAGACAAAGATTCAGGCACTCAGACTTCAGTTTAATGCCTTTAAGTCACTTGTGTTGATCCCAAACTTAGATCGATTAGCTTTGTGTATACGAGATTAGATCAAGTATAACACGTAGAGAAACCTTTGCTTATGAATAAAGTAACAAAGTGTTATGCGGAATTAACACTTGATCTAAAACACAATGATGTTAAACAAACTTTCACTTGTATTAGAATAATCTTGTTGATTACAATGAAAGGTTTAACTTGCGAATACTATGAAAACTGATATTAAACATTAACCTAAAAGATCTTCTTTTATAGAACAAGAAGTCTTGTACAATAAGCTACGAATCAATTATTCTAGGTAAAGATAAACATAGAAAATACATTGTCGTTTCTATCCTTACTAGAAGTAATCTAGAATATAATATACGTGTAGCTCACATCTTCCATCAGTGCTTGTCTTCAATCTGTCAGAGCTTGACTTTATCTTGTAAACGCTTATGCTATCAGCGTTCACTTTGCTCTTGTCAACGCTTGAGTTGTTCTTGTCAGCGTTCAAGTGTTCTGGCCTAAATTTATTCCCAACAATCCTCCCCTAAACTTGATATCCACTCTTATGATCAAGTTTCTGAATAAACATTAAGAACTTGGAGGAGTCTGACAAACCTTATCATATTGGTAATAAATAAATCTGATCAAATTCTTTGCCACGTCACTTGTGTAGTCTATCTCCAACTGGGTGTCCTTCATCTTCTCCAAAACAGCCTTGGATATGAAATACTGAGCATCTACAAGCAAATACTCAGCAAACTTTGTAGAACTCAAATGGTATACACCAGCAGCTGAATATAACCTCCATTGAAGACCACTGAGGTCATCTTCAAGATCCTTCCATATTTCAGGATCTTCTTCATTTGTCCCACACATTCTTTTGAATGTGGTCCAAAGTTTTATTCCATTGGCTGAAGTTGGTGCTTCAGCCTCATACTTGGTCTCTAGCAACCTCCAAAGGTCTACCAAGTCTTCTCTGTCACAACTTGCAAATAAAGATATGAGAGTGGTAAAAGTGTGTACCTCCTTGCCAAATCTTCCAATTTTCCAGAATCCACATTCATCTTCCTCATAACTTATAATTGGATTCAGGGAATCTAGTGGTAACACATGAACCATATCTGAAGCTTCTAATGGGGAGAGCTTGAGGCTCTTTCTAATGATTGCTTCACTTGGATATAGTTGAGACATATCTTTTGGAAACTCAAGAACAAATCCCTTCTTCACTGGTCTAGGGACTATCATAGCTTTCTTGATTGCCATCTCTTCTGCAAGTTGCTCCTTTCTTTCATCTGAAAGAAGTCTGAAAGTGTTCTCTTCCTGCACTTTCACCCAAATAGGATAAGCCCTATGTTCCAACTCATCAAATGTCAAAGCCTTCAGCTTCTGATGTGTCCATCCAACTCCATGACATTTGAGCAACATAAAATAGAGCTTCCTTCTATCCCTTTTCAATTCAGAGAGAATGTTGCTTGCCCTGTACTTCAACATCACCTTACAATCCTGCTGAACTCTAAGAAGAATTTCCAAACCCCATATCTGATCTGAAATGGTCAAGTCTGGATTATCCATGCAGCTTTCTTCCCAAGAATTGTACATCTGAACTACCTCTGGCATATCAAAATCAATTTGCAACTTCAAATCTCTCAGCCTTTCCCTAGCAAGCTCATCACCATACTCAAGTCTTTCTGGTTCAACAATCATCACACTTGAGTCTGAGCTAGCTCCATCACTCTCTTCTTCAGAAGTCACAACAAATGGTGACTTTTCCTTCTCACCTTGTTCCATTATTTGCTCAGCCAATCTTCTATCAAATTCAATCTGAGCTGCATGCTTTGGAACAACTTCTTCTACCAACTTACCCTTACCCTTATCTGTTGGTTCAATTGTTGGTAAGGTAGATGATAATACCTGAGTAGGAACATCTTTGATGATAGATGATGACTGGAATACATCACCTCCTTCAGCAGATCTGTCAACGCCCAAATTTCCTTTATCAGCGCCCAAAATACTTCTGTCAGCGTCCAAACTTGTCTTATCAACGCTTAAATATTTTCCCTCAGCGCCTTGTGTAACCTCTCTCAGCATATCTGTAAATGATAAATTTAAATTTGTTGGAGAGATTAAGGACGTATCAAAACCTTTTTGTTCCTTCAAACTAGTAAGAGCTTCAGCAATATCCAATGATTGACCATCTTGACTGCTCTTATCACTCAGATTTCTTGCTTCCTCCCCTTTGGAAGACTCCTCCATACCTCCCCTTGAATGAGCACTCTCCAAAACAACAATCCTCTCCCTCAATTCTTTGAGTTCAAGGCCTTGGTTACTGACAATTTGTACTAAGTCTGCATTTTGCTTTTGCAAGCTAATGCAGACAGCCGTCAATTCTAAAAGCGTCATTGGTTCCAGTCTGCCCTCTTCCAAAATGGGAATTTGACCTCCCAAGTTAGGTTCATTGGGCATGGATGAGGTCTTAATGATGTTGGGACTGTCTTGACCAGCATCTAAGCCTGTATCAATAGCCCCAGCCTCATCCAGGTCACCAGCCACACTTGTGGTGGTGGTTCTCTCTGCTTCATGGCTAGGACCACCAGAGGAGAACACTCCAGCAGTCCTTTGGCGTTTAATCAACCTATATTCTGGTGGTGTGGAAGATGGTGTAGAAGATGGTGTAGATGTAGGTTGGTTAAGGGGTGTTTGGGTTTGTGATGGTTGGGTGTCAGTGGTGGAAATAGGCATATCAACGCCCACATTAGATGTGTCAGCGTCAAAGGGATCTTGGTCGATTTGCATTGGGTCAGGTGAGGGTAAAGGTTCAGGGATAGGCTCAAGTTGTGGTTGAGGGTCAATATGAGGTTGGGGGTCTGGTTGGGGTTGTGCTGCTGCAATAACAGCAAGCATGGCTGGGGTTAAGGGTAGGTCTCTAAGAGGTGGTGAATTCATCTTGGTGTAAATAGCCTTCTTTTGTTCAGGGATCTTATAAAAGTCATTGTGATCCCTTGAACAATATCTTTGAGCATCAAAAACCATTTGCAGAAAACGGGGATAAGCTAAAGTCATTTTTGTCCCCTTGTTTTTACACATTCCTTCAAAAATCATTTTAGACCAATTATAATTTTGCCCTGTTGCAATACACACAATAGCAGATGCAATGGATCTATTGATCTCATTGTGTGCAGTACATTTGGGACTCAAACATTGAAGGAGAATGTGAATTAGGTACTTCCAGGCTGGGGGAAATTCCTGCTTATGGTACTTATTAAGAGTACCTTCATCAGGAATAGGGTATCCCAAAGCCCTTAGCCCTTGTTCTATTTCAGATATGGGAAGCATGGTTATACCATCAGCATCATTAAGATGCAAGGCCTGGCGTACCAAGGCCTCAGTAACCACCCAAGGTCTCCCATGTACAATAGAATTCAATGTTGTCACTCCATTAACTGTTGTGGAACTGACAGTGTTCCAAAACTGTTTAATGTGTGTGACTGGAATGAGTGGTGCATGAGAAAGAGCATACCTTAAAGGGGATGCATTCAAATACTCCACCATCTGAGTGTATTGAGGGAACAAAGTATTATCAGCAACAAGATAAGCAATCATGTTGTGTTGAGACTTGAACCCCAAATCCAATTCTGCTGAGTTAAATCTTGGTGCCATTGATGAAAGCTGTTAATTTGATGTATAAAAGATGAAGGTTGATAAGAGAAAAGTGTTAGACAAGAATTATAGATACCCTGTTTAAAATAGGAGCCAAATTTATAGGAGTGGATGAATGCACGTGATTGGCCCAAAAATAGGCAAAGATTTTCAAAAATCAATCATGAAAATATTGAAAAAGTTTATAAGTTATCCCATGCATTTAATGAAAGTAACAACTCCTAAAATTACGGCTTGAAAATATGTCAAAAAGTTACAACTGGGTAGGTCCCATTGTTTGTCAACGGTCAAATATAACCCATCAACGCCCAACGGCTATAATCTTGTCAACGTTCGCCTAAAGCCATGTCAGCGTCCATTTTGGTCACAACAACGCTTGGAAAAATCTTGTCAGCGTCCAAAAATAAAATTGTTTTAAAAAGTGAAAATACCCAAATATATGCTTGTGTTTGTTGCTTGTATATTTTAGGTACGGATATTGAGAAAATGACAAAAGATCACAAGAATCAGTCAAAAACGAACACGGGAAACGAAGCCGCACAATGAACCAAGCCCTAATGAAGAATTTTCCAAAGAAAACCCTTGAAGATTTGAAGAATTATGAAGATTGGTCCTCCAATATGGAAGAACTGACACTTTATACCCTTGTATCTTCATAATTACAAGTTTGGTCCCTAAAGTTTGTCAAAATTACAAAAAGGACCCTTAACTTTGAAGAATTGGCAAATTTAGTCCCTCAACAAAACTAAATTGTCAATATTGGTCCTCCAAGAAGTCAACAATCAAGTCAAACCTTGAAGAATGAAGAAAATGCCAAAATCAGTCCTTCAAATATCATCAATGTGCATGTTTAGTCGTTGAAACAAGTTTAAAAACTTGTTGTGCCAAAAGTGTCAAACTGCCAAAGTCATTTATAAAGGGAATTCAAGTTTATGGCTGTTTTTACAAGTTGAAAAAAACAAAGGACTTGAGGGACCATTTCTACCAGACAACCAACCTTCAACCCACCACTCACAACACGCCACCTCACCCACTCAAACCATTCCACCAATCACAACTCCTCCCTTCACCACGTCACCTTCCACCATTTAAAAAGTAAACTGATTATTTAATCAGTTTAACCTTCCCTCCAAACACCAAATTTAAAACTCACTAATCCCAAAACAGATTAAAAACCCACCCCTAATCTCCCATAAACCCTAACTAAACCCAGGATGAACCCACATCAAAACAAAGGGGTTTTCCCTATAAACTTCCAGAACACTAATTAAGGGTCCCCTAATCCCTTTTTAATTCCCAAAAACATCACCATCCCCTCCCATATGATCAACCCAGCTTCCCCTGACCCACATTTTGGCTCCAAGACAAAACCAGTACAAGAAATCAACGAATTGGAGGGATTGCTTACTTTTTACAACCTCATTGGATGGCCAAGATCAAATCCAATAGCTGTATCATCACATGGCATCAAGTCAAATTTCAAAATTTTCAAAGATACTTAAAAGATGCGAATTTCTTCAAGGGCAAAAGTAGAAGTTTATATCATTAGGGTTTTAGCTTCTTTTCAGTTCTAGAACAGATGTAAGCCTCTATATAAAGGCCTTATAGGACTTAGTTTGAAATGTTCTTGATTTTTCTCCTTTTTCACAAGCCTTGTAAATCCAGTTTATTTATGAATATAAATGGTGAGAAAGATTGAGTCCCTTTTACATTTCATGTTATGTTTTGTTTGAAAAAGTTTTTTTCAGAAAGGCATTTTAAGTTTCTGTTTTCAAGTTTTTCTTTAAGTTCTTAAATCCGTTTTTTAGATTGAGCTAGAAAGTTTATAGGCCACATAAACTACTCATTTGAGCTCTTATATGACCATAGAACCCTGATATCCAAGGGATATCAAGATTCAGTGGGTATAACCTTGGATAAGAAGTGTTGTGAGGTGGAAATTTGCTTGCTAGTTGGTTCTATTTGTTTATTTACACCTTACTGTATCAAAAGCTACAAGCCATAAGCTTATAGCCTTTGATACTTGCAGCTGTTCTTGGTTTGTTGTGGTGTGCAGGTGATAAGAAGGAAGAAAGCTTCCATTCTTACCCATTCCTTTTTCATTTTTTTGTACCAAGCATTTGGCATCCCCATTTCAACAAAGTTCAGCACAAGCCACCAGCTTGTGGGAGGTGACTTTTCAGTCACTGTTGGGCCTGGTTGTAGGCCCAACAAGGTAGCATTCTTGCTCTTAGTTTTCAGTTTTCAAAATTTTTTGATTTAAGTGTTATTGTATGAGATTTGGTGAAGTTGAATGATAATTGTCCAAGTGTTATTTAAGTGTTTGATTTTGCTCAAATTAGGTTTACATGCATGCTAGAAGGGTTTGAATTCAGTTTGGAAGAGTTTCATTAAGATTTGCTTTGTTAAAATTGGTTTTCAGAAGTTTAAGGGGTGTTTGGATTTGCATGTTAACTGAGATATTTAAAAGATTTTTGGGTTGAAAACCTGTTTGACACACTCTTTTGGTTAATAATTGGTGATATTGTTTCTTAACTTTCAGTTTGGAAAGATTTTTAAAACAAAGTGCATGCTTAAAATTTGGAAAAATGGTCAAAATCAGTCAAGTACTTTGTCTGCCTGATTTTTGATGAAATTGTGCCTCAACTTGTGATCATTGCTAGATATTAGGACTGGTTAAGATTGAGTATAGCTTATATTTCATTTGGTACACTTGTGTGCAAATTATGAGGGTTTGAAATTCATATTTGTGCAAGTAACTTAGGTCAATTGTTCTTCAGAAACCTGCACACCTAATCAGTAACATTTTTATGAAATTTTGTGCTTGATCTTGTGATATACTTGTTGTTTTTTGTGATTAGCTTGACTCCCTATACTCAACTGAGTATAGGGGTGCCCATTTGCCCATCAAAAACCAAAAAGAAATCAAAGACAAGCTCCTCTTGTCATTTCTTCACAAGTGAAGAAATACCCTTGTGCTCATCAGTCATCTTGGAAATCTGGGCTTGGTTTTGATCTTAGTTACTTAATTCTAGCTTATTTTCTTGGGTAAAAGCTATAAAATACCATCATACTTATTGAGATGTGCCGACTTTAAACACTTACTAATTAATCTCGTGACTTTACCATTATACTTTAAAATTCGTTCCGACTACACCAATATAAGCATGAAATTACTATATTACCCTTTTAAATGACTAATATACCCTTTGTACTTTTCCCCCTTTACATTGATTGAAAACCCAGAACTGTTTTCATAACTAAAAAACTTGTACAGAAAATGTATCCAAATGCAATCATTGCAAATAAGAAATCAAAACTGGGAAAACGATTTGGTTTGGTCCAGTTTATGCGGATCTCGAATGATATTGATTTTGCTCGATCTTTATCAAATATATGGATTACGAACTTTTCATGTTTATGACCCACTTTAGAAACTAACAGGGAACCACTTTAGATCTTTTCTTTTTTCGATTTAGTGAACTCAAAATAAAAAAAAACATCAATCCATTAACCTACCCGAGTTTCACTTTTTGGTGGATCACTTGAAGTTGTTGTCTGGATTAGCTCGACCATTTTAGTAAAACTATTTCAAGATTCTTCATTTGGTTTTTTAGACTGGAATACATATATAATAGAGTAGATATGAAAACACTAGCATCCCATTTATTCAACCACCATGATCACTTGATCCAAGATTCTTCATTTGTGTCTCATATATGTGGCTGTATAAAAGTAAGGTCTTCATCAAATTCGTTTAGTGGGTCTTTACCATTCGTGGTTTAATAGAATGATTAGACAAAGTGCTATTTGTTGAGAATCATAAATGGGATTTAAATGAAATAAAATTGGATTGGTGGCTGAGTTTAGATGTGAATGAAAAAAGGGGATGGAGATGAGACCAGATGCACAGAGAACTGTGTGGATGGTGGCTGAAAATTTGTGATTAGAATACTCTAGATCTTTTTTTAATAAATGTAATTATGTTGGGAAGATAAGGGTAATATAGTCATTTCATCCTTATATTGGTATATTCGGAACAAATTTGAAAGTAAAATGGTAAAGTCACGAGATTAATTAGTAAATGTTTAAAGTCGGCACATCTTAATAAGTACGATGGTATTTTATAGTTTTTACCATATTTTCTTTGATAAAAAGTTTGTTTAGAGTGAATTAGGGTTACTGTGTTTGAGTATTTAAAGTTAAAAAAAAAAAAAAAGTTTAGCAAAAAGCTCCTTGGCCTGGACTCGAACACGGGACCTCTCGTTGGAGGACTATACGTGTTAACCAGTGACCCAAGTGCTTTTCTCTGTTATCCATCCCACCCTTTATTCATTTATTAACTCTTAATTTGTCTTAAGTTAAATTAAGCCGTAGCTTAATAAGCTTATAAAAGCTTATTGGAAAAGCTTTTTTGCTGATTAGCATTTTTCTTGTGTTCTCATTAGGGTTTAAGACTTTTTGGTTTAAAAAATTTATTTTTCACATGCTTATTTAATTTTCTAGGATTATTTTAAGTTTTAATTTTGAAAAGTAAATTAAAAATAGGAAAAAGTATTTTAAAAATCTAAAAAAATAGTTTTTAGGTTTTTAATTATATTTTTGAGGTTTACATCACTTTAAGTTTTCAAAAAGTCTTACTTTTAATTTTATAGGATTTTAGGGTTTTTAACCAACTTTAAAAATTAATATAAAATTATTAAATAGGTTTTAGAAATTTCTAATTGCATTTTTGTCTTAGTTACATTATTTAAGATTTTTGGTAATTTTTTAGAATTTTTTATGAACTTTGAATTTTTTTGAATATTTTAATATTATTTTATTATTAAAAATTAAAAGTTTGATTTTTTAAGTTTTTACATTTTTCTTAGATTGAAGACACTTAATTAGGAGTTTTGTAACTTTCCAAATATTTTTTGGGCTTTTCAGTTATTTTCTAGGATTAATTTAAGTTTTAATTGATTTTATTAGTTTTTAAGTGTTTAAAAATAGTTTTATTTGGTTTTAAAATTTTAAAAAATACTTTTTAGCTTAATTAGGTTATTTTTGAGGTTTACAAACTTTAAAATCTTGTTTAGGGCTTTTTAATAATTAATTGTGATTTTTAGGGCTTTAATTAGCATTAAAAAGTCATTATCTAATTAATTAAAAGGTTTTAGCAAGTTTGGATTTTTGTAAACTCTTAGAATATTATTGTGGATTTTTAGTAATTTTTAGGAATTTTTAGGTTGAAATTTTAATTTTTGCACTATTTACGGTTTTTCGTGATCGCCATTCGTCTTAGTTTAATCCGTCGTCATAACCGTCTTTCTCTTCTAATCTCATTTCTTTCTTTCTTTTTCAAACATATAATCACAAATCAAAATCATCTCTTAACACAACACACTAGCCTCCTTGAGAACGAACTCACTTTTAGGGTCATTCACACACGGTTTTCCTAAATCGTCGTGCACACTTGCCCTATTTTGTCATCCTTTTCCTAAAGGGTAGCAAAAACACTACATCAATTTTTGGCGCCTCTGCCGGGGAGGCGTGTTGTGTTTTGATTTGAACATTTTTGTTTTTTTATATAGCCATAATTAGTGTTTGTATTAGTAGCACTCTACTAATACGTATTATCGGTTTTTCGTTTTTTGTGAATACTATTACTATATTGTATACGTAGAACAATAAATTTACAAGTACTCCAAATACGTGAGAAATCACATCCTTGACCTGGGAGGTCATTACCCAATCATTGTATTCGAATCTCAAACCAAAGAAAAAGGCAAAAATAGATAAATACTTTCTGAAGCTCGATTTTGAAAAATACAAACTATAAGGTGGGTATAAGGCGGTTGTATTTCACGACCTAAAGGAAAAAGGCTCTTAAGTGCTTCACGCCGCCTCGTTTCCTCCGCTTGCTTGTGCGTATTTTGAGATTGAAAGCTAATCGAGGGTTTTGCCGCCCAAAGTATTACTTAAGTGTCATATATATTTTCTTGGTTTCATTTGATTAAATCCTCTTGAACGATTTGGTGTTCCACCATCGTTCTAAAGTCATCAAAGGAGTTCACTTCACGTGATCGTTTTCATTCCTTGAGGCTTCTTTAATCGAGAGATTTGATTAAGGAGGAGATTTGTAGATTTTTTTCTACCTAATACATTCCAAAAATCCAAAAAAAGTAAAAACAATCAAAAACCACAAAAAAAATTGAAAAAGTAAAAACACCAAAAAGAATCTTCTTTGCTCACCCTCTCGTTGTACGTGACGTTTATGTAAACTCGCTCCAAAGCAAGACGTGCCCGTAAACGAAGAAACAAATCAATCACTCCTTCTATGAGGAGTCTCCTATTGACGAACCCATTGTAGTGAAAGAAGCACCCATGGCTAATCGAACTATGACGGGTTTGTTGTCCATGATTCAAAACAACAAGTTTCGAGGTGACGAAAAGGACAACCCTCATAACCACATTCGCTAATTTAATCATCTCACCGCCACTTGCAAGTTTAAGGACGTCTCTAACGACTCGATTAAGATGATGCTTTTTCCGTATTCCTTAGGGGTCCGCAAATATTTGGTTAGAGAAAGAGCTACCCAATTCTATATTGACGTGGAAGGATCTCGTTTCAAAATTCGTGAACCAATTTTTTCCGCCCTCTAAGACTACGCATTTGAAAAACGAGATTTCAAAGTTTTCACAAGAGTATAATGAGAGTTTTTCGACGGCTTGGAATAGGTTTAAGGAAATGTTGCACGAATTTCCTCATCATGGTTTTTCCGACTTGCATCAAATTGACACGTTTTACAATGGCTTGAACGATCATGAGCGTGATTATCTTAATGCCGCCGCGGGTGGTAATTTTTTGTGTAAAACGGTCGAGGAAGCATTGTTAATCATTGAGAATAGGTCTAAGGTCTATAGTCCTCGTAGCACGTCGAGTGTTCGTAAGACTTCGTCTTCGCCTTCGCCTTCATTGTCACACACCGTTGATGCTTGCCAAATCGAGGCTAATTTGGAGAACAAGATTTTTGATAAGCTTAAAGGATTGTTAATCGAGTTTAAAGTTGGTGAACAACCCACTCCCGCTACGGCTAAAGCGGTTGAGGTTTCTTGTATGTATTGTGGTGGAGCTCACGATTACTCCGAGTGCATTACCAACGGTGGTAACACTTCGAGTGTCTTCGCGGCCGCGGGAACTTATAACCAAAACGGTCAAGTTCCCCGCACTAATCAATTGACTCCACCGGGTTTTACACCAAATCAAAATGCTAACAATTATCGAAACAATCAAGTTGGTTACCAAAACAATCAAAGAAACAATTACAAGGGTAATAACAACTATGGGAATCAAGGAAGTAGTAGCCAATTGCAAAATCAAAACCAAAACCGTAATTTTCAAAACACGAGTCAAGGTCTTCAAAATGTTTACACTAAAGAACTTCCAATGGACTTTTTGAATTACGCTACGGCAAATGTTAAGATTTTGGAAAACATACAAGAGCAATTGGCTAGTCATGCTAGGGACACGGCTAAAAACACCAAGGAGTTGGCTAATTTTGTGAAGGAAAATCTTAACATGAGAAATGAGTTGAAAAATGATTTTGCTAATCAAATTAGAGGTCAAAACAATAAAATTGAACAAAGTCATGCTAGGCTTGAACAAAGAATTGACTAAAAAGCCGCTAGTTAAGATGTTAAGTTTAATAGTCAAGATGCTAAGCTTAATGCCATTTTAGAAGCCGTCATGGGGAACAAAGCCTCTACTTCGGGAAGTTTGCCTAGTAACACCATATCAAACCCGAAGGGAGAGATGAAAGTGATTACCACACGAAGTGGTAAGGCACTTAAAGAACCGACTCCTCAATCAATTACTCCAACGGTGGAGGAAATTGAGGAAGAACCCGAGGTGGTGGTCGAAAAGGAGCATATCTCAAGCCCACAAAGTACCGCTCATGCCACACCTACGGTCGACCCTTTACCAACATTAGAACCCGAGATTCCAAAGGCTATGCCTATGCCCCAACCCACACCACCCTTGCCTTACCCATCGAGACTTAGGAAGGAGAAACGACAAGAGCGCGACAATTATCAATTTGAGCTTTTTATGAAAATGTTTCGTGAGTTGCACCTTAATGTGAGTTTCGCTGATGCTTTGGTCATGATGCCTCGATTTGTCGCTAACTTTAAGAGTATGTTGAACAACAAGGAGAAATTGCAGCAATTGTCTAGTTGTTCGTCAGTTTATCTTAATCGCATACCTCAAAAAGTCGGTGATCCCGGTAAATTTTTGATCCCTTATGCAATTCAAGATATGGAAGAATGCTATGCCTTGGCCGATCTTGGTGCTAGCATTAATTTGATGCCACTTGCAATCTTCAAGTCGCTCAATCTTCCTAATCTTACTCCTTCACTAATGTCTATCGAGATGGCCGACCATTCCACGATTCGTGCATGTGGTTTGGCGGAAGACGTTTTTGTGAAAGTGGGGAAGTTCTACTATCCCGTAGACTTTATCGTCTTTGATATCCCAACGGATCCTCAAGTTCCTCTTATTTTAGGTCGTTCGTTTTTAGATACGTCTATGGCTTTAATTGATGTGCATGCTAGAAAGATCACCTTACGTTTCAACGACGAGGAACTTGTTATAAACGCAACTCAAAATTCTCAACTTTCTCATGTTTATTCCATTGCTACCATAAACCTCGTTGATATGATCGACGTGGTTTGCGAGGAATTTTCACAAGAAGTTTTAGGGTTTGGTGATGAAGAAACTAGTGGCAATCCCACTATGTTAGATCCAATTCTTGATAATTCGACACCAACCTTCACTCTATTTGAAGGTGGTGGTTTTACGTTGGAAGAATGCAATGTTCCACGTACTTGTGTTGAAGACCTCGACAACGATGAGGACTTCTCGATTATCAAGGATTTTCTTAACGATTTCCCATTTCCTCCACCCGAGGAGGTAATGAGTATCGAGCCCAAATATTCACTTGAGGAACCACCTATCCTCGAGTTGAAAGATTTACCTCCTCACCTCGAATATGTCTATTTGGAGGAGGACGACAAGTTGCCGGTTATTATTGCGAAGGAACTTTCAAATGATGAAAAAACCGCACTTGTCAATGTTCTAAAGGATCACAAAGGGGCGATTGCGTGGAAGTTATCCGACATTGAGGGAATCGATCCCAAGTTTTGTACCCACAAAATTTTAATGGAGGAGGATTTCAAGCCCACAATCCAAAGTCAAAGGAGGGTGAACCCTAAAATTCACGACGTCATCAAAAAGGAGGTCCTTAAACTCCTTGACGCGGGAATGATTTACCCTATTTCCGATAGCCCTTGGGTGAGTCCTATTCATTGTGTCCCTAAAAAGGGAGGGATGACCGTTGTGCCAAACGATGCCAACGAGTTGATTCCCACTAGACTCGTGACCGGATGGAGAGTGTGCATTGACTATCGAAAGTTGAATGAAGCCACTCGAAAAGACCATTTTCCCTTGCCCTTCATGGACCAAATGTTGGAGCGTCTTGCGGGAAACGATTTCTATTGCTTTTTAGATGGTTTTTCCAGTTACTTCCAAATTCCCATCGATCCTCGTGATCAAGAAAAAAGTACGTTTACGTGTCCATATGGAACGTTTGCCTATCGTAGAATGCCATTCGGACTTTGTAATGCACCGGGAACCTTTCAAAGGTGCATGATGGCTATTTTTCATGATATGATCGAGAAGACGATGGAAGTCTTCATGGATGACTTTTCCGTGTTTGGTAATTCGTTCACTTCGTGTTTGTTGAACCTTGAGAGAATGTTAAAACGTTGTGAGGAAACCAACCTTGTGCTCAATTAGGATAAATGTCATTTTATGGTTAAGAGTGGAATCGTCTTAGGGCACAATGTCTCGATAGCGGGGATTGAGGTAGATCAAGCTAAGGTAGACGTCATCGCCAAATTACCTCATCCCAAAACCGTTAAGGGAGTTAGGAGTTTCCTAGGCCACACGGGCTTTTATCGTCGATTCATCAAGGATTTTTCAAAGATTTCTCGACCCATTACACATCTTCTTGAAAAAGAGGCACGTTTTGTCTTTGACGAAGATTGTGTACAAGCCTTTGAAATCCTTAAAAGGAAACTTACCGAAGCTCCCATTCTTGTTGCTCCAAATTGGAACCTCCCCTTTGAACTCATGTGTGATGCTAGTGATTACGCTATTGGGGCCGTTTTGGGGCAACGTCATGATAAGCACTTCTTGCCTATTCACTATGCTAGCAAGACGATGACCGAGGCTCAACTAAAATACACTACAACGGAAAAGGAGTTCCTTGCCGTGGTGTATGCATTTGAGAAATTTCGACCTTATCTCGTCTTGACGAAATGCATAGTGTATACGGATCATTCGGCTATCAAGTATCTTATGGCAAAGCAAGATGCTAAGCCTAGATTACTTCGTTGGATTCTCCTCCTTCAAGAATTTGATCACACCATCGTTGACAAAAAGGAGCCGAGAATCTAGCGGCCGATCATCTCTCTCGTTTGGAAGATCCTCACCAAAGTGTTTACGAGCCCAAGGAAATCACCGAAACATTTCCGCTCGAGACACTTGGTGTAGTGAATTCTAAGCTTGATTCTTCTACCCCATGGTTTGCGAATTTTGCAAATACCATGCGGGTAACTTCATCATTAAGGGTATGACGACTCAAGAAAAACGAAAATTCTTTCGTGACGTCAAGTTCTACTTTTGGAACGACCCTTACTTGTTTCGAACTTGTGTGGATCAAATCATCCGACGTTGTGTATTTGGCACCGAAGCTTCTAACATCCTTAGAGCTTGTCATGAGGGACCCACGGGTGGTCACCACGGTGCTAATCTCACGGCTAAAAAGGTGTTTGATGCCGGCTTCTTTTGGCCTACTATTTACCGAGATGCACAAGATCTTGTAAAGTCTTGTGATGCATGCCAACGACAAGGAAAAGCCTCACAAATAGATGAAATGCCACAAAATATCATCCAAGTGTGTGAGATCTTTGACGTTTGGGGTATAGACTTTGTGGGGCCGTTCCCATCATCTCGTGGTAATAAGTACATTCTCGTTGCGGTTGACTACCTATCTAAGTGGGTGGAGGCCAAGGCCTTGCCCACCAATGATACTCGTGTGGTAGTCAAATTTTTGAAAAGCTTGTTTTCTTGGTTTGGAACCCCTCGTGCTATCATAAGCGATCGTGGAACCCATTTTTGTGACGACCAATTCGAAAGAGTCTTAAGGAAATATGGGGTTACACATCGGCTTTCTACGGCTTATCACCCACAAACGAGTGGGCAAGTCGAGGTTTCAAACCGAGCTTTGAAGAGGATCTTGGAGAGATCCGTTGGGGAAAACCGACAAACTTGGTCGGATAAGTTGGACGATGCTTTATGGGCCTTAAGGACCGCTCATAAGACGCCCATTGGGTGCACTCCCTATAAGCTTGTGTATGGAAAGAATTGTCATTTGCCTATCGAGTTAGAACACAAAGCTTATTGGGCCCTAAAGCATTGTAATGATGATATGGAGACCGCGGGAAAACACCGGAAAATGCAATTAAATGAATTGGATGAATTGAGAGACATTGCTTAGGAAAATTCATTGATTTATAAAGAGAAAACTAAAAATTGCATGATTCTAAAATTAAAACCGGGTTTTTAACATTGGGGATCAAGTTTTGCTTTTTAATTCAAGATTAAAAATCTTTTCCGGTAAGTTGAAATCCCGTTGGTCCGGTCCATTCACCGTGACTCAAGTGTTTCCTTATGGGACCATCGAGCTAGCTCAAGATTATGGTCCTAACTTCAAGGTGAATGGACATAGGTTAAAGCACTACTTTGGCGGGGAAGTTCCATCCTTGAACTACCTCGACCAAGTCACCTTCCCCAATGATAATTAGTATTGAGGGGATCGAGTCGAGCTCATGACTCGGTAATCAAAAACGAGGTGCCTCGTGGGAGAGTACCATGCTTATCCTATGTACATATTATCGCTTTCTAATGTAGCTTACGTGTGGGGATTTGTGCCCTTCCAACCTTTGTTCCGTGGTTGTTTGTGAATTGTGGTTTTTAGATCATGATCTTCACGATTCGAGCCTCTCGTGTTCGTTTTATCGGAGCACTCGATCGTTTGCTTTGAAGAATTTCTCAATATCCATGATATATCCTTGATTGTTCTAACCTTAGGTTTTTAGCACACTTCATAAACGGCTATTAATTTATTGGTTACACCCTTTCCATGTTAGATTAGGCATTCGACTACGTCTCTAGTATGGGGGTGTTTGCACCCCTAGACTCGAAACATTGAGGACAATGTTTAACTTTACTATGGGGGGTGAATAGATACTTGCCTTGCCAAACCTTCACGCTTTCCAAAGTTTATCTTTTTGTTTATCGTTTTTGTTGCAAAATAAGGCTAAAAATGGCCAAATTTTAAATTTTTCTCATGTTTTATAAGTGTTTGAAGACACGAATGTAGGATTTCCGATGGCGAGAATAAGAGTAATTTTTGACTCGACCGTGCATGTTGAGCACTTAGCTTTGGTTCCTTAACTACACATTAGGCTAAGTCTCTTAAATGAGGACGAGAAATGATAGGGTTAATTATAAGTTACTATGCTAAACGTAGAGTACTCGTATTCTTTCAAAAACTCATGTGTTCTCGTTATTTGCTTATTCTCCCTTCGCATGTAAATATTTTTTGCTTAATAAATATTGACTTAGCGGTTTAGTTAGGATTGTTGGGTTTCTAGTCTTTTCTAGTAGCTTCTGTGTGATTAAATTGGGAAGACATTAAGGTATCGCCAGCGTCACGGTTTTAAAGTATTGGCACCCAAATAATCGAAAGCTTCACCCAATAATAAGATTTCAAGTGCTCACCTAAATCTAGCAAACAATTTGAAGCCCCACAAGGCCGAAAAATCTATGCAAAATTGAAAGTGAATCAAGCCTTAATCTTCGAAGCTTTAAAGATCCAAAATTCACTTTAGCGTGAGGATATACGTCTTTGGCTAATAAAACCACCGATGAGGCGGATAATAAAAGGCAAGGCAAGACCGAAGTCATAATAAAAGCTTCATGGCGAAGTTGAATAAAAGATGGAGGTAAACCAAAGATAATAAAGCCCTTCCGTTTGGGGGCGTATAAAAGTCTTGGTAATAAGTCTCATGTTCAAAACCGTTATAAAACCGTGTTTATCGATTCTTCTTGTCAACTTAATTTTTTAACATCATTGTCTATTAGGAGGGGTTATTGATTTGATGGTCTTAGTTACACCGTTAGGACTCTATTTTTAGACCTAAATCTCTATTATCGTATAAGTCAAACAATGTATCCTCGTGAAACATTCAAGACAAAATAAAATATAAGAGATACAACTTAGGAATAATAGGAGGATAAGTACGTGATTAGGGCATATGAGTAGTGTTAGCATTACTAACTTATAATGACAATAATCTCGTTGCACGCTTGGCATGGAATTGGAGTGAAAATCGAGGACGATGAAATTATTTCTAACGAAGCATTCACGTGTTCTTATTCTATGAACCTAAACGTCCCATTTTGCGATGAAAATCATACATTATGTCTAAAACACAAGTAGTAGTAATAGTAGTAGTGTAGCTAGTTTATCATTCAATAAAGTGAATAAAAATGAATTATGGAGGTGCTATGATACTTTATTCTAGCATTGCGTGAGGGCACGACAATGGTTTAGTATGGGGGAGTGATGAGACTGCTTTTATACATAGTCTCATCATCCAAATAGGGCTTAAAATGCATTAAATATCATCAAAATACCCAAATATATGCTTGTGTTTGTTGCTTGTATATTTTAGGTACGGATATTGAGAAAATGACAAAAGATCACAAGAATCAGTCAAAAACGAATACGGGAAATGAAGCCGTACGATGAACCAAGCCCTAATGAAGAATTTTCCAAAGAAAACCCTTGAAGATTTGAAGAATTATGAAGATTGGTCCTCCAATATGGAAGAATTGACACTTTATACCCTTGTATCTTCATAATTACAAGTTTGGTCTCTAAAGTTTGTCAAAATTACAAAAAGGACCCTTAACTTTGAAGAATTGGCAAATTTAGTCCCTCAACAAAACTAAATTGTCAATATTGGTCCTCCAAGAAGTCAACAATCAAGTCAAACCTTGAAGAATGAAGAAAATGCCAAAATCAGTCCTTCAAATATCATCAATGTGCATGTTTAGTCCTTGAAACAAGTATAAAAACTTGTTGTGCCAAAAGTGTCAAACTGCCAAAGTCATTTATAAAGGGAATTCAAGTTTATGGCTGTTTTTACAAGTTGAACAAAACAAAGGACTTGAGGGACCATTTCTGCCAGACAACCAACCTTCAACCCACCACTCACAACACGCCACCTCACCCACTCAAACCATTCCACCAATCACAGCTCCTCCCTTCACCATGTCACCTTCCACCATTTAAAAAGTAAACTGATTATTTAATCAGTTTAACCTTCCCTCCAAACACCAAATTTAAAACTCACTAATCCCAAAACAGATTAAAAACCCACCCCTAATCTCCCATAAACCCTAACTAAACCGAGGATGAACCCACATCAAAACAAAGGGCTTTTCCCTATAAACTTCCAGAACACTAATTAAGGGTCCCCTAATCCCTTTTTAATTCCCAAAAACGTCACCATACCCTCCCATGTGATCAACCCAGCTTCCCCTGACCCACATTTTGTCTCCAAGACAAAACCAGTACAAGAAATCAACGAATTGGAGGGATTGCTTACTTTTTACAACCTCATTGGATGGCCAAGATCAAATCCAACAGCTGTATCATCACATGGCATCAAGTCAAATTTCAAAATTTTCAAAGATACTTAAAAGATGCAAATTTCTTCAAGGGTAAAAGTGGAAGTTTATATCATTAGGGTTTTAGCTTCTTTTCAGTTCTAGAACAGATGTAAGCCTCTATATAAAGGCCTTATAGGACTTAGATTGAAATGTTCTTGATTTTTCTCCTTTTTCACAAGCCATGTAAATCCAGTTTATTTATGAATATAAATGGTGTTGAGTTTGATGATGAGAAAGATTGAGTCCCTTTTACATTTCATGTTATGTTTTGTTTGAAAAAGTTTTTTTCAAAAAGGCATTTTAAGTTTCTGTTTTCAAGTTTTTCTTTAAGTTCTTAAATCCGTTTTTCAGATTGAGCTAGAAAGTTTATAGGCCACATAAGCTACTCATTTGAGCTCTTATATGACCATAGAACTCTGATATCCAAGGGATATCAAGATTCAGTGGGTATAACCTTGGATAAGAAGTGTTGTGAGGTGGAAATTTGCTTGCTAGTTGGTTCTATTTGTTTATTTACACCTTACTGTATCAAAAGCTACAAGCCATAAGCTTATAGCCTTTGATACTTGCAGCTGTTCTTGGTTTGTTGTGGTGTGCAGGTGATAAGAAGGAAGAAAGCTTCCATTCTTACCCATTCCTTTTTCATTTTTTTTGTACCAAGCATTTGGCATCCCCATTTCAAAAAGTTCAGCACAAGCCACCAGCTTGTGGGAGGTGACTTTTCAATCACTGTTGGGCCTGGATGTAGGCCCAACAAGGTAGCATTCTTGCTCTTAGTTTTCAGTTTTCAAAATTGTGTGATTTAAGTGTTATTGTATGAGATTTGGTGAAGTTGAATGATAATTGTCCAAGTGTTATTTAAGTGTTTGATTTTGCTCAAATTAGGTTTACATGCATGCTAGAAGGGTTTGAATTCAGTTTGGAAGAGTTTCATTAAGATTTGCTTTGTTAAAATTGGTTTTCAGAAGTTTAAGGGGTGTTTGGATTTGCATGTTAACTGAGATATTTAAAAGATTTTTGGGTTGAAAACCTGTTTGACACACTCTTTTGGTTAATAATAGGTGATATTGTTTCTTAACTTTCAGTTTGGAAAGATTTTTAAAACAAAGTGCATGCTTAAAATTTAGAAAAATGGTCAAAATCAGTCAAGTACTTTGTCTGCCTGATTTTTGATGAAATTGTGCCTCAACTTGTGATCATTGCTAGATATTAGGACTGGTTAAGATTGAGTATAGCTTATATGTCATTTGGTACACTTGTGTGCAAATTATGAGGGTTTGAAATTCATATTTGTGCAAGTAACTTAGGTCAATTGTTCTTCAGAAACCTGCACACCTAATCAGTACATTTTTATGAAATTTTGTGCTTGATCTTGTGATATACTTGTTGTTTTTTGTGATTAGCTTGACTCCCTATACTCAACTGAGTATAGGGGTGCCCATTTGTCCATCAAAAACCAACAAAGAAATCAAAGACAAGCTCCTCTTGTCATTTCTTCACAAGTGAAGAAATACCCTTGTGCTCATCAGTCATCTTGGAAATCTGGGCTTGGTTTGATCTTAGTTACTTAATTCTAGCTTATTTTATTTGATAAAAAGTTTGTTTAGAGTGAATTAGGGTTACTGTGTTTGAGTATTTAAAGTTAAAAAAAAAAAAAAAAGTTTAGCAAAAAGCTCCTTGGCCTGGACTCGAACACGAGACCTCTCGTTGGAGGACTATACGTGTTAACCAGTGACCCAAGTGCTTTTCTCTGTTATCCATCCTACCCTTTATTCATTTATTAACTCTTAATTTGTCTCAAGTTAAATTAAGTCGTAGCTTAATAAGCTTATAAAAGCTTATTGGAAAAGCTTTTTTGCTGATTAGCATTTTTCTTGTGTTCTCATTAGGGTTTAAGACTTTTTGGTTTAAAAAATTTATTTTTCACATGCTTATTTAATTTTCTAGGATTATTTTAAGTTTTAATTTTGAAAAGTAAATTAAAAATAGGAAAAAGTATTTTAAAAATCTGAAAAAATAGTTTTTAGGCTTTTAATTATATTTTTGAGGTTTACATCACTTTAAGTTTTCAAAAAGTCTTTTTTTAATTTTATAGGATTTTAGGGTTTTTAACCAACTTTAAAATTTAATATAAAATTATTAAATAGGTTTTAGAAATTTTTAATTTCATTTTTGTCTTAGTTACATTATTTAAGATTTTTGGTAATTTTTTAGAATTTTTTTATGAACTTTGAATTTTTTTGAATATTTTAATATTATTTTATTATTAAAAATTAAAAGTTTGATTTTTTAAGTTTTCACATTTTTCTTAGATTGAAGACACTTAATTAGGAGTTTTGTAACTTTCCAAATATTTTTTGGGCTTTTCAATTATTTTCTAGGATTAATTTAAGTTTTAATTGATTTTAATAGTTTTTAAGTGTTTAAAAATAGTTTTATTTGGTTTTAAAATTTTAAAAAATACTTTTTAGCTTAATTAGGTTATATTTGAGGTTTACAAACTTTAAAATCTTGTTTAGGGCTTTTTAATAATTAATTGTGATTTTTAGGGCTTTAATTAGCATTAAAAAGTCATTATCAAATTAATTAAAAGGTTTTAGCAAGTTTGGATTTTTTGTAAACTCTTAGAATATTATTGTGGATTTTTAGTAATTTTTAGGAATTTTTAGGTTGAAATTTTAATTTTTGCACTATTTACGGTTTTACGTGATCGCCTTTTTCGTCTTAGTTTAATCCATCGTCATAACCGTCTTTCTCTTCTAATCTCATTTCTTTCTTTCTTTTTCAAACATATAATCACAAATCAAAATCATCTCTTAACACAACGCACTAGCCTCCTTGAGAAAGAACTCACTTTTAGGGTCATTCACACACGGTTTTCCTAAATCGTCGTGCACACTTGACCTATTTTGTCATCCTTTTCATAAAGGGTTGCAAAAACACTACATCAAGTTGCATCACTAGGAGTAGTAGGAGAGACTGTGGTGGAATATGATGGAACAACAAAAATATCATCCTTGTCATCTGAGTCTGAAAGACTAGAATGAGCACCTGCACTAGAAGTTGCAAACACTTGTGGACCTGCATCATGGTTAGTTTTGAAACGAAAATATCCTAATGAATCACTAAGATAATCAAGATCAAAATACCATTCAGGACCCTTGCCTTGGATGTTTGACTTCTCCTCAAAATACTTAAGATTTATAGTTTCAATTACTCGCTTGGCTTGGAGATTGTAGACACGATAAGCCCGAGAGTGAGCTGAATATCCCACAATGTATCCTTCATCTTCCTTGCCATCAAATTTCCCCAGATAGTCACTAGTATTTAGAATGGTGACAGGACACCCAAATGGCTTCAAATGAGCAATGTTTGGTACTTTGGATGTTAGTAGCTCATAGGGAGTCTCCTTGTGAGGATTTGTAATAGAAACTCTATTCAAAACATAACTTGCAGTATTGACAGCTTCTGTCCAGAACATGGTTGGAAGCTTGGAATCGACAAGCATTGTTCTCGCAGCTTCTATTAGAGTCCTGTTCTTTCTTTCTGCTACGCCATTCTGTTGAGGAGTTCTTGTTGCACTATAATCTCTTTTGATGCCTTTAGAATTACAAAGTGCTATGAGGTCTGCATTTTTGAATGCTGTTCTATTATCACATCGAATACCTTTAACCTTCTTGGACAACTGATTCTCTATGAGTGTAATAAAGTCCTTGAGTTACCACAAGGCATAACTGTTTGTGGTCAATGCTCCTAATAGAGGTAGGACCAAATAAATCCATGTATAGTAGCTGCAATGGTTCAGTTATAAGGCTTATAAGGCTGAGAGCAGTAATGGCCTTGAAGGATGCTTTATGTTGTTTGCCTTTGCTGCATGCAAGACAATTGATATCATTTCTGAATGACTTGGGAGGTAAACCAGAGACCAGATTCAGATTTGCTAGTTTGTGAATGGTCTTGAAGTTCACATGTCCCATCCTTCGGTGCCATTTAGTAGCTTCATCTTCTGTGGCTTTAGCAACCAAGCATGCTAGTTGACCAGTAGGATTGACTTCATTCAGCTTGATACTATAAAGGTTGTGTCTTCTAGGGATTCTGAGCAGAACTTGTGAGTCATCCGGGAGTTTAAAGTCTTTGGATAACACTAGTGAATCAGTATCCGTAAAGAGGACAAACTGCTTCTTGTCACAAATCTGAGAGAAAGATATCAAGTTGAAGTGTTGAAGTGCTTCCACATAGTAGACCTGCTCAAAATTAAGATTAGGCATCTGAATTGTTCCTTTGCTAGTGATCCTTCCTTCACCTCCTCCAAAATAGACCTTTCCGCCTTGAAATGGTACAAAGTTAGAGAGAAGACTTTTTTTCCTGTCATACTCCTAGAGCACCCACTATCAACAATTCCTAGAGTAGGATCTTGGTATGGAGTAACCTACAACAACAAGATAAGAGAGATGCAAAAGTTAGTGTTTTAAGGGGACCGAAACCTTTTTCAGGTTTGAGCCTGCCTTGTGGATCTTTAGAGGATAGCCAAGAAGATTGATGAGATCCATCGTTGTTCTTAGGTTGCCTATTCATCATATGGGTGTTATTGTTTGACCAAGAACAACCTGCTGAGGGCTTAACAGCAGTACCCAGATTTCCCAACCCAAAGTACATGAGGTCAAAATTAAAAGCATAATTTGGATTAAAATTCTGAAAATAGTTACTGGTTGGTCTATTTGATATTAATCCAGTGTTTCTCCAATGATCAGAAGCTAATGGAGAGGTCCTTCTAGAAGAAGAAAAAGATTGTGCACATGGGTTTAGTCTTCTAGAAGAATATGGAACAACTCCTGGTGGACCAGGAGCTGGAAATGCTTGATATACAAAAGAGTGTTTGTCATAAAAATCACAATCTTTAATCAAATGAAATTCACTCCCACAAACAAAACATGTTTTAAACGACCTTTTATTAGAATGACATTGTTTCATACTGCTAACTTTATTACACACAATTCTAGGAGAAACATTCTTCCTAGGACTCAATATCAAAAATTCTGTTTAAACCTATTGTAGCTAGGTGTTCCCTCTTCCTCCTTGTCAGGATCAAAGACACTTGAAAAAGATAAATCAAACACATCTTCTGAATCAATATATTTATCAAATCCTAACCCTCTTTTAGTCCTACCAGACATACTATTATCAATTAATTTTGAAAGATTCTTAGGTGCCTTTTGCCATTTTTCAAATCTTAGAAGTGTAGCATCTAATTTTTCCTTCATTTCTTGTTTTTCTTTGATACTGTCATCTTTTACCTTTTCGGTGTATTTAAGCATATTTGTTGTGTTTTCTAAATCAATGTTCAGTATCCTAATTTTATCCTCGTACTCTCGTTGAGTATCTTGAAGCCACCTCTTTTTTTGTTCCAATGTTTTTAAAGAAGCCTTATATGCTTGAACCACTAAAAAATACTTATCATTTTGATCATTTAAGTCATTATATTGAGACAACAATTCTGAATATTTATCATGACAACCAAGAGGACAATGTTGTACCTGAGGTGAGATGCCCATAAGAGCAAACTCTTCTGCTTCCCCGGCATCAGACAAATTCCCAGCAATCATTGCAAACACGTCAGTAGAAGGCTCAGCTGTTTCCAGGGTAGCATTCTGAGGATCATTCCAGTTGACCATAGAGTCAACAAACACCAACGGCTTCTTGTCATCCTTCACCTCCTGAATCTTAAAAGCTGAATATCTGCTCTTCCCCTGGTCATGCTTGTTAGGGCATTCCCTTGTAAAGTGACCTTGCTGCTGGCAGTTATAGCATCGAACCTTGCTTCTGTCAAACCTTGATGGCTCTCTTGGGTTATAATTAAACTTTCGACCGACTTTCTTCTCAAACTTGTGAACCCTAAGAGTGAGCATGGCCATCTGCCATTTGAGATCCATTTCATCCAGGTCAAGTTTATCAACCTGTTTGAAGTCATCAAAAGCAAGTTGCTGTTGAGCATCAACGTCAGCAACAAAAGAATGAAGAACAGCTTCTACCATGCTACCAGACTTGGCTTTTGGTTCAAGAGTAGAAGTATGCTGAAAAGTATGATGAGAAGACACGGTATTTCTTGGGCTACTAACATAGGACATGGGACTAGATCCCATAGAACTCACAAAGGCAGAGTTAGCAGGAGTAGGAAAAGAATTACTTGAGTATCCCCTCACATGTGGCTCAAAGGTTTTGAGCTTATGAAACAAATCATCAAAATTAAGATAGTCAAGCCCACCTTTTGCTTTGAGAGAGATTACCACCTGATTCCATGAGTAGGGTAAGGCTCTGAGAAACCTTGCATTGATATCACCATCGTCAGGTTTTGATCGAAGTTGATTCAACTGGCTCAATATCTTTTGGAACTTGTCATACCCTTGATGGATACCTTCAGTTTTCGAGATCTTGAAGTCTGTGAATTCATCTCTCAGCATGGATCTTCGCTTTTATCCCATTCTAGATTTCTCTAGCATCATCCAGATGATAGAAATCACCCATGTGATCATCAGGAAGAGACTGAAGCAAAATAGTTTTTGCTTTGATCTCCTTCTGAACAGCTGTGATTTCTTCATGAGTTTTAGGGTCAAGAAGATTAATATTACCATTCTTGTCTCTTCTAGTCAACTTCCTACTGTTTCCATTTAGAATGATCTTCCAAAGGTCTTGATCAGTGTTGGTGATCCAACATTCCATCTTCATTGCCTAGCTATCATACTCGTCTTTTTTTAGAAGAGGAAACTTACCATTTGTGTTGGAAACCGTAGAAATGATCTGCTGAGGTTGCTGAGTTTTAGGGCTAATATCTTCTCCTGTTTGTGTAGAACTTGAGGCAGACATGATTAAACAAAGATGTTAGTAATGAGAAAAATTGATTCTTCGTATACAAAGACTCAACCAGGCTCTGATACCACTTGTTGGGTCCACTAGATGTGGATCTTGCAGCCTGTCAGGAACGGTGAACGACTTTTGTAATCACAAGTCTATTCACAGAGAGACTCTATACAAATCACACAGTATAAGTGCGTAATACAAATACTATGAATAAGACGAACATAATAACTATAACGACTTGATCCTTTTCTAAGGATTTCTACTATTAATAATAACTAGAATTATGTTTGATGAAGGTGTGTCTAACCCTTCTGCCTAAGGTTCCTTTTATACTACAAGGAAACCCTAATACATAATTAACCAAAACGTGTAAAACTGATATGCATATCCTTTCCTAACACATCTCATACATATCCTAACAGAATAATAACTAAATAAAAAAAGTTTGACTTTCTATAAGACTAGGAGCACGACTTGCTCCTACTACTACTATGACCAGGAGGAACTACATACCTCCTAGTCTACCTATTACAAAGAACTATTCTAATGGTCCTAACAATGTTTCTCCTAGAATTGTGTGTAATCCAGTGTTTCCAGGAGAAATATCAAATAGACCAACAATTCTAGGAGTTGTTAGTAGCTTTATTAATAGTAATCATTTCATTAGTGAAAGCCTTGTTCTTGGTTATGATTGTGTTTATTATGATTCCGCTTTGCATGTTACAATCATGATCATGATATCCCAGATGAGTCTAGATCCTATGACCCAACAAGTGGTATCAGAGCTTGTTGGCTCTCGATCTGGTTGATCTACAAGGTTTTCGGTAGTATTTTCTGTTTTTATATAAATAAAGTTACTAATCTAGGGTTTTTCCCAACAAACCCTAGATGATTCGTTGTTCTGTTGCTGCTGTTGGTACTTTGATGTTGTTGCTGGTTCGTAATGGAGAGTGTACTAGCTTTGGTGAGTTGATGTTCAACTCAATGATGAACCCTAGTATGCTCTAAGGTGATTTAAGGCTGTAGTTTTTTTGATCTTCAAGATGATTTTTGTTTTAGGGTTTTCTGAAACCCTAGATTGATTTGTTGTTATTGATGCTAGGATGTTCCTGATTCTTTCTTAACAATCAGGGTTTTTCTAAGCCTTTGAAGTCTCATACGAATGGAGCAGCAGGCCCCTTTGATTTATTGTCATGTGATTCGTGGGTTGCAAAAATAAACAAAGGACATACGGGTGTGGTCGTAGGGCAGGTGAAAGAAACGTAAGAAAGGATGATGGTGGACCACGTTTCTAAAACATACAAACAGTGCTTTTGTCTTAGGTCATATAGGAACTGTTGTACGAATAAGGTACTGGTGGACTTGCTGTTATCAAGTGATTCAGTTTCTACAAGACATATGGCAGATATTTGTTTTTGAACGAAGGTATGGTTTTTTTTGGAAACTATTCTTTTTAATTAATATCACACGGTGATAGCTGGTTTTGTCCTATGTGCAATATGGAAGTAAATTGTGAAAACAGTTACGAAGACTATTTTTATGAATGATATATGTAACGTGTTCACAAAATAGGAGTTTGACTTTTAAATCATGGAGGTAATTCCTGATTTGTGGGAGATAACTTTTATTTATGGGAATAAGTTACATGGGCCATTTATGTTGCTGCGTGGTTTGTGGGATTTTGATGTTTCTGTTATGGTACGCCATATTGTTTTTTTTAACGTACTTTATGGCTGTTTTGATGAGGTCAAAGATGTGGGGAATTAATACCTGATATGTAGGGATTGCAATTTTAATACGAGGTATGTAAATTCCTAATTTTTAGGAGTTGTCTTCTAAGTCACATTCAGGACGCATCTTTGGAGAGTAGGACGGGGTAGTGCGCTGATTTTTAGGGAGTTACTCTTAATTAGAATTCCTGATTTCTTGGCTAGTTGAACGAGGTTTATGGGGAATGATATTATGGAGAATAGATGAAAACGTGTGATGATTTGCTTTCTAAAATATCAGGATTATTTCTGTATTTGTTAATGTGGGAAGCACGTGATTTATGGAAATACATATGGAATCCGAAAGTGCTATTACGTTGTATTTAGAACGTGGGATTGACACATGCATCTTGAACATAAATTGGAGGTGATATGAATAAAGTCAAAGTTTACACGTTTACATTATTTTATGGGTTATGTGATATGGGCTGGATACTGTATTAAACGTTTTAGACTAATGTTTATGGAAGCACAGTAGCAACAACATAGTGACCGACGCAGTGTCACTACAAGTATGGGAGGAATGTGTTTGATACTATCGACAGCTTTAGCGACAGTGGTGACAGAATGTGTTAAAAAAAGAGAAACGAAAAAAAAGGAGAAGGGTTTTGAGATGCTACTGGTAGAGTTTGGTTCTGTTGTTCCTACTGGTGCGCTATGGTTCCTACTGGTCATATATGTTCGTGGTGGTTGTGTTCTCGGTTCCTCCTGGTAATATTCGATGGTTCCTCCTGGTTGAATCATCGGCTCCTACTGGTCGGTTTCTACTAGTCGGTTCCTACTGGTCCGTACCACTGGTTTGTTCCTATTGGTTTGTTCCTACTAGTAGGTGTATGTTCTTGCTGACTTTCTTCTGGTTCCTGCTGGCTTGTTGTATACTAATTTTCTTTGGCCGGTTTTGGTTCCTACTAGTCAAGTAAGATTGTTTTTAGTGACTAGTATTATGTCACTACTGTTACTGGAGGAGGAGTTCTCATCCATCATCATTTTGTTGTGGAGATTCATTGAAGAAGACATTTGATTATCACTTATTTTATGTTGTAGTTGATTTTCACAGGTTTTGTGTTCTTATCATTTCTTAAAAGGAAGGGAGTACCTTTTAAGATAACTTGTTTGGTTTGTATGGTGACGAAGACTCGACATATCTAGCGAAGGGGTACGATCTATTCATATCTTAAAAGGAGTAGTAGCCTTTTTAAGATAGTTTGCTCTATGCGTACATTTTCTATCGCTTGAAGGGGTTACGTTATTGTGCTTAGTGTCTCATTTATTTGAGGATTTTGTTCGAGCTCGACGTCACGTGGTTAGTGCAAGACATAAGACACAAGTTTGGGAGATTCCACTTCTTCATCAAATTCGTTATACTTGATTTTCTTCATCAGTGATCTCTCCATGGAGCCTACTGGATTTCCCGTGCACTTCTTAAGGGGAAGACGATCCTTTTTGAGTTGATGTGACAACAAGTGGAAGAATGCATGGATCGAGGGGAAGCTTAGCCTTCATCTATATTAGCTTCAGGGGAAGCTTGTGCTTACTGGTTTTGTCAAATCAACTAGGGGAAGATTGTTGGGACTTAGATATCTTGAGTTGATATGACAAAACAAGATGAAGGACCTAGTAGTAATATATTAGCTTAGATAGTAAGCTAGGGTTGACATGTAACCCTAGTACCTCTATTATATAAAGAGGGTTAGGCACACATGGTCATTCACTCATTCCAAAACAATGTAAACCATAGGTGTGTGTGTGTTCCTCCTGGTGTCAAGCCTATAAGGCACCAGGAGTAGTTAGTAGCTTTATTAATAGTAATCATTTCATTAGTGAAATCCTTGTTCTTGGTTATGATTGTGTTTATTATGATTCCGATGTGCATGTTACAATCATGATCATGATATCCCTGATGAGTCTAGATCCTATGACCCAACAATCACCCTGGGAGACCAGAACCCAGCCCAACTCTTAGAACGTAAATTAATGGTGAGTGGGGGTACCCTAATGATTTTGGGCAAATCATCACAGCCGTCAACGGATTTGATATGCGTCTTTACCAGAAGCCGTGCCCTTCCTAACTAGCCAACTCTTAGCAATGAAGCATCGGTGAGCTGAAAACCCTATAGATTTGAGCAAGCTATTACAGCTATCAACATATTTGATATAGATCTTTACCAAGAGCCGTACCCCGTTGGACTAGCCACTTTTCAGTCTAGGACCAAGGCAAGTGAAAACCATCCAGTTTTTGGTAACCTGGCAACCATCAAGAGATTTGAGAATAACACCAGAGTCGTACCCTCATGGTGAATCAACTCTTTCTTGTTTGTTAAACATGGTGGGTTGAGCACCATTTTTTGTGTGGACTAGGTCCAACACCAGAAGTACCACTCAAAACAGCTCAAGTGTGAAAACTTCATGTGAAAAACAATGTCATGATGGAAAAGTATAAGCAGATATTATATTATTTACAAGTTTGAAATTCCATCACATGTTTAAAGTATAAGCAGATATTATATAAAAAGTTTTTTTTAACTCACTAACTAAAGTAAAATGTGAGTCACCAATCATTGTATATATTGGTGAAAAGAATGTAAGTATAACACAAGAATAGAAGAACCAAACCAATCACTTACCAGAAGCTGCAACCTTGTCTGCATGCAACCGGCTTTGAATACCTTCAACTAAGGTAGTGGCCATGGCAGACTCATTACCAGAAGGTGCATTAGACACCAGCAGATGACATTCTAGCATAGCTTCCATGGTAGCAATGATCAAAGGATAGTTCATATCAGTAAGCATAAAGACAACGACACCAGACTCAAGCTCTAACACATGAACACCACAACCATCATACAATTTCCACCTCCTTATCACCCATCGAGGTTGATCCTTCCATACACCAGCATGGGGAGAATTAGGAGGGGAATCCAATATCAGCTTCAAATCACCCCAAATAGTCAACCCTGGCCAGTTACGAAGCTCACTCGGAGACTTAGGAATCTCAGCATCCACCAAACCATACACCAGCATAAGATCACGACGCTCCATCCAGGTCATAATGTTTTGCAATCCAGAGACATAGCGAGTGTAGCCATCACTAGTCGTAATCTTATGAGTAAAGGTGCCACGAGAAATGGGAGATGGTCGAACTTCCCAAGCTACAATCACGCCCTTGCCAAGGTGCACCTCAGTCTCACTATCAGACGCAACCTTAATGAGATTGGCAGGATCTCTCTTCTCAAACTGGACAGACTTACCACGACGAGCCTTCTTCTTTCTAATGGAACGGCGATGTGAGGGGACACCAGAAGAAGATTCATCCTTGACCTTTCCAGCAGTAGTAGCAGCAGCAGGAGAAACAAAGTCCTTAACAACCATAGGATCAAAATTAGCTGCACCAGCTGATGAGGTAGGAAGTGGTTCAGTCACCGATGTTGATGTTGGCTTCACAACAGGAGTAACAGGAGCGGGATTAGTAGCAGGACTGGTGGTGGTAGGAACAGCAGTAGAAGGAGCACTAGAAGATGGAACCCCAGAAGTATCCTTGTGAACATTCGACGAAGAGGTGGGAGCAGCAGCAGGCTTAGAATTGAGGACAACACGAGGAGGTGGGCGATAAATCAAGTGTTCAGGGAACGGTGTATTTTGACGCTTGATCATCTTTGTGTAAAGATCTTTAAGCTCATCAAAGGACAGCCTCCTCACCCTTTCCCATGTCCATCCAGTCTGATAGTAAGCAGACGATTGATTCTTAACATATTGCTGCATCAACCTTTTCTCCTCAGTACGCAACAAAGGTCTGTTACGGCGTTGTTCACGAAGTTGGGAAGCAAGAGATAACTGTTGTTTACGCATCAAAGCCATCGCCCGTTGAACACAGTTGCCTTGATTCACATCGGCACCTAACAAATCAGTGAACTGAGAGTAGTCTGAAGTAAGGATGGTAAGCACCTTCATCCAGTCATTGACATACCAATGCATGGCGTTGTGCCTCAACTGCTCACGTCTTTGCTGTTGCAGAGCTTCATCCTCAACCCTGGCTTGTTGGTCAAGCTCCTCTTGCAATCGCTGAGCAGCCTCTTCCCCCAATCTTTCTTCCTCTAATTGTCTGCGATTACGCTTCCTGGGAGGAGAAGGTGCATCAGTCATAGGGGCTTTACCCTTGAGATCATGAGAAGGACCAACAGAAGGACCAGAAGAAGGACCAGCAGAATCATCCATTGGCTTGGGATCAGCAGCAGCATTAGGAATGCATGAAAGACTAGGAGGAGCAGGCAAATCATCACTCGGCTTATCAGCAAAGGCAGCCCTGGCCAAAATAGTCAGTCTATCCTCCTCAACATCTTCATCAGAATTAGAAAGCACAACTTTCTTCTTTTGGCGCTTCAGTTGTGACTCCAATGCTTTAACCCTGTTCGCCAATGGAAGCACGAAGTCCCGTGTGAGCTTGCGGTGTTGATTGAGGTCATCTTCCAAAGAAACCACCTTCGCATAATACTTGTGCATAAGAGCTAGCAAAGAAGTTAGTGTAACGGGTTCCTCAGCTTCCCCACCAAGAGGACTTGGATTGCGGGATACATCATTGGGACCAGAAGCAACAGATGGGTCATCCATATGAGCATGAGAGCTAGAAGGCTTCTCAGCAGAGTGCAGAGCTGGGCTAGGAGGGGGAGTATCAACAAATGGGGACTCATGTGGGCGAGAAGAGGGGGCAGCCTTTGAGGTGGATGGCATTTCTACCACCACCTCTCTAGCTGGTTCCTCAACCTCTACATGAGGCACACCAGTAGTAGGGTGCTCCTCCTCCATATGATCATTCTCTAATGGAAGTTCCTCCTCGGCTTCATCAACCGGAGGAATCACATTAGGATCCCCTTGGGCAAGGCCCAACATAGCATCAGTAAGAGGCCTCAAAGGACCCTTATAACCAAGTGCCATATTCGCATACACCTTGGAACTAAGCTTTGGGGTCTCGTATTCCACCCTATTCCTAGGTAGGCACATAAGAACCTGCTACAAAAACCTAGGATACATCAAGAACTTCTTCCTAGAGCCAGTATCACTAAGGTTACAAATCATGCCATCAAACAAGTAACAAGAAAAGTTAAAAGTACGACCCTGAGCAATACAAATCAAACCAGTAGCAAGGGGGATGGGAACGCATCCCAACTCCCAGACTTTAGACTCAAACAATGAATCAATAAGTGAACCAGTAGCTTCCATTGAGGGGCAAATCTATTCTTCTGTAAGTTAAACTTCCCCCCCCATGATGATAACCTATGGCAGCCATATCATCCAATACCTCTGAATTGGGAATAGATACAATGCCATCTTCATCTTGTAGATGAAGGGCAAATCTAATGGATGCCTCAGACACCACATAGGAGCGACCATATATGGTAGCATGGAGCTCTAATGGGCGACCCAAAACATCAACGAGGTGGGCAGTTGCCCAAAACTGACGTATAACAGTATCATACACAGTGAGGAAAACAGTAAAAGCATAGCTTAGATTGGAAGCTTCAATGTATTCTAGGATGTCTATGAACTCTTCTCTTTTAGGACCTTCGCCAAGATAGGCCACCTTGTTGTGATCGGGTTTGTACTGGAGTGTGGCCATTGTTGATGATTGAAGCAGTGGAAGATGATTGATTGAAGATGGTGAAGAGTAGGAGCGTATGTGTGTGAGTATGGTTGGGATGATTAAGTCAAATGAGGGATTTGATCATAAATAATGGTCATAAAACTGTTCATTGACCCCTAATTATGGGGGTTGCCCTTTCAAAAATAAGTCATTAATGCAAGAGTAACCACTTGCCCCTTAAACCATTATTTGCAAATCTCAGTTACCAAAGATAAACCAAAAAGTTATACACCATAATTAACTCACGTTGACTAAAAGTCAAAATGTGTAAAGGTCAACACTAGGATCACCAAGTGGTCAATGAAAGTCAACGAAGTGAACAGTGAGCCAAAATCAATAACAGAAGCCAACCATGAGTGAATTATAATGGTTTGTACCAACTAGGAGCAGAAGACTGCCACTAGGAGTAGCCAAAATCTTCCACTAGAAGTTGCACACATTGTAAATACCCATGGAAACTGTTGTTAGAATCTACCATATGTAAGAATGTACAAGGAAATATGTACATTAAGCCTCCCCTTAGGCTTAGCCTCCCCTCAATCCTAGGCCTCAAGGATTGACCATACCAATATGAACCACCAAGTGGTTGAATCTCGGACCATCAATAGCTTTAGTTAATAAATCAGGAACATTATCATCCGTATGCACTTTAAGAACCTGTATCAGCTTCTTCTCATTGGCATCCCTTATAAAATGGTTCCTAATCTCAATATGCTTGGTTCATTGACGAAAGACATGATTCTTCAAAATGCAGATAGTGCTTTGATTGTCGATGAAAATTTTGGTGTTCATGAAGTTGAACCCCTAATCCAGCATCTGATTTTGTATCCACAAGACTTGTACACAACAACTAGCAGCAGCTACGTATTCAGCTTCTGTTGAAGAGGTAGCTACTATTGTCTGTTTCTTACATTGCCATGAGATAAGTCTTCGACCCAAAAACTGACAACCACCAGTAGTAGATTTCCTATCATTATTGGCACCTGCATAGTCACTATCACTATAGGCTTCAAGAACAAAAGGTGATACCCTTGGATACCACAAGACTAGCTTGGGTTGTGCTTTGATATACTTAAATATTTTCTTGACTGCATTCAAGTTAGATACGGTTTGAGCCACCTGATGTCTAGAACAAGCACTTACTGCAAACATAATGTCTAGACGTGATGCAGTCAAATACATGAGTGAGCCAATCATTGACCTGTACATGTGAACATTTACCGGAGGATCTGGCTCATTCTTGAGTTTGACTTTAGTGACTTCATAAGGTGTTGTTGCTTGTCTAAGATGTTCCACATCAAAATTCTGAAGAATCTCATGAACATACTTGTCTTGACTTATGAATATACCATCCGACTGCTGTTTGACTTGAAGACCAAGGAAAAATGTGAGTTCTCCCATGGCACTCATCTGAAATTCGCTTTTCATTAGATGTTCAAACTCATCACACCATTCCTTCCTAGTAGAACCGAAGATAATATCATCCACATACACTTGAACTAGGATGATGTCCTTGGCATTCCTTTTAAGAAACATTGTTTTGTCAACAGTGCCTTTTCTGTAGCCGTGTTTCAACAAAAAAGTGGACAGACGCTCATACCAAGCTCTAAGAGCCTGATGAAGTCCATATAGAGCTTTGACCACTTTGTAAACTTTATTGGGGTGAAGTGGATCCACAAAGCCCATAGGTTGAGTGACATAAAGTTCCTCATCAATCTTGCCATAGAGAAATGCACTCTTGACATCCATCTAAAAAACCGTAAAGCCAACATAAGAAGCAAAAGCAAAAAACAGACGAATGGCCTCAATCCTAGCAACAGGAGTAACGACTTTAGTATAGTCAATTCCTTCAAGTTGTGTGTGACCTTGTGCAACCAGCCTAGCCTTATTTCTCACCACAATACCCCTTGCATCTTTCTTGTTCTTGAGAATCCATTTGGTACCAATTGTTGTGTTTCCATCTGGCAAGTCAACTAGGATCCAAACATTCGGAAACAAGAACTGCTGCATCTCCTCCTGCATAGCCTCCACTCAACTTTGATCCTTAAGAGCATGTGAGACTGACCTAGGTTCCACCTGTGAAAGAAAACAAGCAAACAAGCAGTGAAGAAAGTCTGTGTGATTATTACGCTTTTGGTCTTCAATGTTGCTCACAAGAGCATGATGATCAGACATTGATTTCTTATGCATGCGGCAAGTCTTGACAGTAGAACAAGGATCTCCAATGATTTGAGTAGTAGGATGGTCTTTATTGATCTGCTGAACAGGAATAGGAGCTACATCCACTTCTGGTGCCAAGTTATTAAGATCCCCAACAATGTCATCATCATATGAAGAAGAGTTGAAAATGCCATCGATTGGTTGCTTATAAATATCATCCAGCTTAGTAGAAGTCTTCTTTTGATAGTTTCCCAAGTCAGAAGGACCAGAGAATCTAGTTGTGGAAGCGGGATCACTAACCGAACTACCAATAGGTGTTAAACTTGTACTAGGAGTAACATTAGGAGCACTAGGAGTAACTAGTACAGCAGGAGTACTGAATGGAAACTCAAAACCTCTAATACTAGGCTTTTACCTAGTATAAAAATTAAGTTCTTTGTCGTATGTCTAATCGAATTGATTACTGGTTTAAGTGTGACTCAACTGTTTTTGGTTAAGAAAAATAAAAGTTTGTCATTGTAGTGAAAATAAAAGTGCACAAACTTTAAAGTAAAAGGCAGGTAAATAAAGCTGAAAATGATTGAAAATAAATGACGAGAAATTAAAGCGAGACGAAGAGTAAATAACGCAAACTTAAAACTATCCTAAAGGCAAACTTAAAACTTAAACTAAAAGCAAGCTTAAAATAAATCTAAGGGAAGTTAACTAAAAGCGAGACTAAGTAAAAAGGCGGGAAAATTAAAGCTTAAAACTTAAAAAAACATAAACTTAAAATATCCTAAAAAACACCTCACTCGGAATAATTACTCGTTCGGAATGTCACCTTCACTCGGAATAATTCTTCTTCGTTCGGAATAATCCACACTAAACACTCATTCGGAATATTCATTCATCCGGAATAAACAAATGCTAACCTTCATCCGGAATAAAGTCTTCATCCGGAATAATCACTCATCCGGAATATTGCTTCATCCGAAATAAACTATTGATCCGGAATAAACACTGATCCGGAATAAAAGACTTCGTTCGGAATATTAGCTTTATGCGGAATAATCCTTCATCCGGAATATTGCTTCATCCGGAATAAAGGGTTCGTCCGGAGTAAAACGTTGATTCGGAATAAAGGCTCATTCGGAATAATGCTTCATCCGGAATAACAGATTCGTCCGGAATAATGCTTTATTCGGAATATTGATCTTATCCGGAATAATGGCTGATTCGGAATAAAAGTTAAAAAAACTTTGGTTCGGAATGTACTCCTTATTCGGAATGACCACTTGATTCGGAATAACAAACTGATGCGGAATAATTAAAATAAAACCTTCATCCAGAATATTTAGTTCATCCGGAATGATGGCTTCATCCGGAATAACCTGGGCAAACGATTTTCGCGAAGAACACGGGAAACAAAAAGAAACGAATCTAATCCAATCTAACCAAAATCAACTAAAAGATTAAACCAAACTAATCAATAAACATCTAACAATCATAAACTAACAATCCTAATCAATAAAAACTAACAATTATAACCAAAATAATCAAAACCCACTTAATCAAATTAATAAAAACTCAAGAACTTAACATAAACATAAACATGAAGATTAGATCAAAACAAGAAAGGTAGATAGGAGATTAACAAGAAAAGTAAAGATTCAATAAACATAAAAAAGAAACTTACTTGATAATTAAAGGAATTAAAGTGCAAGACAATTAATTAAAATGACAATTAAGGAAATGACATGAAATTAAAGTGCATGTAATGTAAATGGTGGAGAGTTAATTTGTCAAATTAACTAACCAGAATAAAATTAAGACTAATGGTCCTATTTATAGGAGGAGGAGGAGTATGATGGAAGGAAGCTTCCTCCTCTCTTTCTTCTTTCTTTATTTCTCATTTAATCCTTCGTCTTTAGTCTTTAATCTTCTAAATTCTTTGACTTTTCAAACTTTGTCTCAGGATTACTTTAAACTCGTCTTGTAATTTCTTCGTAAATTAGGCTTGAGTTCATCGGTTTTATTAAACTTCCGTCTTTAGACTTTTTCTTCAATAAATCTTCAGAATAGGCCTTGGACTTCCGTTCTTTTTGCACTCTTGATCACTTGACTTCGTCTTTTGTCTTTTTCTTCGATAAAAGCCCGCGTAAGCCCGTGTTTTCCATCTTTTTCATGTTTTGATCCTAAATCACAACAAAAACACAAACCACGCATAATTCCGACATTTACGACATAAAATACACGTTTTGTCTTGGTTATTATTGTAGTTAAGTGGTAAAAGGATGGGTGTTTACACACCTATCAAATCCCCTACACTTTACTATTGTAATGTCCTCATGCAATGCATTAATTACAAAGCAAGATTACACTTTTCATCACAATCAATCCACCTTGGCCTTTATTAAAGAGATAGAAAATAACAAAACGTAAAGAAATCAAAGACTTACCTTAGGGTTTTGGAATGTCATGAATGATTATCATCCTCAAGTTTCACGTTCCTCATACCAAGCTTAAAAACGAGATCATTGTTATTATAAGTTAGCAAACTAACATGAACTCATGTGGGCCATATATTTACTTAGACTCCCTTATTCCTAGGTGTATCTCTTATATTTTATTATTGTCTTGAATGATCACGAGGATGCATTGTTGACTTATTTCGATAGTTATTAAGGCTGAAAATAAAGCGGGACTTTAATCAATAGTTAGCTAAATGACAAAATCTTTTAAAACTGCTTCTCGGGACCTCATAAAGTTCATATCTTGGCATAACTCGCTTCACGATTTGAGACCTTTCTCGGAACGATATTTTGCAGTGACTTTATACTTCGAATCTTTGAGAGACATTCATGAAATAATGGTCTTCTCTTCATAATAGGAATTTCTTCACTTGAAGTTTTGAGAGATTCTTCATATTTGGACCACGACTTCTTCATTTTTCTCCAATCTTTATTTTGGACTTTGATATACAACGATCCGCCTCCTTTTAGGACTAGGATCTATTTATCCTCATACCTTGTTAGGGCCTTTTTGGATAGACTTCTCCATGATCTTTTGGGGAGTTTTTTCTTTTCGTCGTGTGTCTCGATCCTTCATATTGATCTTTGATAAATGATTCTTCACATCACTTGGGATCTTTAGCAACAAAATGTATCCCTCATGCCTTGTTAGGGCCTTTTCGGACTCGCCAATCTTCGCATCCCGCTTCAAAAATTATGCCTTGGCTATGAACTCTAATCATTACCGAGCAACTTTTAAACGATATTGGGCTAGAAGCTAAGTAACTTTTCAAATCTTACAACCTTATTTATTGCAGATAAATTTATTAACAAGCGATGGGAGAATAGGCTTATAATCAACTCACATAAATTCACAAAAGTATGCCAAACTTATAATTGACTCTATCAGCTCTCGTTATCCATAATTTAAAATCTCAAGGAATGAGACTCGTGGATGCTTAGCCAATTAAATCAAAGTTTTGGGTTTTCGAGTCATCTATAGGATCTTGCAAACTCTTAGACTTTTTCAAGTTAAGAATTCGCGTTTTAAAGTTCCCTTGATAAACGACTCTCTAGGATCAATTATAGGAACTTGCGAAAAGTTCTTGTTCTTAACCCGTGAGAGTTAAGACTTTCGCGTTTTAAAGCTCCCTATATAAAAGCCTAGCAAAACTTGACTTAAACACGTTAAGGATACTAGATAGAGTAAACTTAGATAAGTAAACTCGGGTTGAGTCAAAATATTCACAACGTTGAAAATTAAAACCACTTTATTAAAATTTATTCTAGTAAAGAAAGAAAATAACTATACAAAGGGAAAAACTAATAGGCCAAAATAGATCAAAAATTTTGAAAAATGTCAAAAAATCAATTTTCCGGTTAAAATGAGTACAAATACAAGGAAAAGGCCACTTAACTTCGATAGAAGTCCCCCTACACTTGATATAGACATTGTCCTCAATGTTTAAGCATGTGGGAGTAAACTCCCCTACACTTAGGACATTGTGCACGTTGTTTAAATCTTGCGAAGGAAGGGACAACTAAAGTGATTCCTATTTTAATATTGGAAAATATAAAATAGAGAATCAAAAGAGTTTAGGATAGAACCGGGAAGACGGAAACACGGAATCACGGGTCGTCAAAAATCATCAAGAGTAGATCATTGAACGCTCGAATCCCTGAATATGAGAAGAGAGGAAATAGCAAACACCAACGGGTCTCCCCTACACTAAGGATAGAAATAGCTAACAGATAGATACTTGGGTTGCCTCCCAAGAAACGATTGATTTTTGTTCACCGAGTCGTGATCCTGACTCGACCTTGATTAGCATAGGAAGAAGCATGAAACACATCCACCGGGATCAAATACATGGTTTTCGTCCATCAAGTAACACAAGCTTAAGGCGAACAAGGCAAGCCATAGAATAATAGGCAAGGTTCCCATAAGCAAAAATTGAGCACGGTGGAAGAAAGTATGGTGAGGTGCAAGCGTATCTCCAGTAGTTCTAAAAATCTTTCCTTTTATTTCATCAGACGGATACTGAGATGGCTTAAAAATTTCAATACCGGGGTCGAACACCTTTTCCTTTAGGGGAAAATAGCACTCAGGCTCAGCAGAATTTGAAGAACATCCGCTAAGAAAATGCACAACCTCGTCCTCAGAAGGTGGACAAAGTGGTGTCAAAACATACGTGTTGCGGATGTTGGTGTCGTCCGGTGTCGTCTCCTTTGAAAGAATTTTCTTCAAATCCATAGAAGGATGAAGACCATAATCATCAAAGTCTAAAGGAGGAGCATCACTCTCATTTGGGAAGTATGTGTTGAGAAAAGTAGCAAAATCTTCCTCAAATGAGTAGTCATCCAAAGTAGGATCAAGTGTTGTAGGCGGAGGATCTTCATCATGAGAAGAATCACTCGAGAGAGTATCAGCCTCATCAAAATCATCATAAGTGGGCATGTCGGGATACTCGGAAGTAAAATCATCATAATCATCTCCATCGGAACCAGAATCATCATCATAAGCATCATAGATCGGTGGAGAATCATATATGGGTGAAGGTTCCAAATTGGAGAGAGAATCATCCGCATCATCTTGAAAAAGTGGATTATCATTGCAAGAATCGAATAGAGGATTGTTGTAGACGACAAAATCATCGAGCACATTAGTCATATTCGTCGATTCTCTTCCATTATATTTGCTTTAAGCTTCCCCATTTCAAAAACTTGTGCATCATCCCCGACTCATAAGATGAGTTCACATTTATCCACATCTACTAAAGCTCTACCGGTTCTCAAAAATGGGCGTCCAAGTATTAACGGAATACGAGGGTCCATTTCATAATCAACAACGACGAAGTCGACTGGAAAAGTAAATGTGCCAACTTTAATGAACACATCTTCGGCGGTACCAAAGGGGTACGCGAGAGTGCGATTTGCAAGCTCAAGAGTCATCTTCGTTGGTGTAAGATCGGGTAATGATAAATTTTTCCAAACACTTAAAGGCATCAAATTTATACGTGCCCCGAGATCGGCTAAGGCAGTAAATTCGTCGGTTTGGTTAAAAGTACAAGGTAGCACAAAACGACCGGGATCTCCAAGTTTTTCCGGAAGTTCTTTAAGAAGGATTGTAGAGCAATTTTCATTCAAGCGAGTATTAACAAACTCGAGCATCTTCTCCTTCTTACTAATCAATTCCTTAAACATCTTGACAAATTGTGGCATTTGGGCAAGAGCTTCAACAAGAGTAAAGGTGACGGTCATGCCGGCAATCTTGTTCAAAAAGTTAGAGACTTGAACATCATTCTTAGTCAAAATTCTAGCCTTGTTGAGTCGAGAAGGGTAAGGAATGTTTGGGTTGGGTGGTGGAGGTGTAGAAGGTGAAGGTTGAGATGTTGAAGGGTTAAAGGTGGAAGGTGGGGTTGGTGGAGGATTCTTCTTGGGTACTTCTTCATGACAAGGCGGAGACGGTAATGGTGAACTAATAATAGGTGTGGGAGTAGTAGGGATAAATGGTGGTGGAGGAGGTGTAGATGGTGTAACTGGGGGTGGGATAGATGGTTCTACTAAAGTTGCTCCACTACGGGTAGTAATAGCACTCACATTTGCTCTCGGATTGGTGACGGTGTTTGAAGGTAGAGAGCCCGAAGTAGAGGGTTGAGTGGTTGGTAAGAAACTAGCCAGCATATTCTTCAAATCATTTGTTTGAGTGCTAAAGGAGGATTTAATATCATGTCGAAGCTCGGATCTAATGTCATTACCTTGCTTAGTGATATCCCCTTTCAAATTGATAATTTGGCTTTGCAGATTCTTAATTTGCTCTCCTTGGGTTCTCATTAAGGCTTCAACATCTTGATTAATGGGTGGGGCTTGTTGAGCGGGTGGGTGATAAGGATTAGAAGCTCGAGGTGGGATTTGGTTGCTTCTATTGTAATTGTTGTTAGGGTTGTGGTTTTGAGGAGAAAAACCGGGTGAAAGCTAGTTGTTAGACCGGTAACTTAGCAAATTTCGATCCCCTTGAGGTGGGGCTAGGTAATTTTCCGGTGAATAATTACCATAAGCCGCATACACGTTTTCCGAATTGCCTTGAGTAGAAGGACAATCAGTGTATGAGTGAGGACCGCCGCATGTCTCACAAGGAATGGCTACCGCTTTAACTTTTTGTTGTTGGTTTGTAGCGATGAGCAAGATATTTTTGTTCATTTCGGCCATCATGCGGGTGAATTCGGTCATATTAAGGTTTGCTGAAGTAGAAGAAACATTGACTCTCGGGTTGTTCCTTGAAGAAGCGGAGGAATACCAGTTTTTGTGATGAGTAGTCATGTTCTCAATAAGCTCTCTACACTCCTCGGGTCATCTTTTCATAAATGTGCTACCAGCGGGTGCATTAATCGTATCACGATCACGAAAAGTCAAACCATTGTAGAAAGTATCAATTAAGGTAACGGGGAGCATGTTGTGGTTTGGACATCGATCGATCAAAACATTATATCTTTCCCAAGCATCAAAGAGAGATTCATCGGGTTCTTGCATGAAACCACTGATTTGAGTTCGAAGGCTCGTGACCATGGATGGTGGAAAGTAGCGCGACAAAAATCGTTGAGTCATGTCGTCCCAAGTATGAATGGAATTTTCCGGGAGACGATCAAACCATTTTTCGGCGTGGTGTGATAAAGTATGTGGAAAGAGTTGAAGGCGAAGGACATCCATTGTAGCACCGGGCAACTTCATGCTTTGAGTAATAGTAATGAATTTGTCGAGGTGCTTGTTGGCATCATCATCCGGTATTCCGCGGAATGGATTAGTTTGCACTTGTTGGATCATGTGATGCTTCAACAAAAACTCTGGAGCCGTGATTTGCATCGGCACAATCGGTCCTCCTCGTCCAAACATTATGGGTTGACAAAGCTCCTCCATTGTCCGAAGATCGGGCTGTGGAAGAACATTGTTGTTGTTATTGTTGAGGTGCGGTGGATTATTGTTGTTGTTCACACCTGCCATAGCTAAATCTTCACGAGTCTCGGGCTCTGGATAAGTTGAAGATCTAGTACGCATACACCTGTGAAAGCAAAAGAAAAAGATACCAAAGCAATAGACAATATATATACACTATAGAAATAAAAATAAAATCTTTTTGGATTTTTGAAAATTTTTTATTTTTATGGATTTTTAACAATTTTTAATTTTTATGGGTTTTTGGAAATTTTTAAGCAAGAAAAAAAACGCTCACGAATGAACGGATCCCCAAAAGCAACGCGTCTCTCACAGAAAACCGTTAATCTTTACGAAAAGAGCCGGCAGCGGCGCCATTTAATACTAGGCTTTTACCTAGTATAAAAGTTAAGTTCTTTGTCGTATGTCTAATCGAATTGATTACTGGTTTAAGTGTGACTCAGCTGTTTTTGGTTAAGAAAAATAAAAGGTTGTCGTTGTGGTGAAAATAAAAGTGCACAAACTTTAAAGTAAAAGGCAGGTAAATAAAGCTGAAAATGATTGAAAATAAATGACGAGAAATTAAAGCGAGACGAAGAGTAAATAACGAAAACTTAAAACTATCCTAATGGCAAACTTAAAACTTAAACTAAAGGCAAGCTTAAAATAAATCTAAGGCAAGTTAACTAAAAGTGCGACTAAGTAAAAAGGCGGGAAAATTAAAGCTTAAAACTTAAAAAACATAAACTTAAAATATCCTAAAAAACACCTCACTCGGAATAATTACTCGTTCGGAATGTCACCTTCACTCGGAATAATTCTTCTTCGTTCGGAATAATCCACACTAAACACTCATTCGGAATATTCATTCATCCGGAATAAACAAATGCTAACCTTCATCCGGAATAAAGTCTTCATCCGGAATAATCACTCATCCGGAACATTGCTTCATCCGGAATAAACTATTGATACGGAATAAACACTGATCCGGAATAAAAGACTTCGTTCGGAATATTATCTTTATGCGGAATAATCCTTCATCCAGAATATTGCTTCATCCGGAATAAAGGGTTCGTCCGGAATAAAACGTTGATTCGGAATAAAGGCTCATTCGGAATAATGCTTCATCCGGAATAACAGATTCGTCCGGAATAATGCTTTATTCGGAATATTGATCTTATCCGGAATAATGGCTGATTCGGAATAAAAGTTAAAAAAACATTGGTTCGGAATGTACTGCTTATTCGGAATGACCACTTGATTCGGAATAACAAACTGATGCGGAATAAATAAATAAAACCTTCATCCGGAATATTTAGTTCATCCGGAATGATGGCTTCATCCGGAATAACCTAGGCAAACGATTTTCGCGAAGAACACGGGAAACAAAAAGAAACGAATCTAATCCAGTCTAACCAAAATCAACTAAAATATTAAACCAAACTAATCAATAAACATCTAACAATCATAAACTAACAATCCTAATCAATAAAAACTAACAATTATAACCAAAATAATCAAAACCCACTAAATCAAATTAATAAAAACTCAAGAACTTAACATAAACATGAAGATTAGATCAAAACAAGAAAGGTAGATAGGAGATTAACAAGAAAAGTAAAGATTCAATAAACATAAAAAAGAAACTTACTTGATAATTAAAGGAATTAAAGTGCAAGACAATTAATTAAAATGACAATTAAGGAAATGACATGAAATTAAAGTGCATGTAATGTAAATGGTGGAGAGTTAATTTGTCAAATTAACTAACCAGAACAAAATTAAGACTAATGGTCCTATTTATAGGAGGAGGAGGAGTATGATGGAAGGAAGCTTCCTCCTCTCTTTCTTCTTTCTTTATTTCTCATTTAATCCTTCGTCTTTAGTCTTTAAACTTTTAAATTCTTTGACTTTTCAGACTTTGTCTCGGGATTACTTTAAACTCGTCATGTAACTTCTTCGTAAATTAGACTTGAGTTCTTCGGCTTTATTAAACATCCGTCTTTAGACTTTTCTTCAATAAATCTTCAGAATAGGCCTTGGACTTCCGTTCTTTTTGCATTCTTGATCACTTGACTTCGTCCTTTGTCTTTTTCTTCGATAAAAGCCCGTGAAAGACCGTGTTTTCTTCCTTTTTCACATTTTGATCCTAAATCACAACAAAAACACAAACCACGCTAATTCCGACATTTACGACATAAAATACACGTTTTGGCTTGGTTATTATTGTAGTTAAGTGGTAAAAGGATGGGTGTTTACACACCTATCAACCTCCTTGAGCATCTACTGTAGTGGCATCTTGTTGTTGCTTGAGCAATGTGTCAGGAGCGCCTTGTGAGTCCAGAATGTCTGATGGTGAGGCATCAACCGGAGTAGCATTGGGGTTAGGAGAGACTGTGGTGGAATAGGATGGAACAACAAAAATGTCATCATCCTCATCTGATTCCGAAAAGCTAGAATGAGCACCTGCACTAGGAGTTGCAAACACTTATGGACCTACATCTTGGTTAGTTTTGAAACAAAAATATCCCAATGAGTCACTAAGATAATCAAGATCAAAATAACATTCAGGACCTTTGCCTTGGATGTTTGTCTTCTCCTCAAAATACCTGAGATTTATAGTTTCAATGACACGCTTGGCATGGAGATTATAGACATGATAAGCTCGAGAGTGAGCTGAATATCCCACATTGTAGCCTTCATCTGCCTCGCCATCAAATTTCCCCAAATATTCACTAGTATTCAGAATGGTGACAGGACAACCAAATGGCTTCAAATGAGCAATGCTTGGGTACTTTAGCTTTGAGTAGCTCATAGGGAGTCTTCTTATGGGGATTGGTAATTGAAACCCTATTTAACACATAACTTACAGTGTTGACAGCTTCTGTCCAAAACATAGTTGGAAGCTTGGAATCTGAAAGCATGGTTCTGGCAACTTCTATTAGAGTCTTGTTCTTCCTTTCTACAACACCATTCTGTTGAGGAGTCCTGGCAGCACTATAATATCTTTTGATACCTTTGGAATGGCAAAGTGCTATGAGGTCTGCATTTTTGAATTATTTTCCATTGTCACATCGGATACCTTTCACCTTCTTGGACAGCTGATTCTCAATGAGTGTTATGAAGTCTTTGAGAACCGAGTAGGTCTCACTTTTAGCAGCCAAAAAGAAAACCTACGTGAACCTGCTATACCCATCAGTTACCATAAGACAATATTGTTTATGGTCAATGCTCCTAATGAAGGTAGGACCAAATAAATCCATGTGTAGTAGCTGCAATGGTTCAGTTATGAGGCTGAGAGCAGTAATGGACTTAAAGGATGCTTTGTGTTGTTTGCCTTTGCTGCACGCAAGGCAATTGATGTCATTTCTGAAAGTTTTTGGAGGTAAACCAGAGACCAAGTTCATATTTGCTAGTTTGTGAATGGTCTTGAAGTTTACATGTCCCATCCTTCTATGCCATTTAGTGGCTTCATCTTCTGATGCTTTAGCAACCAAACAAGCTAGTTGACCAGTAGGATTAACTTCATTCAGCTTGATACTATATAGATTGTGTCTTCTAGGGATTCTGAGTAGAACTTGAGAGTCATATGGTAGCCTAAAGTCTTTGGATAACACCAGTGCTTCAGTATCCATAAAGAGGACAAACTGCTTCTTGTCACAAATCTGAGAGACAGAGATCAAGTTGAAGTGTTGAAGTGCTTCCACATAGTAGACCTGCTTAAAATTAAGGTTAGGTATCTGAATAGTTCCTTTGCCAGAGATCCTTCCGTCACCACCTCCGAAGTAGACCTTTCCGCCTTGAAATGGTACAAAGTTAGATAAAAGTCCTTTATTCCCTGTCATGCTCCTAGAGCATCCACTATCAACTATTACAAGTAAAGGATCTTGGTATGGAGTAATCTACAACAACAGAAAAATTATATGCAAAAGTTAGTTTCTTAAGGGGACCCAGACCTTTTTAGGCTTGAGTCTGCCTTGTGGATCTTTAGTAGATAGCCACGAAGATTGTTGAGATCCACTATTGTTCTTAGGTTGCCTGTTCATCATATGGGTGTTATTTTGTGACAGAGAACAACCTGTTGAGGGCTTAACAGCAGTACCGAAATTTCCCAACCCAAAATACACTTGGTCTGAATTAAAAGCATAATTCTGATTAATGTTCTGAAAATAGTTGCTGGTTGGTCTATTGTAGGTAAAACCATAGCTTCTCCAAAGATCAGAAGCTGAAGGAGAGGTCCTTCTAGAAGAAGAATAAGATTGGGCACATGGGTTTAGTCTTCTAGAAGAAAAAGGAGCAACTCCTGGTGGACCAGGAGCAGGATAAGCTTGATAAACTAAAGGAGTTTGATCATAAAAATCACAATCCTTAATCAAATGAAATTTACTACCACAAACAAAGCATGTTTTAACAGACTTTTTATTCAAATGACATTGTTTCACACTGCTAACTTTATTACAAACAATTCTAGGAGAATCAACATTCTAGGACTCAATGAACTAGAACTAGAAACAGTGGAGGTAGAAGAAACTCTCTTGTAAAACCCGCATGCTTTTACAATGAATAGTACCCTTATGATCGTACGTACATGATTAGAACTTTCCTTTTATAGCATGTTTACGTTTCACGAACAAGAATTACAAGTATTACGTACATGTTATAACACGATAAGTATTTATTACGTATTAAGACACGATAATTATTTTAATAATAATTATAATCACGAACATACGAACATGAAATCATGAACGTAAATAATCACGAGCTTAGTATTACGTATCTATGTATATTTATTAAGGTCATGAATAAATATAATAAGACACGAGCGATAACTATTTTAATCACGTAAATCACGAAAACGAGAACACACTTATTATTAGACACGAGAAAACATTCGGGTTACCCCATGTGGGCCCTTACCCGCGGCTAAACACAAGAAAAAGGCCAAGCCCATGCAATTTTACTAAAACAAGAATTTGGGAAAAGAATATTTTCATAATAAAAAAGTATTAGAAAAGATCAAAACCCTAAAAACCCTCTCCTCTCTTGTTGTTTGGCCGCCGGGTATAAACACACACCAAGGGTGTGTTTGTTGATTTTGGTGATTGATTTCGTACAAGTGTCTTAGTGTTATCGTTCTCCTTTGATTGACGTAATCGGTAAACCCTTAAACCTCTTTTTCCTTTATGTTTTATTTAATCAAGAACACATGAAAACATGAGTTATTTAATAACAAGTTAATAATCATGTAATTAAACATGGGGGTAAAATAAATCATGGTTAAGGTGTGTTTGTTTTTGGCCCACGCATGAACCGAGACCAAGGGAGGGTCTCGGCTTGTTTTTGTAACACACCAACCGAGACCTCAAGGTCTCGGTGTGGGCTGTGTGTCTCGGCCGCAGGAACAAAGGGAACCCCGACCTCGGTCAGGGTGTGTTTTGGCTCGGGTGGGTCTCGGCTAAGAACAAGAACCACCACCGGCTTATGCCGGTGGCTAAATAAGGAAAGTAGGGGGAACCCCCATGCCACGGAAGCAAGGGGAACCACCGGCTAGCCGATGGGAACTTTTGCTAGCCGGTGGCTAGACAAGACCATGGGTGTATTTGGGTTGGCTGGTTCTTGGGTTAAACCGGTCTGGTTCACAACATGTTTAGATTAAAATACGGGTTCGGTTCATGGGTCATTTTTGCAAGTTAATTATTTTTCAAGGTTAATTATTTTTACAGGTTATTTTAACAAGATTAAATTAAATTAATTAAAACATGTACATGATTATTTTAATTTATACATGACTTAGGTTATTAATATTATTATTAATACATGATTTTTAACCTAAGTAATTGTCATTTTAGTTAGACTATATATAATTGATTAGTTATTGAAATCATGACTTATAATTAGTTAATTTACATGACTTAGGTTATATTATTAATAGATAATAATACATGTTTTAACCTAAGTATTTTTACCTTTATTTAATTAAATCATGTTATATTTAGTTAAATACTTTAACCTATAGTTTATTTAATTTAGATGTAATAATTAATAAACTATACTATTGATTACATGACCTAGAATATTAATCAGTAAACACTTAAGCTTATATAATTAGCTTAATAATCTAGCTTATTTCTATTTATGGAAACTTTCTATTTTTAGAAACTTATTTAATTAAGGAAGCTAATCTATTTATGGAAACTTTCCATTTTTAGAAACTTATCTATTTTAAGCAGTAAATCAATTTTTGGAAACTTTCTATTTTTGGAAACTTTCTATTTTTTGGAAACCTTCTATTTTTGGAAACCTGCTATTTTTAGAAAGTTACTTATTATTACACAACAAGAATAATAATACAAGAAATACAAGTAATACTTAATCAGTATAGACAGAATACATGATAAACACAGTATAAAGCTTTAATCACTAAACATGACATGAACATATAAAACAAGCTAAGACATGATATAAAACCAGTTACGTACTTAGTAATCAGATAGTTATACACGTATGTATTTATGTAGCATTAGTGATACTGAAGTAGGACTCTCTTCCGTTCGTCTTCTTCGTTCACTGGACACAAGGTACGGATTCTCTGTCCTTTCAGTATGAACATTCTTCCTTATTAGGATTTCCCCGTATGCAGCCAGCTGTTTTACCCAGTATATGTTTTATATGTTTTTGAATTGCTTATGTTTAATTAGAATACCTAAATCCATATACATGCATGACTAGTTTCACCTAGTTATGGAGGTACCATAACCATAACACTTGAGGCACCAGTGTTATGACTCCACCACGACGGAGTGATAACTCGTAGCGTCCCTTCAGCTTTTGGCCATACTATTATTATCAGGTGAGGCGTATGGGTGCATCCTAGTTTACATGTTTTCAGCAGATTATTCAGGTGAATGTGGTGTGTGCCTTGCATCCTTCACAAGGAGCTAATCCCTCCTACCCAAACCAGTATATTAAATTAGAGGCAGCCCCTCTAATTTGCATGACGAGGTCACCCCTCCAAGTATTCATGTACGTTGATAATTATGACCTATATTGGCTAATGGTAAACATGTTAAACATTTTTTATAAGATAAACATAAGGCTTTTAAAACTATAAAACCAGCTTTAATAAGATATACCAGGTTATTCAGGACTTAGTCTTAATAGCTGCTTCATGCTTATATGATTATATTATTCATGCTTTACTTGTATACCCGTGCACTGAGCGTTATGCTCAGCCGTTTTCCTTTTCGTGTTCCCAAAACGACAGGTACTCAGGGACGCTCGTAGATATTAAGCATACGTGCATATGGATTGGAAGCTTCCTAGCCTTCTTTACTTTATGTATTTCTTTATACTTTGATACTCATTTCCATGGACATTGTTTAGTCCTTTCAATTTACAGTACTTATGTTTGTGTGTGATGAGTTCTACTTTTGGGGTACCGATGTTCGATTCCGGTATTTCTTTCATGGTCATGTAATGTTTTATACATTTATCCTTGTACGCTTTGATGACACCCCATAATCACGCGTGACATTCCATTTATCAAAATGGGGTGTTACAATTATGGTATCAGAGCCAAGGCTTCGACCTGTAGGCTCTCAAAACAAGACCTGTGATTAGTGGGTAGTCACTATGGTCTTCCTAGAACTGACAGTCGGTTTTCATGCATTCATCATTTTCATGCATACATATATATGTCATTGTCGCAGGTTTATGACTAAGTAATGGTTGGTACAGGACTGGCCCTATTTAGTCGCATTTGCTTTTATCAAAACTTTTAAATTTGGGACCGACCCATTGGCGTCCCCTCACCATGTCTTTTGTTTTGAGTGAACTGACCATAGACGTTCACTCTCGCGCATACAAAAGTTTTCATAAACTGCATCATGCATTCACGCACTTCCGCTGGACATGAATGATTTTGACATGATTTTGGGCATGGATTGGCTATCCAAGCATCATGCTACCATAGACTGCCATTCATATCGAGTCATCTTCGGTGATGTTAATGTACCAGAGTACATTCACAATGGGCTCGTACCCGGAAGGTCTGTACAAATCATATCAACCCTGCAAGCACGTGCATTACTTTCACATGGCTGTGAGGGTTATCTAGCTACTGTTCTTGACATGGATACTGATTCCCCATCAATTCAGAATCGGCCGATAGTGTCAGAATTTCCAGATGTATTTCCCGAAGAACTTCCAGGCATACCACCTGCACCTGAAGTAGAATTTAACATCGAGCTCATCCCAGGAGCTGAGCCGATTTCCAAGGCTCCTTATCGCATGGCTCCTATAGAGTTGAAGGAGCTGAAGGATCAATTACAAGAACTTCTGGAACGAGGCTTTATTCGACCGAGCGCATCCCCATGGGGCGCACCGGTCTTATTCATCAAGAAGAAGGACGACAGTATGCGTCTTTGCATAGACTATCGCGAGCTCAACAAGATGACCATCAGGAATAGGTATCCACTACCACGGATTGACGATCTGTTTGACCAACTCCAAAGGGCCAAACATTTCTCCAAGATTGATCTAAGGTCGGGCTATCATCAACTACGGGTTAAGGAGCAGGACATCTCCAAGATTGCTTTCCATACACGCTATGGCCACTACAAATTTGTAGTCATGCCATTTGGCCTTACCAATGCTCCAGCAGTGTTCATGGATTTGATTAACAGAATCTTCCATGAATTTCTGGACAAGTTCGTCATTGTCTTCATTGACGAAATCCTGATTTTCTCTAAGTCCAAGGAGGAATACGAAGACCATCTTCATAAAGTACTACAGATTCTTCGCCAGAAGCAGCTGTATGCTAAATTCTCCAAGTGTGAGTTCTGGTTAGACAAGGTGGCATTCTTAGGTCACATTGTATCAGCAGAAGGAATCACCATGGATCCAACGAAGGTTGAGGCTATTACCAAGTGGCCAAGGCCGACATCAGCGACTGAAGTCCGCAGTTTCCTAGACTTAGCTGGTTATTACCGTAGGTTCGTGGAGAACTTTTCCCGCTTAGCACTACCATTGACCAAACTGATGCGGAAGGGGGAGAAATTCGTCTGGACTGAAGAAAGAGAGAAGAGATTTTAAGACCTAAAGCAGAAGTTAGTATCTGCACCTATTCTTACTCTCCCATCTGGTACAGGTGGATTTCAGATCTATAGTGATGCATAGAGGAAGGGACTTGGCTGTGTTCTCATGCAACATGGGAAAGTGATCGCGTACGCTTCACGGTAGCTTAAGCCTTATGAGGAAAATTACCCTACGCATGACTTGGAACTTGCAGCAGTCGTGTTTTCATTGAAGATATGGAGGCACTACTTATATGGAGAATCATGTGACATTTTCACGGACCACAAGAGCTTGAAGTATATCTTCACTCAGCGTGAATTGAACATAAGACAGAAGAGTTAGAGCTGCTGAATGATTGACATTAATCTGTAGTATCATCCCGACAAGGCGAATGTAGTGGCAGATGCACTTAGCAGAAAGTTCGGAATGATAAACGGCATTAAAATTGAGGAGGAAATTATAAGAGACTTGGAGCGACTAGACATAGAGATCATGGTAAGTGGACAACACGGTTACTGGGCTAATCTTAGAGTGGAACCCGAGTTACTCTCTAAGATTAAGGAAGCTCAGAAGGACGATGGTGAAATATGGGCGATAATTCAGAATTTGGAGAAGCAGATAGAATTTCGAGTAGACGCAGATGGTATCTTATGGCAAGGCACGAGACTTTGTGTTCCTGATGATCAAGAACTCCGGGAAGCATTGTTAGCTGAGGCTCATAGCTCCACATTCTCTATTCATCCTGGTTCGACAAAGATGTACCATGACATCAAGCAGTACTTTTGGTGGAGTGGTATGAAACAGGATGTTGCTACTTACGTCTCCAAATGTCTTACCTGCCAGTAGGTTAAGATCGAGCATCAGCGATCTGGCGGTCTTCTTCAACCGTTAGATATTCCAGAGTGGAAGTGGGACAAAATCACCATGGATTTTGTTACTGGTCTTCTGCCAACAAAGAAGAAGCACGATGTAGTTTGGGTTATCGTTGATCGACTTACCAAATCAGCTCATTTCTTACCGATCCGCAAGGAAGATTCGGTGAGTAAACTCGTTGATACTAATAGGAGGGAAATCATGAGGCTTCATGGTGCTCCATCCAGCATCGTCTCGGACAGAGATCCTCGGTTCACTTCACGATTTTGGCAAAGTCTGCAGAAAGCTTAGGGTACAAAACTTAAGCTTAGCACGGCTTTTCATCCTCAAACAGACGGGCAGTCAGAGCGAACGATTCAGACATTGGAAGACATGTTGAGGTCATGTGCGTTGGAATAGACGGGTGATTGGGACGATTATATCTATTTGGTGGAGTTTACATACAACAACAGTTGGCACACAAGTATCAAGTGTGCTCCTTTCGAGATGTTGTATGGCAGAAAGTGTCACGCCCCAATCTGCTGGGATCAGGTTGGTGAGCGAACACTTGAAGGACCAGAAATGATAGAGCTGACTAATGAGAAGGTCGTAGTAGCTAAGAAGAAACTGCAAGTAGCACGGTCACGCCAGAAGAGTTATGCAGACAAGCATCGTTGGGACGTACATTTTAACCTAGGAGATCACGTTTTCCTTAAGGTTTTGCTGACACGTGGTGTTAGACATTTTGGAATCAAAAGGAAGCTCAATCCTCGGTTCATCGGACCGTTTGATGTCATTGAACGAGTCGGTGAAGTATCTTACCGTTTAGCGTTACCTCCGCAGCTTTCTGATGTTCATGATGTTTTCCATGTGTCCTTACTCAGAGGGTACAAGTATCATCCCCTTCACATGGTTCAATATCCACTGGAACAGATTCGTGAAGATCTCACTTTCATAGAAGAACCCGAACGAGTTCTTAACAGACAAGAACGAGTCATGAGAAGGAAGATGATTCCATTCATCAAAATCCTTTGGAGGGATCATACCGACTGGGAAGCCACTTGGGAAACAGAGGAGTCTATCCGGGCTTCTTACCCTCATTTCATATTTTGAATTCGGGTATGTTCTTCTTTTCCAGATTACTTTATCTATAATTCGGGGACGAATTATTCTTTTTAGGGGGGAAGAGTTGTAAAACCCGCATGCTTTTACCATGAATAGTACCCTTATGATCGTACGTACATGACTAGAACTTTCCTTTTATAGCACGTTTACGTTTCACGAACAAGAATTACAAGTATTACGTACGTGTTATAACACGATAAGTATTTATTACGTATTAAGACACGATAATTATTTCAATAATAATTATAATCACGAACATACGAACATGAAATCATGAACGTAAATAATCACGTGCTTAGTATTATGTATCTATGTATATTTATTAAGATCATGAATAAATATAATAAGACACGAGCGATAATTATTTAAATCAGGTAAATCACGAACACGAGAACACACTTATTATTAGACACGAGAAAACATTCGGGTTACCCCATGTGGGCCCTTACCCGCGGCTAAACACAAGAAAAGGGCCAAGCCCATGCAATTTTACTAAAACAAGAATTTGGGAAAAGATTATTTTCATAATAACAAAATATTAGAAAAGATCAAAGCCCTAAAAACCCTCTCTTCTCTTGTTCTTTGGCTGCCGGGTATAAACACACACCAAGGGTGTGTTTCTTGATTTTGGTGATTGATTTCGTACAAGTGTGTTAGTGTTATCATTCTCCTTTGATTCACGTAATCGGTAAACCCTTAAACCTCTTTTTCCTTTATGTTTTATTTAATCAAGAACACATGAAAACATGAGTTATTTAATAACAAGTTAATAATCATGTAATTAAACATGGGGGGTAAAATAAATCATGGTTAAGGGGTGTTTGTTTTTGGCCGACGCATGAACCGACACCAAAGGGGGGTCTCGACTTGTTTTTGTAACACACCAACCGAGACCTCAAGGTCTCGGCGTGGGCTGTGTGTCTCGACCGTAGGAACAAAGGGAACCCCGACCTCGGCCGGGGTGTGTTTTGGCTCAGGTGGGTCTCGGCTAAGAACAAGAACCACCACCGACTTATGCCGGTGGCTAAATAAGGAAAGTAGGGGGAACCCCCATGCCGCGGAAGCAAGGGGAACCACCGGCTAGCTGATGGGAACTTTTGCTAGCCGGTGGCTAGACAAGACCACGGGTGCATTTGGGTTGGCTGGTTCTTGGGTTAAACCGGTCTGGTTCACAACATGTTTAGATTAAAACACGGGTTCGGTTCATGGGTCATTTTTGCAAGTTAATTATTTTTCAAGGTTAATTATTTTTACAAGTTATTTTAACAAGATTAAATTAAATTAATTAAAACATGTACATGATTATTTTAATTTATACATGACTTAGGTTATTAATATTATTATTAATACATGAATTTTAACCTAAGTAATTGTCATTTTAGTTAGACTATATATAATTGATTAGTTATTGAAATCATGACTTATAATTAGTTAATTTACATGACTTAGGTTATATTATTAACAGATAATAATACATGTTTTAACCTAAGTATTTTTACCTTTATTTAATTAAATCATGTTATATTTAGTTAAATACTTTAAGCTATAGTTTATTTAATTTACATGTAATAATTAATAAACTATACTATTGATTACATGACTTAGAATATTAATCAGTAAACACTTAAGCTTATATAATTAGCTTAATAATCCAGCTTATTTCTATTTATGGAAACTTTCTATTTTTAGAAACTTATTTAATTAAGGCAGCTAATCTATTTATGTAAACTTTCTATTTTTAGAAACTTTTCTATTTTAAGCACTAAATCTATTTTTGGAAACTTTCTATTTTTGAAAACTTTCTATTTTTGGAAATCTTCTATTTTAGGAAACCTGCTATTTTTTGAAAGTTACTTATTATCACACAACAAGCATAATAATACAAGAAATACAAGTAATGCTTAATCAGAATAGACAGAATACATGATAAACACAGTATAAAGCTTAATCAGTAAACATGACATGAACATATAAAACAAGCTAAGACATGATATAAAACCAGTTACGTACTCAGTAATCAGATACTTATACACATATGTATTTATGTAGCATTAGTGATACCGAAGTAGGAATCTCTTCCGTTCGTCTTCTTCGTTCACCGGACACAAGGTACGGATTCTCCGTCCTTTCAGTATGGACATTTTTCCTTGTTAGGATTTCCCCATATGCAGCCAACTGTTTCCCCAGTATATGTTTTATATGTTTTTGAATTGCTTATGTTTAATTAGAATACCTAAAGCCATATACATGCATGACCAGTTTCACCTAGTTATGGAGGTACCATAATCATAACACTGGAGGCACCAGTGTTATGACTCCACCACGATGGAGTGATAGCTCGTGGCATCCCTTCAGCTTTTGGCCATATTATTATTATCAGGTGGGGTGTATGGGCGCATCCTAGTTTACATGTTTTCAGCAAATTATTTAGGTGAATGTGGTGTGTGCCTTGCATCCTTCACAAGGAGCTGATCCCTCCTACCCAAACCAGTATATTAAATTAGAGGCAGCCCCTCTAATTTGCATGACGAGGTCACCCCTCCAAGTATTCATGCACGCTGATAATTCATGACCTATATTGGCTAATGGTAAACATGTTAAACAGTTTTTATAAGATAAACATAAGGCTTTTCAAACTATAAAACCAGTTTTAATAAGATATACCAGGTTATCCAGGACTTACTCTTTTCCGCTGCTTCATGCTTATATGCTTATATTATTCATGCTTTACTTGTATATCCGTGAACTGAGCGTTATGCTCAGCCGTTTTCCTTTTCATGTTCCCAAAACGGCAGGTACTCAGGGACGCTCGTAGACTTTAAGCGTACGTGCAAATGGATTGGAAGCTTCATAGCCTTCTTTACTTTATGCATTTCTTTATACTTTGATACTCATTTCCATGGACATTGTTTAGTCCTTTCCATTTACAGTACTTCTGTTTGTGTGTGATGAGTTCTACTTTTGGGGTACCGATGTTTGATTCCGGTATTTCCTTTATGGTCATGTAATGTTTTATACCTTTATCCTTGTATGCTTTGATGACACGACATAATCACGCGTGACATTCCATTTATCAAAATGGGGTGTTACATCTCTCATCACTCATCCTAGCACTAGTAGCAGCAGGGTCATTTGTCTTGGAACTTGAAGGTCTTGACTCTTCACTTGAACCACAGGATGCATAGTCACTGGCCTTGTCACCGAAAGAACAAGAGACAAAGTCATTAGAATTAGTAGAGCTTTTTGGAGACTCATGCATCTGTGATCCATCCAAGTCAGTATGCCTATATATGGGCATAAAAGTTCCTGTAAGAGGTGGAGGAACATCATGCATTGCTACAGCTGGTTTAAACCTATTGTAACTAGGTTTTCCCTCCTCCTCCTCCTCCTTGTTAGGATCAAAGACACTTGAAAAAGATAAATCAAATACATCTTCTGAATCAATATATTTATCAAAGCCTAAACCTCTCTTAGTCCTACCAGACATGCTACTATCAATTAACTTTGGAAGATTTTTGGGTGCTTTTTGCCATTTTTCAAATCTTAAAATTGTAGCATCTAATTTTTCCTACATGTATTTCTTAGCCTTAATACTGTCATTGTTTAGTTTTTCAGTATATGTAAGCATGTTAGTGGTGTTCTCTAAATCAATGCTTAGAATTCTAATTTTATCCTCATATTCACGTTGAGTATCTTGAAGCCACCTCTTTTGTTTTTCCAATGTTTTCAAAGAACTCTTATATGCTTGAACTTCTAAAAATTATTTGTCATATTGTTCGTCAAGTTCATTGTATTGAGTCAATAGTTCTGAGTATTTATCATGACAACCAAGAGGGAAATTTTGTACCTGAGGCGAGATTCCCATAAGAGCAAATTCTTCTGCTTCCTCAGCATCAGGATTCCCCGCAATCATAGCAAATACATCAGTAAAAGCTTCAGCTGTTTCCAAGGTAACAATCTGATGATCATTCTAGTTAACCATAGAGTCAACATACACCAAAGCTTTCTTTTCATCCTTGAGCTCTTGAATCTTGAAGGCTGAATACCTGTTCATCTCCTGGTCATTTTGGTTAGGGCATTCCCTAGCAAAATGTCCTTCCTACTGGCAGTTATAGCATCTGACCTTGCTTCTATCAAACCTGGCTGGCTTTCTTGGGTTGTAGTTGAATTTTCGACCGACTTTCTTCTAAAACTTATGAACCCGGAGAGTGAGCATAGCCATCTGCCATTTTAGATCCATTTCATTCAAGTCAAGTTTATTAACCTGTTTGAAATCATCAAAAGCAAGTTGCTGTTGTAGATCAACATCAACAACAAAAGAGTGAAGAATAGCTTCTACCATGCTACCAGTCTTGGCTTTTGGTTCAGGAGTAGAAGTATGTTGAGATGACAAAGTATGGCTTGGGCTACTTGCATAAGACATTGGACTAGATCCCATGGAACTCAAAAAAGCAGAGTTAGCAGGAGTAGGAAAGGAATCACTTGAGTATCCTCTCACATGAGGCTCAAAGGTTTTGAGTTTATAAAACAAGTCATCAAAATTAAGATAGTCAAGGCCACCTGTTGCTTTTAGAGAGATGACTACCTGATTTCATAAATATCAAAGTTACATCGGTCCCAAGTCATTATATTTCATACAAAAGTTTTACAAAGTGTTTGAATGGAAAATATTGTTTAAGTGCGGGCCATGAATTCTTGTTGTCTTCCCGAGAATTACCTTCAAGTACCTGAGATAAAACATGTTAAAAGAAAAGGTCAGCGATAACGCCGAGTGAATTCATAGAGTTTAATAAATTCCATCAATATAATATCAGTATAAAATTATTACTGAAAATCATTTTGTACAAATCATTTTAATAGGCCATAAAATAGCCAAAGTCATTTTATACAAATCTTTATCGAAAATCATAATATAGGCATTTGCCTTAAAAACCGTTATACGAATCATTATCGTTAAAAACACCATACAATACGTTTTTGCAACGTTGTATAGATTAAATAAAACCATTATATGAATATGGTTATTAAAAGCCTTAAAAATCATTATACGAGCCAATGTCGTAAAAACGTCATACAATACGTTTTACGACGTTGTATGAAAATAAAACCGTTATATGAGTATGGTTATGAAAACCAAAATACAATCATAATATCAATAGTATGACCCTGTATTGCTAGTCAGGCAATACATCGTAATTCGGAGCGTCTATTATTATTTTGTTAACTTGGATTATTATAAGCCGCATGACATTGTTACCTTACTAAACCAAAACGGGTAGCTAACCCGATACCAATTTTGCCCATCTAAAGTAGCGTGTCGTCACAAAGGTCACGCTATGGAATCTTCTCATACATAAATTCGCTTACCAATCAATGTGGCACGACGGGGATCAACCGTCAAGGCGCGAACTGGGGTGATCGTCCCCAAATAGTACTATTAAATGCATAAGCGTCTACCAACTCCCGGTAGTTCACAATTTATGCTAATGGGACTTTGAGTGACATAACCTAACTTTAATAATCCATTTAATTTCATATATCGGGTCCATTAATCATTTATCAGGTCATACAATCGGGTCATTCAATCATTCGGGTCCAAAATCAATAAACAAACAATCGGGACAAATGGTGTCCAAACTTTTATAAAAACTAACATGTTATCTCCCTCGCGGGTTTATGAAGCATTTATAAAACATTTAAAAGAGTGCGAGGCTATGAACTCATGTTGATGTGGGAAGGCGGGTTATCGGCAATTCCGTCGTACGGCACGTGCTTCAATCACGGAAACCTAGACAAATAATACTTGTCTTAGACTCATGTCCAATGACTTTATAAAAATAACAATTATGTATACATATGATGATTATATATATATGATGATCAAGTGGGTTTACATATTCTCGTTTACTCATTTTTGTGTTATGTGTCGATAACTTTTATACTAGTTTTCTCGTTTTACCTATTTACGTGTTTTAGGTCCAATAAGCCTATTATAAGTTATTTAACTTATTTTAATACATTTTGTACTTTTATTATCAGTACATACACTTTCAAGTTGGGCCCAAATGGGTTAAGCCCAATAAGTTCTTTTTATGGGTGTTTATCTTATTTAATCGAATTATTAGTCCAAGTATTAGTCCAATATGTTTACTTAGCTAGTTAATGTCCGTATGCCCTAAAGTTCGGGTTTTATCGGTTTTTACTTGTTATACATGTCTATATATCAGTATATAAGTTTTATAAAGTTTTCATTAGACGGGTCCAACCATTTAAGTTTTATTTAACAAAAACGTTAATTTTACGGCAATAGCCGAAAAAGTCGTAAAAATCATGTTTATAGTTTTATAACTTATAAAACTTAATAAGTTACCATTTTTATAAAATGTCCACTTATTTAACTTTTTACATACTTATATAAATAAAATCCATAAGTTAGTGGGTTTTAGTTTTACATTTTATACATTATAATCTTGAGTGCTTATATAATATTATTATTCTTTAATTTCCAAAAATCTGATTTTTATCTTCATCTTCACCAAAACTGCCATATCTTGAGTTCTATATGGAGATAGAAGCTCAAATTTTTATCACATAAACTACATGATATGTGCTACATTTAACTCTACTATAGCTACTGTTGAATCATTTTCTAAATATTTTCTAAAAATCGTCCAAAACAGTAAACTCAGATTTACACCTTAAACTTGTTTTGATCATATCTCACTCATTATTTTGATTCCATTGCATGGCCAACTCTCACATGTGTACAAGACCCATAGCTTACTGTAAATCCATTCTACTTCATCATTTTATCAGTCTAACATGTGGTTCTTTACTGTTTTTATACAGCCTATCATTTAAACAAGATTTACCCATTTTTACTTATAGTTTTTCATCTTTTTAATCATGTTTATCAACACCAAATCCCCACATAACATTTTTATCATCATATAATCATCATATACATATACAATAGGAAATAAAATACATGTTTACATAATCAAATTAACAAGAAGATGAGGAGGACAATCTTTATACCACCATGATGATGTAGGTTGATCAAAACATGGATTTTTGATGGAGAAACTTGTGCATAGCCAAGACCATCTTCAAGACCACCAATCTTCATAATCTCCTTGTAGAAAATCAGCCTTAATACTCCATGGAATCTCCTCCTTGGATGTTATAACTTGCACCAATCAATAGGGTTTCAAAAGGGCTTCAACATATGCAAGTATAACATAGGATTTTGTGGTTAGATTTTGATCAAATAGGTGTTTGGAGGTGAGATATGGACGGCCAAAAATGGAGGAAGAGAGAAAATATGAGTTGTTTGCATGTTAGAAATGGGAGTAGTGGTTTGTAGCTAGTTGTTTTGAGGTGGAAAGCTTACAATGTAAGCTTTAGCTTACATGTGTAAGTTTCAAGCTAACAATTTGACACCTAAGTGGTGTTAGCTACTTAAGGCCGGTTTTGGGAGTGGGGTGGGACAAGTGTCCCACTTGTCTCATCCCATTTATTTACGGGTACTCCTCGATTCTAGTTTCCTCGATTTGCGTGCCCTCGGGTCGTTTCACGAAAAACGTTTTTATAAATTATGAATCGACGTCACAAAACGAATCCAATAAAAATTGTTTCATCAAAAACGGAGTTCGAAAACGTAAATACGTAATCCTATGGTTTCCGGTTTAGTCGTAGAGGACGTTAAAATAAAATCGTAAGTCCTAATCTCTTCTCGTAAATTTGTGAGTATATGAACCAACACAAATTTAAAACTCCAAAATAATATTCACGGATAAATTTATTTTCTGAAATGTTGGACCGTTACCAAAGACGGTGTATGTAAACGTAAGCACGTAACGTTGAATCCTCCGGTTTAAACGTAGTCGACGCTACTTCAAGACGTAAATCCAAATTACTTCCCAAAAATATGTGAGTTCATATTGTAACATTAAAATAATGTTTTCAAATAAATATTGAGAATATAATATCAACCATAAATTGACGGATTGTCACAGCATTTACCCCTAAACAGGATCTTTGTCCTCAAAGATCATCTTACCTTACTATTCGCTTCTTATAGAGTTAAAGCGATGTGGGTATTTCCTCCACATTAGGTCTTTTCTCACAAGTGTAATTCATTATAATACGCGAGTTTCATCATACATAACTACGGAAATAAGATCATGCTTAATGTTGACTTACTTTCTCTATCCATGATGTTCACGGGTTTCTGATGGATGCAACTTTTCGCCGATCTAAACATTACTAAAGAACAATCAGATTTTCACTTGATAGATATTCCATCAAGTTTGATTTACGAAACATAATTCACGCAGTTCTTGAAGTCCTAGGGTAGATCCAGCTTATATGCCTTTCAATCCCAACTTTTACATCATTTCAATGGTCCCATACAACGGGGACTTATATCCCATGATTTGTCAGATCATGAAATCATCTTTCCAAGGTTAAAAATTGTGGCATAACTTCGCTACCCATTTGGCACTTCAAAGTCTACATTTCACATTCACATAACCTCTTGCCCACTATCGGCAGTTAATAATCAAATCCTAATTTCAACAATCATTTCAGATCTCGCGGGTCAGGTATTTTGCAAGGATAGGTTCGCCATCATAGGAAACCTTAAATCTAAAAGACATGTCCAACTCACAATGGGTGTTATGTCGGATGTTTTCATCTCAACTCCTGCTTACAGATGCTCTAATTTCTAAATCTTAACAAGATTCGATCTCGATCCTAATACGATGATTATCAATGATAATCTCTCCAAAGGAAAACGATTATATGGTCTATTACCAAAGGTCGATCATTCAGACATAAAACAGCACTTATATTACTTCGTATCGTTACTTTACCTCGTCCCTTCGATTTGGGATGGTACATAGTACTCTCATCAAGGTTCGCTCTTATTGATTTCTGAGAAAATCTCTAGAAATTCGATGCGAAGCGAGGATTCTTGATATAGATGATCGATACATGCATGCTATGTTTACATAATTCTTTTGCATTTATCATTAACGGGAATGATATTAGCAGATTTGGTCAGTCTGTCGGCGATGACCCAAATCGAATAAATTTAGATGATGACCTTCGCAATAGCTAAACGTTTACTAATGTATGAGGCGATGTCTGCCTTCATAATTTGTCATTAGTATAATTTCTTCAGACAAAGATACTTTTAGTCATAAATGACATAAATAGAATACTTATACTTACAAGATTTCCAATTTAACTACATCTCTAAATCTCCATATCTGGGCAACCACAAGTGGCCTTTTAAACATTTAACGCTATTGGCTTCTCAATTTTTTTTTTTTAATGGTTCACATTAGCCGCGAACCTCTTTTATAATCTATATTAATCTTTTTACAAACATTGTTTGTTTTTATATCGTTCGGCAAATTATTTTGTACCTTCATTATCAAGAAATACATCTTAATTGATTCTTTATCCTTTTTATATAATATGTCAGTATCTGTATTCACTTCTCATGATGTTACAATTATCATGTCCACAATTCACTCAGATATTCTTTCTATATTATGCGTCAGAAATTTCGTTCACTTTTCTCATGAAATAAATATCATAACCGTATTTATTCAAAATTCTTTCTTCATATCTTCTATGTTTTAGTTTCGTCTTTACTATCATTTTTATCCGTTTTACTCAATCCGTCGTCTAAGGCGACGATAATTATTATAATTAATTAAATAATTATTAGTTAATTTTTATGAAGCGTAAACGTAAAAGTTTTAAATTTCTTAGTTCGACCAATTATATAAAATGTTCAAAATAAATTTGAATTTAATTAACAAGATTTTTGTTGATTTATCGAAAATATTAATAAGATATCGTAAATGTTCGAAAAATCTTTGTTTATACTTTGGTTAAAGTTTTCTTAGTTGAAAAGCAAAAATTGTCGTTTTAAGTTTTCAGGTTATGGTATAAATGGTTTTACTCACTCCTTCTTAAGTTATCTTGAGGTATACACAAACATTTACCCCTAAACAGAAGTTTAATTAAATGATTTGTGTATAAGGGAATAATCCCTTAAAATCCTTTGTTAAAACATTTGTCAAAACATATTTCCATTTCTTTTGGTAAAATCCAAAGTCTTAAAAGGGCTCTTAAATTTTTTTTTTTTTTTTTTTTGAAGAGTCAATTTATATTCCATTATCCTTTTAATCACATAGTCTAATCATGTAAAGGTTCAAGTCTTTAATCACGTGTTAATTATTCAAGGTTCAGGTTTTTATCGTTCGGCCAATTCAGGGCAGTCTATAAATAATTATTAACTCATTCTTATTCTTATAAACAAACATATAGTCCTTAATGATCACGAGCATAAATTTATCAAATTACAGCCTACACTCATGATTCATCATAATTATGAATACTACATGTGCATTGTCAATCCAAACGACATCACGTGAAACTCATAACGTTCATCACAAGTTCGGGATGTGATGATTGGAATAGATAATCTCTTTCGCAGATGCGAAGTTGATGATAACCATGCCATGGATCAAATTTGCTAGAACCTTTTAAATGATCGAACAATTCTTCCATTTCGAGTTATGGATATCGTTTTCGATTGTCAATTTACTCAGTCACAGTAATCTATAAATATAAGGAAAGATAACACCATAGCTCTTCAGGATGACAGGCTTGGTATAATAAAATCTTTCTCCAACAACTCTCTTAGTTGTACGGTAATTCCTTTAATTTAGATGGTGCTGACGTACAGTGCACAAGCCACAGGTGCAACACCGGAAATATAATCAATACCAATTTCAACTTGCCTTAATGGCGAAAGTCTCGGTAATTCACCAACAAATATCTCCTAAATTTTCAGATAACGGAAACATCTTTTTAATAAATTCCTGTCAGGTTCTTCTATATTACAATATCTATAACTAGTTCACAACCGTTCACGGTATAATTTCAAGTCTAAATGCAGGATACGGGCATCCGTCAAGAATTATTTAGATCACTTTTGATAATCAACATCTTATCATTTAGGGGAATTCTATCCGAGTTCCCATCAATTAAGACAATGTCGTCATGTCATAATCAATCAATCCATTCTACTGGCACTATCAACTTTCCAGTTTCATTGCCGTCGATAAGATGTGAACTTCTCAAAAGACTAATAATAATTCATAATCCTTCACAATTCAAGGATATCTGGAGACATAACTAACCTTAAAAGAGTAAGGTCAACGCATAATCTATGCGAGAGAATTTCAAATCAGATACAGACGAAAACATTTAACGAATATGAATATATCCCATGTTTTCATAATTTGAGTACGCATTCGAAAGCTCCTCGGATCGTTACCCAGGTCATTCAAATGAAATCAAATCAAAAGAAATGATAGGAACGTCGATACATCCAGTCGGGTCTCAACATCGATAATCAGATACTTTTCCTAAGAATCTCACTACGGGAGAATTGGACAAGAAAGAATTATCAATTGTCAAATAAGACAATTTCCACAGATGAGTAAATTCGACTCAGAAGAATAGGTGTTACAGGCACATATGTAGGTGTCCCTAGCATTATGTCCTTATTTTTACTTCTTGCAGATCTCATAAAATTTTAATCTTTCACAATCTTCAAAGAAAATGTAGTGTTTATTCATTAGTTTTATGGTGACTACTAATCAGCCTTGCATAGTCCATTCCAAATTGTATGTAGGCGCGCAACTATATACAATTTCAAGATTAACGATGCAATACTCAGTTCGTCAAAATTTTATCATCATGTTTATAATAAAAACATTTTCATGCGTAATTCTTAAATAAGAATCAAGAATAAATTTACAAAGATTTTCTTTGTTATGAAAACAATTGAGTTTTCCAAGATGTTTTATAAACAACTTCATTTCAATAACAATCACTTATAAATATCACTATGAATAATCCTTATAGTGATGAAAATTTAATTTTTCTCAAGGCATACTGTTTTATCTTATAAAAAGAATGAGTGATCTGCAAAAGAGTGATGATGAGTTGTTTATCAAGAACTAACTACGATATGATAGAAAATGAGCTTAGCCAATTAATCATGAGGTTCATGACCTCGATGGCACTCAGGAATACAAAGGGAATAATCCACAACGTAACTCAATTCGAGATGAGTACTTGTTCAATGATTGCATCACTAATGCGAGCATTAGGAAGAAGCAAGAAAAGATAGATAACATCGATACATGTAGAATTTAGCAATCAAAGGTAGTCTTTTTATTAATCACAAACAAGTCAAATTATACCGTAACACATTACGTGTCACTATGTCATACAATTTACTAAACTCATCCTACCAACTGATATCTCAGTTAAGTTAGGGATTTTTAAAAGATACCACAATGAATACTAATCTACAAGAGTCATTAGGTGTCCTACCTGTCCCAGAAGATCCATCGGTCCCAATTCAGAAGAAGATTTCTTCAATTTATTTCTTGGACACTGGGCATCCTCATTAGTGGACAATGGCCTAGGAACAACACTTAACACGAATCAGTAATCAATTAAAACCTTATAATTCAATCACAGGACTTAACGACTTCCTCTTATCAATCTTATATTCCATATAGGTTAAGTTTCACTTTATTCAAGTGTTAACCAATTTTATACTCAATTCAATATCCTACCTCATATTCCAATACTTACAACCTTATTCTTTGGCCTTGTAAAGGCAATACCATCTCAATATAAATCAACACTTAATTTCCAATCCTACTAGCTCTTACAACAACAATTATCAAATGGGTCACTTAGTATGAAATGACTTGATCATTCAACTAGACTTCTCGGAAAGGTATTAGTGGAAATGAGGCTTTTGGGTAATGGTTCCAATAACAGCCTCAAGTGCAACATTCACCCTTTCGATTTCAATTTAAGAATTGGATGACAACGAATCAGATGACATCTTTCCAGGTGATAACGTTTTGTCAAACTCCACTCTATAAGGAAAGATCGTCATGACATCGATATCAGATTTAATCTTGCCAATTAATCTTCAATATCACAATAAACTAATATCTACATTTCTACGAATATCAACCATTTGTTGGGATCATAAATATCCACAACTTGGTTTAGATCTAGGATAGCTAGAATTTCTACGAGAATAGCTTCGATTAATTTACTAGGGGAGTTAGGGTTACTTGTGACAATCTACGTCGTATAAATACCTCGTATAAAAATCAAAATAATCATCAAACAATCATGTAATAAAATTACATCATATATATATAATCCAAGTTATATATATATTAAAATAACACTTCTCAGTCTTGGCCTTGTCGGTAACTCGGGAATTCTTCGGCACCGTTATAGTCAAAAGATTTTTAGACATTTTTAGAAAAATGTTTTTAGTAAAAAGATTTTGAAATGTTTTATTCAAAACCTTTGATTTTAAAAATCTTTCGTTCTCTATAACGAGAGCTCTGGTACCAAACTGTAACACCCCCAAATTTATACAACCCAATACAGCGGAAGAATCGTTGGTGTTACGGGATAGCACATTACTCACATTATAGACAACGCATAAAAATCGCGTCGTTTATTAATAAATCATTTCCATTCATAAATATCAAAGTTACATCGGTCCCAAGTCATTATATTTCATACAAAAGTTTTACAAAGTGTTTGAATGGAAAATATTGTTTAAGTGCGGGCCATGAATTCTTGTTGTCTTCCCGAGAATTACCTTCAAGTACCTGAGATAAAACATGTTAAAAGAAAAGGTCAGCGATAACGCCGAGTGAATTCATAGAGTTTAATAAATTCCATCAATATAATATCAGTATAAAATTATTACTGAAAATCATTTTGTACAAATCATTTTAATAGGCCATAAAATAGCCAAAGTCATTTTATACAAATCTTTATCGAAAATCATAATATAGGCATTTGCCTTAAAAACCGTTATACGAATCATTATCGTTAAAAACACCATACAATACGTTTTTGCAACGTTGTATAGATTAAATAAAACCATTATATTAATATGGTTATAAAAAGCCTTAAAAATCATTATACGAGCCAATGTCGTAAAAACGTCATACAATACGTTTTACGACGTTGTATGAAAATAAAACCATTATATGAGTATGGTTATGAAAACCAAAATACAATCATAATATCAATAGTATGACCCTGTATTGCTAGTCAGGTAATACATCGTAATTCGGAGCGTCTATTATTATTTTGTTAACTTGGATTATTATAAGCCGCATGACATTGTTACCTTACTAAACCAAAACGGGTAGCTAACCCGATACCAATTTTGCCCATCTAAAGTAGCGTGTCTTCACAAAGGTCACGCTATGGAATCTTCTCATACATAAATTCGCTTACCAATCAATGTGGCACGACGGGGATCAACCGTCAAGGCGCGAACTGGGGTGATCGTCCCCAAATAGTACTATTAAATGCATAAGCGTCTACCAACTCCCGGTAGTTCACAATTCATGCTAATGGGACTTTGAGTGACATAACCTAACTTTAATAATCCATTTAATTTCATCTATCGGGTCCATTAATCATTTATCGGGTCATACAATCGGGTCATTCAATCATTCGGGTCCAAAATCAATAAACAAACAATCGGGACAAATGGTGTCCAAACTTTTATAAAAACTAACATGTTATCTCCCTCGCGGGTTTATGAAGCATTTATAAAACATTTAAAAGAGTGCGAGGCTATGAACTCACGTTGATGTGGGAAGGCGGGTTATCGGCAATTCGGTCGTACGGCACGTGCTTCAATCACGGAAACCTAGACAAATAATACTTGTCTTAGACTCATGTCCAATGACTTTATAAAAATAACAATTATGTATACATATGATGATTATATATATGATGATCAAGTGGGTTTACATATTCTCGTTTACTCATTTTTGTGTTATGTGTCGATAACTTTTATACTAGTTTTCTCGTTTTACCTATTTACGTGTTTTAGGTCCAATAAGCCTATTATAAGTTATTTAACTTATTTTAATCCATTTTGTACTTTTATTATCAGTACATACACTTTCAAGTTGGGCCCAAATGGGTTAAGCCCAATAAGTTCTTTTTATGGGTGTTTATCTTATTTAATCCAATTATTAGTCCAAGTATTAGTCCAATATGTTTACTTAGCTAGTTAATGTCCGTATGCCCTAAAGTTCGGGTTTTATCGTTTTTACTTGTTATACATGTCTATATATCAGTATATAAGTTTTATAAAGTTTTCATTAGACGGGTCCAACAATTTAAGTTTTATTTAACAAAAACGTTAATTTTACGGCAATAGCCGAAAAAGTCGTAAAAATCATGTTTATAGTTTTATAACTTATAAAACTTAATAAGTTACCATTTTTATAAAATGTCCACTTATTTAACTTTTTACATACTTATATAAATAAAATCCATAAGTTAGTGGGTTTTAGTTTTACATTTTATACATTATAATCTTGAGTGCTTATATAATATTATTATTCTTTAATTTCCAAAAATCTGATTTTTATCTTCATCTTCACCAAAACTGCCATATTTTGATTTCTATATGGAGATAGAAGCTCAAATTTTTATCACATAAACTACATGATATGTGCTACATTTAACTCTTCTATAGCTACTGTTGAATCATCTTCTAAATATTTTATAAAAATCGTCCAAAACAGTAAACTCAGATTTACACCTTAAACTTGTTTTGATCATATCTCACTCATTATTTTGATTCCATTGCATGACCAACTCTCACATGTGTACAAGACCCATAGCTTACTGTAAATCCATTCTACTTCATCATTTTATCAGTCTAACATGTGGTTCTTTACTGTTTTTATACAGCCTATCATTTAAACAAGATTTACCCATTTTTACTTATAGTTTTTCATCTTTTTAATCATGTTTATCAACACCAAATCCCCACATAACATTTTTATCATCATATAATCATCATATACATATACAATAGGAAATAAAATACATGTTTACATAATCAAATTAACAAGAAGATGAGGAGGACAATCTTTATACCACCATGATGATGTAGGTTGATCAAAACATGGATTTTTGTTGGAGAAACTTGTGCATAGCCAAGACCATCTTCAAGACCACCAATCTTCATAATCTCCTTGTGGAAAATCAGCCTTAATAATCCATAGAATCTCCTCCTTGGATGTTATAACTTGCACCAATCAATAGGGTTTCAAAAGGGCTTCAACATATGCAAGTATAACATAGGATTTTGTGGTTAGATTTTGATCAAATAGGTGTTTGGAGGTGAGATATGGACGGCCAAAAATGGAGGAAGAGAGAAAATATGAGTTGTTTGCATGTTAGAAATGGGAGTAGTGGTTTGTAGCTAGTTGTTTTGAGGTGGAAAGCTTACAATGTAAGCTTTAGCTTACATGTGTAAGTTTCAAGCTAACAATTTGACACCTAAGTGGTGTTAGCTACTTAAGGCCGGTTTTGGGAGTGAGGTGGGACAAGTGTCCCACTTGTCTCATCCCATTTATTTACGGGTACTCCTCGATTCTAGTTTCCTCAATTTGCGTGCCCTCGGGTCGTTTCACGAAAAACGTTTTTATAAATTATGAATCGACGTCACAAAACGAATCCAATAAAAATTGTTTCATCAAAAACAGAGTTCGAAAACGTAAATACGTAATCCTATGGTTTCCGGTTTAGTCGTAGAGGACGTTAAAATAAAATCGTAAGTCCTAATCTCTTCTCGTAAATTTGTGAGTATATGAACCAACACAAATTTAAAACTCCAAAATAATATTCACGGATAAATTTATTTTCTGAAATGTTAGACCGTCACCAAAGACGGTGTATGTAAACGTAAGCACGTAACGTTGAATCCTCCGGTTTAAACGTAGTCGATGCTACTTCAAGACGTAAATCCAAATTACTTCCCAAAAATATGTGAGTTCATATTGTAACATTAAAATAATGTTTTCAAATAAATATTGAGAATATAATATCAACCATAAATTGACGGATTGTCACAGGAGGAGTGATGAGACTGTATTTATACATAGTCTCATCGTCCAAATCGGGCTTAAAACGCTTAAAATATCATCAAAATACCCAAATATATGTCTGTGTTTGTTCCTTGTGTATTTTAGGTACGGATATCGTGAATTCACCAAAAGATCAAAGGAATCAAGCAAAAACGAACACGGGAAACGAAGCCACACAAAGAACCGGACCCGAATCCTGAATATCCAAAATGGTCCTTGAAGTTTTGAAGATTGTCAAGTTTGGTCCCTCTACTTTTGAAGACTTGTCATTTTAAACCCTTGTAAAACTCAAAATTACATAAAGGGTCCCTAAAATGGCAAGATTGTACAAGATTGGCCCTTGAAGAATCCATTTATTTCAAGAAATACCCTTTTGACAAGTTGATAAAAGTTTTGGTGGCCAATATCTAAAGATGAAAACTTATTTTTGCATAGGAAATGGGTATTAAAGCTGTTTGACAAGAGATTGGGAGTATGAGGGCCTTTTATGACAAGACAAAGAAACTCCCACCACCACTCACAAGCTGCCACCTCAACTCCACCCTCCACATCACCCTGCCACCTCATTTTTCCACTTACCAAATTAATATTAAAAATTTGTTTAAACAGATTTTAATACTAATTATTTTGGGTGGCAAACATAACTCACCCCCCTAACCCAGATCAAAAACTCGCCCCCAAATCACCTAGAACCCTAATTACTACTTAACCAAAATCAAAGGGTTTTTACCCTTAACTTTCCAGGTACGTAATTGACCATACCCTTCACCCAACCCCACCTTTATATTCGATCCAGCAACTCGTGGGACCCTCCAACGAGGTCCCCTGCACCAAAAACAAGCCAAGAAAAAATGTGGCAACAAGATCAATAGCTGTTATGTGTTCCTTGTTCCCCATAGATAAACAAACGGCTTGGATGAAGAATCACAGCTGTGATAACATGTGCTATAATCAGAAGTCACGGGATACCACTTTTGAATTCAAACTACAAAGGGCATTCTTGGAAAATCAAGCAATTAAGGTTTAGGATTTCCCTTTTTCTGTATTTTTTTAATCATGTATCTAGAATGATCCTTAGAGTAGTATAAACACTAAGCCAACCTGTGGCTAGTATTCTTGTTCCAGTCTTTTGTACCATTTTTAAAAAGTAATGAAAATGAAACCTTTAAATGTGCAAATACTGAGTTCCTCATTCTTGTTTTATTAGTTTAATGATTTTAATATTTGCAAATTTAGTTTTAAGTTATTGTTAAAAGTTTTTATCAAAAGCGTTTTTTTTTGGAATTTCTTAAACTCAAACCAAGTTAAAGGAGGAAGTGAAAGTGGAATCCTTTAGCCTTGGTTGTTTAAGTGAAAAGGACATTGTTTGATAAACTTTGGTATTGAACAGTCATAATCAGTAAGCCTTACTTTTGATTGTTTAAGTGAAATTTGTGCCCCCATGGCTTGTTATTTGTTAGCTAAACAGGTAATCTAGGGTTTATGATAGCTCACTTGTGATTTGGTTAGGTTGTGTGCAAGATTTGAGCTTTTGAAATTCGTTTTAGTGTCAATAGCACCAGACACTGTTCATCAGACCCCATAACTAGTATACAGTGACTGAATTTGGCCTATATTGTGTGTATTTGTGTAAGTAACCTGGTGTTTTTCTTGTATAATTGACTCCCCACAACCCAACTGGTTGTGGGGGTGCCTTTGTCTCCCAAAGAAACCTAAAAACAAGCAAGTTACAAGCATATTTGTGCCCAGACCAAAATTTTGTACTAGCAGTGGGAACTTAGTTACCCCTGCTAGTGTATTTTTAGGTACTGCCCAACAAAAGGACAAAAGTCCTTAAGTGTCATTGTCAGCTTTCTTCCTTTTTTGTCTTTAGTGGTGAAAAATAGGAATTAGATCTTCATTTTTGTTTCATTATTTTTCTTATTTTATTTGTGATTTTTTTGTTCAATTTATTTTTCAGTTAATGTTCATTAAATATTTTTTAGATTAAATTGCTTTTTAAATTACTTTTTAATTTTCTGTTTTTGTCTTTTAGTGACAAAACTTTATATTTTTAAGTTTTAAAAATTTTCATAGACTTAGAAAAATAGTTTAAGATTTTTAGTTTAAAAATATTTTACTGTTCACATTTTTAAGTAATTTTTAAAATTAAATTTAGTTTAATTAGGGTTTATTTATAATCAGTTTTGACTTTTAGTGAAAATTTTTACTTTTTTCAAACTTTTTCATTTCTATACTATTCACTAGTATAATTTAGGATTTTTAAAATTGTCAAATTAATTTTAGCATTATTTAAATATTTTTTATGATTCTTTTAGTTTAAAATTAGTTTTTAGTGATTTAAAAATAGAAAAATAGTTTTGAAAATTTAGGAAAAATACTTCTTAGTCTTTAAATAATATAAGTGAGTTATTTGTTCAATAAAATAATATTTTGGGCTTTTTCTTAATTATATTTACTTTTAGGGCTTTAATTAGCATTTAAAATTGAATATTTAATTAATAAAAGGTTTTAGAAATTATTTATTGGATTTTTATCCTTATTTATATTATTTTAGACTTATTTTTAACTTTTAATTAATTTTAGGTTTAATTTTTAATTTCGTCGCGTTTTACGTAATTACGTCATCGTTTTACGTCATTACATCGTAGTTTAACCGTAGTCGTAGCTCGTCTTTACTTTTTCTCTCTTTAAACCAAAAAAACGTCACTAATCCAAACTTTGACTTTATATATTGGCACATTAATCCACACACCTCCTTCGAGAACGAACCCGCATTTATTCGGTTTACGTTTTTCCCAAAGCGTAAGACTTAATACTTGCCGCTCATACGCGTTTTTCCTAAAACGTGTACGATTTACGTACATCAAGATCTCTTTCAAGAAAATCTCCATACCTTGCAATAATAACCTTGTTTTCACGTGGAAAATAAAAGTAGTAACTGATAGTTTCCTTAGGGTATCCTACAAAGATACATTTCACATATCGTTGTTGGAGTTTATCAGCTGAGTAACATTTCACATACGACTCACAACCCCAGACCTTTAAATAAGACAAGTTAGGCGATTTGCCATGCCATATTTCATATGTGTCTTGTTTACTTTCTTTGTGGGAACCATATTAAGAATAGAATAGTAAATTCTAAGGAATAGTCCCAAAAGGATAATGGTAATGTTGTAAGATTGAACATAGATCGTACCTCTGATAATGTACGATTTCTCTTTTCAGATACACCATTTTGTTGTGGAGTATAAGGAGAAGTAAGATTCTGAACAATTCTATTCTCACTTAGACAATCTTTAAACTCTTGACTTAAGTACTCGCCACCTCTATCAGAACGAAGAGCTTTAATCTTCTTTCCTAGTTGCAGTTCTACTTTAGCTTTAAACACTTTAAGTATTTCAAATACCTCATGTTTATGCTTAAGTAAATAAACATAACCATAAGGGCTGAGAAGTAGCTAGCACCTTTCCTTGACACGTGTCTATGTGGTCCATACACATCTGTATGTATTAAACCAAGTAGATCTGTAGCTCCTTCAATATTAATATTAAAAGGTTTCTTGGTCATTTTTCTAGAGATATAAGACTCATATTATCAAATGATTCATCATTGATATTTTCCAAAAAAAACCATTACGTTGAAGCTTTTGTATGTGTATCTTCCTAATATGGGCAACTCTACAATGCCAAAGATAAGAGTTCGACTCTAACTTTCTCTTCTTATTCATGCTAAAGACAGAATTATTATTATACTTGGATACATTATCATGCATGTTAATATCAAACACACCATTCACTGTAATTGCATTAAAAAAGAAAATACCATTTTTGAAAACAGAAATTCCATTATTATCAATAGTGTGAACAAATTCAAGATCCAACAAACAACAAAAGGAAATGACACCTCGAAAAATAGAAGGTGCATAATGTCAATTGTTTAAGATCAATACTAAACCCGAAGGTAAAACAAAGTAAAACACTCCTATGGATTCAAAGAAACTGCTTGTGTTCCATTGCCCACTTGTAGAAATTGCTCTCCATATGATAGGTTCTTTTCCATCTTAAACCCCTGAAGCATATTACAAATGTTAATACCGCATCCCGTATCATATACCTAGGATTTAAATTTGAATGTTAAATTAAATAATTCAATCATAAATAAGTTACCTGAAGCTACAACATTGTGCTCAAACTTCTTGTTCTTACTTTCTCGCAAATCTTCAAGATAGAGAGGGCAGTTCCTCTTCCAGTGACCACTTGCGCCGCAGTGGTGACATTTCTCATCCTTTTGAGATTGATTCTTCTTAGAAAGATTTTGCTTAGGATTTTGGTAAGTTACAACTTGCTTGACTTTATCACCTTTGCCTTTCATCTTTTTGTTCGATTGCGGTTTTGGCTTACTCACTCTACCCTTTTGTATGTTAAGTACTTGAGGAGTAGAGGTCGGGGCCTTGTCCTTTAAACCCTTTTCGAAGTCAATGAGCATTACGTGCAAATCACTCACTGTCTTCCCCCCGCAATGCATGTTGAAATTTCTAACAAAATCACCAAAATCCTTGTCAAGGGACCTGTTGATTAAGTTAATCGCATATCATTGTAGCAGGATTTCCCAAGTGCATATAGTTGGTCCATGAAACCTTTCATTTCCATGTAGTGAGCACTTACAGATTTTCATGGGGCTTGTTTGCAGTTGTGCAAAGCATCCACTAAATCATAGATCTACACAACTTGTGGCTTCTCAAATATTTTCAAGAGTTCTTCAAGCATGGTTTATGGAGGATAATGCTCAAACTGCTTTTGAAGAGTAGGTGACATTTTCCCAAGCATTAAACAAGTCACATCATTATGCTTCTTGTATTCAGCTTTCCATGCTAGCTTATCAGCGTCGGAAGCCTCCTTAGGGGGTTGTGGAGGAACTGTCATGAACAAGTATTCATAAGTACCCGCAACTCTCAAGACAATTCTTAGTGAGTGGTACCAATCGTTGAAGTTTTTACCAGTCAGTTCTGGCCGTTCAAAGAAAGTTTTGAACGCCAAACTTAAAGCGTTGTTGTGTTCGGGTTGAGCCATTTGTACAGAAATAAGTTCAAGTATTAGTATTTTCGATAATACTTTCAAGAAAATAAAATTACCCCGGTAAATAAAATTAGCCATAGTATTTTCTTGTAAACAAGAATCCATATTAACATGAATCAATTACATCAGTTGGTTTGCGTGTAATGAATGTATGTAACATGGTAACTTGTCGAACAATTAATTGACAACCAATTTTCAATTTCTAGATTTTTTAGGTACTTACATTGCCAAACTAGTTGCATTGTAAACATGTTTCATCCCCTCTTAATGCCTTATGTTTCTAGATCACACTAAGTAACTTAATTAAGTAGTCTAATCTAAAGAGCGTAAAACTATTCATGTGAAGTCTCATTCAATCATGAAAGTTTTCTTTCCATCACAATCTCGTCCATGGTCTCACATGCCGACATTGTAACTTCAAGTGTTCGTCAATTAGATGGCATTTGACTTAAATTTTCGGGTATTAGTTTTTGATGTGAAAAATAAAAATCTATGTATGGAGAAACATGCATACATCTCCATAACATAAGTTTAAAAAAACATTTACTACTTCCGTCCCATAATAAGTGTCCACTTTGAATTTTCTCGGTCTTTTTTATTCAGCTTTGACTATAAATATTTTCATGTGTATTATATAATACTGGATGAAAAATTTATGTATGGACTGAGACTTAAATGCATTTTTGTTAAATATATTTTTCATCGGGTGCTATATAACACAAATGAAGATATTTATGGTCAAGTTGAATAAGGAAGACCGAAAAAAGAATTACGCGCAACAAAATTCCCAAAGTACCTTTTCTAGAACTCGGCTAAAGCACAAAGCAATAACCTTATTCATTGTGTTTCAGATGTGAATTTGCGTCAAATCAACCTTAAAGTAATTACACAAATAAATAATCATAGGTAATTCCAATTTGACGCACAAGCGAGCCGGGAATCTGGTCAGCGACAAATGGCGTAACCTTCTTCCTTAGTCGGGTTCTACCAGTGACGCGTTATACCCATCACACAGTTTGTCAAAATTAGATGAGCCTTTCTAATTATTATTGCAAAATTACCAATCAACGCAATTTAATGTAATTTAGATCTCAAAAAAATTCTTAATTTTTATATGATTTAGTCCGTATTATTTTTGTTAAAAATTTTACCCTTGTTTACAAAAATTCATGTAATTTAAATAAACAAATAGGCAAACAAAAACTAAATCATAAACACATAATAACAATTTGTTTGTGCACAAATAAATCAAATAGCCACATGCATACGATTTTATTCCAAAATTTTACAAATCTAGGTTTTTATATATAAAAGTCCTTCCTAATTCTAGATTCATCGAATCAAATAAACAAGTAGCACATATACGTAACAATTATCACATATATGACCCATGAAAAACATGCAAGTTCGTCATGAATCCACCCAAATCACTTAACAATTTAACGAAATCTCAATGGATCGTAACCTTACTTACATGACATAATAATTAATCATTCAATCTATCAAAGATCGCAACATGTATTTTTAGGGTTTCAAAGTTTTTTATTTTTATTATAAATCGACCAAAAAATCGGCCAAAAAACAAAACCTAAAAGAAAATTTATGAAAAAAAAACATGTAGTTTTAACTCAAAACAATTATTAGTTAAAGATCTTTAGATATCGATAATTGTAACATGTTGAAACGACTAGTGATGCAACTGACGGTTTATGTAGTTCATAACAATTATAAAAACACAAGTAAAGATCAAAGCACATAACAGCGGAACCGGTTTAAACAAGATCATACAATAACAAATTCATAATTAATTGATTAGGGTTACGTACCTTTTGTAATGTGATTCCAACGAAGAAGAACAAATCTCCAATTTATGGTTTATGAGGATCAATGATTAACCCCTTACAGTTTTGTTAATTGATCCAAGATATAATCTATAATGAGATTATATTACGTTCTTGTACACACGTATAATAATGAGTTAATCGTAAGACTAGTACGTATAAAACGAGCAATACGCTAAGTTGAAAAAATCAAACCGAAACCCTAAAAGGGTGTTCGGCCGATCGCAAGAAGAGAGAGAAGAGAAAGATGTGTGGGATGAAAAACTATGAGAGATCCCATGGGTATTTATAGTGGTATAAAACTTAGGGCTCAAGCTTAGTAATTAGGATCTAGGAAAGAAAAAGTTTCCTTTTTCCTTTCCCCTCCCCATCCGATCGGAACACCCCTTCTAGGGTGTTTCAGGAACCTTCTTTCCTCTTCTACTTTTATCCACATTAATCGTTATGTTCTTAACTATTAAAACATAACTACCATTAAATGTTTTAAGCTCGTTTTAATTAATAAACATATAAAATGTATTTATTAATAAATTAACTCTTTACGTATTGTGTGCAATCCCGTAATCTTGAGTTCGATCCTAACACACGACTATTAATTTAAGTTCATAAACTTACAATCTTGGTTTCCTGGTACAATAATAAGATGTGCTTATCTTTCTTCTAATCCCACCCCTTAACCCACTTTTTTCAACATGAACACCATAAAAAATCTATAATTCATTTTCGGAACGTGAAAATAAACGGCCTAGAAACGTGTTTAAAGGGCCTACAAATGTTTCCTATACGTTCATGCTCAACACCATGCGTTTTTGGGAATAAAATTAGCTAAGTCAACTAGCTGCTGACCAATGGAATCAAGCCACTCACAAGGTATTATTAAGTCGCTGACAAACTAGGCGCAGACAAAAATAATCAAGCCACTGTTAGGACTTGTTAGTTGTCAAAGTCAACACGTTTGTTTAAGTTATGAAGATGTATACGAATATTGTATTTTGTTATGTTTATCTTTAGATATCTTCCTAATATAGTTGATACATAGGTTAATGTGCAAGGCTCCTTAATAAGTGTGAAAACACTTATCCTTTTACCTCTTATTTCCAATAATAACAAGACCAAAACGTGTGATTTATGTCGTAAAAGTCGGAATTATGCGTGGTTTGTGTTTTTATTGTGTTTTAGGACCAAAATATGAAAAAGGAAGAAAACACGGGCTTTCACGGGCTTTTATTGAAGAAAACGGGAAAAGACGAAGTCAAAAGATCAAGAGTGCAAAAAGAACGGAAGTCCAAGACCTATTCTGAAGATTTATCGAAGAAAAAGTCAAAAGACGGAAGTTTAACGAAGTCGAAGAACTTAAGTCTAATAGAAGAAGAAAATTAAAAGACAAGTTCAAATCCCGAGACGACAAAGACGAAGAATTAAAGTCGAGTCGAGAAAACGTGAAGAAAGCAAGAAAGGAGATGCAACACATGCACTCCTTCCACCTTCCCTATAAATACCCTCCTAATAGTCATTAGGAGGAGAGTTAGAGTTTTTAGTTAATTTTCACTTCTTTTAGTTTTCTCTAGTTTTTAGAGAGAGAAAGTCTTAAACTTTCTCTCACTAGTTCATCTTTTTCTTTTAATCTTTCAAGATTAAACACTTTGTATTGCTTATTTTTATTAATCAAGTTCATTTTAAGCTTTTATTTCTTAATCTCATTCTACTTTTCTTTGATTTAAGATTGATTTTGGTGCGAATATCATAAGATCCGTGTTGTTCTAATTGATTTCGTGCTTAAAAAGTTGATCTTTTGATCATTTTATAAGTTTTCATTTGATTAAGCTTTAAGACTTTTGTGCTTATTGGCTTACTTTTATGATTATCTTATTTCTCTTGTTAAAAAGCTTTATTAAAAAGTTTATGTTTTTATTGTTTGATCTAAAAAGTTGCTTAATTTCGAGTTGAATAAGTTGAGATAAGTGCTTATTTCATTCGGTTAAGAATTTGGATTGATAAGTTTTGGATTTTAGCTTATTGAACGTAGCTTATTATCTAGCTTATGCAAATCCCTTTATTTTCGGAAAAGGGAGTTTAAAACCCCTTTCCGATTGGGTTTTTCCGACCGTACACTATCCTAACCAATTTCCACAATTTTAGGAAAGGTTGCAACTGCCCTTTCCGATTGGTCCCTTATTCCGACAGCCATCCTCACATTCCGATTGAGTCCAATCGGAAGAGGGCTTTGATTTTCCGATTGGTACATACTGGTATTCCGATCTAGGCTCCATTTCTTGAGTATTCCGACGGTAGCACTTGTCTTGTATTCCGATTGGCACTTTGGTTGACATTCCGATAGGCTATATTTCTTAATATTCCGATTGGGATTGTTTGGCATATTCCGATCGCTGCCCCATTCCATATTCCGATCAGCTGATCGGAAAACATTCCGATCGGGGGCCTTTTTGGCTTGTTTTGGTTTCTTTCGATATCACTTTCTTATAGTACTTTTTATTTTCTGAAAATCTTCAAAGTGTTAGTTTTATTTAGTGAGTTAGTATTTTTCCATTGTCACCTTTACGTTTATATGCATTTGTTTTTACTCGTTATTCAAATTAATCTTTTAACTTCCCTTTTACTCAACGAAACTTTAATTACTTACAAATAGTTTAAAACAAACCAAACCATTCTCTTGATTCACCAAAAGATAATTGAGTCGCACTTAAGACCGGTTTTCAATTCGAAAAGATCGGAACTAACGAATTTTCATACTAGGCCTCAAAACCAAGTATTAAATGGCGCCGCTGTCGGCTCTTTTCGTTACGATAAACGGTTTCTAGTGAGAGACGCATTGAATTTTGGGATCCGTTCTTTGAACGTTATTTTCATTGCTATAAAAATTTCCAAAATCCATAAAAAAATATAAAACTCTTCAAAAATACAAAAACATTAAAAAACCTATAAAAACCAAAAATATTCTCTTTGTGTATATTTTTCTTCTGCAGGTGCATGCGTACTAGATCTACGAACTATTCTGAGCCCGAGAATCGTGAAGATTTAGATATGGCTGGTGTTAATAACAACAATAATCACCCACCTCAAAACAATATGAATAATAACAACAACAACAACAACAATGTCCTTCTACCTGACTTACGAACCATGGAGGAATTGTGCCAACCCACCATGAACGGACGCGGAGGCCCGATTGCGCCAATGCACGTCACGGCTCAGGAGTTTTCGTTGAAGCATCACATGATCCAGCAAGTGCAAATGAACCCGTTTCGTGGAATTCCGGATGATGATGCCAACAAACACCTCGACAAATTCATTACCATTACCCAAAGCATGAAGTGCCCCGGTGTTTCTATGGATGACCTTCGCCTTCAACTTTTTCCACACTCACTTTCTCACCATGCCGAAAAATGGTTTGACCGTGTTCCTATGAATTCTATTCATACGTGGAATGACATGACTCAACGCTTTTTATCGCGCTACTTTCCCCCATCCATGGTCACCAGCCTTCGTAACCAAATAAGTGGATTTATGCAAGAGAATGATGAATCGCTTTTCGATGCTTGGGAACGCTACAATGATTTGATCGACCGCTGTCCTAATCACAATATGCTCCCCGTCACTCTCATTGACACCTTTTACAATGGTCTCACTTTTCGTGATCGTGACACGATCAATGCCGCCGCCGGTGGTACTTTTATGAAAAGGAGACCGGAGGAGTGTCGAGAGTTGATCGAGAACATGACTACTCACCACAAGAATTGGGATTCATCCGCATCCTCAAGATCTAACTCGAGAGTCAATGTTTCTTCTACTTCCTCCAATCCTGAAATGTCTGAAATTTCTCGACAACTCGCTGAAATGAACAAGAATTTCATGGCCATGGCCACAAACCACTTTCAACAAGCTAAAGCTGTTGCCATTTCTTGTGACACATGTGGTGGCCCTCACTATTATAATGATTGTCCTTCTACCCAAGGCAATTATTCTGAAAACGTTAACGCAGCTTACGGCACTTATCCCACGGGAGGCTATCAAGCACGCCCTCAAGGAGACCGTGGCTTGCTAAGTTATCGTTCCAACAATTATCTTGCTCCTCCCGGTTTCCCTCCTGCAAACCAAAACCAACAACAAAGTTACAACTGAAACAACCAATCCCAACCTCGTGCTCAAAATCAATATCAATCCTAAAGAAACCCATACCCAACTCAAGGAAATTCTCAAGCTCCACCTCTCAATCAACCAATGGCAGTAAACCAAGACGTCGAGACGTTCATGAAGACTAATCGTGAGATGGTGACGAATCTTCAGAGTCAATTTGTCAACTTGAAGAATGACATGGTGAAACAAGGGAGCGATATTCGAGTCGAGCTAAGGAATGACATGGCCAAACACAGCAATGATATTAATGCCAACATGCAAAACTCTTTTAACAATCAAGCTCTTCACCTTCGTGATATGATTGGTTCGCTCATCCAAAGTAATCAACCCTCTTCTTCGGGTACTCTTCCGAGTAATACCGTTGTGAATCCAAGAGGGGAGATGAAAGCAATCACCACTCGTAGTGGAAAAGGTTATATGGAACCCGAGCTTCCTACACCTTTACCCGTGATTGTGAACAAGGAAAAAGAGCAACTTTCCCCACCTCCTTCACCTTCTATCCCCATTTCCCCACCACCCGTGGTTGTGAGTGATCCTATTCCCTTAAAGCCTTCTTCTTCATCCAATATACCTTATCCTTCAAGGTTGAGGAAAGAGAAGCAAAAGAGCAAGGATGATATTCAGGTTTCAAACTTTCTTAAAATGTTTAAACAACTGAATTTTAACATCTCCTTTGCCGAGGCTCTCGCTCACATGCCCAAATACGCTAAGATGTTTAAAGATCTTTTAAGTGATAAGGAAAAGCTTCTTGACATTGCTCAGACCCAACTTAATGAGAACTGCTCCGCAGTACTCTTAAGGCAATTGCCCACCAAACTTGGTGATCCGGGTCGCTTCTTAATTCCTTGCAACTTCCCGGGAGTATAGAATTGCATGGCCCTAGCTGATCTAGGTGCCAGTATAAACTTAATGCCTTTAAGTGTTTGGAAGCAATTATCTCTCCCCGAGCTAGTCCCCACCAAAATGACTTTCGAATTAGCCAACCGTACGGTTGCTTATCCAATGGGGATAGCCGAAGATGTCTTTGTTGGCGTTGACAAATTCACCTTCCCGGCGGATTTTGTTGTCATTGACTAGGAGATGGATCCCCGTGTTCCATTAATCGTTGGACGTCCCTTTCTGAGGACCGGTCGCACTCTCATTGATGTTGCCGCAGGCGAAATAATCATGAGAGTTGGTGACGATAAAATTGTCTTCAACATGGGTAAGATTTCTAAGCAACCTTATTCGTATGAGAGTGTTAATGCTATTGATTTTCTCGATGAGGCTTGTGAAGAACATTTTCATGATGCTTGTAAAAGTACTCTTTCTTCTCTCCCCAATGTTGAGACCGTTGCCTCAATTGCCCCAGCATTGACTCCTTTCGGAGAAAGTGATTTGGATGACTTCGAAGCTAGCTTGGGTCCTCTCGATATTAAGTATGATAATTTGTCCACAAATTGGGATGAAGACATTAGTACTATTGAGAGACTTCTCAATGAGGACCCATTCTCTCCTCCTGCTCCTAAAGAGGTGACTAATGATGATCCATCGTTAGTTTCACCATCTATTGAGGATCCTCCTACTCTCGAGCTTAAGGACCTACCGCCTCATCTTGAGTACGTTTTTCTGGAAGACGACGAGAAGCTCCCGGTCATCATCGCAAAGGATCTGAAAGAAGACGAAAAAGCCCGACTGGTCGCTGTGTTGAAAAAGCATAAACGCGCTATCGCTTGGAAAATCTCCGACATCCGTGGAATTGATCCTCACTTTTGCACACATAAAATTCTCATGGAGGACGACTTTAAGCCCACAATTCAAAGTCAACGAAGGGTGAATCCTAAAATCCATGAAGTCATCAAAAAAGAGGTTATCAAACTTCTTGATGCGGGTATGATTTACCCTATTTCGGATTCACCGTGGGTTAGTCCAGTCCACTGTGTGCCTAAGAAAGGCGGAATCACCGTTGTGCCAAATGCAAACAACGAGTTAATTCCTACCCGTCTCGTTACTGGGTGGAGAGTTTGTATAGACTACCGCAAACTCAATGATGCCACGAGAAAGGATCATTTCCCTCTACCTTTTATGGACCAAATGCTTGAACGTTTAGTTGGTAATGAATATTACTGCTTTCTTGATGGTTTCTCGGGTTATTTTCAAATACCCATCGATCCCCAAGATCAAGAGAAGACTACATTCACTAGTCCCTATGGCACCTTTGCTTACAAACGAATGCCTTTTGGCCTATGCAATGCCCCCGGGACTTTCCAAAGGTGCATGTTGGCTATCTTCCATGATATGGTTGAACAAACCATGGAAGTCTTCATGGATGATTTCTCGGTCTTTGGGGATTCCTTCTCTTCTTGCCTTGCCAATTTGGAACGTATGCTTAAGCGGTGCGAAGACACTCGCCTTGTTCTGAATTGGGAAAAATGCCATTTTATGGTAAAAGAAGGCATTGTGCTAGGACACAAAATCTCTAAAGCCGATCTTGAAGTCGACCGCGCTAAAGTTGATGTCATAGCCAAATTACCTCCACCTTCAACTGTGAAGGGTGTGAGAAGCTTTCTGGGTCATGCGGGCTTCTATCGTCGATTCATTCAGGATTTCTCTAAAATCGATCGCCCGATGACCCACCTCTTAGAAAAAGATACTCCCTTTATCTTTTCTAAAGAGTGTCTCGAAGCCTTCAATCTTCTTAAGGATAAGCTAACTAAGGCACCGGTCTTGGTTACCCCTAATTGGGAGCTGCCTTTTGAATTGATGTGCGATGCTAGCGACTTTGCTATTGGTGCGGTTCTGGGCCAAAGAGTGAATAAACACTTCCAACCAATCCACTACGCTAGCAAACAATGACGGGGGCTCAATTGCATTATACGACAACCGAAAAAGAGCTTTTAGCTGTTGTCTATGCTTTTGAGAAATTTCGCCCCTATCTTGTTTTATCCACCACCATCGTATACACGGACCATTCCGCGTTGAAGTACTTGATGACAAAGAACGATTCTAAGCCAAGACTTCTTCGCTGGGTTTTGCTACTTCAAGAATTCAACATTGAAATTCGTGACAAGAAGGGAGCCGAAAACCTGACCGCGGATCATCTGAGCAGACTTGAGGATCCATATCAGGGGGATCATCCGAACAAAGAGATCAATGACTCTTTCCCCCTTGAGACCTTAATGTCTATAAATCTCAATCTTGATGACACCCCGTAGTTTGCGGACATTGCAAACTACTTAGCGGGTGGTATTCTCATCCAAGGGTTAACATCCCAACAAAAGAAGAAGTTCTTGAATGATGTTAAGACTTACTTTTGGGATGACCCTTATCTATTCAAACAGTGTGCTGATCTGATTATTCGTCGATGTGTTGACGGACCGGCAGCTTTTGACATCCTTCAAGCTTGCCACAAAGGACCCACCGGTGGTCACTTTGGTCCCAACTACACCGCTAAGAAAGTGTTTGATTCAGGATTCTACTGGCCCACCATTTATCGTGACGCTCACGAAATGGTTAAGCATTGTGATGCTTGCCAACGTCAAGGCAAGATCACACATAAGGATGAAATGCCTCAAAATTTCATACAGGAATGTGAAATCTTTGACGTATGGGGCATCGACTTTATGGGGCCATTTCCATCATCCAAAGGGAACAAGTACATCCTCGTCGCCGTCGACTACGTCTCTAAATGGGTTGAAGCTAAGGCTCTTCCTACGAATGATGCGAGGGTGGTTGTGAACTTTTTGAAGCAGCTTTTCGCTCGATTTGGCGTTCCTCGTGCTATCATCAGTGACCGCGGGACTCATTTTTGCAACGATCAATTTGCACGAGTCATGGCAAAGTATGGTGTTAATCACCGTCTTTCCACCGCCTATCATCCCCAAACCAATGGGCAAGCCGAAATTTCCAATCGTGGCTTGAAGAGAATTTTGGAGCGTACGATGGGAGAGCATCGTGCCGCGTGGGCCGATAAGTTAGATGATGCTCTGTGGGCTTTCCGTACTGCTTACAAGACCCCGATCGGTTGTACACCTTATCGTCTTGTGTACGGGAAAGCCTGCCACTTACCCATCGAGCTGGAACACAAGGCGCACTGGGCCTTGAAGTGGGCGAACTTCGACATCATCAAAGCCGGTGATCATCGCAAGGTTCAACTCAACGAGCTAAATGAACTGAGGAATGAAGCTTATGAGAACTCGCTGATCTACAAGGAGAAGACGAAGATGATCCACGATGCTAAAATCAAGAACCGAGAGTTCCACGTTGGTGATCAAGTCTTACTCTTTAACTCTCGGTTAAAGATCTTCTCTGGCAAGTTGAAGAGCCGCTGGACTGGTCCATTCACCGTTGCCAAAGTCTTTCCGTATGGGACCATTGAGCTTTCTCAGCCGAATGGGCCCAATTTCAAGGTGAATGGCCAGCGTTTGAAGCTGTACTTTGGTGAGGACATCTCTCAGGAGATGATTCCATCCCTCACCACGTTCCCCATGAACTAAAATTGGGTCGAGTCAGGCTCATGACTCGGTGAACAAAAACAAGCGCTTCTCGGGAGGCAACCCGTGTTCTATCCTTTACTGCTTTCATAATAAGTGTAGGGGGAGCCCCGCATATGTTTGTTGTCTTGTTTCTTGTGCTGTGCAGGGATTAAAGCTTCAGAGAGCATCTTGATGACTTTTGACGAACCGTGATACCGTGTTTTCCATCTTCCCGGTTCTATCCTAAACTCTTGTGATTCAATATTTCATATTCTATATGTTCACATTGAATTCACTTTAGTTGTCCCTTCCTTAGCAAGATTTAAACAAAGTGCAAAATGTCCTAAGTGTAGGGGAGTTGCCTTCCACATGCTTAAACATTGAGGACAATGTTTATCTCCAGTGTAGGGGGGACTTCTATCGAAGTAAGTGGTCTTTTCCATGAATTTGCCCTCATTTTAACCGGAAAATTTGATTTTTCGACATTTTTCAAAATTTTTAATCTATTTTGGCCTAGTTGTATAGTTGTATTTGCTTTTGTTATGTTTCCTTTGCTAGAATAAATTTTTAATAAAGTGGTTTTAGATTTTTCTTAGTCGTGAACATTTTGACTCAACCCGAGTTTACTTACCTAAGTTTACTCTAGCTAGTATCCTTAACGTGTTTAAGTCAAGTTTTGCTAGGCTTTTATATAGGGAGCTTTAAAACGCGAAAGTCTTAACTCTCACGGGTTAAGAACAAGAACTTTTCGCAAGTTCCTATAATTGATCCTAGAGAGTCGTTTATCAAGGGAGCTTTAAAACGCGATTTCTAAACTTGAAAAAGTCTAAGAAGTTGCAAGATCCTATAGGCGACTCGAAAACCCAAAACTTTGATTTAATAGGCTAAGCATCCACGAGTCTCATTCCTTGAGATTTTAAACTGTGGAGAACGAGAGATGATAGAGTCAATTATAAGTTCGGTATTCTTTCGTGAATTTATGTGAGTTAATTATGAGCCTATTCTCCCTCCGCTTGTTAATAAATTAATCTGCTAATAAATAAGGTTGTACGATTTAAAAGGTTACTTAGCTTCTAGCCCCAGATCGTTTAAAAGTTGCTCGGTAATGACGAGAGTTCATAGCCAAGGCATAACTTATGAAGCGGGGCGCGAAGATTGGCGAGTCCGAAAAGGCCCTAACAAGGCATGAGGGCTACATTTTGTTGCTAAAGATCCAAAAGTGATGTGAAGAATCATTTATCAAAAATCAATATGAAGGATCGAGACACACGACGAAAAGCAAGAACTCCCCAAAAGTCATGGAGAAGTCTATCCGAAAAGACCCTAACAAGGTATGAGGATAAATAGATCCAAGTCCTAAAATGAGGCGGATCGTTGTATATCAAAGTCCAAAATAAAGATTGGAGAAAAATGAAGAAGTCGTGGTCCAAAGATGAAGAATCTCTCAAAAACTTCAAGTGAAGAAAATCCTATTATGAAGAGAAGACCATAATTTCAAGAACGTCTCTCGAAGATTCGAAGTATGAAGTCGCTGCCAAATATCGGCCCGAGAAAGGTCTCAAATCGCGAATCAAGTTATGCCAAGATATGAACTTTCTGATATCCTGAGAAGCAGTTTTAAAAGATTTGGTCCTTTAGCTAACTATTGATTAAATCGTTCACCTTATTTTCGGACTAAATAACTATCGAAATAAGTCAAACAATGCATCCTCGTGATTAATCAAGACAAAAATAAAATATAAGAGATACACCTAGGAATAAGAGAGTCTAAGTGAATAATTGGCCCACATAAGTTCGTGATAGTTTGCTAACTTATAATAACAATGATCTCGTTTTTAAGCTTGGTATGGGGAACGTGAAACTTGAGGATGATAAACGTTCATGGCCGCCAAAACCCAATGTAAGTTTTTAATTTCTTTACTTATCTCTATCTTTTATGTTTAGTATTTAATAAAGGCCAAGGTGGGTTATTTATGATGGAAAATGTAAACCGTGCTTTAAAATTAATGCATTGCATGAGGGCATTGCAATGGTCAAGTGTAGGGGATTTAATAAGTGTGAAAACACTTATCCTTTTACCACTTATTTCCAATAATAACAAGACCAAAACGTGTGATTTATGTCGTAAAAGTCGGAATTATGCGTGGTTTGTGTTTTTATTGTGTTTTAGGACCAAAATATGAAAAAGGAAGAAAACACGGGCTTTCACGGGCTTTTATTGAAGAAAACGGGAAAAGACGAAGTCAAAAGATCAAGAGTGCAAAAAGAACGGAAGTCCAAGACCTATTCTGAAGATTTATCGAAGAAAAAGTCAAAAGACGGAAGTTTAACGAAGTCGAAGAACTTAAGTCTAATAGAAGAAGAAAATTAAAAGACAAGTTCAAATCCCGAGACGACAAAGACGAAGAATTAAAGTCGAGTCGAGAAAACGTGAAGAAAGCAAGAAAGGAGATGCAACACATGCACTCCTTCCACCTTCCCTATAAATACCCTCCTAATAGTCATTAGGAGGAGAGTTAGAGTTTTTAGTTAATTTTCACTTCTTTTAGTTTTCTCTAGTTTTTAGAGAGAGAAAGTCTTAAACTTTCTCTCACTAGTTCATCTTTTTCTTTTAATCTTTCAAGATTAAACACTTTGTATTGCTTATTTTTATTAATCAAGTTCATTTTAAGCTTTTATTTCTTAATCTCATTCTACTTTTCTTTGATTTAAGATTGATTTTGGTGCGAATATCATAAGATCCGTGTTGTTCTAATTGATTTCGTGCTTAAAAAGTTGATCTTTTGATCATTTTATAAGTTTTCATTTGATTAAGCTTTAAGACTTTTGTGCTTATTGGCTTACTTTTATGATTATCTTATTTCTCTTGTTAAAAAGCTTTATTAAAAAGTTTATGTTTTTATTGTTTGATCTAAAAAGTTGCTTAATTTCGAGTTGAATAAGTTGAGATAAGTGCTTATTTGATTCGGTTAAGATTTTGGATTGATAAGTTTTGGATTTTATCTTATTGAACGTAGCTTATTATCTAGCTTATGCAAATCCCTTTATTTTCGGAAAAGGGAGTTTAAAACCCCTTTTCGATTGGGTTTTTCCGACCGGTACACTATCCTAACCAATTTCCACAATTTTAGGAAAGGTTGCAACTGCCCTTTCCGATTGGTCCCTTATTCCGACAGCCATCCTCACATTCCGATTGAGTCCAATCGGAAGAGGGCTTTGATTTTCCGATTGGTACACACTGGTATTCCGATCTAGGCTCCATTTCGTGAGTATTCTGACGGTAGCACTTGTCTTGTATTCCGATTGGCACTTTGGTTGACATTCCGATAGGCTATATTTCTTAATATTCCGATTGGGATTGTTTGGCATATTCCGATCGCTGCCCCATTCCATATTCCGATCAGCTGATCGGAAAACATTCCGATCGGGGGCCTTTTTGGCTTGTTTTGGTTTCTTTCGATATCACTTTCTTATAGTACTTTTTATTTTCTGAAAATCTTCAAAGTGTTAGTTTTATTTAGTGAGTTAGTATTTTTCCATTGTCACCTTTACGTTTATATGCATTTGTTTTTACTCGTTATTCAAATTAATCTTTTAACTTCCCTTTTACTCAACGAAACTTTAATTACTTACAAATAGTTTAAAACAAACCAAACCATTCTCTTGATTCACCAAAAGACAATTGAGTCGCACTTAAGACCGGTTTTCAATTCGAAAAGATCGGAACTAACGAATTTTCATACTAGGCCTCAAAACCAAGTATTACTCCTTATTTGTATAAAAGGAGGCCTTTGGGTTTATGTTTGATATATACTTTCGATCGTTTTGTAAGCAATAATCGTTATTAATAAAGTTGAAAGTTTGGTATACAATTGTTCTTTGTTCTAAGTATTAATTACGCAGAGTACTTAGAATTGCTTCAAACACAAAGTTTCTCTAAGTATTAATTATTCTCGTTAATACAAAGCTAAACCTATCTAAGTTTAGGATCAACAAGTGGTATCAGAGCTTGTGGAGGAACTTTGATCAAAAGAACACAAAACCCTAAATCGACCAAAACCCTAAAAACATCAAAACACCATGTTTGGATCAAGCTCGAACTCAACAGAATCACCACATTCATCCTCCAATCACAATCTCAAGATTCCCATGCTAGACCCCAACAACTTTGAACTATGGAAGTTCAACTTTGAACAATATCTCCAAGTGGACAATTATGTTCTCTAGGAGGTTATTGAGTTTGGAAATCAGTTTGACAAGGATAAGAAGATTGCAGATTCTATATGAGCACGAAAAACAGCTAGAAAGACTGGAAATGAATTGGTAGCAAGACCTGAAGATGGTAGAGCCACTTCAGATGCTGAGATAGCTGATAGAAGGAATGACATGAAGGCCTTGTCCACTCTTAAACTGGCTCTTGGTGTTAAAGAGCAACATAAGTTTAGAATGTATGAATCTGCTAGGGATCTTTAAGAATCCCTTGCAACTACTTATGGTGGTAACTAGGACACTCTCAAACAAAGGAAATCAACTGGTAATGGAGTTTACTGTCTTTAAGGCTCATCCAAATGAAAAGCTAAGTGAGGTCAGAAGTCGTCTTCAAGATATCACAAGCAAGCTGGCTTTCATAGGAATAGAATTTGAATATGAAGACATTAGTGCTATGTTTCTTGGAGCTCTTGGAAAAGCATGGGATGTTCATGCTAAGTCTATCGTTGCTACTAAGGCTTACACGGCCTACTCTTTTGATGACATATACAACCAATTGAAGGTTATAGAACCTAAAGCCCTGCTAAAACAAGGAAACAAATCAACTTCAGGCATCATGGATTTCATATCTCACAATGACTCTTCATCTGCTGACAATATGTCTCATGTCAGTGAAATGACTTCACATGTCAGCGGGTCAACTTCAAAAACCGCTGACACATACAATGTTGGGTCATCAGGTCTCAAACCAGCTGGAAATGACTTGGATATTGTGTGTGCATACATTGCTGCTTTGCTCAATGGTTCTCCAGTCATGTTTGAAGATCTTCAACAGATAAGTGATGATAACCTTGAAGAGATGGACATCAAATGGAATATGGCTCTTAGCAGCATAAGAGCCAATAGGTTTTACAAGAAGTTTGGTAAAAGGTTGTCATTCAACAATAATGAAACTGTTGGATTTGATAAATCCAAGGTTGAGTTCTTCAATTACCACAGAATGGGTCACTTCAAGAGGGAATGCAGGTCTCCACATAGGAATGATGGAGGACAGAGTGCAGCTCGAACCATCAAGATTGAAGATGCTGAGCCAAAAGCTATGGTAGCCATGATAAGCATTGATGGTGTTGGATAGGACTAGAGCTTCATGGAGAATGAATTTGTTCAGAATCAAGCCTTGATTGCTGAAAATGAGGAAGAGCATGTTTACTTTGCTCTTATGGCCAAATCCTCATCTTCATCAGATAGTGAGGTATATGATGATGCTTTATGTAGTAAAGGTTGTAGGCAGAACACTGAAAAATTAAACAATGAGGTGTTAAAATTAAAATCTGATTTACTAGATCTTGACACCAAACTGACTAACTACAAAAGAGGGCTTACACAATCAGATGGGATTGTGGAAGAGTATAAGAGAATGGAATTTAATCTTAAAAATGAAATCACTATTTTATAAAGAGAATTAAGACTTAGTAATGAGTCTAATGCAGCTCTAATGGAATCTAGAACTAAATTTCAAATTAGGTTAGATGACGCTATTAAATCTAAGGATAATATAGGTCTTAAAATTGAAAATTTTGAAGAGGCTAGTGTTATCCTAGATAAATGTTTGATTGAACAAAGAAACCCTAAAGACATGTATGGGATAGGGATGCATGCAACGGAATTTGATGTTGTCCCACCACCCACAGGCAATTTCTATGGTGTTCAAAAGAAGGATTTCTCTTGGACTGGTATCCCAGAGTTCCAAGAACAAGAGTTTATGTAAAACCCGCATGAAAAATCCATGAAAATATTAATTACACGAAATCACAGATTAATTAAAAGATAATTAATTAATTCACGACAAGTATCTATGTATATTAATGTACACGACAAGAAATTACATTTAATAAATCATGACACGATAACAAATATTGTATTTGACGATTTATAAGACGTGATTTGACATAATGTTACCAACTGTGAAACTTTTATAACTTATAAGTTTTGAATAATACCTTTTACTTCTATTTAACATGGTTAGTGAATTATAAATATATTTGATGATCTTTTCTCTCTAACCCTAAACCATCTTTTAGTCGCCGCCTCCGGCCATCGGCTACACGTCGGAGGTTCAGAGGGCTACCAATAAACTTAAACCCCCTTCAATTATCATGTTCAATTCCAAAAACAAATCAAATTCATTTCCCATATCTAGTTTTCTTTTCCACAATGGTGTATATTCCTACAAAGTGATTCACACATATATGGTCGTTTTCATTTCCGTACCTATATCTATGGATCTATGTTACTGCCCCCAATCAACCACGACAATGGGAAGCATATTTTCTTGGGTTTGGGAGTTCGGTTTTGGAAGGTTGTGTTTGTTGATTTCTTTTGTGGGTATCACCGTTTTCATCTATGGATCTATGTTACTGCCCCCCAATCAATAGAGACAATGGCAAGCATATTTTCTTCGGATGAGAAAGATTCAAGGTCTTCGGTGATGTTTTTGATTTTGTTTTAATTTGGATATGTAATAGTTTGGTTTGGTTAAGTTTTATTGATGTAATTTTCTTTTAATGATATTTTAATGCGAATGCACTTTATAATAATTTGATGATATTTATTAATGTAAGTAAATGCATATGATTGTGTAGTTAAGGTTTGAACGGGTCCATATAAATGTGATATCAATCACGTCAAAATCTTCAATAAGAATAGAAGATTTTTCTGCCTATTTAGACTCGGCTAATGAAATGCATCATTTTCTTTCGCTCCAATTAAGTTCCCTTATTACGGCATGAATCATGGCAATATAATACCTATACAAATACATTGTCATATACACCATTGATAATCTCTCAAAACAAATCTCTAAGTATACATAATCATACGAGAATTATGGTTTCGTATGTTCTGAGTTGGATATGTTGCGCCTTGTACCGATGAACGGTCACTCTATTCGAATACATTCAATGGTTCGGTCTGAGTTCCTTTCTATATAGCTAGACAAAACCGCGTTTCGAGTTTCTGGTCTGCTAAGGTTAAGGACGATCATGTCACGTCTGGGGATAAGGTTTGGGCTTGTTTGTTGGAAGTCCAAGTCTGCGTATGGACTGATTCTTGATCAGATTGTGTTCGATCTCAGCGCTCATGTTCAAGCCGATAGTCGCACTATTACCCTACCGTGTTCCGGTTACTTGAGTGCCAAGGTAAATCTCTGGTTAATATATGTCGCATGATATTAGTATACAAATCAGATTATTAGTAAGTCATCATGATCCGCATATATGGTATAAGATACAAATCATGATAAACCTAATATGATCACCGTACATAATGTCGAATCAGATCAAAGTTATGCACTTATTAATAGTATTCGTTAGAGCCTTCGCAAATGATAATAAGTCAGTTGCAACTAGAAAAATGGTTACTAAACAAGGTTTAGCAGGGATCTGAACCCATCAAGTCGAATATAATTATAGTACTGCATGCCTCTTGTTGGTTTTGCATCGCAACAAGGAAATATGGTGCCCTTTAAACTAGTTTTTATTATGCATGGTTAATGTTTTTCATTTTCTACGTAATCAAAAGGAGAGAATGCCCATTCATTCTTAATAATATTGTTAGTCAACTGTTAATAGATGTGAGGTATTTAGTTAGAAATGAAAGAAAAGAAACGTTATCAGTATTATAAAGAGTACTACAAAAGGATAATTGTTAAAAGAGATTTGGCTTATAACAACAAATAAAACAATGCATCAACTAAAGAGAAAAATACATTGAAGATGTAGTATAAGGCATGGTATTTCGTTATATATACGAACTAATTAGTAGGTTCTTAATATGTAGATTGCATGTCGTGAAGATAAATAAAGTTTTAATGTAACACGTCGAGGTTTTGTTAAGGTACGTATATTCCTATCTCTACTATTTGTCTCTTTTGTTTCGATTGATCGTACGGATTTCCCGTCCTTTCAGTAAGGACTTCCTTATATGCATGATTAGGATTTTGCGTCTGCAGCCAAATGTCTTCCCCAATTATATGTTATAAATTTTATCAGGAAACAGTTTTATAATTAAGTTAAATTTCCTGAGCATTACATGCAAGCATGACCAGTTTATGTACTAGTTACGGAGGTACCGTAACTATGACACTTGAGGCACCAGTGTCGTGACTTTTCTGTAGGAGAGTGATATCCTGCAGCGTCCCACTCAGCTCAGCTCGGCCATTTTATCAGTATTTTTAGTGGGGCGTATGGATGCATCCTAGGCTACATCCTTCACATTAGAGCAGATCCCTCCACCCAACATAGTATTTAGAGGTCACCCTCTATAGTACTTATAGGTCACCCCTCTACAGCATGACGAGGTAACCCCTCTATTTATTCATACAACAGTTGTTACAGCACATGACCTATATAAGCTCTTGGCAATTAAGATACAGTAAATGCATGTTTTTCAGATTTAACAAATAACAGTTCAGCTTTATTAGTTATAAATCAGACTTTACAGATTATACACAGATTTCTGCTACAACTTTACTTATCAGTCTTACAGCTTTAGTATTTTAGCATCTGCTTCATTTTAGTAACTCCTAATCATGCTTTATATCCGTTCACTGGGCGTTATGCTCAACCGTAGTTCCTTTCATGTTCTAACGACAGGTACACCAGGACGCTCTTAGGATTCTGAGAGCATGTGCATTTGGACGGAAGCTATCCAGACTTCTTACTTTATCCACTTCTTATATTATTCTGCTTATTTGGACATTGCTTAGTCCTTTCCTTCAGTATTTTATTTTCATGTTTTGAGCTTATATTTGGATTACCGATGTTTGATTCCGGTATTTCCTTTATGGTCAGTTAATGTTTTAGGACATTTACCTTATGCTTTGATGACACGCCATAAATACACGTAATGGTCCACTTATCCAAGCGGGGTGTTATAGTTTATCCCTCCACCACGTGTGCTTAGCCCAGTTGAGGAGTATGAGAAAAAGATGACTGACCTAGAACAATGGAAAGCAGCCAACCCTTTTCTTTTTGTTAAGGGTAGACTGCTTAGTGAAGATTCTGTTGAACTTAAACCCATTGTTGTGACTAACCCTAACATTGGAAAACCTGTTAATCTTAGCTCACCAACTAAAAACAAACCTAGTGTTAAATATGCAAAGATGTATAGGAAACCTGGGTCACTTCAAAGTTAAGTTAGTGTGAAAGGGACAGGTTTTTATCAGTCTAAGCCTAAATTTGTGTCTAAAACGGCTTGTTACACATGTGGGAGCTTCTCTCATTTGGCCTATAAACGTGTCATGATACACCCCATCCATCGACAATAGGTCAACTTGGAGACTTAAACAAGAGCAAAACCTTAATTTTAATGGTGTTTCAATTACTTGCAACAGATTTAAATATCTTGAAAAGGTAATTAGTACACCTATTGGAACAAATTGGTTGTTTAGGGTACAAAGGGATGAACAGGGGGTTGTTGCAAGGAATAAGTCAATTATTGTTGAACAACCACATGAATCTAAGTCTTCTAAGGCTTGGATTCCCAAAGGAAACTAATTTGTTTTCTTTATGTGCAGGGCATTCAAAAGCATGTCAATGATCACGGATATTGGGACAGTGGATGCTCTAGGCACATGACGGGGAAGGAGGATTAATTGACAAACTTTACCCCTATAAAAGATGGTGATAAAGTGTACTTTGGTGGTAGCTATGGGACAATCTCTGGCAAAGGCACTCTTATCACCAACAACTTGAGGTTTGATGAAGTTTTCCTGGTAAAAGAACTTGGATATAACTTGTTTAGTGTGTCACAAGTTTGTAACAACAAAAATAAAGTTCTCTTTACTGACACAGAATTTTTGGTGTTAAGTAAAGATTTTGAAATACCTGCTGATAAGTTCATTGAGTTTAGAAACCTAGACATAAAGACATCTATAATATTAATCTTATCTTATCTTTATGCTAAGGCTTCAGTAGATGAAAGTAGTTTGTGGCACAGAAGGTTAGGGTATATTAACTTTAAGAACATGAACAGACTTGTGAGAAATGATCTTGTTAGCGGATTGCACTCAAAGGCTTTCCACAATGATCATAATTGTGTTGCATGCCTTAAAGGCAAACAACACAATGCCTCATTTAAGTCTAAAAGTGTTTCTTCTAGTTCTTAACCACTTCACTTACTTCACATTGACTTGTTTAGACCTACCAATATTGCTAGTCTAAATGGTAAATCTTTTTTCTTTGTGCTCACTGATGATCATTCTAGGTTTACTTGGACATTCTTTTTGGCTCTAAAAAGTGACACTGCTAAAACATTAATTAACTTTATTATCCAGATTGAAAAGAAAACAGGTTTTGAGGTTAATATTCTTAGAAGTGATAATGGTGGTGAGTTTAAGAATAATCTGTTAGATGTCTTTTGTTTCAAGAACGGGATTTCTAGAGAGTTTAGCATTGCTAGAACTCCACAGCAAAATGGTGTAGCTGAAAGGAGAAATAGAACACTCATAGAAGCAGCTAGGACCATATTGGCAGATGCTAGTTTACCCATTTCTTTTTGGGCTGAGGCTGTAAGCAAATCATGCTATGTTCTATATAGAGCCTTGGTCAATAAGTCCCACAATAAGACCCCTTATGAACTGTTTTGGAATAGGAAGTCTAATATAGACTTCTTTAGACCCTTTGGATGTCATGTAGTGATCATGAATATTGGTGATAATCTAGGTAAGTTTAATTCAAAAGGTGATGAAGGATATTTTTTGGGATACTCTATGAATAGCAGGGGGTATATGGTTTATAACAAGAAGTCTAGGCTTATAACAGAAAATGTGCATGTTAACTTCTTGGAGAGTAAACCTAGTGATCTTGAGACTGGACCAAACTGGTTGTTTGATTTAGAGCCATTGTCTAGGTCCATGAATTATATGCTGAAGGGTCCACTAGATGTAGATCTTGCAACATGTTAAGGATGGTGAACGACTTCTGTAATCACAAGTCTATTCACAGAGAGACTCTTAATGTAATACAAAGTATAACTGTGGAAAACAAATACTATGATCAAGAAGAAACAAAATAACTAAATAACTTGATCCTTACTAAGGATTTCTACTATTAATATGAAATGAATAATGGTGAAAGGTGTGTCTAACCCTTCTGCCAATGGGTTCCTTTTATACTACAAGGAAACCCCAATACTACATTAAACATAGACGTGTAACTCCTGATATGCATATCCTTTCCTAAGATATCTCATGCATATCCTAACAAACTACTAAGAATAACATTGTTTGACTTTCTACTAGACCAGGAGCACGAGTTGCTCCTACTACTACTAGGACGAGGAGGAACTACATACCTCCTAGTATATCTATTACAAATATCTATTACATAGGTCCTAACAATCCTCCCCTAAACTTGAATTTGACTGGTTGAGTTCAAGTTTCCTGGTAGATCTTGCAAAAACAGCCTGAGGATTAAAATAACAAAACAAAACAGCAAAATAACCATTTGAAGTGAAAGCACAAAGACCGCTGCAACTAGGAACTCTGAGAAGCTTCTTGAAAGATCGGAACAGATCTGCACTTGTTGAATCTTGACAAAAACATGAGCGGGTTTGATAAGCCTTTACCAAGTAGCTGCTCGCTCTTGGGCTAGCTAGTCTTTGTGGTGGAATAAGCATCACCCTGGGAGACCAGAACCCATCCCAAATCTTAGAACGTAAATCAATGGTGAGTGGGAGTACCCTAATGATTTTGGGCAAATCATCACAGCCGTCAACGGATTTGATTGAAGTCTTTTCTAGAATCCGTACCCTTCCGGACTAGCCAACTCTTAGCAATAAAGCATCGGTGAGCTGAAAACCCTATAGCTTTGAGCAAGCTATTACAGCTATCAACGGATTTGATATGAGTCTTTACCAAGAGTCGTACCCCCTTGGACTAGCCACTTTTCAGTCTAGGACCAAGGCAAGTGAAAACCATCCAATTTTGGGTAAACTGGCAACCATCAATAGATTTGAGAATCACACCAGAGCCGTACCCTCATGGTGAACCAACTCTTTCTTGTCTGCGAGAAATGGTGAGTTGAACACCATTTGTTGTGTGGAACAGGTCCAAAACCAGTAGTACATTACATGACAGCCCAAGTGTGAAAAATCCAAGAGGTAAAGAGTTTCATGATGTAAAACTATAAGCAGATATTATATGATTTACAGGTTTTGAAATCCCATCACATGTTAGAAGTATAAGCAGATATTATATAAAAGTATGTTGTTTTTTTAACTAAATAACTTTGTTAGTCACCAGTCACTATACATATTGGTGAAAAGAATGTATAAGAAATCAACAGTATACATGAAACAAACCAAACACTAACCAGAAGCAGCAACCTTGTCCGCAAGTAGCTGAGCTTGAATACCTTCAACCAAGGTGGTGGCCATAGCAGACTCGTTGCCAGAAGAAGCATTTGACACCACCAGGTGACTCTCCAACATGGCTTCCATGGTACCAATGGTCATGGATACTCAAAATCCACAAGCATAAAGACACTAGCATCGGATTCCATTTCCAACACATGAACAACACAACCCGTATACAACTTCCACCTTTTAATCACTCAACGAGGCTGTTACTTCCACACACCAGCACTAGGAGAATCAGAGGGACAATCCAACATGACCTTCGAATCACCCCAAAGGACCAACCCAGGCCAGTTAGGAACATCACTAGGAGACTTAGGAATCGCAGCATCAACCAACCCATATAACACCATAAGATCCTGACGATCCACCCAAGAAAAGATATCATACAAACCAGAGAAGTATTTATAGTGGGTATCATTGGTCTGGACCATATGAGTAAAAGCGCCAGCACGAATGGGCGATGGTTGAACCTCCCAATGCACAATCCGTCTACGGCCAAGGGGCAAGTCATCATCGTTATCAGAAGCGGCATCAATTAAGTGTTCAGGATCCCTCTTCTCAAATGGAACTGTCTTACCACGGCGAGCCTTCTTCTTGCGAATAGACCGACGAGGGGTGGGGACAGTTGTAGAGGGTTCCTCCTTTACCTTGAAAGTAGTGGCAGCAGCAGTAGAAATATGTTCAGCAACATTCATAGAGTCAGTAGCAGCTGCAGTTGTATGTTGTGTAGAGGGTGGTACAGAAATCGGTGGAGGAGTAGGATCATCAACAAGAGTAGGATTAACAGCAGGTGTGGTAGCAACATCAGGATGAGAAGGAGTGGGATCAACCTTCGTAGAAGAAGTAGAGGGAACGGTAGTAGAATCTTCACCAGTACTGGTGACACCAGAAATACCTTCATTGTTAAGACCTGAGGATGGAGTGGGATCATCCCTAGGATTGGGACATGGAGCAACAGGAGGAGGGGGAGATATACAACATTTGCAGGCCTGGGCACATCCCTGTGATTCAGCTGAACCATCTTGTTGTACAAGACCATAAGCTCGTCATCAGGCAAGGTCTTAACCTTCTTCATTGTCCAGCCATGAGTGAAATACGAACCAGACTGATTCTTCACATATTGCTGCATAAGCCTCTTTTGTTCAGCATAAGAAAGAGGTCTATTGCGGAGATTTTGACGTAGCTGTGCAGCAAAATCCTCCCTTTGCCTTTGCATTAGAGACATGGCCCGATGCACACAATTCCCCTGATTCACATCCGCACCCAACACATCGGTAAATTGAGAGTAGTAAAAGGTGAGGATTGTAACCACATTCATCCAATCTGTATTATCCCAAAACATGGCATTATGGCGGATCTGCTCACGGCGTTGTTTTTGCAAGGCTTTATCCTCAGCCGCAGCCGTTGAGGCAGCCGTAGCTTGTTGGTCAAACTCCTCTTGCAGCTTTTGAGCAGCCTCCTCTCCCATCCTCTCTTCCTCCAGTTGTCTACGGGTTCTCTTCCTAGGAGGGAAGGGAGCGTTAGTCATTGGGGCCTTACCCTTTGGATCATGAGAGGGACCAGGAGTGGGGGATGAAGGACCAGCAGTATCATCCCTTGGCACGGGGCCAGCAGCAGAAGAGGGAATTCTTGAAGCACTAGGATGACCAGGTAAGTCTTCACTTGGCTTAGAGGCGAAAGCAACCTAACCAACACCGTCAACCCATCCTCCTCTTCATCCTCATCATAATCAGATAAAACCATCTTCTTTTTATGTCGCATGAGCAATTTTTCCAATGTCTTGACCTTGTTCGCCAAAGGGAGCACAACAAAATTCCTTGTGAGCTTCTAATGTTGGTTAAGCTCATCCTCAAACGATACGATTATAGTACCTGTGTACTAAAGCAAGCAAAGAAGTCAGAGTAATAGGTTCCTCAGCTTCCCCACCAAGAGGACTTGGTTTGGGGGATGCTTCATTGGGACCAGAAGCAAAGAATTGGTCATCCATATGTGCACGAGAGCTAGAAGGCTCCTCAGCTGAAGGGTGAACTGGACTAGGAGTGGGAGAATCAGCAAATGGGGACACATATGGGCGAGAAGAAGAGGGAGCCGTGGAGGTAGATGGCATTTCTACCACGACCTCTCTAGCCGGCTCCTCAACCTCCACATGTGGCACACCAGCAGCAGGAATCTCCTCCTCCATTGGATCATCAACCAATAGAGGTTTCTCCTCGGCTTGAATAGCCATGGGAACCATATTGGGACCTCCTTAGGCAAGGCCCAACATAGCATCAGTGAGGGGCCTATGAGGAGCAAGATGTCTAATTGTCACATTTGCATAAACTTTAGGAGTAAGCCTAGAAGGGTGATATTCTTTCCTATTACGAGGCAAGCACATAAGTATCTGTTGTAAGAACCTAGGATACATAAGAAACTTCTTCTTAGACCCAGTAACAACAAGATTTCTAAGCAAACCATCAAACAGATAACAAGAAATGTTAAAAGTACAACCTTGGGAAATACACACCAAACCAGTAGCAAGGGAGATGGGAAATGCATCCCAACTCCCAGCTTTGGGACTCAAGCATTGAATCAAGAAGTGGATAAGAAGCTTCCATTGAGGGGAGAAGCGATTTTTATGAAAGTTAAACTTCCCCTCATGATTGTAACCGATAGCAGCCATTCCATCCAACACCTCCTGATTAGGAAGGGAGATAATGCCATCTTCATCTTGGAGATGAAGGGCATACCGAATGGATGCTTCTGTCACCACATAGGAGCAACCATCTATAGTAGCATGGATCTCCAATGGGCGACCTAGCACCTCTTGGGTGATGGCAGTGGCCCTGAACTAACGAATGACCGAGTCATACACATTGGGGCAAACAGTAAAGGCATACCTGAGATTAAGGCCTCGATGTATTCCAAGTTGTGAAGAAACTCCTCCCTTCTAAGGCCTTCTCTGAGATAAGCAACCTTGTTGTGATCGGATTTGTATTGAAGTGATGCCATTGATGATGAATGAGCAGTGGAAGATGATTGCTTGAAGATTGTTAAGGGTAGGAGTGTGTGTGTGTGTGTTTAGATTGTGAGAAGTGAGTCAAATGAGCCCTTTGACCATAAATAATGGTGAGAAAAACTGTTCATTGACCCCCAATTATGGGGGTTTCCCTTTCCAAATTATGTCATTAATGCTGAGTAACCACTATTAGCAAATCCCAATTACTAAAGATAAACAAAAATGTGCACCAGAAGTAACCTACGTTGACTGAAAGTCAAAACGACTAGAGGTCAACACTAGGAGCAGCGAGTGGTCAACAAAGTCAACATAATGAACAGTGACCCAAAGTAGTACTAGAAGCCAAACACACGTGGATAGTAGGGTTTTGACCCACTAGTAGCAGCAGAGTGCCACTAGGAGTAACCAAATTCTTCCACCTGAAGTGGCACACACAACACTTACCCATGGAAAATGTCATAATTAGCTACCAGGAGTAAGTATGTACAATTATATATGTACAAGAAGCCTCCCCTTAGGCTTATCCTCCCCTCAATCCTAGACCTTAAGGATTGACCATGCCAATGTGAACCACCAAGTGATTAAACCTTGGACCATCAAACGCTTTAGTCAACAAATCAGCTATGTTATCATCCGTATGCACCTTGAGGACATGTATCAGCTTCTTTTCATTGGCATCAAGTATAAAATGGTGTCGAATCTCTATATGCTTGGTTCGTTGATGAAAAATAGGATTCTTCACTATACAGATAGTGCTTTGATTATCAATGAAGATTTTGGTGTTCATGAAGTTGCACCCATAATCCAGCATTTGATTTTGTATCCACAAGACTTGTCTACAACAACTAGTAGCAGCTACATAGATCAAGTTGAAGTGCTTCAACAGAGTAAACCTGCTTAAAATTAAGGTTAGGGGTCTGAATAGTTCCTTTGCCAGAGATCCTGCCTTCACCACCTCCAAAGTACACCTTCCCTCCTTGAAATGGTACAAAGTTAGTCAAAAGTCCTTTATTCCCTGTCATGCTCCTAGAGCATCCACTATCAACAATTCCAAGAGATGGATCTTGGTATGGAGTAATCTACAACAACACAAAAGTCATATGTAAAAGTTAGTGTCTTAAGGGGACCCAAACCTTTTCAGGCTTGAGTCTGCCTTGTGGATCATTATCAGATAGCCAAGAAGATTGATGAGATCCACTGTTGTTCTTGCGTTGCCATGCATCATATGGGTGTTATTTTGTGACCAATAACAACCAGCTGAGGGCTTAACAGCAGAACCCAAATGTCCCAACCCAAAATGCATTTGGTCTGAAGAAGTAGCATAAGACTAATTAAAATTCTGAAAATAATTACTGGTTGGTCTTTTAGAGGTATAGCCATTGCTTCTCCAAGAAGTAGAAGCTGAAGGAGAGGTCCTTCTAGTAGAAGGAAAAGATTGGGCACATGGATTTAGCAAAACCCATGCCAAAAGGAGAAACTCCTGGTAGACTAGGAGTAGCATAAGCTTGATAACCAGGAGGCTTTTGATCATAAAAATCACAATCCTTAATCAAATGAAGTTTACTACCACAAACAAAGCATGTTTTAAACGACCTTTTATTCAAATGACATTGTTTTAAACTGCTATTTTTATTACAACCCATTCTAGGAGAAACAACATTCCTAGATTCCAACAGACTAGAATTTGAAACAATGGTAGTAGAAGCAGTAGTAACTCTCTCATCACTCATCCTAGCACTAGTAGTAACAGGGTCATTTGTCTTGGGACTCGAAGGTCTTGACTCTTCACTTGAACCACATGATGTATAGTCACTTGCTTTTCACTGGAAGTACAATAGACAAAGTCATTAGTATTAGTAGAGCTTTTAGGATACTCATGCATTTGTGATCCATCCAAGTTAGCATGCATGGATGTGGGCATAAATGTTCCTGTAAGAGGTGGAGGAACAACATGCATTATTGTAGCTGGTTTAAACCTATTGTAACTAGGTTTTCCTTCCTCCTCTTTGTCAGGATCAAAGATACTAGAAAAAGATAAATCAAAAACATCATCTAGATCAATATATTTGTCAAAACCTAACCCTCTCTTAGTTCTACTAGACATGCTACTATCTATTAGTTTCGAAATATTATTGGGTGCTTTTTGCCATTTATCAAAATCTTAAAAGTGTAGCATCCAATTTTTCTTGCATTTCTTGCTTAGCCTTAATACTCTTAGTGTTAAGTTTTTCAGTATATTTAAGCATGTTAGTGGTATTCTCTAAATCAAAATCTTATCCTCATACTCAAGTTGAGTATTTTGAAGTCACATCTTTTGTTGTTTTAAAGTTTTTAGAGAACTATTATAAGCTTGAACTTCTAAAAAATATTTATCATTTTGAGCATTTAGTTCATTGCATTGAGTTAACAGGTCTGAGTATTTTTCATCATAACCAAGAGGGCAATTTTGTACCTAAGGATAGATTCATATAAGAGCAAAGTCCTATGCTCCCTCTGCATCAGATATGTGACCAGAAATCATAGAAAACACATCAATGGAAGACCCAACCGATTCTAATGCTGGTGTCTCATGCTCATTCTAGGTGACCATAATATCAATCGACACCAAAGCTTTCTTTTCATCCTTGAGCTCCTGAACCTTGAAAGCTGAATACCTGTTCTTCTCCTGGTCATTTTTGTTAGGGCATTCCCTAGCAAAATGTCCTTGCTGTTGACAATTATAGCATTTGACCTTGCTCCTATCAAACCTGGCTGACTCCCTTGGGTTGTAACTGCACTTTCTACCGGACTTCTTTCAAACTTATGAACCCGGATAGTGAGCATAGCCATCTGCCACTTTAGATCTCTTTCATCCACGTCAAGCTTATCAACCTGTTTGAAATCATCAAAAGCTAGTTGTTGTTGTGGATCAACATCAGCAACAAAAGAGCGAAGAACAGTTTCTACCATGCTACTAGTCTTGGCTTTTGATTAAGGAGTAGTAGTATATTGGGATGACAAAGTATAGCTTGGGCTACTGGCATAAGACATTGGACTAGAGCCCATGACACTCACAAAGGCAGAGTTAGCAGGAGTGGAGTAGGAATCACTTGAGTACCCTCTTACATGAGACTCAAAGGTTTTAAGTTTATAGAACAAGTCATCAAAAAAAGGATATTCAAGCCCACCTTTAGCCTTTAGAGAGATGACTACCTGGTTCCATGAATGAGGCAGGGCTCTGAGAAACCTGGCATTGATGTCTTCATTCTCTGGTTTGGAGCGAAGTTGATTCAATTGGCTGATAATCTTCTAAAACCTGTCATAGCCTTGATGAAGACCTTCTGTCCCAAAGATATTTAATTCTGTAAATTCATCTCTTAGCATTGATCTGCGCATCTTCTTGGATTCTTCATTTCCTCCAAATCATGCCTTAATGCCATTCCAAATCTCTCTAGCATCATCCAGGTGATAGAAATCACCCATATGATCATCAGGAAGAGACTGAAGCAAAATAGTTTTTGCTTTGATTTCTTTCTGAACAACTGTGATTTCTTCATGAGTTATAGGATCTAGAATGGTGATATTACCATTCTTGTCTCTACCAGTAGTCTTCTTACTGTTTCCATTCTGAACAATTTTCCAAATGTCTAGATCAGTGTTGGTGATCCAGTACTCCATCTTCATGACCCAGCTATCATACTCCTCCTTCTTCAAGAGTGGAATTTTTCCATTTGCATTGGAAACAGTATCAACGATTTGCTGTGTTTGTTGTGTTGTGTTAGTGCTTGCTTCTCCTGTTTGAGTAGAACTAGAAGCAGACATGTTTAGACAAAGATGTTAATAATAAAAAAAATGATGATTCTTCTTTAGCAGAGACTCTCCTAGGCTCTGATACCACTTGAAGGGTCTACTAGATGTAGATCTTGCAGCCTGTTAAGGATGGTGAACGACTTCTGTAATCACAAGTCTATTCACAGAGAAACTCTTAATATAATACAAATTATAAGTGCGGAATACAAATACTATGATCAAGAAGACATAGAATAACTAAAATAACTTGATCCTTACTAAGGATTTCTACTATTAATAAGAAATGAATAATGGTGAAAGGTGTGTCTAACCCTTCTGCCAATGGGTTCCTTTTATACTACAAGGAAACCCTAATACTACATTAAATATAGACGTGTAACTCCTGATATGCATATCCTTTCCTAAGATATCTCATGCATATCCTAACAAACTACTAAGAATAACATTGTTTGACTTTCTACTAGACCAGGAGCATGAGTTGCTCCTACTACTACTAGGACCAGGAGGAACTACATACCTCCTAGTGTATCTATTACAAATATCTATTACATAGGTCCTAACATATGCTTGTAACTAATCCAGAGATTTTGGAAATGCCTATTGTTGATAATGTAGGTATACAGGACAAAGAGGTGATAGGATCATATGCAGTTGAACCCATTCCTTCCTTCAACATACTTAACATACCAATTTGGAGTGAAGAGTTCATTCAAGCATCTGTTGCTGCAAGAGAAGAGGAAAGAAAGCAACAAGTGGAGCTATAACTATATGAACAAGTCAGTGAATCTTTATCCCACTGACAAATCCAATGCATCCGTTGACAGCTCCAAACCAGCCACTGATACATTAGATTTAACCGCCGATAGCTGGCTTTCATCCTCTAACAAAACATCTCTTTAACTTGTTGATGAAGATCCCATACCCAAAGAAGGTTTCAGTGGCCATAATCCAGCCACTGACCATGTATCTCATATTTCAAATCGGCATAGAAGCAGTGATGATGGTGATCTTGGTAACTTGGAGACCACTGTTCAAGACAACACAATATTTGGGAGTGGAATTGTTACTTCAGTTGCTAAAAATCATCCTCCTTCTCAAATTATTGGTTGTTGGAAATACGTTTTACATATTTAGAAAGGTTCGGTTGTGGAGTCCAATGATTGTTAGACTCAATGGTTTAGACCATTTATCTAGGATTATATCAAGTTCTTATGTAATCAAACATAGCAGAATTAGAACAAGATATAAGAACAAGATGTTATGAACAAGATGAATTTCCCTAATGATTACTTGTATTAAATATTAAAACAAATAATCTCTAGGCGTGTATGCATTAAATCCCACGCCTAGAACACGAACTCAATTGTAGGTTTACATTGTGAATGAATTGTTATATAAAACCTACGTCTATGTTTTCTTTATATACTAGAAAACGTAGCTTACAAAGAAAGCTAAAACAATAAAAAGACTCCAACGGCTTGTTCTTTTGCAACTTGTTCTCTTTAGCCCTTGTCTTCTTATTTTGTTGTTTTTGACGCATCAACTCATAATTTCGACCCAACAGTCTTCCCCTAGTTGATGATGTCAAAAACACTTCCCCTTAAGTTCGCATTCTTTGTAAAACATATAACACCAAGGATTAACAGATTGCATTCTGTAAACTTCTTCCCCTTTTTGACATGATCCAAATAGGGTCTTATATATAAGCAACCTTGATTTCGACCACTACTAACCAATATTACACTTCTAACCCAAGTTTTTAACTTCTTAAATTTTTCTCCATGAAGCACAGGTAATGCATTATAATGAATTTGAGAAATAGAAAACTTATATTAGTTGTAATAATACTAATGAGCATTGGCAAACACCTTCACCTTAATGTCATATTTGAATGACCAAGACTTCAACAATTTAGCTTCCCCTTAAATTGTGCCAATCATTCTTAAATCTTCAAATTCTGTAGGCTTTATGTAATGATTACATATGAAGAAAGCTAATTATGACTTACTTGATGATGAAGTAGAATAACCCGAACTTTTAGCTTGGTTTCCTTGATCTTTTAGCTACTAGGAATGATCATTGTTCATGTGATCATACAATCACATCAGAATAGAACAACAACCATTAAACAAGGTGTTTGGGGAACAAGACACATGAATTAGAACAAACGAATTGCTAACTATATTAATAATTAACAATCACTAGGTGTGTATACATTGAATCCCACATCTAGTCGACACACGCTTTAGGTTTACATTATGAATGAATAATATGAAAAACCCAATAACCCTTGGTTCCTTTTATAGTGTAAGGATTAGGGTTTTACAAGAGATAATTATGAATAAACATGAATATCTTCTATTTAAATAACTAATACAGAATATATTATGCATACTTATCCTAAATAGAAGCTTCCAACAACGTTTGACTTTTGTTGACTTCTGTCAATGCCTGATTTACTCTTGACAACGCCTGGATTACACTTATCAATGCTTAGAAAAATGCCTTCATATTTTCTTCGTTTTTGAGTTTCTACCACATCAACGTTTTGACCCAACAATCTTCCCCTAGTTGATGTCGGTAAAACTCTTTGTGTATCTCTTGCAAGTTGTACATCATCTTCAAATTGCTTCCCCTTAATTGTAGCATGTATGTCTTCCCCTTTTTGTCACATCAACAGGGAAGTATACAATATATGCAATCTTGAAGATTCTCCAAATGTAGTGTTGGAAATACGTTTTTACGTATTTAGGAAGATTCAGTCACTCCGACAATATATTAAGTAGTAGCTCGTAGTCTAGATATCTTTATTAAACAAACAAAGTCAAGCCTAGCCTACAACATGTGTAGGCCGGCCCAACATTGTAAGCCCAAGCCCATCACAAGGCTTGGGTATATAAACCCTCTCCTTTGATGGAGAGGGTGTGTGGTTTCATAATTTACACATAGTTCTCTTAACTTTCTCTCTCTAAAAGTGTGAAATCCACCATCTCTCTATCTCTTTCTCTCTCTAAAAACATAAGCAAGATTTACATATCCTACAAATGGTATCAAGAGCCATGGGATGATTGTTTAGTTCTTGTGTTTGTGTTCTTGATTCTCTCGCCATTTTTGATCTATTTTCACACGTACCAAATTTTTTTTGTGTTTTTATGGATTAATCTTGATTTACTTCATCTTATTACTTGTTATAGTGATTTGGTATTGTTATTTGGGTTAAAAACACAAAATTTTTGGTTGTTTGATTCATTTTTTGGCTTAGAATCTTGAATTGTTTGTGTTCGTGTACTGTCCGAGAAAAAAGGTAAGTTGGTATCCAGTACGATCTGACTTTGTGTTTGCATAAACCCTGGGGGTTTCTACTTGCGATCCATCGTCACGATCTATTGTTACGATCTAACTGAGATCATTAGTACGATCCAAAGTTACGATCTTGACTTCGATAGCTCACTATGATCCTTAGTACGATCCATCAATCCGATCAGAGTGCGATCTCTTCAATACGATAGCTTTGTACGATCAAGGCTACGATCAGAATACGATCACTGACTAGGATAGGGGAGTACGATCGCAATACGATCTGGGAGTCCAATCGTTGGGTACGATCATAGTGAGTGTGATCACTCGTTGCGATCAGAGTACGATCGTTGGGTACGATCAAGGAGTGCGATCTGAATACGATCATAGGGTGCGATCCACGAGTGCGATTACGATCCAACATTTTTTCAAAAATGTGTTTATTGAGAACATAATTTAGGGGATTTTAACATTATTTCTCGGTTTTAACACACTACAACAAACACATTTACTTTCTTTCATTGACCGATCAAGTTTGTAAATCTTAACTTATCGAAATGGAGTACACATCTCTTACGGATAAGTCCATCCTCTCGGGTACGGATAATCGTCCACCAATGTTGGAGAAGTCTATGTACGAGGATTGGACTTCCCGAATGGAACTTTACATGTTGAACAAGGAGAACGGACATCTTATTTGGGCATTGGTGCTCAATGGACCATTAGATTATGGTACTGTGACGGAAGGTACAACTACTCGTCCTCGCACAACGGGTGAATTGACTGGAGATATGAAGATTTAAGATAAATGTGATAAGTATGCTACAAACATCATTCTCCAAGCCCTTCCTCCAGATGTCTACAAACTCGTCAGCAAACATAAAGTTGCCAAAGAGTTATGGGATAGAATTCGTGTTCTAATGCAAGGCACCTCGTTAACTAAACAAGAACGAGAGTGTAAGCTTTATGATACTTTTGATAAGTTTGCCTATGTGCCAGGGGAGACTCTCAATGACTACTATCTGAGATTTACCCTATTGTTGAATGAGCTTAATATCTATGGCATGGCAATTCCTACCTTTCAATTAAACACCAAGTATTTGAACACTCTTCCTCCAGAATGGAAAAAATACGTGACGGATGTTAAATTGGCTAAGGACTTGCATAACACCAATGTGGATCAACTTCAAGCCTTTCTTCAACAACACGAATGCCATGTGATCGAGGCTCGATTGTCTACACCTCAAGTTCATAATCCACTTGCAATGTATGCTTCTCAACAAAACATAGCTTATACTTATCAGCAACCATCATACTTGCAGCAGCCACCACCACACAACTATCAGCAACCATCTTATCCACCACTAATGATGCCACAACAAGCATTTCAAGAAAGTGTTCATCAACAATCTTTTTCACCGCAACCACCATATCAGACATCACCATCACAAGCCAACACTTCTCCAATGGGCTATACCCCTCAACAAGGATACTTTCCTATTGAAGCACAACCAGCACAAGCTTTCTACTCTAATGAACTTCCACCCATCCAAGCACCGGTCTTTACTCCAAATGATACGCCAGCTGATGTTCTAAACCATCTCACTGCTTACTTGTCAAAACTTGTTGCAACTAGAGGATTTCCACCAACAAACAATCAGCTTCGTACCTCTTCAAATCCTCGACAACAAGCCACTGTTCAAGATGGTCAAGTGACGGTGCAACCTATTCAGGGAAGGCAAAATTCATATGGACCTCCTACAAGGACTGGGAACAATTCAGCTGTGAATTCTCAAGCTAGTGGAAATGGAAGTCCTATTGGTCCTAAAAAGGTTGTGACTTGCTACAATTGCCGAGGACAAGGTCATATGGCTAGGGAATACATTCATACGAAAAGGAGAAGGGATGATGCATGGTTTCGTGAAAAGATGTATTTGGTTGATGCTCAGTCTAAGGGGAAGATTTTGGATTCAGATGAGTTAGCATTTCTTGCAGACCCAGGGGCAGCAGATACTGAAGGCATTGCAGTCGTTTCCACTTCTAATGCAGCTTATCAAGCAGATGATCTTGACGCATATGATTCGAATTGTCATGACATTCACTCTGCCCAAGCTGCTCTCGTTTCTAATCTCTCTCACTACGGTTCTGATGTCATCATTGAGGTACCAACCACATCTAATAATATTGATGATAACCAACATCAAGTTGGGCATGAAAATGACAACCTCGAACAGCATTCGGGAACTAGTAATTCAAATGATGTGGTACCCAATCCTACACATTTGCGTGAACCTCAACCAAATGCCACGACGGGTATGGAATCTTATGCTCAACATGATTTGGTCATGGTACCTAAACATATTATTGATCAAATGCATATGGCCCTCAGACAATCCGTAGATACCAATTCCACCCTAACTGCTGAGCTTGCGTTGCATAAAGAAAAAGTCAAATCTTTTGAAATGGTCCCTCAAGCAGAGAAAATAACATGTTCTGAATTTGACCAATTTTGTTTTGAAAAGATTGAACACTTGAAGGAAATAGAATCATTAAAAGCTAATCTTTCCAATGAATTAAAAGCAAAAGAGTCGGTTGTCAATGATTTTCAGAAACTTAAAATGGATTTCGAAACTCTCGAGTCTAAAAAGGTTGAATCAGAAATTAATGCTACCAAACTTCTTAAATTCAAGGAACAACAGCTTTTAAAACAATACGCTTCCATGGAAAAGGTTCATCTTTTAACTAAATCCTTCAAAGAACTCGAACTTAAGCGTCTTCAAGATTTACCACCTAATCCGGGTTATGCAAAACAAGCTCAGGAACACATTCCCGGTCTTTATGATATGACCATAATTGGCAAATCGAAAGAAGTACCTTTTGTTCGTAGTACTGAGGAGACACAGTCACTTGCGGATGAAACTCATTCTAAAATGCTTTCAAAGTTCCATACAATTGATTATGATCAACATAACAAAGATCAATTTTCGAAAAAGACATGCATTCGCTTACAAAAGGAATTAGCAGAATTAACAGTTCTTGTGCCCCAAAGTTTGTCAAATGAAAACCTTCCTAGTACGTCTCCTACACTTGTCAAAACGGATTTAACAAAGTTAATTCCACCGGTAAGCAAGGCGTCCGTTAACTTAAATGCGGTTCACCAACACTTAGCCGATTTTGACAAGGTCATTTTGGAACGTACGACGGCTTCGGCCATAACGGAAGTTGAATGGAACTTTGAGCACACTAGAGCTGCGTTCCGAAACGAAATTGTTCCGTTTGTAGAAAATGTTAAAGCTTGTCTTAGTAATCTTGATCAAGATTTGATTTTGGAAATAGAAGAAGTTAGACGTGTTTTCAATGAAATGAATGACACTTATAAAAACAGTTTACTTGAAATAGAACGGGTTTCACGCCAAAATGATCAGCTTCTGAAGCAAGTGATGTCTCATGATATAGTCTCTGTCTATGTGAATAAAAGTATTGATAATGATTCTATTGTGCATAATGTTGAATCTGTGGATAATGTGGTAGATAGTAATTGTCACGAATCTAACGCTGAATTTTTAAAGCTTCAAGATTCATATTCTTCGCTTTCAAAACGTTTTGATGAGATTCAAACACATTGTATTTCGCTTAAATGCAAGCAACAATTTATTTAAGAAATCTTTGAAACGTCATTCGAAGGTGTTAATATCGATGATGCAAACTTTGAAAAGAATTTTCGATTGAATTTACAATCAGAACAGCGTCACCAAGTGACAAAGTTGCTAAATCTTTGCCGATAGAAATAGAGAAATCTAAGGAGCTTAACTGTGTGAACGTACTTGAGGCCGCTGAGAATTTTAAACTTGATCTAGATAATCGAGTTTCCAAGATTTTGTCCAAAGTTGATAACTTAAACAGAAAAATACAAGACTCTTCGATTCAGTAAAGCCCGCATGTGCTAATACCACTGCACAGAATCAATCATTGATTGAACAATTGAATCGAAAGTCGATGGAAATATCTGATTTGAGGGAACAAATTTGTGATAAGAATCTGGTCTTGGCTGAGTTAAAGGAAACACTTCGTACTCTAAAAGGTAAGAATGTTGTGGATAACGCAGCCACTGTCTCAGCATCGTCCTCTAGTGCAATCAAAAGGAACCTTATAGCCGTCACACCACTTAACAAGGGCCGTAGGACTAAACCATCTCAAACTTTGGTCACTAAATATAAGGCGGAATCAAAACCAGCTTCTAATATTCCCATGTTGCCTTCTACAAGAGTAAGCACCACTACTAAGGCTCAAAGATCTAAGCTTAAGAGAAACAAGAAGAATGATAGGATCTTGCCCCCATCTAGTAGTCAAGTGAAGAAGAAAGTAGAAGCCCATCCTAGGAATGTTATTTCTGTTTTGAATAAAAAGAATCATGTAGCTAAACCTAAAGGCTCTGCGGTTGTGCAGCGTTCTAAGCCTACTGTGAATTCTAATTTGAAATGTTGGAATTGCAATGAATGTATGTTTTCTAGTCGTCATGATTCTTGCCTTATTGACCATGTGAATGAGATGTATGCCCGGAAAAATGGATTAGAATGGAAACCGACTGGGAAAGTGTTAACCCAAGTTGGTTGGATGTGGCGCCCCACTGGTAGAACTTTCACTATAGTAGGAAATACGTGCCCTTTAACTAGGATCACTCCCACTGAAGTGAAGAAAGCGTGCCCTTTAACTAGGAGTACCAAGGCTACCAAAACACAAGCGTGTCCTTTAACTAGGAACACTGACACTAATGTAGGAACAAAGTGCCCTTTAAATAGGTCTACTCCCACTGTAGTGCCCGCGAATAATCCAAAACCTAAGAAAGTTGGAACAGTAAAACCTGTTAGTGCTAAAACTCACATTAGAAAACGCAGGAAATCTAAGGGTCTCAAAAATGTTAGCAATTCTGATAATTCTATATCTGTGTCTGCTAACACTCCAGAACCAATAGTTTCCAATGCATTGTCTATTGTTGTTGTTGAAAACAGGTAGTCCAAATTGTTCTCTGGTATTTGGACACTGGTTGCTCCAAGCATATGACCGGAGATCGCTCTCAGCTCAGAAATTTCGTCAGCAAGTTTCTTGGTACGGTTAGATTTGGAAATGATCATATTGCAAAGATAATGGGTTATGGTGAATATCATATTGGGAATGTTATAATTTCAAGAGTGTATTATGTGGAAGGTCTCGGTCACAACTTATTTTCTGTGGGACAATCTTGTGATGCAAACCTAGAAGTTGCTTTTCGAGAGCATACCTGCTTCATTCGTAATTTGGAAGGGGTTGATTTATTGAAAGGTACTCGAGGGAATAATTTATATACTTTGTCTCTACAAGACATGATGGCCGCTTCTCCCGTATGTCTTCTCTCCAAAGCATCGAAGACTAAGTCATGGTTATGGCATCGACGGTTATCTCATCTTAACTTTGACGCTATTAATCACTTGGCGAAAAACGAACTTGTTCGTGGTCTTCCTAAACTATCATTTCACAAGGATCATTTGTGTTCTGCGTGTACAATGGGGAAAAGCACTAAGAAATCATACAAACTCAAGACGGAAGACACTAACCAAGAGAAACTTTATCTGTTGCATATGGATCTTTGTGGACCAATGTGTGTTGAAAGTCTTAGTGGCAAAAAGTACATCCTCGTCATTGTCGATGATTACTCTCGGTTTACATGGGTGAAATTTCTTAAAGCAAAAAATGAGGAACCTAAATTCATCATCGGATTTCTCTAGATGATTCAAGTGCGTCTCAACACTACTGTCCGACGCATTCGTACAGATAATGGAACCGAATTTGTGAATCAAATCTTGCGTGATTATTATGAAGAAGTTGGCATATCTCATGAAACATCAGTTGCACGCACTCCACAACAAAACGGTGTCGTTGAAAGGCGAAATCTCACACTTATGGAAGCTGCTCGAACGATGTTAATTTACGCAAAGGCTCCATTGTTTTTATGGGCAGAAGCAGTATCTACCGCAGTGTACACCCAAAACCGGTCACTAATTCGTAAATGCCATGGTAAAACACCTTATGAGCTTCTCCATGGAAAAGTACCAGATTTATCATATCTTCATGTTTTTGGTTCTCTTTGCTATCCAAATAATGATGGTGACAATCTGGGAAAACTTCAACCTAAGGCTGATATTGGTATTTTCATTGGTTACGCCCCCGCAAAGAAGGCATACCGAATCTACAACCGTAACTCTCGCAAGATCCTTGAAACTATGAATGTTGATTTTGACGAGCTGACAGCAATGGCTTCTGAGCAAAGCAGCTCTGAACCCGCACTTCATGAAATGGGACCTAGTAACATTAGTTCTGGTCTTGTCCCAAACAACCCTACTTCATCATCATTTACACCACCTTCTAGGACTGAATGGGATACGTTGTTTCAACCGTTCTTTGATGAATTCTTTACTCCTCCCACTATTGTTGCTCCAGAACCTGAGGTAATAGCTCCAGTAACCGAAGTTGTCGCTCCAGCAACCGTTGCACAATCAGACACATCTGCACCTACAATTGGTCAAGATATACCTTCAACGAGTAATTCTCAACCAACACATGAAACAACTACCCACGTCATGCCTATTGATGATGACGAGGATGATGATGATCACGATTTGGAATTCGCTCAAATGCGTGAACTTCCATTCTTTGGTGTACCAATTCCCGACCCTATTCAAGTTGGGTCGTCCACCTCAGAGGAAGCTCCAACTACGATTTACTCCAATCCACGGATTCGTGAACATGACAGCAAGTGGACAAAGGATCATCCTATAGATTCTATTATTGGTGACCCTAATCGTCCAGTATCCACACGAAGTCAGTTACAAGAAAGTGCAATGTTTTGTCACTTTGATGCTTTTCTCACTGAAGTTGAACCTAAGACATGGCAACAAGCTTTTACTCAATCCTGTTGGATAGAAGCTATGCAAGAAGAAATTAATGAATTTATACGTCTTGAAGTATGGGAACTTGTCCCATGCCCGGATCAAGTGCAGTTACTCACTTTGAAATGGGTTTACAAGGTGAAACTCGACGAGTTAGGCGGAATATTGAAGAACAAAGCTAGACTAGTAGCTCGTGGATACAAGCAATTATTGGGCATCGACTTTATGGAATCCTTTGCGCCTGTTGCCCATTTGGAAGCTATTAGACTATTCCTCGCTTATGCAGCCCACATGAATATGATCGTCTATCAGATGGATGTGAAGACGGCATTTCTGAACGGTGAAATCAAGGAAGAGGTCTATGTTCAACAGCCAGATGGTTTTGTGAATCCTAAATATCCTAATCATGTGTACAAGCTTAAGAAGGCTCTCTATGGGTTGAAGCAAGCTCCACGCGCATGGTACGATCTATTATTACAATTCCTCATTTCGCAAGGCTTCGCTAAAGGCAAGGTGGATCCCACGCAGTTCATTCAGAAACGAGGTAAAGATATGATTATGGTACAAATATATGTTGATGATATTATATTTGCAGCCTCGACCCAAACCTTATCGGATGAGTTTGGGACACTCATGTCTTCCAAGTTTAAGATGTCAATGATGGGCAAGGTATCATTCTTCTTAGGTCTTCAGATATCTCAGAGTCCCAGAGGCATCTTTAGCAATCAATCCAAGTATGCCCTTGAATCACTAAAGAAGTACAAGATTGAATCTTGCGACCCTGTGGATACTCCAATGGTGGAAAAATCTAAGCTTGATGCAGATCACATGGAATTGCCGTTGATCCGACACTTTATCGTGGAATGATTGGTACTCTTCTGTATATCACAGCCAGTCGACCTGATCTTCAGTTTGCTATATGTATGTGTGCAAGGTATCAAACTAGGCCTACTGAGTTACACTTAGCTATTGTTAAAAGGATCTTTCGATATCTTAAAGGAACCATTAATTGGGGACTTTGGTATTCGAAGGACTCTTCTATTGCACTAATGGCATATGCAGATGCGGATCACGCGGGTTGTCAAGATACAAGGCGTAGCACGAGTGGAACTTTGCTACTACTAGGAGATCGACTAATCAGTTGGGCATCGAAAAGGCAGAAAAGCGCTGCAATTTCAAGTACGGAAGCAGAATACATAGCTATGTCCGGTTGCTGTGCTCAAATTCTTTGGATGAGATCGTAATTAACCGACTATGGTCTAGGTTTCAACAAAATTCCGATGTACTGCGACAACAAGAGTGCAATTGCCTTATGCTGCAACAACATTCAATTCTCCCTGTCGAAGCACATTGACATTCGCTACCACTTCATCAAGGAGCAAGTGGAAAATGGAGTAATCGAGCTTTACTTTGTCCGATCTGAGTATCAATTGGCGGATATTTTCACGAAGGCTTTAGATCGCGCTCAAATTGAATTTTTGGCCGACAAGCTAGGAATGAGAACTTTCTCGCCTGAAACTCTAAAGGAACTGGCAGATGAAGCGAAAGAATAGTGGTGGTAAAACTATTCTCCGTATCCTTGGTGATCATTTGTATATATTGTTTATATCTTTATCCACAAAAGCAAAATACAAAAATATAAAACCATATAAAAACCATAAAAATTGAAAAATTCATAAAAAATCAAAAAATATTTTTACTTTATTTTTTAAAGGCATGTCTTTTGGTACGATAATATTTACGGCCTTAGAAATGTTGATTAATATTGACACGGCGCCATAAATAGAGTTAGTACAAAAGTTGTAGATATTTCATAAAACATGCCAATATGGCTTGTAGTTATTTCTGACTGCAACCCGGTTTTCACATTAAAGTCAAGTATTTCTTATGAAAGCTTTGGCTAACAACGGGAATTAATTTTCTCGGGCAAGGTTTACTTTAAAACCTTGTAAGGGATCAAGTTTACTTTATAACTTGGTCTAACACAAATCAATGTACGCCTCAGTGCATTTATTTGTTAAAACAAGAGAAGTCTTGTTTTTATGAAGCTATCATCTCTACAACCATAGCTATATACAATTGGTATCTACATACTCGACGATGCGACTACTCAACCGACGACTACAGCTCTTTTAATAGAACACGGGTCAACAATTGAGGGGGAGAAATTGTCAAGCATTCAGAATCTTCGATGCCGAACGTGCCAAGCTCACTAACTGGTGTCAAGACAACAATACCAATCGTACACGTGGTGTCAAGAGATGACTTCAGACGTGACGAGGCGACCAACATATGCTGACAAGAACCATTTGATCTTATCATACGATGTTCTCATCTATCAGGTCCAACCTTGTCAATTCTTTTTAAATATGGTGAATACGTGATCATGTTACAAATCAGTATCATATCTCATATATTTGGAATCATGAAGATAAAACGGACTTGCATTTTTCTTCCCAAAACCTTTGTTAAAACTTCATTAAATCAATTGATATTAAAAACATCGATTGGGTTAATATTTTTAATATGGGGGAGAAAATGTGATTTAATATGGGATATTATCACAAATGGTTTGACTTAACGTGCTGGCTCATCCCGACATGTGCGAAATGTTTTCGAATATCGTGGCATATGTTAAGGGGGAGCAAAACGGATTTGCATATCAAAATGGATTTTCATGGTGACATATACTTACCTGAAACCCATTTATTTCACGACGATGAAGATTGTGGTGACATAAGGATGGTAGGATAGGTTAAGTCCAATGATTCCTCTAGAACCGGAGGAATCTTCCCAAGGACATTCCATAGCTAGAAATAGTAGTCCTTAGGAAAGATGGAGAAAGATTGTGAACGTAGCTGAATGCCGACCAAGTACTTAAGTTAGCACTGGAACAATCACAACAAGGTACTAGTGATGACGTATTGGTAAGCATTGAAGGGGTTGGAGAATGAAAAAGAATTGTAAAGATAAAGGGTGTAAAGAAAGAAGCCCTCCTTACAACTTAGGCAGAAACCGGGTCAACACATATGCTATTGAGATCATTTTAATGATTCTCGATATTGAAGACAGACATCATAGACCCAGTGATGCAATGCACAACCCATCCCAGCTAACTCAGATATCTCTCAAAAGGTATTTGTTTTAATCACACGGAGACAACACATTATCTATTGATTTATTCACTCCGAATAAATTGGTATTGAAAAGGTGGCACTCCTCTCCAGCCTTCGATCACTAAAATCCAAAATGCACGATCGAGTCTAGAGCCATTTGAGATCATCAAATATCTCATTAGGACACACTTTCATATTTCCTTGCTTCTTCACACACTGTGAAAAGTAAGAAAGATTTTTAGAGTCCTACGCAAAATCTTCATGATCTTGCCTGAACATCCGAGTAATACGAAAGTATTTACAATGAAGATGGAAATCCTTCTTGAGCGAATATCAAAAAGCTCATGGTAGGTGACTTGTGCGATTCTTTATGAATCAAACTTGTGATAACTGGAAAGCAACAGCTGTTTAATTCTTAACTGAATTTAAATACGTTCCAGGTCTCTACGCAATATCTTAGTGATCTTGCCAGAACACTCAGAGTGATACCTTAGTGTTCACAGTGATGAGTGGAAATCCTTCTAGTGTTAACCTCAAACAGCACTTGGTAGGTAACTTGCAATATTCTATACGAATCAAGCTCGTGACAACTGGAAAGCAACGATGGTGCGGTTCTTAATTGAATTTCACTTGTTCCAGGAACATGAATTGACGGCTTCAAATCATGCGGATATTATTATCCAAATGATTCACTCTTTATGTTCGCAGTCAGCTTTGGACGGTCGAATAAAGAGAACGGGTTTACCCGCGAAATCCTGTCAGGAAGTTACTTAATTGAAACTATCCGTCACGGGTACGATATCTAATATCGTCCAACGGTCTTCACCGACCGGAGGTAAAAGGCTACCGAATTACAATGAAATTTTCAAATCCATTTCATTCGTGTCTACTTATGTTGCGGCATTTGAAGACGGTGGCGTTGCGGGATCCAAGAAGAAGTCGTCCCCGCATGATTATACTTTCTGCACTTAATACCTCATCAAATTCAAGAAAGCCTAAAAGTTAAGTCTTCCGCTGTATCGAACTCTGAAACTTTCATGAATTACGAAGGTATAAGTATGTGGGACATGGTGTCACGAAGAGGCGAAGATCACAAGTGATGGATGCACGAGATCAAGGCAAGAGATTGATGCTAAAGATTGATATCAAAGATCACATCAGCATGTTCACCAGAAAAGAAAAAAAAGAAAAGAAAGACGAAGACTACGAGCTCAAGACAAGCATAGTATGCTAGGTTTATTTCATTATTGTAACTCGGGTAACGCCCTTGTTTGGAGTGACCTCCCTTAGGGGAGATTGTTGGAAATATGTTTTTACGTATTTAGGAAGATTCGGTCACTCCAACAATATATTAAGTAGTAGCTCGTAGTCTAGATATCTTTATTAAACAAACAAAGTCAAGCCTAGCCTACAACATGTGTAGGCCGGCCCAACATTGTAAGCCCAAGCCCATCACAAGGCTTGGGTATATAAACCCTCTCCTTTGATGGAGAGGGTGTGTGGTTTCATAATTTACACATAGTTCTCTTAACTTTCTCTCTTTAAAAGTGTGAAATCCACCATCTCTCTATCTCTTTCTCTCTCTAAAAACATAAGCAAGATTTACATATCCTACATGTAGGCACTGTGTAATGATCTTGAAGAAAAATAACTATAATATTCTTGATGTAGAATTAGAGTAACCCAAACCTATGTTCCATGTCTTGTACTATCTACGTGATAAAGAACTTATACTCATGGTACAAAGCATAAGTAGACCTCGATCTATTTGTCAATGTTGATCCCAAACTTAGATCGATTAAGCTTTGTGTATAAGAGATTAGATCAAGTAATACACGTAGAGAAACCTTTGCTTATGAATAAAGTAACTAAGTGTTATGCGGAATTAACACTTAATCTAAAACACAAAGATGTTAAACAAACTTTCACTTGTATTAGAATGATCGAACTTTATTACAATGAAAGAGGTTTAACTTGTGAAAACTTATGAAAACTGATGATTAACATTAACCTAAAAGATCTTCTTTTATAGATTAAGAAGTCTTGTACAATAAGCTACGAATCAACTATTCTAGGTAAAGATAATAATAGAAAATACAATGTCGAGCTTATCTTTACCATACACAAATAAAGAAACAAATAAACAAAAAGATTCGTATGAAGATATATTCCATCAGTGTTAATCTTCAAGGCTATCAACGTTGACTTCTTCAATGTCAACGCTTGGCTGTCAGCGTCCAATGTCATCCTATCAGCGCTTGAATTCCTCTTATCAGCGTCTAGTGAACTGACCCATAATTTATTCCCAACAATCCTCCCCTAAACTTGATATCCATTCCAATGATCAAGTTTCTGAATAAAAACTTAAGGCTTAGGAGGAATCTTGCAAAAACTTCTTATGTTGGTGATAAACATATCTAATCAAGTCCTTGGCCACGTCACTAGTATAATCAATCTCCAAGGGTGTCTCCTTCATCTTTTCCAATACTTCTTTGGACAAGAAATAGTCAGCATCCACAAGTAGATACTCTGAAAACTTTGTAGAGCTCAAATGAAACACACCACAAGTAGAATAAAGCCTCCAATGAAGATTACTGAGATCATCTTCAAGATCCTTCCATATGGCAGGATCTGCTTCCTTTGGACCACACAAAGTCAAAAATGTGTTCCACAGTCTTATTCCATTTGCTGAAGTAGGTGCTTCAGCTGTATACTTGGCCTCTATTAATCTCCATAGATGCACCAAGTCTTCTCTGTCTATGCTTGCAAAGATAGAAATAACTGAAGTGAAAGTGTGTACCTCCTTTCCAAATCTGCCAATCTTCCAAAATCCACACTCATCTTCATCAAAACTTATGATTGGATTTCTGTCATCTAGAGGTACTACATTAACCAAATCTGAAGCTTCCAATGGAGAAAGCTTGAGATGCTTCCTTATGACACTTTCAGTTGGATAATACACATCCATATCTTTGGGAAATTGAAAAGGATCTCCTTTCTTCACTGGTCTTTGAGCAATCCTCATTTCCTTTTGAATCTGCATTTCCTCAGCAAGCTCTTGTTTCCTTTCTTCTGAAAGAAACTGATAGACATTATTTTCTTGCACATTCCTCCAAATAGGATGTGCCCTATACTCTAGCTCCTCAAAAGATAAAGCCAGCAACTTCTTGTATGTCCACCTAGGTTGATGGCATCTAAGAAACTTGTAATACAACTGCCTTCTATCTCTTTTAAGCCAGGTCTTGACCTCTTGTGCATTAAACCTCAAAATCACCTTTATATCATCTTGTACCCCGGAGAAGAACTTCCAACCCCCAAATTTGATCTGATAAACTCATTCCTGGGTTGTCCATAACCTTGTCTTCCCAAGCATGGTACATTCTGGTGATTTCTGGAAGGTCCCAATCAATCTGATTCTTCAAATCACTCAATCTTTCCTTTGCTAACTCATCCCCATATTCAAGTCTTTCTGGATCTTCAATAATTTGAACACTTGAATCTGAGCTATCTTCTTCTTTTTCATCACCACTCCCTTCCTCACTCTCAGAAGTGGCAACAAATGGTGATCTACCACTTCTCTTCAAATCTCTTTCCAAAAGTTGTGCAGCCAACTGTTCATCAAATGCAATTTGTGCTGCATCTTTCTTTGGAACATCTTCTTCAACCAGAATCCCCTTACCCTTGTCTTTTGGATCAATAATAGGTAAGGTAGAAGAAGAAACCTATGTGGACACATCTTGATGATTGCTGATGACTGGAATACATCAACACCACCTGCAACTTTGTCAGCGTTCAAGTTACCTCTATCAGCGCCCCGATTACCTTTGTCAGCGCTGGATGTGTCAGCGTTCAAACCTGTATCAGCGCCCATTGTTCTTGTGAAAGATCCTTCCAAGTTCAATGGAGTTACCTTGGATGTATCAATAACTGGGTGCTTCTTCAAGTTGGTGAGTACTTCAGCAACATTTAAAGATTCACTAAATTGTGAACTCTTCTCACTGGCTGTATGAATCAGCTCATCCTCTTCATCCTCCCCTTTGGAAGATTCCTCCATCCTACTCCTGCTACTTCGATTCTCCAAAACAGTTACCCGCTCCCTCAATACTTGGAGTTCACGGCCCTGATTATTGACAATTTGTACAAGGCTGACATTTTGCTTTTGCAAGCTAATGACAGCAGCCGTCAATTCATTCAAGGTCATAGGTTCCAATCTGCCCTCAGCTAGAATGGGGATTTGACCTCCCAAAATAGAATCGTAGGGCGTGGATGAGGTCTTAATGATGTTGGGACTGTCTTGACCAGCTTCTAAGCCTGTGTCAATAGCCCCAGCCTCATCCATGGCACCAGCCACACTTGTGGAGGTGGTTCTCTCTGCAACAAGGCTAGGACCACTAGAGGAGAACACTCCAGTAGTCCTTTGGCGTTTATTCAACCTAGATTGTAATGGGGTGGAAGATGAGGTAGATTGTGTGGGTGTTGGTTGGTTAAGGGGTGTTTGGGATTGTTCAGGGATGTCATCAGTGTTGGGATTGGCTGTGTCAGCGCCAACATTTTGAGTGTCAGCGTTGACATTTGGTTGGTCAACGTCCATGTGGTCAGGTGAAGGTAATGGTTCATGGATAGGCTCAAGTTGAGGTGCAGGGTCTGGTTGTGGTTGAGCAGCCTGAATTACTTCAAGCATGGCTTGGGTGAGAGGGATAGATCTGTTTGTGGAGCTCATTTTGTTTAAAATGGTTTTCTGTTGCTTAGGGATCTCATAAACAGTGTCATGATCCCTAGTACAATATGCTTGTAAATCAAAGACCATTTGCAAAAATCTTGGGTAAGCCAAAGTCATTTTACTTCCCTTATTTTTACACATCCCTTCAAAAATCATTTTTGAAAAATTATACTTAAGCCCACGTGTTATACAAACCAAAGCACTTGCAATTGACCTGTTTATTTCATTAAAAGAAGTACATCTTGGACTTAAGCATTGGAGAAGGACATGTATCAAATATTTCCAGTCAGAGGGAAATTCCTGCTTATGATATTTATTTAAAGTGACATCAGCAGGAATAGGATAACCCAATTCCCTAAGACCTTGTTCTATTGTTGCAATGGCAAGGGTAGTCACACCATCAGCGTCATCAAGACGCAAAGCTTGGCGAACCAAGGCTTCAGTGACCACCCATGTTCTTCCATGAACAGTAGATGTTAATGTGGTCACTCCATTAGCTGTTGTGGAACTAACATTATTCCAAAACTGTCTAATGTGTGCGACAGGGACGAATGGTTCATGAGAAAGTGCATACCTTAAGGAGGATGCATTTAAAAATTCCACCATTTGTGAATACTGAGGGAACAAATCATTATCAGCGGCCAAGTAAGCTACCATATTATGTTGGCTCTTGAACTCCAATGTTAATTTCTTTGAGTTGAACTTTGGTGCCATGTTGAAAGCTGTTTAGGTTATGTGATATGGGAAAAATCTAGGAGAAAAATGTTAGACAAGAAAATATGAATACCCAGAATAAAAAGATGAGCCAAATTTATAGGAGAGATGCATGAGTTTGATTGGTCAAAAATGAGGCAGTTATATTCAAAGAGTAATGATGAAAATATTTAATCAAATATAACTTATCTCATGCATTAATTAAAAGTAACAACTCCCCAAAATTACGGCCAAAGATTAGTAAAAAATAACAACTGGGTAGGGCCCACTAGGTGTCAACGGTCAAAAATAGCCCATCAGCGCCCAACGGCTATATTTTCTTGTCAGCGTTTGCCTAAAGCCTTGTCAGCGTCACAATTGGACGTAACAGCGTTTGGAGAAAAACTTGTCAGCGTCTAAAAATAAAAAAATATTTAAAAAGAAAAGACCTTAACAAAGTAATTTATCCTAAGGGAAATATCTTACAAGTTGTTAATAATTACTGGGCGGCAAGCACTGTCCATTTATGCACACTTGCTTAAGCAAGATAGACACAAATGTCCTCTAGTGTCCCTTGCTAACCAAAATACTTACCAACAAAGTTATTTCATAAAATTCTTTGTAACTCCCAGGTAAACCCATAACCAAACTATTCCCAAGTCTCCCATCAGACCACAACCAATTCTAGGCCAAAATGTCTTGGCAGCATGCATAGTTTGTCAACTTTGCATGCTACAGTGCCTCATGGTTTAGGAAAACTAACCCATACTCACCTGTGGACACAATCTAGAATTGTGATGAGAGTATTGTAAGAATACCCAAGAGTCCTAAAGGTTCCTTAAACCTCCCCTTAAACTATGATACATGAGTTTCTCAAAATATATATGAACATTAAAAATTTATGTCAAGATAGGAATATAAATATTCCAACCATCATCCATAAACAAAAACATGTCCAAATAGCTCTTCAAAGATCCATAAGCAACTCTGTATCCAATGGCATAAAGCTACCACCACCTACACATTTAGATTGAAAACCACAAAACTAACATTTGTTGCTGACAGCGCCCCGACAACACTTATCAGCGTTGAAGGAACTCTTGTCAGCGTTAGACAATAATATCTCTAACAACGGCAAAATAACACTTGACAGCGTTACATTTACCTTTGTCAGTGTTAGAAAAATAAAGTGGAAAATCTAAATCATCACAAAGACCAATAACAATGCATTATCCTGTACATACTTTTACAAAAAGGTTCCAAAACACATATTAAGTGAGATTAACCATTCCAATATTTGTTACCAAATATTGAAATCTTCCAGTATCAAAAGGTTTAGTTAATAAATCAGCCACATTATCTTCTGTGGCTACCCTATCTGGTTGTATTAAACCTTTCTCAAAGCAATCTCTTATAAAATGATGCCTAATTTCTATGTGTTTGGTTTTAGAATGATGTACAGGATTTTTAAATAAGCATAAAGTACTGTTATTGTCTACAAAAATCTTGGTATGCATGAAATTATACCCATAATACAACAGCTGGTTCTGAATCCATAAGACTTGTCCACAACAAGCAGCTGCAGCCACCATATTCTGCTTCAGTTGTAGAGTTTGCCACCACTGTTTGTTTCTTGCATTGCCAAGATATCAATCTACTCCAAGAAATTGGCATCCACCAGTTGTGGATTTTCTATCAAACTTGTCACCACCATAGTCACTGTCTGAATATGCAATAAGCTCCAATGGAGAATCTTTTGGGTACCATAAGCCAAGATCTGGATAACATCTTAGGTACCTAAAAATTCTTTTCACAGCAAAAAGGTGACATTCTTTGGGAGTCACTTGATGGCGTGCACAAGCACACACAGCAAACATGATGTCAAGTCTTGAGGCTGTAAGATACATCAATGAACCAATCATTGATCTATAGTGCCTAACATCCACATCCTTTCCAGCTCCAATTTTTCCCCAAGGGTGTTCCCTATCCATAGGAGTGGAAGCATCCTTTTCATGTGGAGAAAAACCATATTTCTTCAAGATTTCAGCTACATACTTGTCTTGGGAGATGAAGATACCATCTTCTTTCTGCTGAACTTGTAACCCTAGAAAGAAGTTCATCTCACCCATTGCACTCATCTTGAATTTATCTGTCATAAGCTTGGAAAAGTCTTCACTCATCTTTGGATTGGTGGATCCAAAAATGATATCATCAACATAGACCTGGACAAGTAAGACATCCTTACCTTTCTTCTTTGTGAACAATGTCTGATCTATGGTGCCCCTTTTAAAACCATTTTCCACCAAGTAGGTGGACAATGTACCATACCATGCTCTTGGGGCCTGATGAAGTCCATACATAGCTTTCTTCACTCTATAAACCTTGTCTGGATTCTCAGGATCTTCAAAACCAGGAGGTTGCATGACATATACCTCCTCAACAATTGTTCCATAGAGGAAAGCACTCTTCACATCCATTTGATAAACAGTGAAGTTCATACAAGAGGCATAAGCTAGAAAAATTCTTATAGCTTCAATTCTTGCAACTGGAGCAAAAACTTCTTCATAATCTATACCTTCCTCTTGTGTATATCCTTGAGCTACCAAACGTGCCTTGTTTCTGACCACAATTCCTCTTTCATCTTTCTTGTTCCTTAGAACCCATCTTGTCCCAATTGGTCTCACATATCTAGGACAATCAACCAGCTCCCAAACATCCTGTATAGCAAATTGGTGAAGCTCATCCTGCATTGCTTCCACCCAACTAGGTTCTTTGAGAGCATCAAAAATCTTCTTGGGTTCTTCTTGTGACAGAAAACATGCAAACAAACATGCTTGTACAAGAGGGGTATCAACCTTCTTGTGTATATTGGCAATAAATCCACCAAGATTTTGATGGGATCTTCGTGTCTGAACTGGAGCCATAACATCACCAATGATCTGAGATGAGGGGTGATCCTTTGCTGTGGAAGTGAGAACTCCTCCTTCAAAAAGTCTGGTGTCCTCAAATTCACGCTCCATGTTGCCAATATCTTCTTCATCAGACTCTCTTTGATCAACAGAAATCTCTTCATGGACATTGGAAGGTCCACCTTGTTCAAAATGTGAAGAGAAAAGATGTGCAAAGGTGTCATCAAACTCTGAACCTTGCTTGTCAGCGCTTGGGCTGACAACGCTTGAACTGTTGTTGTCAGCGTCTGATCCATCAGCGTCTGAATTGCTCTTGTCAGCGCTTGATTTCCCTTTGTCAGCGCCTGAAGAACCATGCATGTTTGTATTTGGTGGTATTTGGAAACCACCATTATCTTTTCTAGCAGCAGCAGCAGCAGCAACATAATACTCATCTGTCCATATAGGAAGTGTAACATATTCTTGTGTGGGAGATGACTCAACTGCTGGTGATCCATCCTTCTTAGCAACCTGTATACCTGAAACATTACCAATTCTCTTTTCCAAAACACTTGAAGTTACCTTCACAATGTCTGGATCAGTAACAGGCATATAATTTAAAGCTCTAGATAAAGGTTCTAAGTCAAACAACCAATTTGGACCACTTTCAGGATCACTAGGTTTACTCTCTAAAAACCTAACATGTACTTTTTCAAGTATACGTTTTTCCTTTTTAATGTAAACCCTATATCCTTTGCTCTGCACTGAATAACCCATGAAGTAGCCTTCATCACCTTTTGAATCAAATTTACCTAGGGCCTCACTAGTTTCTAAAACAACTATATGACATCCAAAAGGCTTGAGAAAGCCAATATTTGGCTTCCTTCCCCAAAGTAACTCATAAGGTGTCTTATTATGTATTTTGTTGACCAATGCCCTATTTTGAACATAACAAGCTGTGTTAACAGCTTCAGCCCAAAAGGCTATAGGAAAGTGGGCATCAGCCAACATGGTTCTGGCTGCTTCAATAAGGGTTCTATTCTTCCTTTCAGCAACCCCATTTTGCTGTGGGGTTCTAGCTATGCTAAACTGCCTAGTAATCCCTTTCTTGGCACAAAAATCATCTAACAACTGATTTCTAAACTCACCCCCATTGTCACTTCTAATAATTTTGACCTCATTACCATTCTTCTTCTCAATCTGGGTAATGAAATTAATCAGACTTTGGGCAGTTTCACTTTTCTTGGCTAAAAAGAAAGTCCATGTAAACCTGGAAAAATCATCAGTGATGACAAAACAATATGATTTACCCTTCAAACTTTCTATATTAGTTGGACCAAAGAGGTCCATATGCAATAAGTGAAGTGGTTTAGAACTAGAGTGCACCTGTTTAGATTTGAATGAGACCTTGTGCTGCTTGCCCTTAAGACATGCAACACAAGAGTGGTCATTGTGGAAAGCCTTTTCAGGCAAACCATCAACTAAACCAAGCCTCACAAGTCTATTGATATTTTTAAAGTTTATGTGCCCTAATCTCCTGTGCCAAAGATTACTTTCATCTACTGAGGCTTTAGCATAAAGACATGACATCATTTTATTATTTATCTTAATTCCATTAAGATTCACATTATATATGTCTTTATGCCTTGGTGTTCTAAATTCTATGTATTTCTCCTCAGGAAGCTTGTAATCTTTGCTTAACACCAAGCACTCAGTATCTGTGAAAAGAACCTTATTTTTGTTATCACACACTTGTGATACACTAAACAAATTATAATCCAGTTCTTTTACCAGGAAGACATTCTCAAAACGTAGATTATTGGTAATAAGGGTTCCTTTTCCTGTGATGGTGCCATAGCCCCCTCCAAAGTATACCTTATCACCATCTTGAATAGGAGTAAAGTTTGTCAGATAGTCTTCCTTTCCTGTCATGTGCCTTGAGCATCCACTATCCCAATATCCATAATCATTGATCTTCTTCTGAATGCCCTGCACATAAAGAAAACACATTAGTTTTCTTTGGGAACCCAAGCCTTGGAAGACTTGGATTCATCTGGTTGTTCAACAAGAACAGACTTGGTTCTCATAACAACCCCATTTTCATCCCTTTTTGAATGAAATTCCCAGTTAACCCCAATTGGTGTTGACATGGCTTTTGAAATATAATGAAACCTGTTGCATGTCATAGTAACACCAGTAGAATTAGAGTTTTGGTCTTGTTTTGGTCTCCATGTTAAGCTAGTAGAAGCTTTAGACCTATTTCCCTGTGGTTGCAAATACCTAGGTTTGGCAGTGTGTCTGTCAGCGCTGAAATTGTTCTTGTCAGCGCCCCGATTGCCTTTATCAGCGTTGAACCTAGGGTTTGCTACAGGAACCCATTGCCTATTGGACCAAGTGTTTGACTTTTGGAAAGGTCTTAGGCCTTGTGTGTTAGACCCTCTAGAAAAGAATGGGGCTGGTCTAACAACTTGTGAACTTTTGTTCACAAAGGTATTGGGTCTGACAGTGTTTGACCTATGTTGACTTTTGTCAGCGCTGAAATGGTTCCTATCAGCGTTGACATTGGAAGTGTTGACACATTTGTATGCCAAATGTGAAAAGCTACCACATGAGTAACAAGCTTTTCTAGACATAGTCTTAGGTCTAGACGCAAAGAAGCCTGTTCCATGTTTACTAACTTGGCTTTTTGGTGACCTAGTATTCCTATACATCTCTGCATACTTAACACTAGGTTTTCTAACAGTTTGTGGGCCAAGGTCAACAGCTTTGCCAGTGGTTGGGTGTGTGATTTTAATAGGTGTAGGATCATGGCTCTTGATTGGTGTGGGCTCATTTGGACTTTCACACAACAACCCTCCCTTAACAAACAAAGTGTGGTTAGCTTTCTTCCACTCATCTAGGTCAGTCAGTTTTTGTTTGTATTCTTCAACTGGGGAAGTCACTCTAGGTGGAGGAATGAATTCCTTCTCTTGGAGTTCTGGCAAGCCAGTCCAAGATAAGTCCTTTGATTGGACACCATAGAAATCCCCAGCTGGTGGTGGAACACCAGTATAATCTTTCATCCCAATCCCACTCATGTCCTTAGAGTCTCTTTGTTTACTAACACACTCTCCTAGGGATTGTGTGGCCTTATCAAATCTCTGGATCTTAAGACTCACATTATCTTTATTTTTGTTAGCTTCATCTAACTGAGCTATCAAATCAAGATTAACCCTGTTTGTGATATCTTGAATATCTTTACTTTGATGTAACTCATGTTTTAAGATATTTATTTGATCCTTTAAATCAAACTCCATTTTCTTATACTCAGCTACTGTCTTTTCTGTTTGGGTAAGAGCAATTTGATAATTAGATACTTTGCATCTTTCAGTACTTGCCTCATCTAATAATTTTACTATCTCTTGATTTAGTTTTTCAGTATTTAAACGACAACCCTTAGAACAGAAAGCATCATCATATACCTCATTATCTGATGAAGAGGAGGAGTGTGCCATGAGAGCATATTCAACATGCTCTTCTTTAACTTCAGCAACCAAAGCTCTGTCCTCTTCCTCATCCTTAGCCATAAAGTTCCAGCTCCAGTCCCATCCTCCAACACCATCAATTTGTTGAACAGCAACCATGGCCTTGGGATCTTGGCTCTTAACCATTTGGCTTGAGGGCTTACCAGCATCAGATCTTCTTGGAGATCTACATTCCCTCATAAAGTGCCCCATCCGATGACAATTGTAGCACTCAAATTTAGATTTGTCAAATCCAGCAACATCCTTAGCATTAAAGGTCATCTTCTTCTTGAACCTTTTATTAAACCTGTTTGCTCTTAAACTTACAAGAGCCATAGTCCACTTGATGTCCATCTCTTCCAATTGCTCATCACTTATCTGCTCAAGATCTTCATATGTAATCCTTGAATCACTGGGCAAAGAAGCAATGAATGCACACACAGTATCTAGATCTAAACCAGCAGGTTTAATTCTATCAGCGCCAAAGTTGTGAGTGTCAGCGCTTGAGTATAAAGCGTTGACAGGATATGATCCAGCGCTGACAGGCTGTGATCCAGCGTTGACACATTGAGATCCAGTGACTGGATGTCCATAGGAGTTCATGGAATCAAATTGGCCTTCACTTTGTGAGAAGAAGGCCATGTTGCTGCTGGAAGATTTATTATCACTCTCCAAAAGCCATTCATTCTCCAACAGTCTTAGTTTGTTGAAGATGTCATCAAACCTGGAAGTCTTGTGGGTGTTATTGACAAGAATGGATCTTGTCTCAATCTTCCATACATCACCAAGGCTTTTGAGAAAAGTAGCATTCAAGTCAGGGTCATCAATCTGTGTTCCCATGAAGGAAAGTTGACTTGTGATGTCAAGCAGTCTACTTCTCACACTGTTGAGATTCTCATTGGGTTGAGCCTTAAAGACAACATACTCATGCAAGAGTTGCTTCTTCTTTTCTTCTTTTGTGTCAGCATTGCCACCATGTGCTACTTCAAGAGCTTCCCAAAGCTCTTTTGCAGACTCAAAGCGTTTGTACTTGTGCTGATTCTCATGACCTAAGGCGTGTTTCATGATGTTCAAGATTTTCATGTCCACCCTTTTCTTGGCTATATCTTCAACAGATACAGCTCTTCCATCTCCAGGCTTTTCCTTCTTATCAGCTTCAGGACAATTAGGAACAGCTATCCTTGTGGCAATAGCATTAGCAATCTTTTGCGCTTTGTTGAATGTGTTCCCATATTCAACAATCTCCCAAAGAGTGTAGTCATGAATAGCTATATATTGCTCAAAATTGGACTTCCAAAGCTCGAAGTTCCTGGCATCAAACATGGGAATTTTGATACTAGGATTTGTGGAGTTTTTTTGTAGCAAAGCAGCAGGTTGATCTGTGCCAGACATGATGTGTTTAGGGTTTTGAGAATTTTAGGGTTTGTAGGGTTTTTGGTGTTTTAGGGTTCTTGCGTTACTTAAAGATCAAAAGTTTCTCAACAAGCTCTGATACCACTTGTTGATCCCAAACTTAGATCGATTAAGCTTTGTGTATACGAGATTAGATCAAGTAATACACGTAGAGAAACCTTTGCTTATGAATAAAGTAACTAAGTGTCATGCGGAATTAACACTTAATCTAAAACACAAAGATGTTAAACAAACTTTCACTTGTATTAGAATGATCGAACTTGATTACAATGAAAGAGGTTTAACTTGTGAAAACTTATGAAAACTGATGATTAACATTAACCTAAAAGATCTTCTTTTATAGATTAAGAAGTCTTGTACAATAAGCTACGAATCAACTATTCTAGGTAAAGATAATAATAGAAAATACAATGTCGAGCTTATCTTTACCATACACAAATAAAGAAACAAATAAACAAAAAGATTCGTATGAAGATATATTCCATCAGTGCTAATCTTCAAGGCTATCAGCGTTGACTTCTTCAATGTCAACGCTTGGCTGTCAGCGTCCAATGTCATCCTATCAGCGCTTGAATTCCTCTTATCAGCGTCTAGTGAACTGACCCATAATTTATTCCCAACAGTCAAAAATCCTCATCCTTTGTGAGACACTGAGCACGATAATGTAACTCTTTCAAGTGATAGCATCTTCAACTGCTAGATTTTGACAAGTCTTCATCACCAACCATTAAAAGCACAAACAAGTTATCTTAAAAGTCAGTGACTGGAAGTGCACGACTTAAAGATATGATATAACATAAACTCGCGAAAATCTTCTTCGAACATCAAATTTACCATAAGAATTCTTCCCCTTAAGCCAACACCTCTTCATGACGAATTTTAATGAAATAACATCTTCATACCATATGTATAAGCACTGAATGGATAACTCTTTCAGAAGGCTACCCTGATTACATAATCTAATATTCATCAAATTCCTCATGAATTGTTGCTAACTCGCATTAAAATCATTAATCCCTTTTTAAAAATACTCGAGCCATAAATATCAACTTGATATTCTATATAAAAACGGAGATTCAATGTACCTTTGCATGTAATACCTCCTTTTTGTGTGCCAAAATCGTATCAATTTTCCAAACAGCAACTATTCCTTTTGTTGTCCAATATCCTCCTTTATCCAAGATATAAACACTGTGTGTTGTCCAATATCGGACAACACTTGTCAGCGTTTAAAAATGTATATATCGGACAACAAGTGTCAACGCTTCCTGTCAGCGTCAATTGTATTCCTGTCAGCGCCAACTTTTTACCTGTCAGCGCCTGGCCATCAGCGTCTCATCCATGCCTTGTCAGCGTTACACCAATATCTATCAGCGTCACACCAACATCTATCAGCGTCTAAATAACATACATCAGCGGCTAATTGATCTAGGGTTTTATAAACCCTAAATCATGATTTTATGTGAAAGCCGTAAACTGTAGTGAAATTCGACATCGAATAACTTCTTCATGAAAGCCCAGATCAAAGATCCCTTCGGTAAGATCCTAGACACAAGTGTCAAGAACCTACAGCGCGAATTTCACGACGATCCAACGGTTAACGAAGAAGAAATCGTGTTTTTACTATTACTGTTCACAGAAAACAGCATATGACCACTGCTGACTTTGACGCTTAATAACTTTTTCTTGGGGAGATATCTCGACAATCCCTCCAGTGGATATCTAGATATATGTGTGTAGACCACACACAAAAAAATTTCGTGGCGATCCAATGGTTCAATAAAAAGTTATGGCCTTCTGAATACTGTTGCGCACACAAAAACGCCCAGAAAAACCTATACGGATTTTTCTTTTCTTCTCAAAACACGAACACCTTGTTTGGTCCTAGCTTCACGATCCATGAGGCTCTGATACCAACTGTGGAGTCCAATTATCGTTAGACTAAATGGTTTAGACCATTTATCTAGGATTATATCAAGTTCTTATGTAATCAAACATAGCAGAATTAGAACAAGATATAAGAACAAGATATTATGAACAAGATGAATTTCCCCAATGATTACTTGTAATAAATAATAAAACAAATAATATCTAGGCGTGTATGCATTAAATCCCACGCCTAGAACACGAACTCAATTGTAGGTTTACATCGTGAATGAATTGTTATATAAAACCTACGTCTATGTTTTCTTTATATACTAGAAAACATAGCTTACAAAGAAAGCTAAAACAATAAAAAGACTCCAACGACTTGTTCTTTTGGAACTTGTACTCTTTAGCCCTTGTCTTCTTATTTTGTTGTTTTTTACGCACCAACTCATAATTTCGACCCAACATCGATCACTCCACCAATATATATGTTAGTAGCTCGTAGTCTAGCATAGTAATAGTTAACAAACAAGGCCAAGCTAAGCCTACAACATGTGTAGGTCGGCGGCCCATTGTAAGCCCAAGCCCATCTCATGGGCTTGGGTATATAAACCCTCTCCTTAGTTGGAGAGGGTGTGGTTCACTTCATAATTTCACATAGTTAAAGTGTGTTTTCTACTTTCTCTCTCTAAGTGTGTGTGTTCTTACTATCTATCTATCTCTTTCTCTCTCTAGAATATAAGCAAGATTTACAATATCCTACAAATGGTATCAAGAGCCATGGGATGATTGTATTGTTTATGTGTTTGTGTTCTTGATTTTTGTGTCTATTTTGATTCAAATCATTCGATCCAAATTATTGTTTTGTGTTTTTTATGGTTTAATCTTGATACAAATCTTCTACATAATTGTGGTAGAGATTTGGTATATTTACTTTGGCTAAAAACACAAAATTTTTGGGTGGTTGGATCATTTTTTTGGCTTAAAATCTCGAAGTAGTTGGGATTTATCCGAGAAAAGTGGAAGTTGGGATACTTTTGTACTATTGCGACACAATTGCCTGTTATTCCATCGCAAAGGCTTAGGGTTTCTGGATTGCGACCATTATTGCGACCAATATTGCGATAGGGTTTCTTATTGCGATACACATTACGACATAGTCAGTTGTGTGCATTGCGACAAATTTGTTTTCTTATTGTGACAGGTGTTATTGCGATAGATTTGTGATATTTCGACAAGTTTGTGATATTGCGACAGGTGTTATTGCGATAGATTTGTGATATTGCGACAAGTTTGTGATATTGCGACATGTGTTATTACGATAGTTTCTTGATATTGCGACGATTTTTGTGATATAGCGACAGACCAAAAATTCGTGAGTTTTTGTTTATCTTGGAATTTTTTGGTTTATCGAGAACATATTTTAGGGGGTTTTAACCATTTTCGTGACTTCTACACACGAAAACAAACACATTTACTTTCTCTCATTGTTCGATCAACGTTTTGTAAATCTTAACTTATCAAAATGGAGTTTACTTCACTTACGGATAAGTCCATCCTCCCTGGTACAGATAATCGTCCACCAATGTTGGTGAAGACTATGTACGAGGATTGGGCTTCCCGAATGGAACTTTATATGTTGAACAAAGAGAACGGACATCTTATTTGGGCATCGGTGCTCAATGGACCATTGGTATATGGTACTGTGACAGAAGGTGCAGTCACTCGTCCTCGCACAATGGGTGAATTGACCGGAGATATGAAGATTCAAGATAAGTGTGATAAACAAGCTGCAAACATCATTCTCCAAGCCCTTCCTCCATATGTCTACACATTAGTGAGCAAACATAAAAGTTCCAAAGAGTTATGGGATAGAATTCGTATTCTAATGCAAGGCACCTCGTTAACTAAACAAGAACGAGAGTGTAAACTATATGATACGTTTGATAAATTTGTCTATGTTCCTGGGGAGACACTCAACGATTATTACTTGAGATTCACTCAATTGATGAGTGAGCTTAATATCTATGGCATGGAAATTCCGACGTTTCAGTTAAACACCAAGTATTTGAACATTCTTCCCTTCGAATGGAGCAAGTACGTGACGGCTGTTAAATTGGATAAGGATTTGCATCAAACCAACATGGATCAACTTCAAGCTTTTCTTTAACAACACGAATGCCACGTGATTGAGGTTCGATTGTCAACCCCACAAGTTCGTGATCCACTTGCCATGTATGCTTCTTAACAAATGACTCCCCAACAAAAGATGGCTTACACTTATCAACAACCATCATACTTGCCGCAACAAACACAACACACCTATCAGCAACCACAACAACCATCTTATCAACCACTAATGATGCCACAACAAGCATTTCAACGAAGTGTTTCTCAATAGCCTTATCAACAGCAACCAACACATCAGGCATCACCATCACAAGCTATCACTTCTCCAATGGGCTATACTGTGATAACCCGAACCCGAGGTCATTATTTAATATTATTTTACGAATAATTTTGATATTTTTGATGAGCTTGAATGATATGACGGTTGATGGTTTAATTTAAAACCGACGTTGTAAGGCTTATTTTTACCTTTTTACTAATTGCGAGGATTATTAGTGATTACGATATCGACGGATGCCCGAGATCTTACGTTTTATTATTTGTTGTTTTGATGTTTATATTTTTGACGTTTATATTTTTAATTGCATATTAAGTCGTACCGGGACTATATTTATATTATATTCGAGTGCGTTTTAAATTTTGAGAAGTATTTTTACGAAACCCGAGTCTCGTAAATATTTTCAAAATTGACAATATACATTTTCTACCCTTCTAAATTATTTTATTACATTTTGGTCCAAAACTATGCCAAATTGGCAAAAGAAACCCTTCCACCACCATATAAAAGGTTTTCTCACCTAACACCACTCACAAAAACACATAGCTAACAAAATTTCATCTCTCTTTCTTTCTTTCTTGTCTTTGTCGTCCACCCCCTCAACCAAAAACCCTTTGATCTTGAAAATTTTACTTTGAATCTATAAAATCTAAACAATATCCCATGTTGCAAATTTGATTGTGATACTTTTGGTATAAATTTTTTACACATGCAACAAGTTTCATTTTTTTCATATGATCCATGTTGATTTCATCTATTTTTATTAAGTGGGTGTGTTGTTAGTAGTGTTATAACTTATTTTTGAGTATTGCATGTTTGAATTTTTGAAAGAATTATTTGAATAATGATCATGCAAGGTGTTAGAGGTTTGATAAGTTGTTTAGGATGATTGTGGTGTAATATTAGGAGTATGAGATTGATTAAAATGGGTCAAAAAGTTGATCTTGTATGATTTTTAAACATGTGTTTTAGATCAGTGGGTAAAAGGCTGTTTTTGGAAATCTTATTGTTTGATTATTGTTTAACTAGTTGGATAGAGTTGTAGAGAATACGATTAGCTTCGATTTGATATAAAGTAGAGGTTCTAGCTCCAAACGAGTGTGAAGTTATGATAGTTTGATTATTCGTGTACCGGGAGACGAGTATTGGCACAATATGTAGTTGTTGTCGATATTTCGATCGAATCTTGGGGACTATAGAATGAGTATTGAAATGATTCAAGGACTGATGTAAAAGTGTACACCCTAAGTTGTGAGTCTATTGTCAAACTCAAGTGTCGGTTTTGTAAATGAAGTCGTTTATAGAAGTTAAAATGGTTATATGAGTCGATGACGTAAAACTATCCGGTTTTTGTAGTTAAAAGATGTGTCGGGCAGGGAACTTTAAAAGTAAAATCTTTTGATGGGCTTTTAATAGGACTTTCTATAGATAGTAAGTGAGATCTCTGAGTAGTATCATAAAATTTTGACGTGTTTAAGTCCTGTAAATGAGCTTTAACATTTGGTATGTACCGGCAGATTTTTATCGAATGTATTGTCTAATAAAGTAAAGATATATGGTGAAGTAATAGAGTCACTTGTATGATTTTCTTTTGAGTTGATCATCGTTTTGTAAATTTAAATTTTGTGTTACTAAGTATGGATTTTACTTGATTCTATTTATTAACAAACTCACCTTATTTGGTAGGTTGCGGTTTTCGTGTTTATCGGGCATCATCTATCGTCGAAGATCGTCTTGCTACTGCTATTACTCAAGGTGAGTCTATAGCCTCGCTTTGTACTTATTTTGAATGATTTTAAAACCCGCGAGGGGGATACATGCTATTTGAAAATAAAATGAACACAAGTCATGATTGATTGTTTGGACCTGAATGTTGCCTTATGTAGCCTGATGTTGCCTTGAATTGTATAAGTACCTAAGTTGTTAAAGTTCCTAAATTCATGAACCATTAATTATGTTCTGACTTGATGTTGTGAGTTGGGAATAGCCGCTTGTTCAAATAAATAGTACTATTGGGTTGACACCCCTATCTAAGACCAGGGCATTACGTTGAGTAACTCTAGGAAGGATAATTTACGAGAACGAGAATCAGTGGTATATAAATTGCAACTAATACCCTAGTAGGGGCAGTGGAATTCATCTAGTCATGTCGGCTGTAGGCGTGGGTGACTAAGTTAAGGGGTCGGTGTCATGAGCTTAATACAATTCTATAGCTATTGCTATAAGCCAGAATGCCTAAATAATAGACTGTGTGTACAACAATTCTATTAAATGATCATGATTAATTTTTCTCTTGTGTTCAAATGATGATTTGATAAACCTATAGATTTTCTCAACCGTTGTTTTGATAATTTTAAGCATGTATTTCAGATGATTGAAGTTGATGAATGGCGGAGCTTGCTAGAGAAGGATTGCGGGTTGCTTTTGTGGTGATTGGGTCTAAAACTGATTTCTTTCCCTTTTGTCATAAAAAATAAAAATGTATGGTCATGTATTTTGGTAAAAAATGTTTGTTGATTGGTTGAGATCTTTGGGGGACCTAAATGGTACTCTGATATTTATAAACTTGTTTTACTTGGGATTGAAGGTTTTAGACAATGGTTAAATTATATCCTTTTATATTTCAAATGTACCATTTTGAGATCGTTTAAAGTGTTTTGTGTAATGATGTTTGTGTTTAGCACCCAAATGTGTATTTCTGCTGCGCAATGTAATTTGGGGGTGTTAAAGATTGGTAACCAGAGCTTTTAGTTATAGCGAATTAGGTCGATTTTGAAAATGTCCTAAACTATAACTTTGGTGTCGAAAATATTTTACAAAAGCACGCAACTTCTCCGCAAGGCTCCGGTAAGATTAATTGTTTTGTATTGTTTTATAGTTAGATTTATCCTTTAAAACTGAAATGATTTTTAGAGTATTTATTAAGTAAATACTATGATGATGTATTGATGTTGTTGAAAGTACGTCGAGTACTTGTATCGTAATTTTTTTAGGCAATGCATATGTATATTATTTTGAATAATGACCTTATATACTGCCGAGGGTCTAGGACAGTAGACCAGATGATGAACGATTTTACAATTGATTTCTTACGACTTGTATTTGGTATGAGAAAGTTTGATCGATTGATGTATGAGAGATACGTTGTAACACCCCATTTTGGAAATGGAAATATCACAGTAATTATGGCGTGTCATCAAAGCATACAAGGTAAAATGTCTAAACATTACTTGACCATATAAAGGAAAATACCGGAATCAGACATCGGTAGTCCAAAAGTAAAGCTCATCACACACAAACATAGTATAGTCAAAGAAAAGGACGAAACAATGTCCAAAGCATAAGTATCATAAAGAAAGGAAATGCATAATGTAAAGAAGGCTAGACAGCTTCCAGTCCATATGCACGTACTCTTAGTGTCTACGAGCGTCCCTGAGTACCTGCCGTTTTGGGAACATAGAAAAGGAAAACGGCTGAGCAATACGCTCAGTGCACGGATGTACAATAAAGCATGAATAGGATAAGCATATAACATAATAACAGCGGAAGAAACTAAGTCCCGAGTAACCTGGTTAAGTCTTAATAAAACTGGTTTATAGTTTGAAAGTCTTATGTTTATCTTATAAAAACTGTTTGTCATATTTTACCATTAGCCAATATAGGTCATGAATATCCACCGTGCATGAATAATTGGAGGGGTGACCTCATCATGCAAATTAGAGGGGCTGCCTCTAATTTAATATACTGGTTTATGGGTAGGAGGGATCAGCTCCTTGTGAAGGATGCAAGGCACACACCACATTCACCATGTAATCCTGAATAAAAACGTGTAACTAGGATGCACCCATACGCCCCACATGATAAATATAAATAAATGGCCAAAAGCTGAAGGGACGCCATGAGCAATCACTCCGCCGTGGTGAAGTCATAACATCAGTGCCTCTAATGTTATGGTTATGGTACCTCCATAACTAGGTGAAACTGGTCATGCATGTATATGGCTATAGGTAATCATATTTAAACATAAGCAATCAAACTCATACTTATACTACGGGAAAACAGTTGGCTGCATACGGGGAAATCCTAATAAGGAAAGAATGTCCATACTGAAAGGACGGGAATCCGTACCTTATGTCCAGTGAACGGGAACGATGAACTGCGAGAATCCTACTTCCGAAACACTAGTGCTACATAAATACGTACATGAAATAAATATCTGCTTACTAACTACATAGCTGGTTTTATGTCATGTCTTAGCTTATTTTATGTGTTCGTACTATATTACACTGTTTAAAGCCTTAAACTGTGTTAAATCTTATATTCTGTTCATTCTGATTAAGTATTTCTGATATTTCATGTGTTATTATACTTACTGTGTAATAATAAGTAACTTTCCAAAAATAGCAGGTTTCCTAAAATAGAAAGTTTCCAAAAATAGAAAGTTTTCAAAAATAGAAAGTTTCCAAAAATAGAAAGTTACCAAAAATAGAAAGTTTCCAAAAATAGAAAGTTTCCAAAAATAGAAAGTTTCCAAAAATAGATTTACTGTTTAAAATAGATAAGTTTCTAAAAATAGAAAGTTTCCATAAATAGATTAGCTGCCATAATTAAATAAGTTTCCATAAATAGATTAGCTGCCTTAAATAAATAAGTTTCAAAAAATAACTGGTTTGCATAAATAAAATAGCTGCCTTATTTATTTAAGTTTCTAAAAATAGAAAGTTTCCATAATTAGAAATAAGCTGGTTAAATAAGCTAAGTAAATAAGCCTAAGTATTTTCATGATTATTTTCTAAGTCATAGGATATATTATATAGTTTAATAATTATTTCATGTAATTTAATTAAACTATAGGTTATAATATTTAATTAAAATATGACATGTTTTTAATTAAATATATTAAATACTTAGGTTAAAATATGTATTATTAAATATTAATAATATAACCTAAGTCATGTTTAATTAATTAATTATATCCATGGTTTTTAAAATAATTAATTAATTATAAGTCTTAATAATATAAATACTTAGGTTAAAATAATTTCATGATTATTAATAATTAGTTAACCTAAGTCATGATATCAAATTAATTACATCATTATTAATTTAATTTTAACATAAGTTCATAACATATAAAAAAACTAACATAACCATAATCCGGATCTAAGCTTAAAAACATAACCCGGACATGAATCAACACCGTACCCCGACCCGAATCGGGGTACCCCTTGCTGCCGTGGGACCCACACGCACCAACCAAGACCAAAAAGGTCTTGGTGGTGGTCGGCTAAAACAAACCGAACCCCCTTGGGGTCGGTTGTACCTTGCGGCCCAAAAACAAACACCCCTTAATCGACCCTCTGATTTAATTAATGATCAAAACATGTTAGATCTATGTTTAATTAATGTGTTTTTTATAAAAAACATCACGTGTTCATAATTAAATAAAAGATTAATTAAAAGAAAAGGTTAAAAAGGTTTTACCGTATTCGTGGATCAAGAGGGTGAAGAACAAACACGAACAATCAATAAATTAACAAGATCAAAGATCAAGAAATCACCTTGTTGGTGATTTGAAGGTGGCGACACACAAAGGAGGAGAAAGAGAGATTTTTAGGTTTTCTTGAAATCTTCTGTAAAAGTGATTTTTGAGTAGTAAAAATCCATTTAACCCCCTCTTAGTAAAATTGGTAATGGGCTTGGCCCATTACCTTGTTTTGGCCGCGGGTAGGGACTCCCCCGTGGGGTCCCGTACCTCGTTTCGTGTCTTGTTATTTAGTATTCATTTATGTTAAATTATGTTCGTGTTTTAAATGTTCTCTTTACGTAAATACCATACACTTATATATTTAATTACGCTCGTATTAAATATATATACGTAATTAATCATAGTTCGTGTTTTAATTACGCTCGTGATTTCGTGATCGTAAGTTCGTGATTAATTATTGCTAAATAATTATTACATGGTCGTGCAAATAAAATACTTATCGTGTTCTAACAGGTACGTAATACGTAAACTCCTAACACGTAATCGTAATCATGCTATATTAGGAAAGTTTTTAACTAGTATGTACGATCCTAAGGGTACTATGCATGGTAAAAGCATGCGGGTTTTACAACTCTTCCCCCCTAAAAGAATAATTCGTCCCTGAATTATAGATAAAGTAAACTGGAAAAGTAGAACATACCCGAATTCAAAATATGAAATGAAAGTATGAAGCCCGGATAGACTCCTCCGTTTCCCAAGTGGCTTCCCGCTCGGTATGATCCCTCCATAGAATTTTGACGAATGGAATCGTCTTCTTTCTCATGACTCGTTCTTGCCTGTCAAGAACTCGTTTGGGTTCTTCTATAAAAGTGAGATCTTCACGTATCTGTTCCAGTGGATACTGAACCATGTGAAGGGGATGATATTGATACCCTCTGAGTAAGGACACATGAAACACATTGTGCACATGCGAAAGCTGTGGAGGTAACGCCAATCGGTAAGATACTTCACCAACTCGTTCAATGATATCAAACGGTCCGATGAAACGAGGACTGAGATTCCCTTTAATCCCGAAGCGTCTAACACCTCGTGCTGGTGAAACCTTAAGGAAGACGTGATCTCCTACATTAAAGTGTAAATCCATACGATGCTTGTCGGCGTAACTCTTTTGACGTGATCGTGCCTCCTGAATCTTCTGCCTAGCTACTACGATCTTCTCGTTTGTCATCTCTATGATTTCTGGTCCTTCGAGTGTTCGCTCGCCAACCTGATCCTAGCAGATTGGGGCGCGACACTTCCTGCCATACAACATCTCAAACAGAGCACACTTGATGCTTGCGTGCCAGCTGTTGTTGTACGCAAACTCCACCAAACAGATGTATTCATCCCAATAACCCGTCCATTCCAGCGCACATGACCTCAACATATCCTCTAATGTCTGAATGGTTCGCTCCGACTGTCCGTCCGTTTAAGGATGAAAAGCCGTGCTAAGCTTAAGTTGTGTACCCCAAGCTTTCTGCAGACTTTTCCAAAAGCGCGAAGTGAATCGAGGATCTCTGTCTGAGACGATGCTGGATGGTGCACCGTGGAGTCTCATGATCTCTCGTTTGCACGTATCTGCGAGTTTACTTACCGGATCTTCCTTGCGGATCGGTAAGAAATGAGCTGATTTGGTAAGTCGATCAACGATAACCCAAATTGCATCGTGCTTCCTTTTGGTAGGCGGAAGACCGGTAACAAAATCCATGGTGATTTTATCCCACTTCCACTCTGGAATATCTAATGGTTGAAGGAGACCGCCAGATTGCTGATGCTCGATCTTAACCTGCTGACAGGTAAGACATTTGGAGACGTAAGTGGCCACATCCTGTTTCATACCACTCCACCAAAAGTACTGCTTGATGTCATGGTACATTTTAGTTGAACCAGGATGTATCGAGAATGGGGAGCTATGAGCTTCTGCTAGCAAAGCTTCCCGGAGTTCTTGGTCGTCAGGAACACAAAGTCTAGTGCCCTGCCATACGATACCATCTGCATCTACTCTGAATTCTGTCTGCTTCTCCAAATTCTGTATTATCGCCCATATTTCTCTGTCATCCTTCTGAGCTTCCTTGATCTTAGATAGTAACTCGGGTTCTACTCTAAGATTAGCCCAGTAACCGTGCTGTCCACGTACCATGATCTCGATGTCTAGTCGCTCCAAGTCTCTTATGATTTCCTCTTCAATTCTAATGCTGTTGATCATTCCGGACTTCCTGCTAAGGGCATCTGCTACTACATTTTCCTTTCCGGGATGATACTGTAGATTAATGTCATAATCCTTCAACAGCTCTAACCATCTCCTCTGCCTTATGTTCAATTCACGCTGAGTGAAGATATACTTCAAGCTCTTTTGGTCCGCGAAAATTTCACATGATTCTCCATATAAGTAGTGTCTCCAAATCTTCAATGCAAACACGACTGCAGCAAGTTCCAGATCGTGCGTGGGGTAATTCTCTTCATAAGGCTTAAGCTGCCGTGAAGCGTACGCGATCACTTTCCCATGTTGCATGAGAACACAGCCAAGTCCCTTCCCCGATGCATCGCTGTAGATTTGAAATCCACCCGTACCAGATGGTAGAGTAAGAATAGGTGCAGATACTAGCTTCTGCTTTAGGTCTTCAAAGTTCTTCTCTCGATCTTCAGTCCAGACGAATTTCTCCCCTTTCCGCATCAGTTTGGTCAATGGTAGTGCTAGGCGGGAAAAGTTCTCCACGAACCTACGGTAATAGCCAGCTAAGCCTAAGAAACTGCGGACTTCCGTCGCTGATGTCGGCCTCGGCCACTTAGTAATGGCCTCAACCTTTGCTGGATCCATAGTGATTCCTTCTGCTGACACAATGTGACCTAAGAATGCTACCTTTTTCTAACCAGAACTCACACTTGGAGAATTTAGCATACAGCTGCTTCTGGCGAAGAATCTGTAGTACTGTACGAAGATGGTCTTCGTGTTCCTCCTTGGACTTTGAGAAAATCAGGATGTCATCGATGAAAACAATGACGAACTTGTCCAGAAATTCATGGAAGATTCTGTTCATCAGATCCATGAACACCGCTGGAGCATTTGTCAGGCCAAATGGCATAACTACAAACTCGTAGTGGCCATAACGAGTACGAAAGGCAGTCTTAGCAATATCCTGCTCCTTGACTCATAACTGGTGATAGCCTGACCTAAGATCGATCTTGGAGAAGTGTTTGGCCCCATGGAGTTGGTCAAACAGATCGTCAATGTGTGGCAGTGGATAACTATTCCGAATGGTAATCTTGTTGAGCTCGCGATAGTCTATGCAAAGACGCATACTGCCGTCCTTCTTCTTAACAAACAAGACCGGTGCGCCCCATGGAGATGCGCTCGGTCGAATGAAACCTCGTTCAAGAAGTTCTTGCAGTTGATCCTTTAGCTCCTTCAGCTCTATGGGAGCCATGCGATAAGGAGCCTTGGAGATTGGTTCAGCTCCTGGAACTAGTTCGATACTGAATTCCACTTCTCGTGCAGGTGGTATGCCTGGAAGTTCTGCTGGAAATACATCTTGGAATTCCGACACTATGGGTTGATCCTGAATCGATGTAGATTCAGCATCCATGTCGTGAACCGTAGCTAGATAACCCTCGCAGCCATGTGACAGTAGTGCACGCGCTTGCAGGGTGGATATGACTTGTACAGACCGTCCGGGTATGAACCCGTTATGAATGTACTCTGGTGTATTGACATCACCGAAGATATCTCGATATGAATGGCAGTCTATGGTAGCATGATATTTGGATAGCCAATCCATGCCCAAAATCATGTCGAAGTCATTCATGTCCAGTGGAAGTGCGTCGACAGGTCGAACCTTATCATCAAATTCTAGGGGAAGACTCTTGTATACATGGGTGATTAATATAGAGTCCCTCAAAGGCGTAGAAATTGTAAGTCTATTTTCTAGTGGCAAGGGAGGCAACCTAATGTTCTTAGCATAAGCAGTAGAAATAACCGAGTGAGTAGCACCCGTATCGAAAAGAACACATGTAGCGCGACCATACATATACAAGATTCCAGTGATGGTACCTGTAGAATTGTTGGCCTGGTCTCGAGATGTCGTGTAGACACGCCCGGCAGTAGGAGGCGGCTTGGTATCAGCATGTCCCGATGTACCCTCCATCTCGCCCTTACGGTAATCCTTCATAATATGGCCAGGAAGACCACACTTAAAGCACGCATCATTATTACGGCGACATGGTCCTGGGTGCCTACGGTGGCAAGTAGAGCAAAGAGGATGAGTGTATCCTCCAGCAGGTGCTCTGGCTGGCTGAGGACCTGATAAAAACATTTCACATAAGACATGATAGTTGGGTACAAAGGACAAAGCGGATAATCGTAGGATTGAATACCAGTGATAGCTAGACGGCTAGGCTGCGAACCTCTCTGGTTCTGGTCCCTACCGTTTCGATGGTTCCTGGTAGAAGTTTGCTTAAAGTGTCAGAATATGAGTCATAACATAAAACATAAGGAATTTCGTAAGTATTAGGACCTGCTGTTGCTGGATTGCCCAGCGTTGTTACGGTAATTGTCATTACCGCCACGCCTATCCGTAGCAGATCGGTCATTAGTCTGACCGTTTCCCTTGGGCTGATGAGGCTGTTGCTGAGTAGCCGGCTGAGACCGGTCCCCAGTTTTCTGCTTGGAAGATACATTTAAAGAGATGAATAATTGACATATGGAAAGTATACGGATTGATCACCGCTTGAATACGAAGGTTTTACCTCTTGTCGGGTCTTTCAGCTTCCCCGAACTCATCCCTCTCCTGCAGCATCTCCAGTTTCCGTGCTGCATCGGCCACTTGTGCTACAGTATTGAACATAGCACACACCAGATTGTTCGCGACCGATGTGCGAAGAGCCCATCTGAAGTGATGTGCCTGCTCTTCCGGAGTACCTGCTGCCGCACCAAGGAAACCAGCCAAACGAAGAAAGCGCTGCATAAATTCATTGCTATTCTCCCCAGCTCTCTAACGGATCCTATGGTACTCTCTCTTGAGCTTGTCATGCTCCGCCTTGGGAAAGAACTGCTCCATCACCCTTTCCTTGAACAGAGCCCAAGTCAAACCAGCAACCCACTCATCACCACCTTCAGATTGCATCAAAGCTAACCACCAGTTGAGTACATCGCCTTCGAACCGATAGCATGCCAACCTCGCCTTGTATGCGGGGTCACAGCCCATAGCGTTGAAAATCTTCTCGATGTGAGCCAACCAGCTTTCAGCATCGCTGGGGCTATCTGTCTTCTCAAAAGCTTGAGGGCGAAGCTTGTTGAATCTCTCCAGCCATACTGCTAATGTCACTGGAGGAGGAGGAGGAGGTGGCTGATTGTGTTGCTGCTGATTGTTGGCAGCTTGAACTTCAGCCCAGATGTCATTCCTCAGTTGAGGAAGCAAGGCTTGCAAGGCAGCCTGAATTACAGCATTGAGCTGCTCCTTTTCGCGTGTGAGAACCATCTGACAGTATAACATAAAACATATGATTAAACAGTTCAAAACATAAATATAAAATATATACATGAAAAAAAATTATACTTAAAATTTCACGAGAAAAATTTTATGCAAGAAAATTTTTGTATGAATGCATGATGCAGTTTTATGAAAACTTTGGATGCTCGAGAGTGAACGCCTCTGGTCAGTTCACCCAAAACAAAAGATATATCGAGGGGACGCCTATGGGTCGGTCCCAAATCTAAAAGTTTCGATAAAACACATGCGACTAAATAGGGCCAGTCCTGTACCAACCATTACTTAGTCAAAAACCCTGTAACAATGACATATATGTATGCTTAAAAATGATGAATGCATGAAAACAACTGTCAGTTCTAGGAAGACCATAGTGACTACCCACTAATCACAGGTCATATTTGAGAGCCTACAGGTCGAAGCCTTGGCCCTGATACCATAATTGTAACACCCCATTTTGGAAATGGAAATATCACAGTAATTATGGCGTGTCATCAAAGCATACAAGGTAAAATGTCTAAACATTACTTGACCATATAAAGGAAAATACCGGAATCAAACATCGGTAGTCCAAAAGTAAAGCTCATCACACACAAACATAGTATAGTCAAGGAAAAAGACGAAACAATGTCCAAAGCATAAGTATCATAAAGAAAGGAAATGCATAATGTAAAGAAGGCTAGACAGCTTCCAGTCCATATGCACGTACTCTTAGTGTCTACCAGCGTCCCTGAGTACCTGTCGTTTTGGGAACATAGAAAAGGAAAACGGCTGAGCAATACGCTCAGTGCACGGATGTACAATAAAGCATGAATAGGATAAGCATATAACATAATAACAACGGAAGAAACTAAGTCCCGAGTAACCTGGTTAAGTCTTAATAAAACTGGTTTATAGTTTGAAAGTCTTATGTTTATCTTATAAAAACTGTTTGTCATATTTTACCATTAGCCAATATAGGTCATGAATATCCACCGTGCATGAATAATTGGAGGGGTGACCTCATCATGCAAATTAGAGGGGCTGCCTCTAATTTAATATACTGGTTTATGGGTAGGAGGGATCAGCTCCTTGTGAAGGATGCAAGGCACACACCACATTCACCATGTAATCCTGAATAAAAACGTGTAACTAGGATGCACCCATACGCCCCACATGATAAATATAAATAAATGGCCAAAAGCTGAAGGGACGCCACGAGCAATCACTCCGCCGTGGTGAAGTCATAACATCAGTGCCTCTAATGTTATGGTTATGGTACCTCCATAACTAGGTGAAACTGGTCATTCATGTATATGGCTATAGGTAATCATATTTAAACATAAGCAATCAAACTCATACTTATACTACGGGAAAACAGTTGGCTGCATACGGGGAAATCCTAATAAGGAAAGAATGTCCATACTGAAAGGACGGGAATCCGTACCTTATGTCCAGTGAACGGGAACGATGAACTGCGAGAATCCTACTTCCGAAACACTAGTGCTACATAAATACGTACATGAAATAAGTATCTGCTTACTAACTACATAGCTGGTTTTATGTCATGTCTTAGCTTATTTTATGTGTTCTTACTATATTACACTGTTTAAAGCTTTAAACTGTGTTAAATCTTATATTCTGTTCATTCTGATTAAGTATTTCTGATATTTCATGTGTTATTATACTTACTGTGTAATAATAAGTAACTTTCCAAAAATAGCAGGTTTCCTAAAATAGAAAGTTTCCAAAAATAGAAAGTTTCCAAAAATAGAAAGTTTCCAAAAATAGAAAGTTACCAAAATAAAAAGTTTCCAAAATTAGAAAGTTTCCAAAAATGGAAAGTTTCCAAAAATAGAAAGTTTCCGAAAATAGATTTACTGCTTAAAATAGATACGTTTCTAAAAATAGAAAGTTTCCATAAATAGATTAGCTGCCTTAATTAAATAACTTTCCATAAAGAGATTAGCTGCCTTAAATAAATAAGTTTCTAAAAATAACTGGTTTGCATAAATAAAATAGCTGCCTTATTTAATTAAGTTTCTAAAAATAGAAAGTTTCCATAATTAGAAATAAGCTGGTTAAATAAGCTAAGTAAATAAGCCTAAGTATTTTCATGATTATTTTCTAAGTCATATGATATATTATATAGTTTAATAATTATTTCATGTAATTTAATTAAATTATAGGTTATAATATTTAACTAAAGTATGACATGTTTTTAATTAAATATATTAAATACTTAGGTTAAAATATGTATTATTAAATATTAATAATATAACCTAAGTCATGTTTAATTAATTAATTATATCCATGGTTTTTAAAATAATTAATTAATTATAAGTCTTAATAATATAAATACTTAAGTTAAAATAATTTCATGATTATTAATAATTAGTTAACCTAAGTCATGATATCAAATTAATTACATCATTATTAATTTAATTTTAACATAAGTTCATAACATATAAAAAAAACTAACATAACCATAATCCGGATATAAGCTTAAAAACATAACCCGGACATGAATCAACACCGTACCCCAACCCGAATCGGGGTACCCCTTGCTGCCGTGGGACCCACACGCACCAACCAAGACCAAAAAGGTCTTGGTGGTGGTCGGCTAAAACAAACCGAACCCCCTTGGGGTCGGTTGTACCTTGCGGCCCAAAAACAAACACCCCTTAATCGACCCTCTGATTTAATTAATGATCAAAACATGTTAGATCTATGTTTAATTAATGTGTTTTTATAAAAAACATCACGTGTTCATAATTAAGTAAAAGATTAATTAAAATAAAAGGTTAAAAAGGTTTTACCGTATTCGTGGATCAAGAGGGTGAAGAACAAACACGAACAATCAATAAATTAACAAGATCAAAGATCAATAAATCACCTTGTCGGTGATTTGAAGGTGGCGGTACACAAAGGAGGAGAAAGAGAGATTTTTAGGTTTTCTTGAAATCTTCCGTAAAAGTGATTTTTGAGTAGTAAAAATCCATTTAACCCCCTCTTAGTAAAATTGGTAATGGGTTTGGCCCATTACCTTGTTTTGGCCGCGGGTAGGGACTCCCCCGTGGGGTTCCCGTACCTCGTTTCGTGTCTTGTTATTTAGTATTCGTTTATGTTAAATTATGTTCGTGTTTTAAATGTTCTCTTTACGTAAATACCATACTCTTATATATTTAATTACGCTCGTATTAAATATATATACGTAATTAATCATAGTTCGTGTTTTAATTACGCTCGTGATTTCGTGATCGTAAGTTCGTGATTAATTATTGCTAAATAATTATTACATGGTCGTGAAAATAAAATACTTATCGTGTTCTAACACGTACGTAATACGTAAACTCCTAACACGTAATCGTAATCATGCTATATTAGGAAAGTTTTTAACTAGTGCGTACGATCCTAAGGGTACTATGTATGGTAAAAGCATGCGGGTTTTACATACGTGGTTGAAACTCGTGTGCTTAGGAGGTTGATGTGAATGAAAAGTTGTTTTAAAGGTTGTATTTGTTATGTGGAGATTGGAGTTTTTTTTGGACTTAGAAGATGGATGAGATTGCTAGTCTTAGGTCGATTATGATGAATTTGAGTGCTTGAATTGAAAGGTTTAAAGAGAAGTAGGTAAGGTTTGAGAGGAAGAGTGAGTGGGAGTCTCATGTGAGATCAATTTTGAGTCAAGCTTAGAAGTTTAGGAATGTTGAAAGTCGTACTGAGACTTGCTTTGTGATTAATCTGCCAGGTAGGGGTAAGTATTTGAATTTTGAGAGTGAGCTGCCATCATGTTAGGGATTCGACTTTGAAGTGCAAAACGGGAAACAGACGAGTGTGATGAAGCTGACAACAATGATAAGGAGGACGAGGAGCCGGTGTCTAAGGAAATAATCACGTAATAGATTTCTTTGTATCTTATTTTCTTTTTGTGATCGAACTTATTTAAACCCTTGTGTCGTAGCATTGAGATGGAACTTATTATCTTTTAAGTGTGTTCGGTAAATGATTGTAGTGACATACATTGCCACTGTCTTGTTGAATCCTCGACGCAATCTAAGTTACCCCCACGATCTATGATGTGTCTTTATTAAGTCTTTGATTTTTGGTTGATAAACCATTGTAGCTTGTGTTGTTCATGCATGTAGTATCCATGAGATGTCCTGATAAAGAAATCCTTCTTTTATCTTGACGTGTATACTTATCATGTTTCTTTCTTCTGTGATGATAGAAGAAGGAATAGGGGTGATAGGTGATAGGTGTGAAAACACCCATCCTTTTACCACTTAATTCTGGCTAAAGCGAGACCAAAACGCGTATTTAATATCATTTGTTTGGAATTATGCGTGGTTTTTATGTTTATTGTGTTTTCAGAGCCAACCGGATAGATAATGGAGAAAACATGGGATTGCACGGGTTTTATCAAGGAAAAAGACTAAAGACGAAGTCTATTGTCCAAGAGATGCAAAAGATTTGAAGTCAATGGGCCTATTTGAAGATTTATCGAAGAAAAGGACCAAAGATGGAAGATTTGCACATGTCGAAGAAACTCAAGTCTATTAAACGAAGAAATTAAAAGACGAGTTGAATTTAATCGACGACAAATCCCGAATCAGAATCGAAAACGTCAACTTTTCTGAAGAGACGAGAAGACAAGAAGAAAGGGAGAAAGCCCACTCACCAACCAACCACTCAGCCTATATAAATGGATCACCCTCACAAAATTTGGATCTAGTCTGAGTTTCAGTTTCATTTTTCTCCTAGTTCGGAGGAAACCATCTCCCTTAAGGAGTGGTTTTCATCTCTTTGATTTCTTCTTTTAATCTTGTAAGTTTGATCCTTTCCTTTTGTTACTGAATCTTAATCATCAATACAAGTGTTCCTTTAATCTTTTCATTCATCTTGTTCTTCATCATCTTTTTATTGCAAGTTCTTAAGTTCTTATTTAATTGGTTTGATCTTCAAAAGTTGTTGAATTTGTATTTTTATTGTTGGGATTTGTTGTTTATGGTTATTATATGATTATAGGCTAGTTTGGTTGAAACGTTTTAGTTCATTTGATTCGATTTGGTTAAAAAGTCGCGTTCCCCTATTCTTTTTGCTGCTACTAATCATCATCCCCAGATATTCCGTATTGTCACTTTTCCTTTTTCACTATTCAGAATGTTATAGATATTCCGAATAGCTTATTTACTTTTCCACTATTCGGAATTCTTCAGATATTCCGAGTAACCCATTTTTGTTTTCCTTTATTCGGAATTTTCAGTTATTCCGTATAATATTTTTATTCCGAGTAGGATTTTTCTTTATATTCCGGATAACTTTAGTATTCCGCATAAGCTTGATTTTCCGCATGGTCATATTTATTCCGCATGGGCACAATATTCCGGATAGCCCAAATTATTCCGAGTAAGCTGTTATTCCGCATAAGGGTTGTTATTCCGCATAGACAAAGATATTCTTAGTAAGATTATTATTCCGCATAGGTAATTGTTCTGAATGGTCTGATTATTCCGAATAGGACTTTATTCTGAATAGCTTCAATATTTCGAATAGCTCTTGTCTTCAGTAAGATTATTTTTCTATTTTATCATTTAATCTTTTATATTTACTGCAAGTTTAATTTCATTATTTCATTTATTTATCTTTTCAATAGAATAGAAAACCAAACCCACTTTTTGTCACCAAGAACAAATCATTCCATAGAGCTGTAATCAATTCGAGGAGATACCGAGAACATAATCTAGACCCCATACAAAATCCGTGTATCGGTGGTCACTTTGGTCCCAACTACACCGCCAAAAAAGTGTTTGACTCGGGATTTTATTGGCCCACCATCTATCGTGATGCTCACGAGATGGTTAAACGATGTGATGCTTGCCAAAAACAAGGCAAGATCACACATAAAGATGAGATGCCTCAAAATTTCATACAAGAATGTGAAATCTTTGATGTTTGGGGTATCGACTTTATGGGGCCATTCCCTTCCTCTAAAGGAAACAAATACATCCTTGTAGCCGTTGACTACGTTTCAAAGTGGGTTGAAGCCAAAGCTTTCCCTACTAATGATGCAAGGGTGGTTTGTAACTTTTTGAAATCGCTGTTCGCTAGATTCGGCGTTCCTCGTGCTATTATCAGTGACCGCGGGACTCATTTTTGCAACGATCAATTTGCAAGAGTCATGGCTAAGTATGGTGTCAATCACCGTCTTTCCACCGCCTATCATCTCCAAACCAATGGGCAAGCCGAGATATCCGACCGTGGATTGAAGCGAATTTTGGAGCGTACCGTGGGAGAGCATCGTGCCGCGTGGTCCGATAAGTTAGATGATGCTCTGTGGGCTTTCCGTACTGCTTATAAAACCCCGATCGGTTGTACACCTTATCGTCTTATGTACGGGAAAGCATGCCACATTCCCATCGAGCTGGAACATAAGGCGCACTGGGCCTTGAAGTGGGCTAACCTCGACATCAACAAAGCCGGTGATCATCGCAAGATTCAACTCAACAAGCTCAACGAACTGAGGAATAAAGCTTATGAAAACTCGCTGATCTACAAGGAGAAGACGAAGATCCTTCATGACACAAAAATCAAGAACCGAGAGTTCCACGTTGGTGATCAAGTATTACTTTTTAACTCTCGGTTGAAGATCTTCTCTGGCAAGTTGAAGAGCCGCTGGTCTGGTCCATTCACCATCGCCAAAGTCTTTCCATATGGGACCACTGAGCTTTCTCAGCCAAATGGGCCCAATTTCAAGGTGAATGGCCAGCGTCTGAAGCTGTACTTTGGTGAGGACATCTCTCATGAGATGATTCCATCCCTCACCACGTTCCCCATGAACTAATTTTGGGTCGAGTCAGGCTCGTGACTCGGTTATCAAAAACAAGCGCTCCTCGGGAGGCAGCCCGTGTATCTATCCTTTTATGTTTTTACCTCCTTAGTGTAGGGGGACCTGTATAGGTGTTTGTCTTTGTGTGGTGATGTGATTACTGGGATGAATGCACTCTTAGAACCTTTGAAGAACCATGCTCCCGTGTTATCCAAAATCCGGTTCTATCTCTCAACTATCGTGATTCAATTTTCTTCATACTCACATTTGAAAATGATCACTTTAGTCGTCTCTTCCTTAACTTGAGTTAACCAACGTGCACAATGTCATAAGTGTAGGGGAGATTTTCCCACATGCTTAAACATTGAGGACAATGTTTATCTTAAGTGTAGGGGGGACTTCTATCGAAGTTTTAAGTGGACTTTTCCATTAAAATGCCTTCATTTAACCGGAAAATCATCTTTTTCAGCATTTTTAAAATTTTTAATTAACTTTGGCCATTTAGTCGTAATTTTTAAATTTTTATCATTGCTTTCATATGTATATATCCCACAATAAAGTCAAAAATATTAAAGTGGTGTAGCTAGTTTAGAAGTCTTTGACATATTAGGCCCGTTGTGATTATTTTGACTCAACCCGAATAGACTTATTCAAGTTTATTCTAGCTAGTATCCTTAACCATGTAGACCTTAATTGGTTTATTAGGCTAAGCATCCACGAGTCTCATTACTTAAGATTTTAAATTATGGAGAACGAGAAATGATAGAGTCAATTATAAGTCGGTATTCTTGCACAAGCTCACTTGGTGTAATTATTTGCCTATTCTCCCATCACTTGCTAATAAATTATCTGCAATAAGTGAGGTCGTACGATTTGAAAAGTTACTTAGCTTCTAGCCCAAGATCGTTTAAAAGTTGCTCGGTAATGATAAGAGTTCATAGCCAAGGCATAACTTATGAAGCGGGACGCGAAGATTGGCGAGTCCGAAAAGGCCCTAACAAGGCATGAGGATTCCATTTTATTGCTGAAGATCCAAAGTGATGTGAAAAGCATTATTCCCAAAATCAATATGAAGGATCAAGACTCACGACGAAAAGCAATCAAATCCCATAAAGATCATGGAGAAGTCTATCCGAAAAGACCCTAACAAGGTATGAGGATAAATAGATCCAAGTCCGAAAAGGAGGCGGATCGTTGTATCTCAAAATACCAATTAGAGATTGAAGAAATAATCATGAAGTCGTGGTCAACAAAGTTGGAGTACCCCTCAAAAGTCTCCAAGTGAAGAGACTCTATTACGATGAGAAGACCATTATCTCAAGAACGTCTCTCAAGATATGAAGTATGAAGTACATGCCAAATATCGGCCTGAGAAAGGTCTCAAATCGTGAACCGAGTTATGCCAAGATATGAACTTTTTGATATCCCGAGAAGCAGTTTTAAGAGATTTTGTCCTTTAGCTAACTATTGATCAAATCGTCCTACTTTGCTTTCAGCCTAAATAAACTATCGAAATAAGTCCAAAAATGCATCTTCATGGTCATTCTAAGACAAAAATAAAATATAAGAGATACACCTAGGAATAAGGGAGTTTAAGCATTTAATTAAGCTATGTGTGTAAGTGTTTGATATGCTAACTTATAATAACAATGATCTCGTTTTTTAAGAATAGTTTGGGGAACGTGAAACTTGAGGATGATAAATCTTCGCAGCACCAAAGCCCTAATGTAAGTCCTTGATCTTTTTGCAAGTTATGTCTACCCTTTTGTTTACTTTAAAGTTTTGATTTCTCTTAGTATTTAAATTTTTGTTTAGTAGTATGTTAATAAGGCCAAGGTTGATTGATTACGAGAAAAGTGTAAATTTGCTTTATCACTAAGCATTGCATGAGGGCATGGCAATGGTTAAGTGCAGGGGATTTGATAGGTGTGAAAACACCCATCCTTTTACCACTTAATTCTGGCTAAAACGAGACCAAAACGCGTATTTAATATCATTTGTTTGGAATTATGCGTGGTTTTTGTGTTTATTGTGTTTTCAGAGCCAACCGGATAGATAATGGAGAAAACATGGGATTGCACGGGTTTTATCAAGGAAAAAGACTAAAGACGAAGTCTATTGTCCAAGAGATGCAAAAGATTTGAAGTCAATGGGCCTATTTGAAGATTTATCGAAGAAAAGGACCAAAGATGGATGATTTTCACACGTCGAAGAAACTCAAGTCTATTAAACGAAGAAATTAAAAGACGAGTTGAATATAATCGACGACAAATCCCGAATCAGAATCGAAAACGTCAACTTTTCTGAAAAGACGAGAAGACAAGAAGAAAGGGAGAAAGCCCACTCACCAACCAACCACTCAGCCTATATAAAGGGATCACCCTTACAAAATTTGGATCTAGTCTGAGTTTCAGTTTCATTTTTCTCCTAGTTCGGAGGAAACCATCTCCCTTAAGGAGTGGTTTTCATCTCTTTGATTTCTTCTTTTAATCTTGTAAGTTTGATCCTTTCCTTTTGTTACTGAATCTTAATCATCAATACAAGTTTTCCTTTAATCTTTTCATTCATCTTGTTCTTCATCATAGTTTTATTGCAAGTTCTTAAGTTCTTATTTAATTGGTTTGATCTTCAAAAGTTGTTGAATTTGTATTTTTATTGTTGGGATTTGTTGTTTATGGTTATTATATGATTATAGGCTAGTTTGGTTGAAACGTTTTAGTTCATTTGATTCGATTTGGTTAAAAAGTCGCGTTCCCCTATTCTTTTTGCTGCTACTGATCTTCATCCCCAGATATTCCGTATTGTCACTTTTCCTTTTTCACTATTCGGAATGTTATAGATATTCCGAATAGCTTATTTACTTTTCCACTATTCGGAATTCTTCAGATATTCCGAGTAACCCATTTTTGTTTTCCTTTATTCGGAATTTTCAGTTATTCCGTATAATATTTTTATTCCGAGTAGGATTTTTCTTTATATTCCGGATAACTCTAGTATTCCGCATAAGCTTGATTTTCCGCATGGTCATATTTATTCCGCATGGGCACAATATTCCGGATAGCCCAAATTATTCCGAGTAAGCTGTTATTCCGCATAAGGGTTGTTATTCCGCATAGACAAAGATATTCTTAGTAAGATTATTATTCCGCATAGGTAATTGTTCCGAATGGTCTGATTATTCCGAATAGGACTTCATTCCGAATAGCTTCAATATTCCGAATAGCTCTTGTCTTCAGTAAGATTATTTTTCTGTTTTATCATTTAATCTTTTATATTTACTGCAAGTTTAATTTCATTATTTCATTTATTTATCTTTTCAATAGAATAGAAAACCAAACCCACTTTTTGTCACCAAGAACAAATCATTCCACTTAGAGCTGTAATCAATTCGAGGAGATACCGAGAACATAATCTAGACCCCATACAAAATCCGTGTATCAATAGGTGTGTAAACACCCATCCTTTTTACCACTTAATTACAATAATAACCGGACCAAAACGTGTATTTTATGTCATTTATGTCGGAATTATGTGTGGTTTGTGTTTTTGTTGTGATTTAGGACGAAAAGGTGAAAAGTGGAGAAAACACGGGCATTCACGGGCTTTTATTGAAGAAAAAGATGAAAAGACGAAGTCAAGAAGTCAAGAGTGCAAAAAGAACGGAAGTCCAAGACCAATTCTAAAGATTTGTCGAAGAAAAAGTCAAAAGGCGGAAGTTCACTAAAAGCCGAGGAACTCAAGTCTATTTTATTGAAGAATTAAAAAACGAGTTCAAAAGAAATTCCAAGCCACAAGTCATTAGAGTCCAAGCTTAAAGAAGATTAGAAGAATAAAGGACTAATGGTGCAATTAATGAAGATTAAAGGCTTAAGGACCTAATGACGCAATTAAGGAGAAATGAAGGAGGGGAGGAAGCTTCGTAATCCTCCCCTATATATAGATTAGTCTTAATCACTTTTTATTTTGTTGGCTAATCGTGACAATTAGTTCTTCCACTTTTAATTACCTTGTCATTTAAATACTTGTCAAATTTAAATTCCTGTCTTGCACCTTAATTACCATTTAATTTCAAGTAAGTTTTTCTTTTAATTCTTGTTAATCTTATTCTACCTTTCTTAATCTTTGATTCTTATTGTTTATGTTCTTATTTTTCTTATTTTGATCAAGTGGTTTTGATTATTTTGATTAGTTTTGTGAGTTTGATTGTTTTGGATTGATTGTTTATGATTAATAGATGTTAATTTGTTTGTTTGATTTAATCTTGTGGTTGATTTAGCTTTGTTTTGATTAAATTCGTGCATATATTTGTCCCTTGTTCTTCGGAAAGTTTGTTTCTGAGTTTGTAGGTTCTGATCTTCCCAGGAATATTCCGAGTAAAGAAGTAAAAGGGTGGTCTATTCGGAATATTAAATATTCCGAATAGAAAGACTTATTCCGAATAGTGTAGTATTCCGAATAGGAGTTAATATTCCGCACAGGAGTATTATTCCGGATAGGAGGATATTCCGAATAGGTGACAATATTCAGAATAGGCCAAATATTCCGAGTAGGCACTTTATTCCGGATAGTCAAGATTATTCCGAATAGGCACTTTATTCCGGATAGGGCTATTATTCCGAGTAAGGGAAATATTCCGGATAGACTCAGTATTCCGCATAAGGATCTTTATTCCGAATAGGGGTGATTACTCCGAATAGGGTCTAGTTATTCCGCATGGTGGTTTATTCCGCATAGGAATTATTCCGTGTTGCCATTATTCCGAATAGGCTGCATTGTTCCGAATAGAGGGTTTTATTCCGGATAGGTGACATATTCTCAGTAAGCTTAATATTCCGAATAGGGTTTATTCTGGATAGGGGTAATTTTCAGTTTCTTTCATTTTAGTCTTTAATTTTCTTAATTTCGAGCTTTAATTTTCCCGCCTTTTTACTTAGTCGCACTTTAAGTTTATTTGCCTTAGAATTATTTTAGCCTTGCCTTAGTTTAAGTTTTAGTTTTAGTTGCGTTTTAAGTTTACCTTAGTTAGATTTGAGTTTGAGTTATTTAATTTTAGTGCCCTTTAATTTCCGTCTCGCTTTTCAATACTTGCACAATTGACTTTTAATTAGATTTAGATTTACTTTTCAGCCATTTACTTTAATTGTTCTGCACTTTTACTTTAATATACTACAATGACACACTTTTGTTTCACCAAAGAACGACTGAGTCACACATAGAACCTAAATCAATTCGATTAGACATACTTAAACGAATCTTTTTAACCTGAGTAAAATCGAGTTATTAAATGGCGCCGCTGCCGGCTTTTTTCGTAAAGATTTACGGTTTTCTGTGAAAGACGCGTTGCTTTTTGGGATCCGTTCACTTGTGAGCGTTATTTTTCTTGCACAAAAAAATTCAAAAAATCATAAAAATTAAAAATTGTTAAAAATCCATAAAAATTAAGAATTTAAAAAATCCAAAAAGATTTTATCTTTATTGTGTATATATATTGTCTTTGTGTTTGGTTTCTTTTTCTTTTGCATTTTCAGGTGTATGCGTACTAGATCTTCTAATTATCAAGAGCCCGAGACTCAAGAAGATTTAAGTATGTCAGGTGTCAACAACAATAATCCACCGCACCTCAACAATAACAAAAATGTTCTTCCACAGCCCGATCTTCGGACAATGGAGGAACTTTGTCAACCTACCATGTTTGGACGAGGAGGACCGATTGCGCCGATGCAAATCAACGCTCCTGAATTTTCGTTGAAGCACCACATGATTCAGCAAGTGCAAACTAACCCATTCTGTGGATTGCCTGATGATGATGCCAACAAACACCTCGACAAGTTCATTACAATCACCCAAAGCATGAAGTTGCCTGGTGCCACAATGGATGTTCTTCACCTACAACTCTTCCCACATACTTTATCGCATCATGCCGAGAAATGGTTTGATCGTCTCCTGAAGAATTCTATTCACACTTTGGATGACATGACTCAACGCTTTTTATCACGCTACTTTCCACCATCCATGGTCACGAGCCTTCGCAATCAAATCAGCGGTTTCATGCAAGACCCTGATTAATCTCTTTTTGATGCTTGGGAAAGATATAATGTCTTGATTGATCGTTGTCCAAACCACAACATGCTCCCTGTGACCTTAATTGATACTTTCTACAACGGATTGACTTTTCGAGATCGTGATACGATTAATGCAGCCGCCGGTGGCACATTCATGAAAAGGAGACCCGAGGAGTGTAGAGAGCTTATTGAGAACATGACTACTCATCATAAAAACTGGGATTCCTCTGCTTCTTCAAGAAACAACCCGAGAGTCACTGTTTCTTCTACTTCAGCAAACCCTGAGATGACCGAACTCACCCGCATGATGACTGAAATGAGCAAAAGTATCACGCTTCTCGCTTTAAACCAACAACAACAACAAGTTAAAGCGGTTACTAACCCTTGTGAAACATGTGGCGGTCCTCACTCATACACCAATTGTCCTTCGACACAAGGAAATCCAGAAAATGTGTATGCAGCTTATGGTAATTATTCACCGGAAAATTACCAAGCTCGACCTCAAGGGGATAGAAATTTGCTTAGCTACCGATCCAACAATTACCTTTCACCCGGTTTTTCTCCTCAAAACCAAAACCCCGCCAACAACTACAATAGAAGCAACCAAATCCCACCAAGAGCTTCTAATCCTTATCACCCACCCGCCCAACAAACCCCACCCATTAACCCCGATGTTGAAGCCATCATGAGAACCCAAGGTGAGCAAATCAAGAATCTGCAGAGCCAAATTATCAATCTTAAAGGAGATATTACCAAGAAAGGGAATGAGATTAGATCCGAGCTTCGAGATAATATTCAATCCTCCTTCAGCAATCAAACAAATGATTTAAAGAATATGCTTGCTAGTTTCTTGCCCGTAGCTCAACCTTCTACTTCAAGTTCTCTACCTTCAAACACCGTCACCAATCCGCGAGCAAATGTGAGTGCTATTACTACTCGTAGTGGAATTACCATTGTCGATCCACCAATCCCGCCCCCATCATCTACACTTCCTCCACCACCATTTATCCCTACTCCTCCTACACCTAGTATTAGTGCACCATTACCGTCTCCGCCTCGCCATGACGATGTCTCTAGGAAGGACCCTTCAACATCTCAACCTTTACCTACTACACCTGCACCTTCACCACCCAAACCCAATATCCCTAATCCTTCTCGCTTGGGCAAGAACAAAATGCTAACCAAGGAGGACTCTCAAGTGACGAGCTATATCAAGATGATTTCTCAAATGAACTTCAACATTAGCTTTCTTGAGGCACTTGTCCACATGCCTAAATTTGTCAAAGCATTTAAGGAATTGCTTAACAAGAAAGAGAAGTTGCTTGAACTCGCCAACACACGCTTAAATGAAAACTGCTCTGCAGTTATTCTTAAAGAACTTCCAAAAAAGCTTAGAGATCCCGGTCGTTTTGTGTTGCCTTGCGTGTTCAACAAAACTGAAGAATTTACTGCCCTTGCTGATCTCGGGGCTAGTATTAATCTTATGCCTTTGAGTGTTTGGAAAACACTATCATTACCCGACCTTACTCCAACAAAGATGACTCTTGAACTTGCAAATCGCACTCTCGCTTACCCCGTTGGTATTGCCGAAGACGTGTTCATTAAAGTTGGCACATTTACTTTCCCGGTCGATTTTGTCGTTGTCGATTATGAAATGGACCCTCGTATTCCTTTAATACTTGGTAGGCCATTCTTGAGAACCGGACGAGCTTTAGTTGATGTGGCCGAAGGTGATTTAATCTTAAGAGTCGGGGATGATGCACAAGTTTTCAAAATGGGGAAGCTTACAAGTACAACCTTTGGAGGACGAGAATCAGTGAATATGATTAATGTGCATGATGACTTTGTTGTCTACAACAATCCTCTATTCGATTCTTCCATCGATAATCCACTTTTTCAAGATGATGTGGATGATTCTCTATTCAATTTAGAACCTTCTCCCATTTATGATTCTCTACCGATCTTCGATGCTTATGATGATGATGATTCTAGCTCAGATTCGGATGATTATGATGACCTTACTTCTGAGTATCCCGACCTGCCCACATATGATGATTTTGATGAGGCTGATACTCTTTCGAGCGATTTTTCACATGATGAAGATCCTCCGCCATCACTCGATCCTACTTTGGACGATTACTCATTTGAGGAAGATTTCTCTATGTTTCTCAACACTTACTTCCCTCATGAGAGTGATGCACCTCCTTTGGACTTTGAAGATTATCGTCTTGATCATACTTTGGATTTGAAGAACATTCTTTCAAAGGAGAAGAAACCGGTCGACACCAATATCCGAAGCACGTATGAGTTAACACCTCTTTGTCCAGCTTCTGAGGACGAGGTTGTGCTTCTTCGCGGATCTTCTTCACACTCTGCTGAGCCTGAGTGCTATTTTCCCCTAAAGGAAAAGGTGTTCGACCCCGGTATTGAAATCTTTAAGCCATCTCAGTATCCACCTGATGAAATAAAAGGAAATATCTTTGGAACTTATGGAAATCTGCTTGCACCACTTCACCCTTGCTTCCACCGTGCTCCATCACTGCTTAAGGGAACCTTGCCTATTCTTCTTTGGCTTGCCTTGTTCGCCTTAAGCTTGTGCTTATTGATGGACGAAAACTATGTCTTTGATCCTGGTGGATATATTTCATGCTTCTTCCTATTATGTTCAAGTTCGAGTCAGGCTCACGACTCGGTAAACAAAAATCAAGCGCTTCTTGGGAGGCAACCCATGCATCTATCTTTTCGCTTTATTTATCATAAATGTAGGGGGAGACCCGTTGGTTTGCTTTCCTCTCCTCTCCTTTCTTATAATCAGGGATTCGAGCTTCAATGATCCACTCTTGATGATTCTTGACGACCCGTGATTCCGTGTTCCCTTCTTCCCGGTTCTATCCTAAACTCTTTTCGATTCACTATTTTATATTTTCCAATATTAAAATAGGAATCTCTTTAGTTGTCTCTTCCTTAGCGAGATTTGAACAAAGTGCACAATGTCCTAAGTGTAGGGGAGTTTACTCCCACATGCTTAAACATTGAGGACAATGTTTATCTTAAGTGTAGGGGGACTTCTATCGAAGTTAAGTGGCTCTTTTCCTTGTATTTGTCCTCATTTTAACCAAAAAATCTATTTTTCGACATTTTTTCAAAATTTTTGATCTATTTTGGCCTATTAGTTTTTCCCTTTGTATAGTTATTTTCTTTCTTTGTTAGAATAAATCTTTAATAAAGTGGTTTTAATTTTCAAACGTTGTGAATCTTTTGACTCAACCCGAGTTTACTTATCTAAGTTACTCTAGCTAGTATCCTTAACGTGTTTAAGTCAAGTTTTGCTAGGCTTTTATGTAGGGAGCTATAAAACGCGAAAGTCTTAACTCTCCCGGGTTAAGAACAAGAACTTTTCGCAAGTTCCTATAATTGATCCTAGAGAGTCGCTTATTAAGGGAACTTTAAAATGTGATTTCTAAACTTGAAAAAGTCTAAGAATTTGCAAGATCCTATAGGCGACTCGAAAACCCAAAACTTTGATTTAATAGGCTAAGCATCTACGAGTCTCAATACTTGAGATTTTAAACTGTGGAGAACGAGAGATGATAGAGCCAATTATAAGTTCGGTATTCTTTCGGGAATTTATGTGAGTTAATTATAAGCCTATTCTCCCATCGCTTGCTAATAAATTTATCTGCAATAAATAAGGTTGTACGATTTGAAAAGTTACTTAGCTTCTAGCCCAAGATCGTTTAAAAGTTACTCGGTATGGATTAGAGTTCATAGCCAAGGCATAACTTACTGAAGCGGGATGCAAAGATTGGCGAGTCCAAAAAGGCCCTAACAAGGCATGAGGGCTATATTTTGTTGCTAAAGATCCAAAGTGATGTGAAGAATCATTTATCGAAAATCAATATGAAGGATCGAGACACACGACGAAAAGCAAAAACTCCCCAAAAGTCATGGAGAAGTGTATCCGAAAAGACCCTAGCAAGGTATGAGGATAAATAGATCCAAGTCATAAAAAGGAGGCGGATCGTTGTATATCAAAGTCCAAAATAAAGATTGGAGAAAAATGAAGAAGTCGTGGTCCAAGTATGAATCTCTCAAAACTTCAAGTGAAGAAATTCCATTATGAAGAGAAGATCATAATTTCATGAACGTCTCTCAAGGTTTGAAGTATGAAGTCGCTGCCAAATATCGGTCCGAGAAAGGTTTCAAATCGTGAAGCGAGTTATGCCAAGATATGAACTTTATGAGGTCCCGAGAAGCAGTTTTAAAAGATTTTGTCCTTTAGTTAACTATTGATTAAATCGTTCACTTTGTTTTTGGACTAAATCACTATCGAAATAAGTCAAACAATGCCTCCGCGTGATCATTCAAGACAAAAATAAAATATAAGAGATACACCTAGGAATAAGGGAGTCTAAGTGAGTAATTGGCCCACATGAGTTCGTGTTAGTTTACTAACTTATAATAACAATGATCTCGTTTTTAAGCTTGGTTTGGAGAAAGTGAAAACTTGAGGATGATGATTATTCATGACATTTCCAAAACCCAAGGTATGCTTTTGATTTCTTTACTTTGAATGTTTATAGTTTTCTATCTCTTTGATAAAGGCGACTATGGATTGATTATGATGAAAAGTGTAAACGTGATTTGTAACTAATGCATTGCATGAGGACATTGCAATGGTCAAGTGTAGGGGATTTGATAGGTGTGTAAACACCCATCCTTTTTACCACTTAATTACAATAATAACCGGACCAAAACGTGTATTTTATGTCATTTATGTCGGAATTATACGTGGTTTGTATTTTTGTTGTGATTTAGGACGAAAAGGTGAAAAGTGGAGAAAAAACGGGCATTCACGGGCTTTTATTGAAGAAAAAGATGAAAAGACGAAGTCAAGAAGTCAAGAGTGCAAAAAGAACGGAAGTCCAAGACCAATTTTAAAGATTTATCGAAGAAAAAGTCAAAAGGCGGAAGTTCACTAAAAGCCGAGGAACTCAAGTCTATTTTATTGAAGAATTAAAAGACGAGTTCAAAAGAAATTCCAAGCCACGAGTCATTAGAGTCCAAGCTTAAAGAAGATTAGAAGAATAAAGGACTAATGGTGCAATTAATGAAGATTAAAGGCTTAAGGACCTAATGACGCAATTAAGGAGAAATGAAGGAGGGGAGGAAGCTTCCTAATCCTCCCCTATATATAGATTAGTCTTAATCACTTTTATTTTGTTGGCTAATCGTGACAATTAGTTCTTCCACTTTTAATTACCTTGTCATTTAAATACTTGTCAAATTTAAATTCCTGTCTTGCACCTTAATTACCATTTAATTTCAAGTAAGTTTTTCTTTTAATTCTTGTTAATCTTTATCTTTATCTTGTTAATCTTATTCTACCTTTCTTAATCTTTGATTCTTATTGTTTATGTTCTTATTTTTCTTATTTTGATCAAGTGGTTTTGATTATTTTGATTAGTTTTGTGAGTTTGATTGTTTTGGATTGATTGTTTATGATTAATAGATGTTAATTTGTTTGTTTGATTTAATCTTGTGGTTGATTTAGCTTTGTTTTGATTAAATTTGTGCATATATTTGTCCCTTGTTCTTCGGAAAGTTTGTTTCTGAGTTTGCAGGTTCTGATCTTCCCAGGAATATTCCGAGTAAAGAAGTAAAAGGGTGGTCTATTCGGAATATTAAATATTCCGAATAGAAAGACTTATTCCGAATAGTGTAGTATTCCGAATAGGAATTAATATTCCGCACAGGAGTATTATTCCGGATAGGAGGATATTCCGAATAGGTGACAATATTCAGAATAGGCCAAATATTCCGAGTAGGCACTTTATTCCGGATAGTCAAGATTATTCCGAATAGGCACTTTATTCCGGATAGGGCTATTATTCCGAGTAAGGGAAATATTCCGGATAGACTCAGTATTCCGCATAAGGATCTTTATTCCGAATAGGGGTGATTATTCCGAATAGGGTCTAGTTATTCCGCATGGTGGTTTATTCCGCATAGGAATTATTCCGTGTTGCCATTATTCCGAATAGGCTGCATTGTTTCGAATATAGGGTTTTATTTCGGATAGGTGACATATTCCGAGTAAGCTTAATATTCCGAATAGGGTTTATTCTGGATAGGGGTAATTTTCAGTTTCTTTCATTTTAGTCTTTAATTTTCTTAATTTCGAGCTTTAATTTTCCCGCCTTTTTACTTAGTCGCACTTTAAGTTTATTTGCCTCAGAATTATTTTAGCCTTGCCTTAGTTTAAGTTTTAGTTTTAGTTACGTTTTAAGTTTGCCTTAGTTAGATTTGAGTTTGCGTTATTTAATTTTAGTGTCCTTTAATTTTCGTCTCGCTTTTCAATACTTGCACCATTGACTTTTAATTAGATTTAGATTTACTTTTCAGCCATTTACTTTAATTGTTCTGCACTTTTACTTTAATATACTACAACGACACACTTATGTTTCACCAAAGAACGACTGAGTCACACATAGAACCTAAATCAATTCGATTAGACATACTTAAACGAATCTTTTTAACCTGAGTAAAATCGAGTTATTAATGGGAATCATATTTCTGTCATTAGTGGATCACCACGTGACTGAGTTTATTTAAATATGTCGCTAAATCTAACAACTGCTACTGTGAACACTATGATCGAGCGAGCAATTGCTAGAGCACTTGAAGCTGATCGTGCTGCACGGAATCAAGATGCTGGAGTTAGTTGTGTTGGAGATAATGATGTTGTGGGGAATAATGATGATGTTGCTGAGAATAATGATGATGCTGCTGATCCAGATGGGAGTGTTGTTGTTGTTCTAAAAGTTTCAAGAGAATGTATGTATGCTAGTTTCATGAGATGTGGTCCTACTCAGTTTTGTGGTACTGGTGGTGCATTAGAATTACAGATGGATTGATAAGATAGAGAGTACTTTGAGATTAGTGGGTGTTCCGAAAATTATAAGGTGAAATTTGCTACTGCTACATTTCAGGATGGTACACTGAGTTGGTGGAATAATCAAGTGACTACTTTAGGATTGGTTGTGGCTAATGGTAGGACATGGACCGTGACTAAAGGACTATTAACTGGTAGGTTTTGTCTTGAGAAGGAACTAGGACAGTTGGAAGACGAATTGAGGCACTTAGTGTTAAGAAATGATAATATTACTGCTTATACTAGGAGGTTTTTTGAGATGTGTTTGTTATGTCCTGATACTTTTGTGAATGACCGTAATAAGATGAAGCAGTACATCAAAGGATTGCCTAGTAATATCAAGGGTGAAACTACTTCTTCAAGACCTAAATCTTTTGATGAAGCTGTTCAGATGGTGCATGCTTTAATGGACGTGAAAGTACAAGATAAGAAAGATAACATTACTGGAAACAATAAGAGAAAGTGGGAATCTGCTCAGTCTAGTCAGAATCAAGGTTAGAATCATGAGGACTACGTAATAACAATTACCAACGACAGAACCGAAATCAGTATTTAAACTATGGAAGGAATAAGGGAATTCGTGTTGCCATTGTGTCTGGAGGTAACAAGATAAATCCCAAGTGTGTTTTCTGTACGTTATACCATGTAGGTAACTGTCTACATTTATGACTAGAGTTAGGACAACTTGGTCATAAAGCTGCTAAGTGTAGGACAAGAGGAGTAGTTACTGGAATTAGTACCCCTGGAGTTGTGATATGTTTTGGCTGTTGTGAGAAAGGACACAAGCAAGGGAATTGTCTAAAGAAAGGAAATCGACAAGATAGGAATTCTGCTGCTCCAGCTTATGTTTTGGGTGATGTTGACAAACCTTAAGGTGCGAACGTTGTAAATGGTATGTTCTTATTTGACATTACTTATGTTAGTATGTTGTTTGATTTTAGATTAGATAGAAGCCTTAGAAATGTAAACATCCAGTCGCTTTATCAATAAAGAATTAGTAAGATTAACAACTAACTATGATGTGGAGTTAACCAATGGAAAGGTTGTTAGTATTAGTTCTATACTGAGAGTGTTCCTTGAATTTAGGGAAGTAGGTGTTTAGTATCGACTTGATGCTCATAAAGTTGGTATTCCTAGATGTAGATTATTGGCATAAATTGGTTAGTTGTGCGTAGTGCTGATGCTTGAGATTAAACCAATCTTCACCATAAATTGATAGCTGTTGGTTTAGATTTTGGTGAGAAATTGAGTGTTGACTGTAAAAGGTGATGAGTGAACTATCCCTTTTGGGAAGTGTGTCTTTTTGGAAAATGAGGAAGTAGGAGGAAGAGGGATGTGATGTATTTCTAGCTCAGGTAATTAGTGATAAGGTAGTTGAGGAGAAGTTGGGAGTCGTGTTAATGATTCGAGAGTATTCTGAAGTTTTCTTGAAGTTTTGCAGAGTTGTTGCCGTCTTGTGAATTGGAGATTAGTGTCTATTAAGTGTTGTAAGCGATTGGTGTAACGCTCTTGCGTTTCGTTGTGTAGTGCTTCTGCGTTTCATTAAGTAGTATTTGTACGCCTTATCATTTGGCACCGTCAGAGTAGAAAGGGGTTATCCGATCGTTTACGAGAATAGATGAATAAGGGATGTATTAGATTACGTTTCGTTACAGTGGTGATCGTCTGTGTTTTTGTCAAGGAGGATGGATTGTTTCGGATGTGTATCAATTATCGTGAGCTTAACAAATATGACGTCAATCCTAGGCGTATTGAGTTATTTGACCAATTGTAAGGATCCAGTGTGTACTCAAAGATCGCTTTGAGGTCTGGTTATCATCAACTGAGAGTTAGGGAAAAGATATTCCTGTAGTTGTTTTTCGTACTTGATGTGGGTACTTTAAGTTTCAAGTGATGTTTTTGGAATTGACGAACGCGTCTGCCGTATTCATGAACTTGGTGAATCATGTGTGTCAGTTGTACTAGGATGAGTTAGTCATTGTATCTATTGACGATATCCTATTTTATTCCAAGAGGAAAGGAGGAACATAAGTAGCATATGAGGATAATTTTGGAATGATTGGAAAAAGAGAAGATGTATGTAAAGTTCCCTATGTGTGAGTGTTGGTTGAAATATTTGCGTTTTCTAAGGCAGTTGATTGACAACAAAAGTATTCGTGAAGATCTTGCCAAGATTGAAACGATCAAGGATTGGTCAGTACCAACAACGCCGACGAAAATCTGTTAATTCCTTGGTCTAAGCTGTGTATTATCGGAGGTTTATCGAAAGGTTTTTACTGATTGTTAAACCATTGATTAAGCTGACTAAGAAGAAATAGATGTGTGAGTCCCACTTATACATCTAAATTTGTAAGTTTTAAGATCTGATCCTTATTAGATGAGGAAGCTACATTCTGAACACTACAGGGTAGGTTGTGTTATGCGCCGATGTTGTCATTGTTGGAAGGATCTGAAGGATTTATAGTTTGTTGTGAAGTGTTTCATAAGGGTTATGTAGTTGTGGTGTTTGTTTGAAATTGTAGGAAATATTACTTGTATGGAATCAAGTGTGTAGTAATTGAGGATCATAAGAGTTTGCTTAATATTTAATTTCTTGGGAAGAAAAAGGAAATGAATATAGGATCACCGGTTATATATCTCTAGTACTTAAGTATGTTGGTGGTTATGACTGTGAGTGACTATGACTACGAGATTCGTTACCATCCGAGAAAGGCGAATGTGGTAGCTGATGCACTTATCAGGAAGAAAAAGGAAAAAGCCTCTAGGGTTTGAGTTTTGGTGATGACAAGAAGTGTGGACTTGATAGAAAGGATATTGAAATTTTAAGTTAGTGGTCTGATTTGAGAAGGATGTCAAGGAAAGTGATTTCAACATTTTGTCAAACTTATGGAAAGGATTTTGTTGTAAAGTCAAGTGAGACATGAAATATTGGGCACTCCTAAAATACCTGAGTTGAGAGTGTGAGACTTAGTGATGGAGGAACCTCACAAATCAAGTAATCGATACGTTTTGGTTTGAGTAAAGGTGAAAGTTGAGTTGAGTAATACGTGTTATACAAAGACTGATGGATAGAGTGAAAGGACGATTCGAACATTAGAAGATATACTTGTGCGTGTGTGATTAACTTAGGAAGTGTTATAATTCTTGTACGACAATGGTTATCATGCTAGTAATGAGGTTGTACTGTTGAAGGTCCATAAAGAACTTCAAATTGCGGAAATTAAAGATTGTGAGTTATGGATGTAAGATAGGTTTTCGGTGTATTGCAGAAATGTAGGTGGAATTAAATGACTAAACTAGAACTGATGTTGGTAACTACTGATAAGATTGTATAGGTTAAGGATCATTTATTAGTAACAAGGAGTTGTCAGAAGAGTTATGTTGGCAATCAAAGGAAATCGATGGAGTTTGAAAATTTGAAATGTGATTATGCTTAAGGTGTCGTTATGAAGGGTGAAATTTGTTTTGAGAAACAAGGAGAGAATTCAACTTGAAGATAATTTGAATTTCATAGAGGAAACTGTGGAGAGTTCTTTAAAGGTTGAAGCATAGTAAGATTTCTATTGTGAAGATACAAGAATTCTAGGAGTGAATCTGAATTCGCGAAGGATGCATGAGGATTTCATTAAGGAAAAAGTTCTCTTCTGTTCTAGAGGTATGGAATGTGAGTATAAGAGGGACCGAGCGCCGGGACGTCGCTCTCTTTTAGGAGGATAGGATGTGATAACCCGAACCCGAGGTCATTATTTAATATTATATTACAAATAATTTTGATATTTTTGATGAGCTTGAATGATATGACGGTTGATGGTTTAGTTAAAAACCGACGTTGGAAGCCTTATTTTTACCTCTTTACTAATTGCGAGGATCATTAGTGATTACGATATCGACGGATGCCCGAGATTTTACGTTTTATTATTTGTTGTTTCGATGTTTATATTTTTGACGTTTTTATTTTTAATTGCGTATTAAGTCGTACCGGAACTATACTTATATCATATTCGAGTGCGTTTTAATTTTTGAGAAGTATTTTTACGAAACCCGAGTCTCCTAAATATTTTCAAAATTGACAATATACATTTTCTACCCTTTTAAACTATTTTATTGCATTTTAGTCTAAAACTATGCCAAATTGGCAAAAGAAACCCTTCCGCCACCATAGAAAAGGTTTTTCCACCTAACACCACTCACAAAAACACATAGCTAACAAAATTTCATCTCTCTTTCTCTCTTTCTTGTCTTTGCCGTCTACCCCCTCAACCAAAAACCCTTTGATCTTGAAAAATTTACTTTGAATCTATAAAATCTAAACAATATCCCATGTTGCAAAATTGATTGTGTTTCTTTTGGTATAAATTTTATACACATGCAACAAGTTTCATTTTTTTTCATATGATCCATGTTGATTTGATCTATTTTTATTAAGTGGATGTGTTGTTAGTAGTGTTATAACTTATTTTTGAGTATTGCATGTTTGAATTTTTGAAAGGATTATTTGAATAATGATCATGCAAGGTGTTAGAGGTTTGGTAAGTTGTTTAGGATGATTGTGGTGTAATATTAGGAGTATGAGATTGATTAAAATGGGTTAAAAAGTTGATCTTGTATGATTTTTAAACATGTGTTTTAGATCAGTGGGTAAAAGGTTGTTTTTGGAAATCTTATTACTTGATTATTGTTTAAATAATAGGATAGAGTTGTATAGAATTCGACTAACTTCGATTTGATATAAAGTAGAGCTTCTAGCTCCAAACGAGTGTGAAGTTATGATAGTTTGATTATTCGTGTACCGAGAGACGAGTATCGGCACAATATGTAGTAGTTGTCGATATTTGGATCGAATCTAGGGGATTATAGAATGAGTTTTGAAATGAGACAAGGACTGGTGTAAAAGTGTAAACCCTAGGTTGTGAGTCTATTTTCAAACTCAAGTGTCGGTTTTGTAAATGAAGTCGTTTATAGAAGTTAAAATGGTTATATGAGTCGATGACGTAAAACTGTCCGGTTTTTGTAGTTCAAAGATGTGTCGGGCAGGGAACTTTAAAAGTAATATCTTTTGATGGGATTTTAAGAGGACTTTCTATAGATAGTAAGTGAGATCTCTGAGTAGTATCATAAATTTTTGACGTGTTTTAGTCGGGTAAATGAGCTTGTACATTTGGTATGTACCGACAAATTTTTATCGAATGTATTGTCTAATAAAGTAAACATATAGGATGAAGTAATACAGTCACTTGTATGGTTTTCTTTTGAGTTGATCATGGTTTTGTAAATTTAAATTTTGTGTTACTAAGTATGGATTATACTTGAGTCTATTTATTAACGAACGCACCTTATTTGGTTGTTTGCAGTTTTCGTGTTTATCTGGCATCATCTATCGTCGAAGAGCGTCTTTCTACTGCTATTACTCAAGGTGAGTCTATAGCCTCGCTTTGTACTTGTTTTGAATGATTTTAAAACCCGCGAGGGGGATACATGCTATTTGAAAATAAAATGAACACAAGTCATGATTGATTGTTTGGAACCGAATGTTGCCTTATGTTGCCTTGAATTGTATAAGTACCTAAGTTGCAAAAGTCCCTAAATTCATGAACTGTTAACAATGTTCTGACTTGATGTTGTGAGTTGGGAATAGCCTCTTGTTTAAATAATAGTACTATTGGGTTGACGCCCCTATCTGAGACCAGGGCATTACGTTGAGTAACCTCTAGGAAGGATAATTTACGAGAACGAGAATCAGTGATATATAAATTGCAACTAATACCCTAGTAGGGGCAGTGGAATTCATCTAGTCATGCCGGCTATAGGTGTGGGTGACTAAGTTAAGGGGTCGGTGTCATGAGCTTATTACAACTCTATTGCTACTGCTATAAGCCAGAATGCCCGAATAATAGATTGTGTGTACAACAATTGTATTAAATGATCATGATTGATTTTTCTCTTGTGTTCAAATGATTATTTGATAAACCTATAGACTTGCTCAACCGTTGTGTTGATGATTTTAAGCATGTATTTCAGGTGATTGAAGTTGATGAATGGCGGAGCTTGCTCGAGAAGGATTGCGGATTGCTTTTGTGGTGATTGGGTCTAAAACTGATTTCTATCCCTTTTGTCATAAAAATTAAAAATGTATGGTCATGTATTTTGGTAAAAATTGTTTTTTGATTGGTTGAGATCTTTGGGGGACCTAAATGCTACTCTAATATTTATAAACTTGTTTTACTTGAGATTGAAGATTTTAGATAATGGTTAAATTATATCCTTTTATATTTCAAATGTACCATTTTGAGATCGTTTAAAGTGTTTTGTGTAATGAAGTTTGAGTTTAGCACCCAAATGTGTATTTCTGCTGCGCAATGTAATTTGGGTGTGTTAAATATACTCCTCAGCAAGGATATTTTCCAATTGAAGCACCATCAGCACAAGTCTTTTATTCCAATGAACTCCCACCAATTCAAACACCGGTCTTTACTCCAAATGATACGCCTACTGATATTTTAAACCACCTCACTGCCTACTTGTCAAAACTTGTTGCAACTAGAGGATTTCCAGCAACGAACAATCAGCTCCGCACTTCTTCAAATCCTCGACATCAAGCCACTATTCCAGACGGTCAAGTGACGGTGCAATCCATTCAGAGAATGCAAAATTCATATGGACCCACTACAAGGACCGTGAACGCTCAAGTTGTGAACTCTCAAGCTAATGGAAATGGAAGCACTATTGGTTCTCAAAAGGTTGTGACTTGCTACAATTGTCGAGGACAAGGTCATATGGCTAGGCAATGCACTCAACCGAAAAGGAGAAGGGATGCAACGTGGTTTCGTGAGAAGATGTATTTGGTCGATGCTCAATCTAAGGGAAAGATTTTAGACTCAGAGGAATTAGCATTTCTTGTAGACCCAGGGGCAGCAGATAATGAAGGCATTGTAGTCGTCTCTACTTCTAATGCAACATATCAAGTAGATGATCTTAATGCATATGATTCGGATTGTGATGACGTTCACTCAGCCCAAGCTGCTCTCGTTGCTAATCTCTGTCACTACGGTTCTGATGTCGTCAATAAGGTACCACTCAAAACTAATATCGTTCATGATAATCCACATCAAGTTGAGCATGAAAAAGACAACCTCGAACAGCATTCGGGAACTAGTAACTCAAATGATGTGGTATCCAATTCAACACATTTGAATGAACCTCAACCAAATGCTACGACGGGTATGGAATCTTATGATCAACATGATTTGGTAATGGTTCCTAAACATATTATTGATAACATGAATGTGGTTGATTGTAGTTTTTTACCACACCTTTAGGAAAAGGAGGTAAATAGGAAAAGTATTAAATACGACGGTTTAGGAAAACCGTGTACAAATGACCCAATGAAGTTCAAAGTTCGTTTCCCAAGGAGGTATATGTGTGTGAATAATTCGTAATTGGTTTGAGATTAATATTGGTTAGAAGGGGATGAGAAAAGAGGATGACGAAGACGTGAAATTAATTACTACTACGACTACACGTAAAGCCGTAAAAAGTACAAAAATAAAAATTAATTATAAAAATTACCAAAAATTCACCAAAAATCAAATTAAGTAAAATAAGAGTTTACCAATGATCAAAACTTTTTCAAACCTTTTAATTAATTAAATATAATTTTTAAATGCTAATTAAAGCCCTAAAAATCAAATTAATTATTAAAAAGCCCAAATAAAGATTTTTCAATTGGTAAACCTCTAAAATGACCTAAAAAGATTAAAAACTATTTTTAGAAATTTTTAAACTAAGAAAAACTATTTAAAATGATTTAAAAACTATTAAAACTTAAAATAATTATAAAAATTAATCTAAAGATGATAAAATTAATCTAAAAGTTGCAAAATTCCTATTTTAATGTATTTAAGCTAAGAAAAATATAAAAAGTGCAAAAATGTGAAATTTGAAAAATAATAATAAAATAATATTAAAAATCCAAAAATTCTAAAAACTTGCAAACTAGTTTATTTTAACCTAAATAATCAGAAAATGAAAGTGAAATGACCAGAATACCCCTATTGGGCCCCCAAATGGGCTAAAAGTAAAAACAACCAAGCTTAATGGGCTTTTTAGCCCAAAAAGTCAAAATAAGCCCAAATGACTTGGAAAAGCACTATCTGACTCAAAATTCAATTATAAAGACAAAACTCTGAAGGCCCAAAAGCTGAAAGTGAGCTTATCACAGCTTAATGAACAAACATATTATTCTTATTGGGCCATTAAGCCCATTAAGCAATAAGCTAATGCCATAAGCTCTAATTTGACACACAACCTTATTTTGGGATACTAAAGAGATCTGTAAAAAGAAATTTTAAAAAATCTCACTCAATAAGCCAGAAATAAGTCAAGTATAAATCCACTAAAAGACAAAATAGTCGAGTTTTAGTTCTAGGGCACCTCAGGACTTGATTCAACTTGCAAAATGTTACAAATGACTTAAATAAGCCAAATCAATCAACCAAAATCCAATAAGCAAAACCAATAAGCTGGAATAAGCCAATAAGCACTTATGAAAAAGTCAATTAAGTTGGTTTTCTAGTCAAACCCTAAAGTCAACCCACCAAATGCTCCAGTATGAACAAATGGGTCAAATAATAAGCACCTATTACAAAATCAAAGTTGTTGCTGGTTAAAATAAGCTATAATAGCTTATTGATAAGCTGAACACAAAAATACACTAGCAGTGGCTAGCAGCAGGGGAAAGGAGTTCCCACTGCTTTGACTATTTGGCCTGGCTTTTTAGAGAGATTTTGTATGTTTTGTTGGAAGACAAGGGCACCCAAGTGATCAGTTATTCACAAGGAGTCACAATCAAGCACAAAAACATACTTCAGTATCACCAATTAGCAAAGAAAAATCAAACAATGCTCAGATCTAGCACAAACATGGATATTAAGCTGTTATGAACACTTAAGCAGTTTAAGCAAGAATAAGTACTCCAAATTCAACCAGATGCATACACAAGCTATATAAACTATGATTAAGCACAAACAAACTTAAATCAATCACTGAATCAAAGTATGGAACAAGATCAAAGCAGATTACACTTGCTGATATCAACTTCAAGAACACTTGCACACTTTGCTGATATAAATGACCAAAGATCCAAATTCAACACTCAAATCCTACTTCCCTGATGTAACTAACTAGGTTTAATCACTTGTTAACCCTAGTCTATGATTAGATATTGGTGTCCCTTAAACCACAGCCAATTTCAACAAGTATACAAGATTTTAGAGCCTATTGTTGATTCTAGGTGTTTATATGCACAAAGCTTGCAGATAAATATCACTTAGCACTTATGAAACAAGTTTCAACACAAAGCAACACAAAGCACACCCTCAAAATAACTCAAATCCAAAACAGGTTGTTATACCAAACAACCCTTAATCCATAACTTTTCAAAGCAACTTGTGATTCCAACTAATAACCTACTGATTTTATGAATCAAACACACTTCCTAGGTGACAACTAACAGATTCAAACACAAAAATCACAACCATAAACACAAGAACACAAATTCAAAGCACAAAATCCAAAACAGGCAATAACATGAAATTTTTAGGGGAAACTTAAACAAGGGATTATACCTGTCCTCCACAACATCCTAGGAGGACCAGCTATGCTCCTTGGACCTTGTTCAACAACTAGAACAAGACCAAGGTTCTTCAAAAAGGAAGATCAAAACTTGCTGATGTTCAAAGTAGAACAAGGTTTTGATTATGATATTTCTTCAACACAAATGAGCAAACAACTCAACCAAGAGCTTAAAACTCTTTTCAGGCTTGGTGTCAACAAGCTTGAAGGAGCTTAAGGCTTTTGGCTAAGGGTTAGTACAAGAGAATAACCAAAACAGAACCTAGGATTTCAAGGTTTTTGAACCTTTGAAAACCTTATAAACATAGACGTGCCTTAACCACAAGATTAAGGAAGGTCTAAAAGATAAAATGGAACACAGATTTCATCTACTCAAACACCAACTTTTAATAAACACAAACGAGATTTCACAAATTTTAGGAAATTCAAATTTTATTTAAATAAAAAGGAATTACAAAGATTATAGCCAAAATCTGGAACAAAGGGACTCTCATAGGTTGAGGTATCCTTTTATAGGAAAATACTAACATAACACTATTCATAAACCCTAGATGTAAATTTCCCAAATTATCCTTGAGTGCTTGATGCCGTTTGTTGTTGGTGAGCTGTCCAAAATGATCAAGGACGTTCATTTTAGCTTTGGAGTTAAGCTATGACTCTTAGCTGTTAATCTTGACACGTCAGATTACTTGGAGAGAAAGTTGCATTTTCATTGGTGGATGAGGTTGAGTGTGGGGTCCATTAGGTAATGGGATTGAGGGTTTTGTGTGTGGGTTATGTTTTTGGGCGTGTGAATCAAGTGTGGGAATGGTTAATTGAAATTTACCCTTTGTTTAAGTGAGAAGAGTTACTGGGTTCATCATGGTGAACAGTGGTAACTTTTGATCCGAAAATGGGTGAAAGGTAAGTGTTTGGCGCAATTTACTTGTTTGAATGTTTCATTGCCCAACTTTGGTCCTTGTTCTTTGGGGAAAGTTCTAAAACGTGTTTTCAGCCAACAATACTTACTTCCCTTTGTTATTTAAGTTTCCATCTTCACACTTTTGGCACAAAACTTTTCCAAAAAGATATCAAGGGTTATTTTTGCCATGTTTTCATGTTTGAAGGACTGATTTTGGACTTTATTGATCTTCAAACGTCTTCAATGTATCTTTGACTCCATGAGGGACCATAATTGACAATGTTTAATATTTGAGGGACTAATCTTGCCATTTCTTCAAAATTGAAGGACCTTTTTGCAATTTAGACAAACTTAAGGGACCAAACTTGTAATTATGAATTCACAAGGGTTTTATGTGTCATTTCTTCATTGTTTGAGGATCAATATTGCATATTTTCAAGTCTTCAAGGGTAAATCTTGGATAATTCATGAATTAGGGCCCGGTTCTTTGTAAGGCTTCGTTTCTCGTGTCCGTTTTTCCTTGTTTCTTATGATCTTTTGTCTTTTTCACGATATCCATACCTAAAATACAAAAGTAAACAAACACAAGCATATATATGGTATTTTATGACATTTTAATGCATTTAAAGCCCAAAAAGAACGATGATATCATGTATAAATGCCATCTCATCACTCCCCCATACTAAGCCATTGCCGTGCCCTCACGCAATCCTAGAATAAAGTATCTAAGCATTACCAAAATTCAATTTTATTACCCTTTATTGAAAAGTAAAAGACTTGCAACAATACTACGAAGAGGTGTAAAGACATCATGTATGATTTTCATCACGAATGTGACTTTTTAGGGTCAAAGAATAAGAACAAGTAAATGTCCCTTTGAGTAAATTTCGTCATTCTTGATTGTCATACATTCCATGCTAAGTGTAAAAACGAGATCATTGTTGGTACAAGTCACAATGCTAACACTACTCATACGTCCAAATTGTGTAATACTTTTTCTCCCCGCAATCCTAGTTATTATAAAAGGAAATAGGTTACTAACATTTTTTAACTATTTGTCATGGATCACAAGTGATTCATATTGACTTATTTGAGTAGTTATTAGTCCGAAAGCAAAGTAGCACGATTTAATCGATAGTTAGCCGAAGGACAAAATCTTTTAAAACGGCTTCTCGTGTATCTCCTTAAGTTCATATCTTGGCATAACTCGTTTCACGATTTGAGACCTTTCTCGGACCGATATTTGGCATGTACTTCATACTTCAAATCTTGGGAAGACGTTCTTGAAATTATGGTCTTCTCTTCATATTTTGGAATTTCTTCACTTGACGTTTTTGAGAGATTCTTCATATTTGGACCACGACTTCATCATTTTTCTTCAATCTTTATTTTGGACTTTGATATACAATGATCCGCCTCCTTTTCGGACTTGGATATATTTATCCTCATACCTTGTAAGGGTCTTTTCGGATAGACTTTCTCCATGATCTTTAGGGGAGTAATTTCTTTTCGTCGTGTGTCTCGATCCTTCATATTGATTTAGGAATAATGATACTTCACATCATCTTGGATCTTTAGCAAAAATAGAGCTCCTCATGCCTTGTAAGGGCCTTTTTGGAGCTTCACCAATCTTCGCGTCCCGCTTCAATAAGCTATCCCTTGGCTATGAACTCTATTCAACCCCGAGCAACTTTTAAACGATCTTGCGCTAGAGGCTAAGTAACCTTTCAAATCGTACGACCTTACTTATTGCAATTATTTTTATTCCTAATGCATTGATCTTATGGGAAGAAAAAGCCACAATTAAAAACATATGAGTTTTTGAAAGAACATTTTCATGTTCTACGTTTAGCATGATCACTTGTCTAACTCTATCACTTCTCGTTTTTCACTATATAAAGACCTTTAATTAAAGAGACTCGTGAATACTTAGCCATGCAAGTCAAAATTAAGCTAAATTTGGATTAGCTTTCATTAATACTATATCAAATCAAAGTTTTGGGTTTTCAAGCCACCTATAGGATCTTACACTTTCTTGGACTTTTTCAAGTGTAGAGAATGCATTTTATAGTTCCCTTGATAAGTGACTTTCTAGGATCAATTATAGGAACTTGCGAAAAGTTCTTGTTCTTAACCCGAATGAGCTAAGACTTTCGCGTTTTAAAGTTCCCTATATAAAAGTCTAGCAAAACTTGAATTGAGCGGGTTAAGGAATGTAAATGGCTCCAAATGCCCATCAAGTCAAAAATTAGCTCTTATTCTACCCATCGGAAAATATACATTCGTGTCTTAAAAACACTTATGAAAACTAAGAAAAATTTTAAAATTAGGCCATTTTTAGCCTTATTAGCAACAAAACATTGAAAGTTGGAAAATGTGAGGGCGTAGCAAAGCGAGTACCTATTCACCCCCCCATACTAAAAGTAAACATTGTCCTCAATATTTCGAGTCTAAAGGTGGAGCACCCCCATACTAGAGACGAAGAGTCAAATGCTTAGGATCTAGCATGGAAAGGGTGATCAACAATATATCTAAAGCCGTTTATTAAGTATGCTAAAAGATAATTGTTAGAACAATAAAGGATATGTCAATGGATTCTTGAAAATACTTCTTCAAGCAAACGATGGAGGCTCACGTAAACGAACACGAGAGTCTTCAATCGTAGATGATGATGATGATCTAGATAATACAATCATAAACAACCACGAGACAACGAGTTGGAAGGGCACAAATCCCCTCTAATTAGTTATTAGTAAGCATAAAAGGATAAGCATGGGATCTCCCCCATGAGGCACCTCGTTTTTGATTACCGAGTCATGAGCTTGACTCGATCCCCTCAATGCTAATTATCATTGGGAAAGGTGACTTGGTCGAGGTCAACCATTGAAGGAATTTCCCCACCAAAGTAGTGCTTAAGCCTATGTCCATTCACCTTGAAGTTAGGACCATCATCTTGAGCTAGCTCGATGGTCCCATAAGGAAACACTTGTGTAATGGTGAAAGGACCCGACCAACGAGATTTCAATTTCTCGGAAAATATCTTAAGTCTAGAGTTAAAAAGTAACACTTGATCACCAACGTTAAAAACCCGGTTTTTAATCTTTGCATCATGAAACTTTTTAGTCTTTTCTTTGAAAATCAATGAATTTTCATAAGCAATGTATCTTAATTCATCCAATTCATTCAATTGTATTTTCCGGTGATCTCCCGCGGTCTTTAGGTCAAAGTTTGCATGCTTAAGGGCCCAATATGCATTGTGCTCCAATTAAATGGGCAAATGAAAATTCTTCCCATAGACTAACTTATAAGGAGTGCAACCGATAGGTGTCTTATAAGCGGTCCTAAAGGCCCATAAAGCGTCATCGAGTTTGTCGGACCACGAAGCACGGTTTTCTCCAATCGACCTCTCTAAAATCCTTTTCAAAGCTCGGTTCGAAACCTCGACTTGCCCACTCGTTTGCGGGTGATAAGCCGTAGAAAGACGATGAGTAACTCCATATTTCTTTAAGACCTTTTCGAATTGTTTATTACAAAAATGGGTTCCACGATCGCTTATAATAGCACGAGGGGTTCCGAACCGAGAGAATAGTTGCTTCAAAAACTTCACTACCACACGAGCATCATTAGTAGGTAAAGCCTTAGCTTCCACCCACTTAGAAAGGTAGTCCACCGCGACGAGGATATACTTGTTACCATGAGACGATGGGAACGGCCCCATAAAGTCTATGCCCCAAATGTCGAAAATCTCACACACTTGAATTATGTTTTGTGGCATTTCATCACGTTGAGACGATTTTCCTTGACGTTGGCACGAATCACACGACTTCACAAGTGTGTGTGCATCATGATAGATAGAAGGCCAAAAGAATCCGGCATCGAACGCTTTCTTAGCCGTGAGATTAGCACCATGGTGACCACCCGTGGGTCCCTCGTGACAAGCTCTAAGGATATTAGAAGCTTCGGCACCAAAAACACAACGTCGAACGAGTTGATCCGCACAAACCCGAAAGAGATAAGGGTCGTCCCAAAAATAGAACTTGACGTCACGAAAGAATTTTTGCTTTTGTTGTGTCGTCATACCCTTGATTATGAAATTGCCCGCATGGTAATTTGCAATGTCGGCAAACCATGGGGTAGTGTCTTTAGAATTCACTACACCGAGAGTCTCAAGAGGAAATGTTTCGCTGATTTCCTTGTTCTCGAAAACATCTTTGTGAGGATCTTCTAGACAAGAGAGATGATCGGTCGCTAGATTCTCGGCTCCTTTTTTGTCAAGCACGGTGACATCAAATTCTTGGAGGAGGAGCATCCAACGAAGCAATCTCGGCTTAGCATCTTGCTTAGCTAAGAGATACTTGATAGCCGAATGGTCGGTATACACGATACTTTTAGTTAAGACGAGATAAGGTCGGAATTTCTCAAAAGCATAGACCACGGCAAGGAATTCCTTTTCCGTTGTGGTGTACTTTAATTGAGCCTCGGTCATCGTCTTACTAGCATAATGGATAGGACGTAAATGCTTTTCATAGCGTTGCCCTAAGACGGCCCCTATAGCATAATCACTTGCATCGCACATGATTTCAAAGGGTAATTCCCAATTAGGAGCAACAAGAATGGGAGCTTCGGTAAGTTTCCTTTTAAGAGTTTTGAAAGCTCTAACACAATCCTCATTGAAATTAAAAGGAGCATCCTTCTCGAGAATGTGTGTCATAGGTCGAGAGATTTTCGAAAAGTCTTTGATGAAACGACGATAGAAGTCCGCGTGGCCTAGGAAACTCCTAACTCCCTTAACGGTTTTGGGATGAGGTAACTTGGCGATGACGTCTACCTTAGCTTTATCGACCCCAATCCCCGCTTTAGAGACCTTATGTCCTAAGACAACTCCTTGTTTACACATGAAATGACATTTTTCCCAATTAAGCACAAGATTGTTTCTTCACAACGTTTTAACATTTGCTCGAGATTAGATACACACGACGTGAACGAATTGCCAAACACCAAAAAGTCATCCATAAACACTTCCATCGACTTCTCGATCATATCGTGAAAAATGGCCATCATACACCGTTGAAACGTACCCGGTGCGTTACAAAGTCCGAAAGGCATCCTACGATAAGCAAACGTTCCATAAGGGCACGTAAACGTAGTCTTCTCTTGATCACGAGGGTCGATAGGGATTTGAAAGTAACCGGAAAAACCATCTAAAAAGCAATAGAATTCATTTCCCGCGAGTCGCTCCAACATTTGATCCATGAAGGGCAAAGGAAAGTGGTCTTTACGAGTGGCGTCATTTAACTTTCGGTAGTCAATACACACCCTCCAACCGGTCACAACACGAGTGGGAATTAACTCGTTGTTTTCATTAGGCACAACGGTCATTCCTCCCTTTTTAGGGACACAATGGATTGGGCTCACCCATGGGCTATCGGAGATAGGATAAATCATTCCTGCGTCAAGAAGTTTTAAAACTTCCTTTTTAATGACATCGTGAATTTTGGGATTCACCCTTCTTTGACTTTGAATTGCGGGTTTGTAGTCCTCATCCATTAAAATCTTGTGAGTACAAAATTTTGGGTCAATACCCTTAATGTCGGAAATTTTCCACGCAATTGCCCCTTTATGAGCTTTAAGAACTTTCAAGAGCTCGGTTTTTTCATCATTAGCAAGACCTCTTGCAATAATAACCGGCAACTTGTCATCACCTTCCAAGAATGCGTATTCAAGGTGAGAAGGAACATCTTTCAATTCAAGGATAGGCGGTTCCTCGATTGAAGATTTTGGTTCAACACTCATAACTTCCATCAGCGGAAGAAATGGTGGAATAGAAGTATCATCCCTAATCAACACCTCATCTTCATTGTCGATTTCATTTGAAGTAAAATCGCCGCCTTGGAATGGAGTGAGATTTGGTGTAGAATTAGCAAAAATCGGATCCAAAATAGTGGGATTGCCACTTGACGAGCTATCGGAAAAACCTAACACTTCTTGTGAAAGCTCATCGCAAACCACATCAACTAAGTCAATGTGATTGATGGTAGCAATTGCATAAACATGAGAAGGTTTTGAGTTTTGAGTAGCGTTTATAACAAGTTCCTCTTCGTTGAATCTCAAAGTGATAGTTCTTGCATGAACGTCGATAAGCGATCTCGAGGTGTCTAAAAATGGACGACCTAAAATTAGAGGAACTTGAGGATCCGCGGGGATGTCAACTACTATAAAATCAACGGGATAGTAGAACTTCCCCACTTTCACGAAAACATCTTCGGCTACTCCACATGCTAAGATCGTAGAATGATCGGCCATCTCAATAGACATGTTCGAAGGAGTAAGAGCCGGAAGCGAAAGCGATTTCCAAATGGAAAATGGCATCAAATTAATGCTCGCACCAAGATCGGCCAAGGCGAGACATTCTTTCATATCTTGTATGTCACAAGGAATGAGAAACTTTCCGGGGTCACCAACTTTTTCCGGTATGCGGTTAAGATAAACCGAAGAACAATTAGCAAGCTTTGAAAGCTTTTCCATATCGCTCATCATACTTTTAAAAGTGGAAGCGAAACGAGGCATATACAACAACGCGTCGGCTAAACTCACATCAAAATGCACTTGTTGAAACATTTTCATAAAAAGCTCGATTTTTTGTTTGTTACGTTCTTGCAATTTCTCTTTGTTTCATCTCGAAGGGTAAGGTAAGGGTGGTGTGGGTTGGACATTAGGCAACGGCCTTGGAATCTCGGGTTCCATGATTGGTATTGGTTCAACCGTAGGTGTGGTATGAGCGGTACTTCGTGGGATTGTAATATGCTCCTTTTCGACCATCACCTCAGGCTCTTTCTCGATTTCCTTCTCCGTAGAAGTACTTGGACGAGAGATTGGTTTCTTGAAAGTTTTACCACTTCGTGTAGTAATAACCTTCATTTCTCCCTTCGGGTTTGCAATGGTATCACTAGGAAGACCACCCGAGGAAGAGGGTTTACACATGATTGCTTCAAACATTTTTGCCATTTGGTCTTCAAATTTTGATTGCCTAGCATCCGCTTTTAATAATTCTTGCTTAATCTCATGTTGTCCTTGTTCCATATTTTGTTGATTTTGTTGAAGACGTTGGACATTTCCCTCCATTTTATTAGCAGGAGTCTTAAGTTCATTAGCAAGTTCATTTTTAAGCTCGTTTTCAACTCGGATCTTAAGCTAATCATCTCACGTTGCATGTTATCAAACTTAGCATCATTTGCTTTAGCATAATCCAAAAATTCTCCTTGAAGATTTTTCGTGTGAGTATTTTGAAAACCTTATGTAGTGTTTTGAAAATCACGGTTTTGGTTTTGATTAGTGACTTGTCCATTCCCACTTTGGTAATTCCCTTTGTTGTAGTTACGTGAATTGCCTTGATAATTACCACCTTGATTGTTGTTTCGATAGTTATTAGCATTTTGATTTGGTGGAGCTTGATTTGGGCGGGAACCTTGGCCGTCTTGGTTGTAAGTTCCCGTTGCTACGTAAGCACTCGAAGTGTTACCACCGGCGGTAATGCACTCGGAAAGATCATGAGCTCCACCACAAGACAAACAACTCTTTTCAACCGCTTTAACCGAAGCGGAATTCAAAGCCTCTTGAGTTTTCCAATGAGTCATAAGATTAACAAATCTATCGAAAAACCGATTTTCCTCATTAGCTTCATCATGTAAGGCATTAATTTTACGAGATGAAGACGACGATGACGAACCCAAATTGGCAACCCTCGGTGTGTTACGAGGGCTATAAACCTTAGATCTATTCTCGATAATCTTTAAAGCTTCATCGGTCGTTTTGCACAAAAAATTACCACCCGCGGCGACATTCAAGTAATCTCGTTCATGATCATTAAGCCCATTATAAAAAGTATCAATTTGATGCAATTCCGAAAAATCATGGTGTGGACATTCATGTAACATTTTTTTAAAGCGTTCCCATGCCATTGAAAAACCTTCATTATTTCGTTGCACAAATCTTGAAATCTCATTTTTCAAATGTGTTGTTTTAGATGGTGGAAAAAATTTGTTCACAAACTTGGAAACGAGATCACCCCACGTCAAAATCGAATTTGGCGGTTCTTTCTCAAGCCAAATTTTAGCGGGTCCATCTAACGAGTATGGAAACAACATCATCTTAATGGCGTTATGTGGAACATCCTTAAACTTGCTAGTAGCGGTGAGACGATTGAAATTCCTTATGTGGTAATGCGGGTTGTCTTTCTCATGACCTCTAAACTTATTAGCTTGCAACATCGACATTAAACCCATCTTAATTTCGAAATTCTCCGCAAAGATAGCGGGAATCACAATGGCCTCTCCAAAACCCTAGGTGGGTGCTTGTAGCAACTCCATCATAGTACGATTAACCATGACGACTTCTTGTTCTACAATAGGTTCAACAATTGGAGTTTGTTCTTCAATCAACGTCTCTTGTTTTGCTTGCTTTTGAAGACGTTTACGAGCTAGTTTTGCTTGATTACGAGTGATCATAAACTTCACGAAGAATGGAAGGTGAGAAAAGAAGATTCTTTTTGGGTGCTTTGTGAATTTTCAATTTTTTTTGTGTTTTTGATTGTTTTTAATTTTTTTGGATTTTGGTGTATTTTCGTAGACAACAATCTACCAAATCTCTCCTCGAATCAAACTCTTGATTAAAGAAGCCTAAAAAGAATGAAAACGATCACGTGGAGTGAACGCCTTCGAATGACTTTAGAACTTTGGTGAAAACCAAATTGTTCAAGAGGGTTTAATCACAAAGAAAACCAAGCAAATATATTATACGTAATAATACTTTGGGCGGCAAAACCCTCGATTGGCCTTCAATCTCAAAATACTCACAAGCAAGCGGAGAAACGAGGCGGCGCGAAGCACTTAAGAGCCTTGTAACACCCCATTTTGGAAATGGAATCTTACGCATAATCATGGCGTGTCATCAAAGCATACAAGGATAAATGTCTAAGCATTATTTGACCATAAAGGGAAATACCGGAATCAAACATCGGTAACCCCAAAGTAGAGCTCATCACACACAAACATAAATACTGTAAAAGGAAAGGACGAAACAATGTCCATAGCAAAATGTATTAAAGTAAAGGAAATGCATAAAGTAAAGAAAGACAGTAAAGCTTCCAGTCCATATGCACGTACGTTTGAGATCTACGAGCGTCCCTGAGTACCTGCCGTTTTGGGAACATGAAAAGGAAAACGGCTGAGCAAGACGCTCAGTGCACGGATGTACAATATAGCATGAAATAGGATAAGCATGTAACATATAACAGCGGAAGACTAAGTTCTGAGTAAACTGGTTAAGTATTAAGAAAACTGGTTTTATAGTTTGAAAAGCCTTATGTTTATCTTATGAAAACTGTTTTAACATAAATATACCATAGCCCATATAGGTCATGAAAAGGTCACGTGCATGAATACTTGGAGGGGTGACCTCATCATGCTGATTAGAGGGGATGCCTCTAATTAATATACTGGTTTGGGTAGGAGGGATCAACTCCTTGTGAAGGATGCAAGGCACACACCACATTCACCATGAAATACTGAATAAAACATGTAACTAGGATGCACCCATACGCCCCACATGATATAATAATATGGCCAAAACGGAAAGGGACGCCACGAGCAATCACTCCGCCGTGGGGAAGTCATAACATTGGTGCCTCCAATGTTATGGTTATGGTACCTCCATAACTAGGTGCAACTGGTCATGCTTGTATATGGCTATAGATTATGCTAATTAAACATAAGCAGTTCAAAAGAATAAAACAAATACTGGGGAAAACAGTTGGCTGCATACGGGGAAATCCTAATAAGGAAAGAATGTCCATACTGAAAGGACGGGAATCCGTACCTCAAGTCCAGTGAATGAACAGAAGGAAGACTCCTACTTCTGGATCACTAACGCTACATGAATACACACGTGTATAAGTATCGAATCACTGATTACGTACTGGGTTTTATGTCTCACCTTAGCTTACTTTGTATGTTTTAGGTCATGGTTTACTGTTTAAAGCCTTAAACTGTGTTTATCTTATATTCTGACTAATCTGATTAAGTATTACTGGTATTTCATGTATTATTATACTTACTGTGTAATAATAAGTAACTTTCCAAAAATAGCAGGTTTCCAAAAATAGAAAGTTTCCAAAAATAGAAAGTTTCCAAAAATAGAAAGTTTCCAAAAATAGAAAGTTTCCAAAAATAGAAAGTTACCAAAAATAGAAAGTTTCCAAAAATAGAAAGTTTCCAAAAATAGAAAGTTTCCAAAAATAGAAAGTTTCCAAAAATAGAAAGTTTCCTAAAATAGAATTTACTGCTTAAAATAGATTAGTTTCTAAAAATAGAAAGTTTCCAAAAAATAGATCAGCTGCCTTAATTAAATAAGTTTCCATATATAGAAGGTTTCCATGATTAGATTAGCTGCCTGAAATAGATAGATTTCCATATATAGAAGGTTTCCATTAATAGATTAGTTGCCTTATTTAATTAAGTTTCTATAAATAGAAGTTTCCATAATTAGAATTAAGCTGGTTACATAAGCTAACATATAAGTCTAAGTGTTTATAAGCTTATTTCTTAAGTCATACGATATAGTGTATAGTTTAATTATTATTTCATGTATTTAATTAAACTATAGGTTAAGCATTTTAATTAAAGTATAACATGTTTTAATTAAAATGGAATAAATTACTTAGGTTAAAATGTGTATTATTATGTATTAATAACATAACCTAAGTCATGTCTAAATTAATTAATTATAGGCATGTTTTAAATAATTAATTAATTATAACTTATAACATAAAATACTTAGGTTAAAATAATATCATGCTAAATTAATAATTAAAATAACCTAAGTCATGATTTAATTAATATCTCATGTTATTAATTAATTTATATCCTAAGTTCATAATTCATAAAATTAACATGTAGCATAAATCATGATTTAACCAACGAACCATGAATCGGGCATGAACTCGACACCGTACCCCGAGCCAAACTCGGGGTACTTGTGCCCCCTTGCTGCCGTGGGTCCCACATGCACCAACCAAGACCAACAATGGTCTTGGTGGTGGCGGCTAAAAGAAAACCGAACCCCCCCTCGGGTTGGTTATGCTAGGCGGCCAAAACAAACACCCTTTTATATCGTCCTTTGATTTTAATTCACCCCAAAACATGTTAGATCAATGTTTAATTATCATGTTTTAATAAGAATAATAATAACATGTTCATGAAAATAATCAAAGATTTAAAAAGAATTAAAAAGAAAGGTTTAGAATGATATACCAATACGTAGCTTGAAAGAGGATGAACAAACACGGTTTATAGCAATGATTTTCAAGATCAAAATCAATCAACAACCACCTATGGTGGTCCTTAAGGTGGCGGCACAAAGAGAGGGCAAGGAGGAGGAGAGAAAACTTTTTAGGTTAAAATGCTATTTTGCTTGAAATGTAAAAATGAAAAGCATATTTACCATAACCCCCCCTTTCTTGTAAAAGTCAATGGGCTAGGCCCATTTTGGTTAGTGTGTCATGGGTATGGGGCCCCACATGGGGTACCCGTACCTTTTCTCGTGTCCCGATGTTTCGTGTTCGTTCGTGGTTAAACGTGTTCGTGTTTAAAGTGTTTCTGTTTATTTTATCATGTAGTTTATCGTAATCTTAACGCTCGTAATTATATTATATGTATTTACGTAATTATTTTAGTTCGTATTTTAAATGGTGATCATGATTTAATTATGTTCACGTGACATATTTATTAACTGTTTATCATGAGTTCGTACGTAATCGATACTTATCATGTCATACACGTATGCACTTGCTTGACTATTAGCACATGAATGTGATCAATACTAAATAAGGTAAGTTTTAATCTAGGACGTACGATGTTAAGGGCACTATTCATGGTAAAAGCATGCGGGTTTTACAATTCTTCCCCCCTAAAAAGAATAATTCGTCCCCGAATTATAGATAAAGCAAACTGGAAAGAAGTAACATACCCGAACTCAAAATATGAAGTGAGGGTAAGAAGCCCGGATAGACTCCTCTGTTTCCCAAGTGGCTTCCCGCTCGGTATGGTCCCTCCAAAGAATTTTGACGAATGGAATCGTCTTCCTTCTCATGACTCGTTCTTGCCTGTCGAGCACTCGTTCGGGTTCCTCTATAAAAGTGAGATCTTCACGTATCTGTTCCAGTGGATACTGAACCATGTGAAGGGGATGATACTTGTACCCTCTGAGTAAGGACACATGAAACACGTTATGCACGTGCGAAAGCTGAGGAGGTAACGCCAATCGGTAAGATACTTCACCGATTCGTTCAATGATATCAAATGGTCCGATGAAACGAGGACTGAGTTTCCCTTTGATCCCGAAGCGTTTAACACCACGTGCCGGCGAAACCTTGAGGAAGACGTGATCTCCCACATTAAAATGTAAGTCCCTACGATGCTTATCGACGTAACTCTTCTGACGTGACCGTGCTTCCTGCAGCTTCTGTTTAGCTACTTCGATCTTCTAATTGGTCATTTCTATAATCTCTGGTCCTTCGAGTGTTCGCTCTCCCACTTGATCCTAGCAGATTGGAGCGCGACACTTCCTGCCATACAACATTTCGAAAGGAGCACATTTGATACTTGCGTGCCAGCTGTTGTTGTATGCAAACTCGACTAAACAGATGTACTCGTCCCAATCACCTGTCCATTCCAACGCACACGACCTTAGCATATCTTCCAATGTCTGAATTGTTCGCTCCGACTGTCCGTCCGTTTGAGGATGAAAGTTCGTACTCAGCTTAAGTTGTGTACCCCAAGCTTTTTGCAGACCTTTCCAGAATCGCGACGTGAAACGAGGATCTCTGTCTGAGACGATGCTGGAGGGAGTACCGTGGAGTCTCATGATCTCCCTTCTGTAAGTATCTGCGAGTTTACTTACCGGATCTTCCTTGCGTATCGGTAAGAAATGAGCTGATTTGGTGAGATGATCAACGATGACCCAAATCGCATCGTGCTTCTTCTTGGTAGGCGGAAGACCGGTAACAAAATCCATGGTGATTTTGTCCCACTTCCACTCTGGAATATCCAACGGTTGAAGGAGACCGCCCGATCGCTGATGCTCAATCTTAACCTGCTGGCAGGTAAGACATTTAGAGACATAAGTGGCTACATTTTGTTTCATACCACTCCACCAAAAGTGCTGTCTGATGTCATGGTACATTTTTGTCGACCCAGGATGTATAGAAAATGGGGAGCTGTGAGCTTAAGCTAACAATGCTTCCCGGAGTTCTTGATTGTCAGGAACACAAAGTCTCGTGCCCTGCCAAACGATACCGTCTGCGTCCATTCTGAATTCTGTCTGCTTCTCCAAATTCTGAATTATCGCCCAAATTTCTCCATCATCCTTCTGCTCTTCCTTGATCCTAGACAGTAACTCGGGTTCTACTCTAAGATTCGCCCAGTATCCGTGCTGCCCACGTACCATGATTTTGATGTTTAGCCGCTCCAAGTCTCTTATGTTTTGTTCCTTGATTTCAATGCCGTTGATCATTCCCGACTTTCTGCTGAGTGCATCTGCTACTACATTAGCCTTCCCGGGATGATAATGTAGGTTAATATCATAATCCTTCAACAGTTCCAACCATCTCCTTTGTCTCATGTTCAATTCTCGTTGAGTGAAGATATACTTCAAGCTCTTGTGATCCGTGAAAATGTCGCATGATTCTCCGTATAAGTAGTGCCTCCATATTTTCAATGCGAACACAACTGTAGCAAGTTCCAGGTCATGCGTAGGGTATTTTTCTTCATAGGGCTTAAGCTGCCGTGAAGCATACGCGATCACTTTCCGATGTTGCATGAGAACACAGCCCAGTCCCTTCCCCGATGCATCGCTGTAGATCTGAAATCCACCTGTACCAGATGGGAGAGTAAAAATAGGTGCAGATACTAACTTCTGCTTTAGGTCTTCGAAGCTCTTCTCTCGTTCTTCCGTCCAGACGAATTTCTCTCCTTTTCGCATCAGTTTGGTGAGAGGTAGTGCCAAGCGGGAAAAGTTCTCCACGAATCTGCGATAATATCCAGCTAAGCCTAAGAAACTGCGGACTTCTGTCGCTGACGTTGGTCTGGGCCATTTAGTGATAGCCTCAACCTTCGTTGGGTCCATAGTGATCCCTTCTGCTGATACAATGTGACCTAAGAATGCCACTTTGTTTAACAGGAACTCACACTTGGAGAATTTCGCATACAGCTGCTTCTGACGAAGAATCTGTAGTACCGTACGGAGATGGTCTTCGTGTTCCTCCGTGGACTTTGAGAAAATCAGGATGTCATCGATGAATACAATGACAAACTTATCAAGGAATTCGTGGAAGATTCTGTTCATCAGATCCATGAATACTGCTGGAGCATTAGTCAGGCCGAATGGCATGACTACAAACTCATAATGGCCATAGCGGGTACGAAAAGCAGTCTTAGCAATATCCTGCTCTTTAACCCTTAGCTGATGGTAGCCTGACCTTAGATCGATCTTTGAGAAGTGTTTGGCTCCTTGAAGTTGGTCAAACAGATCATCTATACGTGGCAGTAGATATCTATTTCGGATGGTAATCTTATTAAGTTCACGGTAGTCTATGCAAAGTCGCATGCTGTCGTCCTTCTTCTTAACGAACAAGACCGGTGCGCCCCATGGAGATGTGCTTGGTCTAATGAACCCTCGTTCAATAAGTTCCTGCAGTTGGTCCTTCAGTTCCTTTAGCTCTATGGGAGCCATACGATACGGAGCCTTAGAGATTGGTTCAGCTCCTGGAACAAGGTCGATGTTGAACTCCACTTCTCGTGCAGGTGGTATGCCCGGAAGTTCAGCTGGAAAGACGTCTTGAAATTCTGAAACTACTGGTTGATCCTGAATCGATGGGGATTCAGCATCCATGTCGTGAACCGTAGCTAGATAACCCTCACAGCCATGTGACAGTAATGCACGTGCTTGCAAGGTAGATATGACTTGTACAGACCGTCCGGGTATGAAACCGTTATGAATGTACTCTGGTGCATTAATGTCGCCGAAGATCACCCGATATGAGTGGCAGTCTATGTTAGCATGGTGCTTGGATATCCAGTCCATGCCGAGAATCATATCGAACTCAATCATGTCTAGGGGAAGTGCATCTACTGCACGAACTTTATCGTCAAACTCTAGAGGAAGACTCTTGTATACATGAGTTATTAATACAGAGTCCTTCAAAGGCGTGGAAATGGTAAGCCTATTTTCTAATGGCAAGGGAAGTGTCCTGATGTTCTTGGCATATGAAGTGGAAATAACTGAGTGAGTGGCACCCGTGTCGAAAAGAACACATGCAGCTTGGCCGTACATATACAAAATTCCAGTAATGGTACATGTAGATTTGTTTGCCTGATCACGAGATGTCGTGTAGACACGCCCAGTGGTAGGAGGCGGCTTACTATCAGCATGACCCGAGGTACCCTCCATTTCACCCTTACGGCAATCTCTCATACGATGGCCAGGGAGGCCGCACTTGTAGCACGCGTCGGAATCACGACGACATGGGCCAGGGTGTCTGCGATGGCAAGTACTACAAAGAGGATGAGTGAATCCTCCAGCAGGAGTCCTTGCTTGCTGAGGGCCTGCTGATGACAAAATGTGTTAAAATAAAGTATATGCACGAGTATAAGACATATGCGTCATAAGATGTACACCAGTGTTAGCTGAACGGTTAGGCTGCGAACCCCTGTGGTTCTGGTCCTTCCCGTTACCGTGGTTCCTGGTAGAGGTTAATATAGTGTCAGCATGAGAGATATAACATGAAATCATAAGAAGATGCATAAATAGTAGGACCTGCTGTTGTTGGAGTGTCCAGCGTTGTTACGGTAATTATCATTACCGCTACGCCTTTCCACAACAGAACGGTCGTTAGTGTGACCGTTTCCTTTGGGCTGATGAGGCTGCTACTGAGTAGCCGGCTGAGACCGGTCCCCAGTTTTCTGCCTGGAAGATACAGTTTAAGAGATGATTATAGAACATATCATGATAGGATGCGGTTTGGTTATCGATAGAACACAAAATGTTTACCTCTTGTCGGGTCTTTCAGCTTCCCCGAACTCATCTCGTTCCTACAACATCTCTAGCTTCCTTGCTGCGTCGGCCACTTGTGCTACTGTATTGAACGTAGCACACACCAGATTGTTCGCGACCGAGGTGCGAAGTGCCCACCTAAAGTGGTGTGCCTGCTCCTCAGGAGTACCAGCTGCTGCTCCCAGGAAACCAGCTAAGCGAAGAAAGCGCTGCATGAATTCGTTGCTATTCTCTCCCGCTCTCTAACGTATCCCATGGTACTCTCGCTTGAGCTTGTCCTGCTCTGCCTTGGGAAAGAACTGCTCCATCACTCTCTCCTTGAATTGGGCCCATGTCAAACCAGCGACCCAATCATCACCTCCTTCCGACTGCGTCAAGGCTAGCCACCAGTTGAGTACATCGCCTTCAAACCGGTAGCATGCCAATCTCTCCTTGAATGCGGGGTCACATCCCATAGCATTGAAAATCTTCTCGATATGAGTCAACCAGCTTTCAGCATCGCTGGGGCTATCAGTCTTTTCAAAAGCTCTAGGACGGAGCTTGTTGAATCTTTCCAGCCACACTGCTAGTGTCACTGGGGGAGGAGGAGGAGGAGGTGCCTGATTCTACTGCTGCTGATTGTTGGCAGCTTGGACTTCAGCACGGATGTCATTCCTCAGTTGAGGAAGCAAGGCTTGCATGGCAGCCTGAATTGCAGCATTGAGCTGCTCTTGCTCGCGTGTGAGAACCATCTGACAGTATAACATAAAATATATGATTAACAGTTCGAAACATAAAATATAAATTATATATATACATGAAAAAAATTTATACAAAAATTTCACGAGAAAAAATTTATGCAAGAAAATTTTTGTATGAATGCATGATACAGTTTTATGAAAACTTTTGATGCTCGAGAGTGAACGCCTCTGGCCAGTTCACTCAAAACAAAAGACATATCGAGGGGACGCCTATGGGTCGGTCCCAAATCTAAAAGTTTCGATAAAACACATGCGACTAAATAGGGCCAGTCCTGTACCAACCATTACTTAGTCAAAAACCCTGTAACAATGACATGTATATGTATGCTTAAAATGATGAATGCTTGAAAACAACTGTCAGTTCTAGGAAGACCGTAGTGACTACCCACTAATCACAGGTCATATTTGAGAGCCTACAGGTCGAATCCTTGGATCTGATACCATAATTGTAACACCCCATTTTGGAAATGGAATCTTACGCATAATCATGGCGTGTCATCAAAGCATACAAGGATAAATGTCTAAGCATTATTTGACCATAAAGGGAAATACCGGAATCAAACATCGGTAACCCCAAAGTAGAGCTCATAACACACAAACATAAATACTGTAAAAGGAAAGGACGAAACAATGTCCATAGCAAACTGTATTAAAGTAAAGGAAATGCATAAAGTAAAGAAAGACAGTAAAGCTTCTAGTCCATATGCACGTACGTTTGAGATCTACGAGCGTCCCTGAGTACCTGCCGTTTTGGGAACATGAAAAGGAAAACGGCTGAGCAAGACGCTCAGTGCACGGATGTACAATATAGCATGAAATAGGATAAGCATGTAACATATAACAGCGGAAGACTAAGTTCTGAGTAAACTGGTTAAGTATTAAGAAAACTGGTTTTATAGTTTGAAAAGCCTTATGTTTATCTTATGAAAACTGTTTTAACATAAATATACCATAGCCCATATAGGTCATGAAAAGGTCACGTGCATGAATACTTGGAGGGGTGACCTCATCATGCTGATTAGAGGGGATGCCTCTAATTAATATACTGGTTTGGGTAGGAGGGATCAACTCCTTGTGAAGGATGCAAGGCACACACCACATTCACCATGAAATACTGAATAAAACATGTAACTAGGATGCACCCATACGCCCCACATGATATAATAATATGGCCAAAACTGAAAGGGACGCCACGAGTAATCACTCCGTCGTGGGGAAGTCATAACATTGGTGCCTCCAATGTTATGGTTATGGTACCTCCATAACTAGGTGAAACTGGTCATGCTTGTATATGGCTATAGATTATGCTAATTAAACATAAGCAGTTCAAAACAATAAAACAAATACTAGGGAAAACAGTTGGCTGCATACGGGGAAATCCTAATAAGGAAAGAATGTCCATACTGAAAGGACGGGAATCCGTACCTCAAGTACAGTGAATGAATAGAAGGAAGACTCCTACTTCTGGATCACTAACGCTATATGAATACACACGTGTATAAGTATCGAATCACTGATTACGTACTGGGTTTTATGTCTCACCTTAGCTTACTTTGTATGTTTTAGGTCATGGTTTACTGTTTAAAGCCTTAAACTGTGTTTATCTTGTATTCTAACTAATCTGATTAAGTATTACTGGTATTTCATGTATTATTATACTTACTGTGTAATAATAAGTAACTTTCCAAAAATAGCAGGTTTCCAAAAATAGAAAGTTTCCAAAAATAGAAAGTTTCCAAAAATAGAAAGTTTCCAAAAATAGAAAGTTTCCAAAAATAGAAAGTTACCAAAAATAGAAAGTTTCCAAAAATAGAAAGTTTCCAAAAATAGAAAGTTTCCAAAAATAGAAAGTTTCCTAAAATAGAATTTACTGCTTAAAATAGATTACTTTCTAAAAATAGAAAGTTTCCAAAAAATAGATCAGCTGCCTTAATTAAATAAGTTTCCATATATAGAAGGTTTCCATGATTAGATTAGCTGCCTAAAATAGATAGATTTCCATATATAGAAGGTTTCCATTAATAGATTAGTTGCCTTATTTAATTAAGTTTCTATAAATAGAAGTTTCCATAATTAGAATTAAGCTGGTTACATAAGCTAACATATAAGTCTAAGTGTTTATAAGCTTATTTCTTAAGTCATACGATATAGTGTATAGTTTAATTATTATTTCATGTATTTAATTAAACTATAGGTTAAGCATTTTAATTAAAGTATAACATGTTTTAATTAAAATGGAATAAATTACTTAGGTTAAAATGTGTATTATTATGTATTAATAACATAACCTAAGTCATGTCTAAATTAATTAATTATAGGCATGTTTTAAATAATTAATTAATTATAACTTATAACATAAAATACTTAGGTTAAATTAATATCATGCTAAATTAATAATTAAAATAACCTAAGTCATGATTTAATTAATATCTCATGTTATTAATTAATTTATATCCTAAGTTCATAATTCATAAAATTAACATGTAGCATAAATCATGATTTAACCAACGAACCATGAATCGGGCATGAACTCGACACCGTACCCCGAGCCAAACTCGGGGTACTTGTGCCCCCTTGCTGCCGTGGGTCCCACATGCACCAACCAAGACCAACAATGGTCTTGGTGGTGGCGGCTAAAAGCAAACCGAACCCCCCCTCGGGTTGGTTATGCTAGGCGGCCAAAACAAACACCCTTTTATATCGTCCTTTGATTTTAATTCACCCCAAAACATGTTAGATCACTGTTTAATTATCATGTTTTAATAAGAATAATAATAACATGTTCATGAAAATAATCAAAGATTTAAAAAGAATTAAAAAGAAAGGTTTAGAATGATATACCAATACGTAGCTTGAAAGAGGATGAACAAACACGGTTTATAGCAATGATTTTCAAGATCAAAATCAATCAACAACCACCTATGGTGGTCCTTAAGGTGGCGGCACAAAGAGAGGGCAAGGAGGAGGAGAGAAAACTTTTTAGGTTAAAATGCTATTTTGCTTGAAATGTAAAAATGAAAAGCATATTTACCATAACCCCCCCCCCCTTTCTTGTAAAAGTCAATAGGCTAGGCCCATTTTGGTTAGTGTGTCGTGGGTATGGGGCCCCACATGGGGTACCCGTACCTTTTCTCGTGTCCCGATGTTTCGTGTTCGTTCGTGGTTAAACGTGTTCGTGTTTAAAGTGTTTCTGTTTATTTTATCATGTAGTTTATCGTAATCTTAACGCTCGTAATTATATTATATGTATTTACGTAATTATTTTAGTTCGTATTTTAAATGGTGATCATGATTTAATTATGTTCACGTGACATATTTATTAACTGTTTATCATGAGTTCGTACGTAATCGATACTTATCATGTCATACAGGTATGCATTTGCTTGACTATTAGCACATGAATGTGATCAATACTAAATAAGGTAAGTTTTAATCTAGGACGTACGATCTTAAGGGCACTATTCATGGTAAAAGCATGCGGGTTTTACAAGCCTTTTCCCTTAGGGTATATTTTATAATACCCGCCTTATACCCACCTTATAGTTTGTATTTTTCAAAATCGAGCTTCACGAAAGTATTTATCTATTTTTGCCTTTTTCTTTTGTTTGAGATTCGAATACAATAATTAGGAGATCGAATCCCAATTAAGGTTGTGTTTTCACACTTTTGGAGATATTTTTTATTGATTGTGATACTTAATACAATATAGTAATAATAATTTCACAAGAAAAACCAAAAAACCGATAATACGTATTAGTAGATTTCTACTAATACAAATACTATTTATGGTTAATATTAAAAACAACAAGACAAATTAATCACGACACTCCTCCCCGGCAGCGGCGCCAAAATGAATGTAGTGTTTTACCACACCTTTAGGAAAAGGAGGTAAATAGGGAAAGTATTAAATACGACGGTTTAGGAAAACCGTGTACAAATGACCCAATGAAGTTCAAAGTTCGTTTCCCAAGGAGGTATATGTGTGTGAATAATTCGTAACTGGTTTGAGATTAATATTGGTTAGAAGGGGATGAGAAAAGAGGATGACGAAGACGTGAAATTACTTACTACTACGACTACACGTAAAGCCGTAAAAAGTACAAAAATAAAAATTAATTCTAAAAATTACCAAAAATTCACCAAAATCAAATTAAGTAAACTAAGAGTTTACCACTGATCAAAAAAATTTCAAACCTTTTAATTAATTAAATATTAATTTTTAAATGCTAATTAAAGCCCTAAAAATCAAATTAATTATCAAAAAAACCAAATAAAGATTTTTCAATTAGTAAACCTCTAAAATGACCTAAAAAGATTAAAAACTATTTTTAGAAATTTTTAAACTAAGAAAAACTATTTAAAATGATTTAAAAACTATTAAAACTTGAAATAATTATAAAAATTAATCTAAAGATGATAAAATTAATCTAAAAGTTTCAAAATTCCTATTTTAATGTATTTAAGCTAAGAAAAATATAAAAAGTGCAAAAATGTGAAATTTGAAAAATAATAATAAAATAATATTAAAATAATATTAAAAATCCAAAAATTCTAAAAAAAATCTAAAAACTTGCAAACTAGTTTATTTTAACCTAAATAATCAGAAAATGAAAGTGAAATGACCAGAATACCCCTATTGGGCCCCCAAATGGGCTAAAAGTAAAAACAACCAAGCTTAATGGGCTTTTTAGCCCAAAAAGTCAAAATAAGCCCAAATGACTTGGAAAAGCACTATCTGACTCAAAATTCAATTCTAAAGACAAAACTCTGAAGGCATAAAAGCTGAAAGTGAGCTTATCACAGCTTAATGAACAAACAACTTATTCTTATTGGGCCATTAAGCCCATTAAGCAATAAGCTAATGCCATAAGCTCTAATTTGACACACAACCTTCTTTTGGGATACTAAAGAGATCTGTAAAAAGAAATTTTGAAAAAGCTCACTCAATAAGCCAGAAATAAGTCAAGTATAAATCAACTAAAAGACAAAATAGTCGGGTTTTAGTTCTAGGGCACCTCAGGACTTGATTCAACTTGCAAAATGTTACAAATGACTTCAATAAGCCAAATCAATCAACCAAAATCCAATAAGCAAAACCAATAAGCTGGAATAAGCCAATAAGAACTTATGAAAAAGTCAATTAAGTTGGTTTTCTAGTCAAACCCTAAAGTCAACCCACCAAATACTCCAGTATGAACAAATGGGTCAAATAATGAGCACCTATTACAAAATCAAAGTTGTTGCTAGTTAAAATAAGCTATAATAGCTTATTGATAAGCTGAACACAACTGCTAGTAGCAGGGGAAAGGAGTTCCCACTGCTTTGACTATTTGACCTGGCTTTTTAGAGAGATTTTGTATGTTTTGTTGGAAGACAAGGGCACCTAAGTGATCAGTTAATCACAAGGAATCACAATCAAGAACAAAAATGTAGGTCTACGATTTCTTAAGATTTGGTAAACTATGGATTGGATCTATTGATTTAATGGTGGAGATGGGGAAGAAGGAGATGATGTGTAGAGGGAGAAAGGAGAGAAAAGAAAAGTAGAGAGAGAAAATGATTTAATTAAAATGAAAGATATGAAATGAGAAGAACCACCCCTCCTAACATGCTAGGAGGGGTATATATAGCCCACCCTACATGTGGGCTATATGGGCTATACTTGGATCACGAGCCTAATACATTAATATATCGTTGGAGCGACCGATCCTTCATAAATACGTAAAAACGTATTTCCAACAATCTCCCCCTAAGGGAGGTCGCTCCAAGTTACAAAGTTCTAAATATTCTATAGCTCGTGATCTATGCTAATAATGATGTGACCGAGACTTTCTTTGGAAAAACGTATTTCCAACAATCTCCCCCTAAGGGAGGTCACACCATTTTACAAAAATCTTAAACCTAGCATCTATGCTTGAGTCTTCGATCTTGTTCTTGTGAATATGCTTGATGTGATCTTTGACTTTAGTCTTGCGCATGTTTCCTTGCCTTGACCTTGTGCATTCAATCACTTGTGAATTTTGCCTCTTCGTGACTTCATGTTCCACATACTTATACCTTTAAATTCTTGAAAGGTTCAGAGTTTGATACAGTGGAAGACTTGACCTTCAGACTTTCTTGAATTTGTTGAAGTACTAAGTGTATGTAGTACAAGCATGTGGTGACGACTTCTTCTGGATTATACACCGCAATGCCACCTTCTTGTTACGCTGCATAAGACAGTTAGCAACAAACCATATACACGGATGAAATGGCCTTGAACATTTCATTCTAATTCGGTAGCATTTTACCTCCGGTCGGTGAAGACCGTTGGACGATATTAAATATCGTACTTGTGGCAGGTAGTTTCAATAAAGAACCTCCTTGACAAGATTTCGCGGGTAAACCCGTTCTCTTTACTCGACCGTCCAAAGCTGACTGCGAACGTAAAGAGTGAATCATTTGGATAATATTATCCGCATGATTTGAGGCCGTCAATTCATGTTCCTCGAACAAGTGAAGTTCAATTAAGAACCGCACCATCGTTGCTTTCCAGTTGTCACGAGCTTGATTCGTATAGAATCTTGCAAGTTACCTACCAAGTGCTGTTTGATGTTAACACTAGAAGGATTTCCATTCGTCACTGTAAATACTTAATAGTATTACTCTGAATGTTCTGGCAAGATCACTAAGATATTGCGTAGAGGCCTGGAATGTGTTTAAATTCATTTAAGAGTTTAAACCACCGTTGCTTTCCAGTTATCACAAGTTTGATTCATAAAGAATCGCACAAGCACCTACCATGAGCTTTTTGACGTTCACTCAAGAAGGATTTCCATCTTCATTGTAAATACTTTCGTATTACTCGGATGTTCAGGCAAGATCATGAAGATTTTGCGTAGGACTCTTAAGAACTTTCTTACTTTTCACAGTGTGTGAAGAAGCAAGTAAATATGAAAGTGTGTCCTAATGAGATATTTGATGATCTCAAATGGCTCTAGACTCGATCGTGCATTTTGGATTTTAGTGATCGGAGGCTGGAGAGGAGTGCCACCTTTTCAATACCAATTTATTCGGAGTGAATAAATCAATAGATAATGTGTTGTCTCCGTGTGATTAAAACAAATATCTTTTAAGAGATATCTGAGTTAGCTGGGATGGGTTGTGCCTTGCATCACTGGGTCCATGATGTCTATCTTCAATATCAAGAATCATTAAAAATGATCTCAATAGCATATGAATTGACCCGGTTTCTGCCTAAGTTGTAAGGAGGGCTACTTTCTTTACACCCTTTATCTTTACAATTCTTTTTCATTCTTCAACCCCTTCAATGCTTACCAATACGTCATAACTAGCACCTTGTTGTGATTGTTCCAGTGCTAACTTAAGTACTTGGTCGGCATTCAGCTGCGTTCACAATCTTTCTCCATCTTTCCTAAGGACTACTATTTCTAGCTATGGAATGTCCTTGGGAAGATTCCTCCGGTTCTAGAGAAATCATTGGACTTTAACCTATCCTACCATCCTTATGTCACCACAATCTTCACCGTCGTGAATAGAGATGTTTTGGGTAAGTGTATGTCACCATGAAATCCATTTTGAAGTGCAAATCCATTTTGCTCCCCCTTAACATATGCCACGATATCCGAAAACATTTCGCAGATGTCAGGATGAGCTAGCACGTTAAGTCAAACCATTTGTGATTAATCATTTCCCATATTAAATCACATTTTCTCCCCCATATTAAAAATATTAACCCAATCGATGTTTTTAATATCAATTGATTTAATAGCATTTTAAGAAAATTTGGGAAGAAAAATGCAAATCCAATTATCTTCATGAATTACACAAGCTCCCCCTCAAATTAATGAGGGTGTACTTGAAACGTAAATTAAATACCTTTAAAACACAAGTGTAAGGTATTTATCACGTGCAAAGATCATATATGATAATGAATTCAAAATATTAGCAATTTACGAGGTTGGACCTGAATGATGGAGAACATCATATGAAAGAAGCACATGGTTCTTGTTCACGAATGTTGGTCTTCCTCGTAACTTCTGAAGTTATCTATTGACTCCATGTGTATGATTGATATCGTTGTCTTAACACCAATATGTGAACTTGGCACTCTCGGCATCAAGGATTCTTAATGCTGGACAATTGCTCCCCCTCAATTGTTGACCCGTGTTCTATTGAAAGAGTTGTAGTCATCGTTTGAGTAGTCGCATCGTCGAGTATGTAGATATCAATGGTAAGTTGCTACGGTTGGTGGAGATGATAACTTCGGATTTTGGAGTCAAAGCTTTCCGGTGAAATGCTTGACTTCAATGTGAAAAGCGTGTTACTATTGGAAATAATAGCAAACCATATGGAGCATGTTTTAAATCTTTTAAACTTCTGCTCGAACTTTATTTACAACCCCGTGTCATTATTGAATGACATTTCTAGGTTCGTAAATATTATCGATTCCAGAAGACATGCTCTTTTTATCAAAACATTTTGAACACACAATTTTGAAAGATTTAGAAAAATCTTTTGAAAAAGTTCTTGAAAAAATTGTGTTCCAAGTTTTGAAAGACAATTACTTGAGCTTAAGATGTTGAATATCTTACAAAACAAGCTCAAGTCCGAGAAGTTGTAAACTTCCCGTTGGTAAGGATAAGTTACCATCGACGATAAACTTTCCTTTTATCTGAAGGACGAGTTCTAAGCTGACATTTACTTAGAAGTCGTTTTCATGAGCTTGAAAACTTTGACTTTTTTAACGGAAAGCTCATGACCGAGAAAGGTTAATTTCTCGTTATGAGGAAAAGTTCTCTTATTTAAAAGATACACTTTCCTTTCTGAGCTTAAAAATTCGAATGTTTTAAGACAAGCTCATGACCGAGAAAACTGAATTTCTCGTTATGAGGATAAGTTTATCATTAATGATAAACTTTCCTTTATTTGAAGTTCGAGTTACAGTCTGACATTTAACTGTAAGTCATTGTGCATGAGCTTAAAAACTTTGAATGTTTTCGATATAAGCTCATGCCCGAGAAAAAATAATTTCTCGTTGTAAGGATAAGTTTATCATCAGCGATAAACTTTCCTGCCTTTGAAGAACGGGTCACAGATAGTAATTTGACTGTGAGCCATAATGCATGAGCTTAAAAACTTGGAATGTATTTTATATAAGCTCATGCCCGAGAAAAATGAATTTCTCGTTTTTAGGATAAGTTTATCATCGGCGATAAACTTTCCTTTCTTTGATGAGCGAGTTACAGTCTGTGATATGACTATAAGTCCTTTATGTATTGCAGCTTAACCATGAATCCCCTGAGAAATTTGTTTCTCTGATATCTGCTTCTTCAGCAACCAAACTCTAAGAGTGTCCTTAGTTGAACGGTATACAATGATTGGACCGCTTCATTCTTTTGAAACATCAACTTTGGTACCTGCATTCTCATTAGAAATTTGCTTGCTTTGACATGGGTTAGCGATATCAATTATAGAAGCACGTGGGAGTTCACAGTTGGCTTTACTTGTGTCAGAGGCGACCTGAGTAGATGATTCACTTATCTTAGCTGGCAAACGTTTCCTTTTATAGAAAACTTTAAGTTCAGGCTTAAGTGATGTATCATCTTTTTCAATTTCCTCCCTAGCAGTCTTAGTAGAGTCGGAGATTATCCTAGTTAAAGGGCACTCGTTTCCTACAAGAGTGAAAGTTCTACCAGTGGGGCGCCACATTTTACCAACGGGTTTGATTTTAGCAACCCACTGGGATTTAAGTCTAGCACGGGAGTTCACCTCATTAAGCAATTTCTTGCTACAGGAATCATGATTTGCCGTAAAGACACATTTTCTACATGTTTTACAAGTAGCATATTTAATGTCCGAGTAAGATCTAGAATTCCTAGATGATTGATTGATGCTCCTAGGATGTGACATGCTACGGTTAGCAGTGTTGGGTAAACTAGAAGGCATCTGACTAGCTTTGAAATTCCTATCTCTTACTTGTGTCTTTTGCTTAGCTTCCCTTAGACCAAATGTATGGCGAACGTCATTTGAACTAGTTCGAGACGTATTCTTTGGACTATGTCTAGGGAAATTAGAGGCAATCATGTGATTAGGTCTTGCAAAAGCTGTTTTAGTCATATTGGGCCTAGATGGTGGAGTGACTGTTCTAGAGATATGAACCATATCAACTAGGGAGGCAAACCACGGTCTCAAGGATTGTGATCGCTCGGATCTAAATGCAGTAGGTTGTCTGACGGATGGTTGTCTGACGAACTGATTTGTAGGCGGTTTCCCCAAGATTGATGGTTTTTCAAGGTTAGTGTTCACACTAGTTCCTCTATTTTTCCTTAACTCATTTTTCAACGCCGCTATAGCAAAAACCTTTTCCTGTACTTGGGCCTTTAAAGTCTCATTCTCTTTGAGCAAGTTATCTTGGGATGCCAACTTAGATTCAAGCAGTTGAATTTGTTTCAAAAGATTATCCTTTTCAGCTTTAGAATCTAACACTTTTTGATCCAATTTTCTTTCAAGAACAACATTTGATTTTTCAAGTTTTTCAAAATATGTTTCAAATTTGTTCGTTTTCTTTGAAAATTCAATTTTGGCATCCTCAAGATCTTTTGATTGTTGAGCTACAATCGTTTCGAGCTCTCTAATCTTGGAATCAGAAGCAGTCAATGAAGCAGTTATAGGACAATTATCATGATGTTTAGCATTTTGAACACTTTCTCCCCTATTATGACTCTCATCGGATGAATCAGAAGTGGTATTTCTATCACTCTTGTCCATCCCATGTTTGTCATAATTAGGTTCAGAATGCTCAATATGCGGCATGTCATTAGCATATACATCATAAACAACATTACATTGTACCATGTTTGCCGGCTCTTCGTCATAAACGGGTAAGGTGTCATCAAGAGAGATCTCGTGAACATTCCCTGACGTGCCACTGGTATCATGTTGTCCTCCTGATTCCGTGCTCTTGCCATCGTTAGGCTCCAAGTTGTCAACCGTATGACCATTCTCTTCTTGCATCTGCGTCATTGATTCTTGCACTCCATTATCATACGCTTGCTGAAGTTGTGATCTTTGATAAATCGAAGACGAGACCGATGTCATGAGTTTCAAAATTGTATCACGGAAAACTCGAAGCTCGGTATGTGTATCTCGAAGAAAAGATTGGCAAATCACTGAACTTTCAAGCTTGATGATATTGAATTGGAGGAAAGGCGTGAGTTGTGTCACAAGAGCCTTATATGCAAGTGCCGATGCAGAGTGATTAAAGTTGTTATGTTTGAGTTGCTCGGCGAGTTGGGTCAAAGTGGTGAAGATTGAGTCGATGAATATATGACGATCTTGTCCAAAGATTGTCACAAATTCGCTCCCTCCTTGAATCCTCGAAAGAGTGACAAGATGAGACTGAAGCATTTGAAATGAAGTTATACCACTTTCTCTAGCGTTGGCTTGCACTTGATGCAAGTCTCCATCTTTATGTGTCGAATTTAACGATTCCATTGAAAATCGAGGAAAAATGATGTAGATGTTGTAGTTTTCAGGATTTTATAATTCGATTCGGCTCAAGAGATGTTGTCGGCTCAGATGATGAAAAATTAAACCCGATCAAAAATTCGTAGTCACTAAAAATGAAGTCCGTCACTTTTGTCTTTCAAATCCGGCCACAAATATTTTTAACCCGTCAAATATTTTTTCACGTTAATACTTTCAAGATACCCGCTTCAATCACGATGTGCCAAAAAAAATTAATAATACAAAATTAACTTTACTAAGAAAAATAACTTTAAACTATATAAATAAAAAAAAATAACTTTAACTAAAAATAAAAAGAATAAAAAAAACGTGATATCGTGTACAAGATAAATTCCGTCATATCTCTCAAACAAAATAAAAAACAAAACGCAATTTTATCAAGCAGTCAAAGTACACACACGTTAAAAAATTGTCAAACAGTGGAGAACACTCGTAACCTCCACCTTACACACGTGGCAGCCTATTATAGAACTTTGTAACCTCCGCTTGACTCTTTCTTTCTCCTCCACAAATACCCTTACCTCAATCAATTCCTATTTTATTTTTTATTTTTGTCAATTCCTCCACAAATACTCTATTCCTCCGTCCCTTTTTCTTTCTTTATATCACTCACAAAAATCTGCCTTGTTTCCTCCGTAAATCTCAGTGACTGAATCTGCTCCCATCTTATGAATCAGACAAATCTCACAACCTCGAATTGCTCAAGTACGAATAACAATATCAAATGACGACAAAATCGAGATTGAACTTCAAGATCTCAACGAGGAGGTCTCGGGTAGGTTTTTCTTGCATGTGAGTTAATCTTGAAATCTATCGAGTCTTCCTCTCATCTGTAGAGTCTTTCTGTCGAGTGAGGGGTCAGAATAAAGTCTTTAGTGTTGATTGTGAGTGTGATGTGAGTCGAGGGAATGAGTTGAGATGAGGGGTTTGGTGTCTAGGATGAGACAATGAGAGGAAGTCTGTGTTGGGGGTGGTGGTCTGAGTGTAAAAGATCTTTATTTAATTTCGAATCTATGATGATTGATTTCGATTTTTAAAGATCTATGAAAGTTCTATAAATCTTAAATCGATTTTCAAACTGAGATGTAGATGTGTATTTTGATTTAGAAGGTGTCGAGGGTGTGGGGAGTGAGACGAGAGGGTTTGGATGGGTGTTTGTGTTTTCAGAATGAAGTCGAGTCAGAAAGAGAGTCGGTTTTTGTTGAGGTTGTTTTGGTGGGTTTGTGATTTGAGTCAGGAATCGAGTCGATTGGTTTTGTGTTCGTAGGAGTCGAGTGAGTTGAGATGGGATTGAGTGGTTTGAGTTGATGAGGTCGAGTGATTGTGATTGAGGGTGTTCGAGGCTTGGGTGAGGATGGTATGAGAGTCGAGACTTTTGTGTTAGGGTCGAGTGATGTGTGGGTCGAGATGAGTCTTGAGTGTGACTTGTTTCCCGTTATGTTTGAATTGACGAGTGAGGAGTCGGTCTATACGGAATAGTCTATTCGAAAAGGTCTATTCGGAAAGTCGTCTATTCCGAAAGTCGTCTATTCGGAAAGTCGTCTATTCGGAAAGTCGTCTATTCGGAAAGTCGTCTATTCGGAAAGTCGTCTATTCGGAAAGTCGTCTATTCGGAAAGTCGTCTATTCGGAAAAAGTCGTCTATTCGGAAAAAGTCGTCTATTCGGAAAAAGTCGTCTATTCGGAAAAAGTCGTCTATTCGGAAAAAGTCGTCTATTCGGAAAAAGTCGTCTATTCGGAAAAAGTCGTCTATTCGAAAAAAGTCGTCTATTCGGAAAAAGTCGTCTATTCGGAAAAACGGAAAACTGATACGAAAACTGATACGAAAACTGATACGAAAACTGATAGCTTTGGATATGTTGGGACAGTTGGCAGTTTTGACAGATTGGTTTGGACTGATATGAAAAAGAAGAAGAAAACTGATTAAAAAATTACTGTCACCCAAATAAAGAAAAACTGATTAAAAAAAATGATAAAAAAATGACTGATTAAAAAATGATTAAAAATAATGTCTGAATAAAAAATGACTGATTAAAAAAATGATTAAAAAAATGACTGATTAAAAAATGATTAGACAAAGTTGTACCAGAAAAAAAAACTGATAAACGAAAAAACAAATAAAAATTTAGCTAAAAAAAATTTAGAAAGAAGGGATTTTTAAATCAAATCAATAGATAAAAATAAACACAAATCTTAAGATTTAACCATGGCTCTTGATACCAATTGTAGGTCTACGATTTCTTAAGATTTGGTAAACTATGGATTGGATCTATTGATTTAATGGTGGAGATGGGGAAGAAGGAGATGATGTGTAGAGGGAGAAAGGAGAGAAAAGAAAAGTAGAGAGAGAAAATGATTTAATTAAAATGAAAGATATGAAATGAGAAGAACCACCCCTCCTAACATGCTAGGAGGGGTATATATAGCCCACCCTACATGTGGGCTATATGGGCTATACTTGGATCACGAGCCTAATACATTAATATATCGTTGGAGCGACCGATCCTTCATAAATACGTAAAAACGTATTTCCAACAAAAAACACACTTCAGTATCACCAATTAGCACAGAAAAATCAAACAATGCTCAGATCTAGCACAGACATGGATATTAAGCTGTTATGAACACTTACGCAGTTTAAGCAAGAATAAGCACTCCAAATTCAACCAGATGCATACACAAGCTACATAAACTATGATTAAGCACAAACAAACTTAAATCAATCACTGAATCAAAGTATGGAACAAGATCAAAGCAGATTAGACTTGCTGATATGAACTTCAAGAACACTTGCACACTTTGCTGATATAAATGACCAAAGATCCAAATTCAACACTCAAATCCTACTTCCCTGATGTAACTAACTAGGTTTAATCACTTGTTAACCCTAGTCTATGATTAGATCTAGGTGTCCCTTAAACCATAACCAATTTCAACAAGTATACAAGATTTTAGAGCCTATTGTTGATTCTAGGTGTTTATATGCACAAAGCTTGCAGATAAATATCACTTAGCACTTATGAAACAAGTTTCAACACAAAGCACACCCTCAAAATAACTCAAATCCAAAACAGGCGGTTATAGCAAACAGCCCTTAATCCATAACTTTTCAAAGCAACTTGTGATTCCTACTAATAACCTACTGATTTTATGAATCAAACACACTTCCTAGGTGACAACTAACATATTCAATCACAAAAATCAAAACCATAAACACAAGAACACAAAATCAAATCACAAAATCCAAAATAGGCAATAACATGAAATTTTTAGGGGAAACTTAAACAAGGGATTATACATGTCCTCCACAACATCCTAGGAGGACCAGCTATGTTCCTTGGACCTTGTTCAACAACTAGAACAAGACCATGGTTCTTCAAAAAGGAAGATCAAAACCTGCTGATGTTCGAAGTAGAACAAGGTTTTGATTATGATATTTCTTCAACACAAATGAGCAAACAAATCAACCAAGAGCTTAAAACTCTTCTCAGGCTTGGTGTCAACAAGCTTGAAGGAGCTTAAGGCTTTTGGCTAAGGGTTAGTAAAAGAGAATAACCAAAACAGAACCTAGGATTTCAAGGTTTTTGAACCTTTGAAAACCTTATAAACATAGACGTGCCTTAACCACAAGATTAAGGAAGGTCTAAAAGATCAAATGGAACACAGATTTCAGCTATTCAAACACCAACTTTTAATAAACACAAAAGAGATTTCACAAATTTTAGGAAATTCAAATTTTATTTAAATAAAAAGGAATTACAAAGATTATAGCCAAAATCTGGAACAAAGGGACTCTCACAGGTTGAGGTCTCCTTTTATAGGAAAATGCTAACATAACACTATTCATAAACCCTAGATGTGAATTTCCCAAATTATCCTTGATTGCTTGATGCCGTTTGTTGTTGGTGAGCTGTCCAAAATGATAAAGGACGTTCATTTTAGCTTTGGAGTTAAGCTATGACTCTTAGCTGTTGATCTTGACACGTCAGATTACTTGGAGAGAAAGTTGCATTTTCATTGGTGGATGAGGTTGAGTGTGGGCTCCATTGGGTAATGGGATTGAGGGTTTTGTGTGTGGGTTATGTTTCTGGGCGTGTGAATCAAGTGTGGAAATGGTTAATTGAAATTTACCCTTTGTTTAAGTGAGAAGAGTTACTGGGTTCATCATGGTGAACAGTGGTAACTTTTGATCCGAAAATGGGGGAAAGGTAAGTGCTTGGCGCAATTTACTTGTTTGAATGTTTCATTGCCCAACTTTGGTCCTTGTTCTTTGGGGAAAGTTGTAAAACGTGTTTTCAGCCAACAATACTTACTTCCCTTTGTTATTTAAGTTTCCATCTTCACACTTTTGGCATAAAACTTTTCCAAAAAGATATCAAGGGTTATTTTTGCCATGTTTTCATATTTGAAGGACTAGTTTTGGAATTTATTGATCTTCAAAGGTCTTCAATGTATCTTTAACTCCATGAGGGACCATAATTGACAATGTTGAATAGTTGAGGGACTAATCTTGCCATTTCTTCAAAGTTGAAGGACCTTTTTATAATTTTGACAAACTTAAGGGACCAAACTTGTAATTATGAATTCACAAGGGTTTTAAGTGTCATTTCTTCATTTTTTGAGGATCAAGCTTGCATATCTTCAAGTCTTCAAGGGTAAATCTTGGATAATTCATGAATTAGGGCCCGGTTCTTTGTACGGCTTCGTTTCTCGTGTCCGTTTTTCCTTATTTCTTGTGATCTTTTGTCTTTTTCACGATATCCATACCTAAAATACACAAGTAAACAAACACAAGCATATATATGGTATTTTATGACATTTTAATGCATTTAAAGCCCGAAAAGAACGATGAAATCATGTATAAATGCCATCTCATCACTGGTCGTCCTCCAAACCGTAGATTTGAATGCCAATCTAACCGCTGAGCTTACTTTGTATAAGGAAAAGGTCAAAGCTTTTGAAATGGTCCCTCAGGCAGAGAAAATAACTTGTTCTGAATTTGACCAATTTCGTCTTGAAAAGATAGAACACTTAATAGAAATAGAATCATTAAGAGCTAATCTTTTCAACGAATCAAAAGAAAAAGAGTTGGTTGTAAATGATTTTCAAAAACATAAAAAGGATTTTGAAACTCTCGAGTCTAAAAAGTTTTAATCGGAAATTAATGCTACCAAACATCTTAAATTCAAGGAACAACAGCTTTTAAAACAATACGCTTCCACATAAAAGATTCATCTCTTAACTAAATCATTTAAAGAACTAGAACTTAAGTGTCTTCAAGATTTACCACCTAATCCCGGTTATGCAAAACAACCTCAGGAATATATTCCTTGTCTTTATGATGAGACCCTAATTGGAAAATCGAAAGAAGCACCTTATGTTCGTGATGATGAGAAGAAAATGTCACTTAGGGAAGAAACTAGATCTAAAATGCTTTCCACATTCCATAAGCTTGATTATGTTCAGCATAATAAAGATCAATTTAATAAAAAGACATGTATTCGATTACAAAAGGAATTAGCTCAATTATCAGCTGTTGTGCCCCAAAGTTTGTCAAATGAAAACCTTCCTAGTACGTCTCCTACACTTGTCAAAAAGGATTTAACTAAGTTAATTCCACCGACAAGTAAGGTGTCAGACATCTTAAATGCGTTGCACCAACACTTTGACAAGGTCATTAAGGAACGTACGACGGATTCAGCCATAACGGAAGGTGAATGGAATATTGAGGACACTAGAGCTGTGTTTCGAGACGAAATTGTTTCGTTTGTAAACAATATTAAAGCTTGTTTTAGCAATATTGATCAAGATTTAGTTTTGGAAATAGATGAAGTTAAACGTGTTTTCAATGAAATGAATGATGCTTATGAAAACGGTTTAATTGAAATAGAACGAATTTTACGTCAAAATGATCAGCTTATGAAGCAAGTGATGTTGCATGATATTGTTTCCGTCAGTGTCAATAATAGTGTTGATAATGATTCTATTGTGCATAATGTTGAATATGTGGATAATGTGGTAGATAGTACCTGTCACAAATCTGAAACTGAATTTTTAAAGCTTCAAGATTCTTATATTTCGCTTTCTAAACATTTTGATGAGATTAAAAAACATTGTATTTCGCATGAATGTAAGCAACAATTTATTCAAGAGATCTTTGAAACATCATTCGAAGGTGTTAATATAGATGATCCAAATTTTCAAAAGGATTTTCGATTGACTTTATAATCAAAACAGTGTCAGCCAAGTGACAAGGTTGCTAAATCATTGCCAATAGACATAGAGAAACCTAAGAAGATTAACTGTGTGCACGTACTTGAGGCCGTTGAGATTTTTAAACTTGATCTAGATAATCGAGTTTTCAAGATTTTTTCAAAAGTTGATAACTTAAAATAGAAAAATACATAACTCTTTTATTCAGTAAAGCCCGCATGTGCTAATACCACTGCACAGAATCAATCATTGATTGAGCGATTGAATCGAAAGTCAGTGGAAATATCTGATTTGAGGGAACAAATTTGTGATAAAAATTTGGCTTTGGCTGAGTTAAAGGAAACACTTCGTACCCTAAAAGGTAAGAATGTTGTGGATAACACAGCGACCGTCTCAGCATCGTCCTCAAGTGCGATCAAAAAGAACCTCATCACCGTCACACCTTTTAACAAAGGCCCTAGGACTAAACCATCTCAAACATTGGTCACTAAGGATAAGGAAAAATCTAAACCAGCTTCTAATATTCCCGTGTTGCCTTCTACAGGAGTAAACATCACTACTAAGGCTCAAAGATCTAAGCTTAAAAGAAACTCGAAGAATGATAGGATCTTGCCCTCATCTAGGAGTCAAGTGAAGAAGAAAGTAGAAGCCCACCCTAGGAATGTTATTTCTGTTTTGAATAAAAAGAATCATGTAGCTAAACCTTAAGGCTATGCGGTTGTGCAGCATTCTAAGCCTACTGTGAATTATAATTTGAAATGTTCGAATTGAAATGAATGTATGTTTTATGGTCGTCATTATTCTTTCTTTATTGACCATGTGAATGAGATGAGTACCCGTAAAAATGGTTTAGCATGGAAACCGACTGGGAAAGTGTTAATCCAAGTTGGCTGGATGTGGCGTCCCACTGGTAGAACTTTCACTATAGTAGGAAATGCGTTCCCTTTAACTAGGATCACTCCCACTACAGCGAAGAAAGCGTACCCTTTAACTAGGAGTACCAAGGCTACCAAAACACAAGTGTGTCCTTTAACTAGGAACACCGACACTACTGTAGGAACCAAGTGCCCTTTAAATAGGTCTACTCCCACTGTAGTACCCACTAATAATCCAAACCTCAGAAAGTTGGAACAATGAAACTTGTTATTGGTAAAACTCACATTAGAAAAAGCTGGAAATCTAACGATAACACAAATGTTAGCATTTCTGATAAATTTGTATCTGTATTTGCTAACACTCCAGAACCAATAGTTTCCCAATGCATTGTCTACTTTTGTTGATGAAAATAGGTGGTCCAAAATGTTCTCTGGTATTTGGACTCTGGTTGCTCCAAGCATATGACCGGAGATCGCTCTCAGCTCAGAAATTTCGTCAGCAAGTTTCTTGGTACGGTTCGATTTGGAAATGATCATATTGCAAAGATAATGGGTTACGGTGAATATCATATTGGGAATGTTATCATTTCTAGAGTGTATTATGTGGAAGGTCTCGGTCACAACTTATTTTATGTGGGACAATTTTGTGATTGAAAACTTGATGTCGCTTTTCGTGAGCATACCTGCTTCATTCGTAATTTGAAAGGGGGTTGATTTATTGAAAGGTACTCGAGGGAATAATTTATACACTTTGTCTCTACAAGATATGATGGCCACTTCTCCCGTATGTCTTTTCTCCAAAGCATCGAAGACTAAATCATGGTTATGGCATCGACGGTTATCTCAGCTTAACTTTGACGCTATTAATCATTTGGAGAAAAACGAACTTGTTCGTGGTCTTCCTAAACTTACATTCCACAAGGATCATTTGTGTTCCGCGTGTACAATGGGGAAAAGCACTAAGAAATCATATAAACCCAAGACTGAAGACACCAACCAAGAGAAGCTTTATTTGTTGCATATGGATCTTTGTGGGCCAATGCGTGTTGAAAGTGCTGGTGGTAAAAAGTACATCCTCGTCATGGTGGATGATTACTCTCGGTTTACATGGGTGAAATTTCTTGCAACAAAAGATGAGGCACCTAAATTCATCAACGATTTTCTCAAGATGATTCAAGTGCGTCTCAACACTACTATCCGAAGCATTCGTACAGATAATAGAACCGGATTTGTGAATCAAACTCTGCGTAAGTATTATGAAGAAGTTGGCATATCTCATGAAACATCCGTTTCTCACACTTCACAACAAAACAGTGTCGTTGAAAGACGAAATCGCACACTTATGGAAGCTGCTCGAACGATGTTAATTTACGCAAAGGCTCCATTGTTTTTATGGGCAGAAGCAGTATCTACAGCAGTTTACACCCAAAATCGCTCACTTATACGAAAACGCCATGGTAAAACACCTTATGAGCTCCTACATGGAAAAGTACCAGATTTATCATATCTTCATGTATTTGGTTCTCTTTGCTATCCAAATAATGATGGTGACAATTTAGGAAAACTTCAACCAAAGGCTGATATTGGTATTTTCATTGGTTATGCACCCGCAAAGAAAGCATACCGAATCTACAATCATAATTCTCACAATATCCTCGAAACTATGAATGTTGATTTTGATGAGCTGATAGCAATGGCTTCTGAACAAAGCAGCTCTAAACCCGCACTTCATGAAATGGGACCCAGTAACATTAGCTTTGGTCTTGTCCCAAACAACCCTACTTCATCATCATTTACACCACCTTCTAGGAATGAATGGGATACGTTGTTTCAACCATTCTTTAATGAGTTTTTTACTCCTCCGACTATTGTTGCTCTAGAACCTGAAATAATAGCTCCGGTTACCGAAGTTGTAGCTCCAGCAAACGAAGCACAATCAGATACGTCTACACCAACAAATGGGCAAGAGGCATCTTCAACGAGTAATTCTCAACCAACACATGTTTCAACTACCCATGTCATGCCTATTGATGATGAAGAGGATGATGATGATCACGATTTAGAAATCACTCAAATGCGTGAACTTCCATTCTTTGGTGTACCAATTCCCGACCCTACTCAAGCCGGGTCGTCCACCTTAGAGGATGCTCCTAATACGGTATACTCCAATCCACGAATTTGTGAACATGACAGCAAGTGGACAAAGGATCATCCTATAGATTCTATTATTGGTGACCCTAATCGTCCGATATCTACACGAAGTCAGTTACAAGAAAGTGCAATGTTTTGTCATTTTGATGCTTTTCTCAGTGAAGTTGAACCTAAGACGTGGCAACTAGCATTTACCCAATCTTGTTGGATAGAAGCTATGCAAGAAGAACTTAATGAATTTGTATGTCTTGATGTATGGGAACTTGTCCCATGCCCGGATCAAGTGAAGTTACTCACTTTGAAATGGGTTTAAAAGGTGAAACTCGGTAAGTTAGGCGGAATATTGAAGAACAAGGCTCGACTAGTAGCTCGTGGATACAAGCAACTATTGGGCATTGAATTTTTGGAATCCTTTGCACCGGTTGCCCGTTTGGAAGATATTAGACTATTCCTCGCTTATGCAACCCATATGAATATGACCGTCTATCAAATAGATATGAAGACGGCATTTCGGTGAACTCAAGGAAGAGGTCTATGTTCAAAAGCCGGATGGTTTCGTGAATTCTAAATATCCTAATCACGTGTACAAGCTTAAGAAGTCTCTTTATGGGTTGAAGCAAGCTTCACGCGCGTGGTATGGTTTATTATCACAATTCCTCATTACACAAGGCTTCGTTAAAGGCAAGGTGGATCCCACGCTGTTCATTCAAAAATGAGGTAAAGATATGATTATGGTACAAATATATGTTGATGATATTATATTTGTTGTCTCGACCCAAACCTTATCGGATGAGTTTGGGACACTCATGTCTTCCAAGTTTAAGATGTCAATGATGGGCAAGGTAAACCTTTTGGTTGGTTACAGTGACATTCTGAATCGCATTGCTCCTCATGGTTAATTTTGCCATAACTAAGCTTACGCGTAAAGGAGAGAACCCTACACTATATTACGTGATCCAGAGGATCCTACGCTAAGAGAGGTATAATTTACCGAAACTCATAGTTTTTCCAAAACTTCTATGCGTCCAATTTCTACAAATGTATCATGATTTCAAACCACATTTTGGTAGAGCGACATGAAAAAAGATGCAGTTACGCTCATATCTAAATGCCTGACATACCAGCAAGTTAAGATAGAACGCCAACATGCTATTCGCTTATTTCAACCATTAGGAAATTTTGAATGGAAATCGGACAATATCTCCATGGATTTTGTTACCGACCTACAGCAAGCACAGAACAAGCATGATGCTATCTGGGTCGTCATTCGACCATTTAACCTAGCCTACCCATTTTCTTTCATCCAAAAGGATTACGCAGTTAGCAGATATGCAAGAAGTTCAACAAGATATCGTACGATTTCACGATATTCCATCAACAATCATATCAGACAAAAATTTACGTTCATATTAACGATTTCGTTCACATTCACGTTTACGTTGACGCTCACCTTTACGTCTCAAGTTCGCGTTTACAACCTTATACGTGTTCATGTCCTCATTCCATTTCACGACTTACTTTCGCACTCACGTTCATGACGTTGTTCACATTCATGATCTCATTCCATCTTACGATTTACGTTTGACTTTTCATTTTGGAAAGATATGCAGAAAGCTTGGGAAACCAGACTCAAGCTTAGCACAAATTTCCATCCTCAGACAGATGTTTCACGTCACATTTCGTGTCTCATCTCGCATCGTTTGGCATTACCTCCTCAATTATCGCACGTTCAGGATATGTTTCACATATCATGTTCACTTTACGTTTCTCAAGTCATGTTCGTGATATGTTTCACATATCACGTTCACCACATGATTCATATATTACATTCACCATATCTCTACGTATCACGTTCACAATTGTTCACGTATCACGTTCACAATTGTTCACGTACTACGTTTCAATATGTCTCGCGAATCATGGCTAAGCAATTGCTAATACCATTATTTTAAGGTTATTTCGTATCGTATCGTTTCATGTATCTTTACATGTTATGTCTTATCCACTCGATCAGATTCATGAGGATCTATCTTGCGTTATGAATCAGAAACTTTTCCGTATCGTCAAGACAGAGTCATAAAGACCAAGATTTATTCTTTTCGTCAAGATTATTTGGAGGAACCATCCCAAGCGGGAAGCCGTCTTGGAAATGGAGTAGTCCATCTGGAATTATTATCCTCATTTGCTTCCATAATCCGGATATGTTCTTTTCAGCCACCTTATGTTCCATTTTCTCTTCAGCCACGTCACGTCCATGTCCTTTTCAGCGTATCGTATCTCTAATTCGAGGACGAATTATAATTTTAGTGGGGAAAAGTTGTAAAACCCGCATAAAATACATCGTAACATTAAATACATGAAAACACGGATAAATGAAACTTTATAACTTATTCAAAACACAACACGTACCATGAATAATTAATGTAAGCAGTACGAATATTAATTATTTACGACAAGTAATACGTAAGTTAATGGTTAAATAATATGTATTTACGTATAATAATTAAAACACGACAAGGACTAACATGAACTTAAAACACGAACATGTATCATGAATATTAATACACGAGAATAAGTAAAGTCGAAAACACAAATAAAACAATCAAAACATACGTATGTTACTTTTACAAACAGAAAAAATAGAAAAACCCTAAGGCTGTGTTATAGCCGACGGCAGAAACAAGAGAAGGGAGACAAGGAAAAGGTTTTGATTTTGATTTTGGGGTTAAGTTCGTGTTTGATCATCATTCTTTAGGTAAATCTTTTCCTTAATCTTTCTTTGATTTCAAGAACTTAGTATAAAACATTGGAACACGAAATTGTATTAATTAAATCAAGAAACGAATTTGGCTTTGTTTGGTTTGGTTGTTCGGAAACCGAGAACACCAACAGGGGTGCTCTCGGTGGTAGACTTTGGCCAGCAGCCGCTGGTTTCCTAGGTCGGTGGCTGGTCTGCTTTACCAGCAAGGGTGCAGTAGGAACGCGAACAAAAAACAGTGGCACCGGCAGCAACAGTCGGTGGGAAGACTGGTGCTGCCGGCGGGAGTTCTGTGGTGGCAGGAGGAACCACAGCAAGGGCTGCAGGGGGGTTTCGAACATGGACAGTAGGAACCACAGCTTGTAGGCTTCGGTGGGTTTGGTTATTTTGTTTAAGTGCGAGCGAGACGTGGGTCTCGGTAGGCTCGGGTTTAGGGGCTCGGGTACACATGGATGATTTTATTAAATTACTTTTATCAATTTATATAATTTAAAGCATGTAATATTAATTAAAGTTCGATTCCATATATACCCAAAACAAAAATTATAATTCCATATTTCCCCAATTCATGCTTAAAAAGCATTGTACATATGCATTAAAAACTTGTCATTTGGAATTTTCATGTTTATTTTGGGTATATATGGAATTTTCCCTTAATTAAATTACCCAAATTATTAAATGTAATAATTCATGAAACTTAGTATAATCATTTAATTACATGTTAACAATGCAGCCATGTAGGGCAACTGTAAATGTAAAATCAGCATAAAATACATCGTAACATTAAATACATGAAAACACGGATAAATTAAAACTTTATAATTTATTCAAAACACAATACGTATCATGAATAATTAATGTAAGCAGTACGAATATTAATTATTTACGAAAAGTAATACGTAAGTTAATTGTTAAATAATATGTATTTACGTATAATAATTAAAACATGACAAGGACTAACATGAACTTAAAACACGAACATGTATCATGCATATTAATACTCGAGAATAAGTAAAAGTAGAAAACACAAATATATGTATAAGGGGGCTGTTTGGTCGGCTTATTGAAAAAAAGAAACAAAGAAAAGGCCCAAGGCCCAAATCCACCACATGTAGTTAACAATCAAAACCTACGTATGTTACTTTTACAAACAGAAAACAAATAGAAAAATCCTAAGGTTGTGTTACAGCCGCCGGCAGAAACAAGAGAAGGGAGACAAGGAAAAGGTTTTGATTTGATTTTGGGGTTGAGTTCGTGTTTGATCATCATTCATTTATACGCATTAGGTAAATCTTTTCCTTAATCTTTCTTTAAATTCAAGAACCTAGTATAAAACATTGGAACACGAAATTGTATTAACTAAATCAAGAAACGAATTTGGCTTTGTTTGGTTTGGTTGTTTGTAAACCGAGAACCCCAACAGGGGTGCTCTCGATGGTTGAATTTGGACAGCAGTCACTGGTTTCCTAGGCCGGTGGCTAGTCTGCTTTACCAACTGCAACCCCCAGCAGGGGTGTAGTGGGATCTCGAACAAAAACAGTGGCACCGGCAGCAGCGGGCGGTGGGAAGACTGGTGCTGTCGCCGGGAGTTCTATGGTGGCAGTAGGAACCGTGACAAGGGCTGCAGGGGGTTTCGAACATGGACAGTGGGAACCACATCTTGTAGGTTGCGGTGGGTTTGGTTGTTTTGTTTAAGTGTGACCAAGTCGTGAGTCTCGGTAGGCTCGGGTTTAGGGGCTCGGGTACACATGGATGATTTTATTAAATTACTTTTATTAATTTAATTAATTTAAAACATGTAATTTTAATTAAATTACCATGGACTTAGAATAAAATTTTTAAATGTAATAATTCATGAAACTTAATATAATCATTTAATTACATGTTAACAAAGGTTTAATATAAGTTAATTATTAAAATAAGACTTATGATATAACTATTTATATAATTATCATGACATAATGTAGGTCTACGTTTTCTAATAATTGTTTCAACTTTTGGATTGATCTAAATAGAGAGAGGGATAGATGAAGAACTTGATATGAACTAGAGAGAGAAAGGAGAGGAAAGGGGAGGTAGAGAGAGAAAGTGATATGTGATAAATGAAAGTATGATACAAACAATGAGCAAGTCCTCCTAACATGCTAGGAGGGGGTATATATAGCACACCCTACATGTGGGCTATATGGACTATATTGATTACATATTGGATCACGAGCCCAATACTTGAATATATCATTAGAGTGACTGATCCTTTCTAAATACGTAAAAACGTATTTCCAATAATTTCCCTCTAAGGGAGGTCACTCCAAGTTACAATGACCTAAATATTTTATAGCTCGTGATCTATGCTAATAATGATGTGATCGAGACTTTCCTTGGAAAAACGTATTTCCAACAATCTCCCCTAAGGGTGGTCACACCATTTTACAAATTCTTAAACCTAGCATACTATGCTTGAGTCTTCGATCTTGTTCTTGTGAATATGCTGATGAGATCTTTGGCTTTAGTCTTGAGCATGTTTCCTTGCCTTGACCTTGTGCATTCATCACTTGTGAAATTTGCCTCCTCGTGACTTCATGTTCCACATACTTATACCTTTATAAATTCTTGAAAGCTTCAGAGTTTGATACAGCAGAAGACTTGACTTTTGTGCTTTCTTTAAGTTATTGAAGTATTAAGTGCAGAAAGCATAAGCATGTGTTGACGACTTCTTCTAGATTATACACCGCAATGCCACCTTCTTGTTATGCTGCATAAGACAGTTAGCAACAAAACATATATACGGATGAAATGGCCTTGACCATTTCATTCTAATTTGGTAGCATTTTACCTCCGGCCAGTGAAGACCGTTGGACGATATTAAATATCGTACTTGTGGCAGGTCGTTTCAATTAAGAACCTCCTTGACAAGATTTCGCGAGTAAACCCGTTCTCTTTACTCGGCCATCCAAAGCTGACTGCGAACGTAAAGAGTGAATCATTTGGATAGAATTATCCGCATGATTGAAGTCATCAAATCATGTTCCTTGAACAAGTGAAATTCAATTAAGAACCGCACCATCGTTGCTTTCCAGTTTTCACGAGCTTGATTCGTATAGAATCTTGCAAGTTACCTACCAAGTGTTGTCTGAGGTTAACACTAGAAGGATTTCCACTCATCACTGTGAACGCTAAGCTATCACTCTGAGTGTTCTGGCAAGATCACTAAGATATTGCGTAGAGGCCTGGAACGTGTTTAAATTCAGTTAAGAATTAAACCACTGTTGCTTTCCAGTTATCACAAGTTTGATTCATAAAGAATAGAACAAGTCAACTACCATGAGCTTTTTGATGTTCGCTCAAGAAGGATTTCCATCTTCATTGTAAATACTTTCGTATTACTCGGATGTTCAGGCAAGATCATGAAGATTTTACGTAGGACTCTTAAATTCTTTCTTACTTTTCATAGTGTGTGAAGAAGCAAGGAATTATGAAAGTGTGTTCTAATGAGATATTTGATATTTGATGATCTTAAATGGCTCTAGACTCGATCGTGCATTTTGGATTTTTAGTGATCAGAGGCTGGAGAGGAGTGCCACCATTTCAATACCAATTTATTCGGAGTAAATAAATCAATAGATAATGCGTTCTCTCCGTGTGATTAAAACAATTATCTTTTGAGAGATATCTGAGTTAGCTGGGATGGGTTGTGCATTGAATCACTGGGTCCATGATGTCTATCTTCAATATCGAGAAACATTGAAAAATGATCTCAATAGCATATGTATTGACCCGGTTTCTACCTAAGGTTGTAAGGAGGGCTTCTTTCTTTACACCCTTTATCTTTACAATTCTTTTTCATTCTTCAACCCCTTCAATGCTTACCAATACGTCATAATTAGCACCTTTTGTGATTGTTCCAGTGCTAACTTAAGTACTTGGTCGACATTCAGCTACGTTCACAATATTTCTCCATCTTTCCTAAGGACGACTATTTCTAGCTATGGAATGTCCTTTGGAAGATTCCTCCGGTTCTAAAAGAATCATTGGACTTTAACCTATCCTACCATCCTTTTGTCACCACAGTCTTCATCGTCGTGAAATAAATGGGTTGTGGGTAAGTATAAATCACCATGAAATCCATTTTGAAGTGCAAATCCATTTTGCTCCCCCTTAACATATGCCATGATATTCGAAAACATTTCGCACATGTCGGGATGAACCAACACATTAAGTAAAAACCATTTTTGATAAATCATTTCCCATATTAAATCAAATTTTCTCCCCCATATTAAAACTATTAACACAATCGATGTTTTTAATATCAATTGATTTAATAGCATTTTAAGAAAATTTGGGAAGAGAAATGCAAATCCAATTATCTTCATGATTTTTACAAGCTCCCCCTCAAATTAATGAGGGTGTACTTGAAACGTAAATTAAGTACCTTTTAAACACAAGTGTAAGGTATTTATCACGTGCAAAAATCATATATCATAATGTATTCACAATATTAGTAATTTACATGGTTGGACCTGAATGATGGAGAACATCATATGATAGAATCACATGGTTCTTGTTCACGAATGTTGGTCGCCTCCTCACGTCTAAAGTTATCTCTTGACTCCATGTGTACGATTGATATCGTTTTCTTGACACCAATATATGACCTTGGCACTTTCGGCGTGAAAGATTCTGAATGCTGGACAATTGCTCCCCCTTAATTGTTGACCCGTGTTCTATTGAAAGAGCTGTAGTCGCCGTTTGAGTAGTCGCATCATCGAGTATCTAGATATAAATTGTAAATTGCTATGATTGGTGGAGATGATAACTTCATAAAAACAAGATTTCTCTTGTTTTAACAAAAAAAAAGCACTGAAGCGTACATAAATTCGTGTTAGATTGTGTTATTCCGTAAACACAATCCCTTACATGGTTATAAAGTAAACCATGCCCGAGAAAATTAATTCCCGTTGTTGAGTCAAAGCTTTCCGGTGAAATGCTTGACTTGAATATGAAAAGCGGGTTACTATCTGAAATAATAGCAAGCCATTTTGAGCATGTTTTAAAACATTTGAACTTCTGCTCGAACTTTATTTACAACCCCGTGTCATTATTGAATGACATTTCTAGTATCGGAAATATTATTGATTCCAGAAGACATGCTCTTTTTATCAAAACATTTTTGAACACACAATTTTGAAAGATTTAGAAAAAACCTTTTGAGAAATTCTCGAAAAATGTGTTCAAAGTTTTGAAAACCAATTACTTGAGCTTAAGATGTTGAATATCATACTAAACGAGCTTAAGTCCGAGAAGTTGTAAACTTCCCCTTGTTATGGATAAGTTACCATCGTCGATAAACTTTCCTTTTAACTGAAGAGCGAGTTCTAAGCTGACATTTACTTAGAAGTCGTTTTCATGAGCTTAAAAAACTTTTGAATGTTTTAACGAAAAGCTCATGGCCAAGAAAGGTGAATTTCTCGTTATGAAGAAAAGTTCTCTTATTTAAAAGATACACTTTCCTTTATGAGCTTAAAACTTGGAATGTTTTAATACAAGCTCATTACCTAGAAAATGAATTTCCCGTTACGAGGATAACTTATCTTTAAAGATAAGCTTTCCTAAATATGAAGTCCGAGTTACAGTCTGAAATTTAACTGTAAGTCATTGTGCATGATCTTTAAAAACTTCGAATGATTTTAATATAAGCTCATGCCCGAGAAAAATTAATTTCTCGTTGTAAGGATAAGTTTATCATCGGCGAAAAACTTTCCTTTCTTTGAATTCCGGGGCATAATCTGAAATGTGACTATACGCCATTGTGCATGAGCTTAAAAACTTCGAATGTTTTTAATATTAACTCATGCCCGAGAAAAATTAATTTCTCGTTGTGAGGATAAGTTTACCATCGGCGATAAACTTTCCTTTCTTTGAATAACGGGTCATTGTCTGACATTTAACAATGAACCATATACACGAGCGTAAAACCTTTGAATGGTTTTAGGATAAGCTCGTATCCGAGAAAACTTAATTTTCTCGTTTTGAGGGTAAGTTATCGTTGCGTAGATAAACTTCCCTTTCTCTGAAGTCTGGGTCATCGTCTGTCATTTAACGAGGAGCCATTATACACGAGCTTAAAACTTTTGAATAGTTTTAAATTTAGCTCGTGTCCGAGAAAAATTAATTTCTCGTTTTGAGGGTAAGTTATCGTTGACGAGATAAACTTCCCTTTATTCGAAGTCCAGGTCATTGTCTGACATTTAACAATGAACCATTATTCACGAGCTTGAAACCTTTGAATGGTCTTAGTGTAAGCTCATGTCCGAGAAAACTTAATTTCTCGTTTGGAGGGTAAGTTATCGTTGACGAGATAAACTTCCCTTTCTTTGAAGTTCGGGTCACAGACTGTGATTTGAATGTGAGCCATATACACGAGCTTAAAACCTTTTGAATAGTTTTAAATGTAAGCTCGTGTCTGAGAAAATTTAATTTCTCGTTGTGAGGATAAGTTTATCATCGGCGATAAACTTTCCTTTCTTTGATGAACGAGTTACAGTCTGTGATGCGACTATAAGTACTTTTGGTAAGCTTAACCATGAATCCCCTGAGACACTTGTTTCTACGATATCTTCTTCTTTAGCAACCAAACTCTAAGAGTATCCTTAATTGAACGATATACAACGATTGGACCGCTTCGTTCTTTTGGAACATCAACTTTGGTACCTGCATACTCATTAGGAATTTGCATGCTATAACATGGGTTAGCGATATCAATTTTAGAAGCACGTGGGGGTTCACAGTTGGCTTTACTTGTGTCAGAGGCGACCTGAGTAGATGATTCACTTGTCTTAGCTGGCAAACGTTTCCTTTTATAGAAAACCTTAAGTTTAGGCTTAAGTGATGTATCATCTTTATCAATTTCCTCCCTAGTAGTCTTAGTAGAATCGGAGACTATCCTAGTTAAAGGGCACTCGTTTCCTACAAGAGTGAAAGTTCTACCAGTGGGGCGCCAAACTTTACCTATGGGTTTGATTTTAGCTATCCACTGGGATTTAAGTCTAGCACGGAGTTCACCTCCTTAAGTAATTTCTTGACACAAGAGTCATGATTTACAAGTAGCATATTTAATGTCCGAGTAATTCCTAGATGCTTGATCGATGCTCCTAGGAGATGACATGCTACGGTTAGCAGTGTTGGGTAATCTAGAAGGCATCTGACTAGGTTTGACATTGCTATCTCTTACATGTGTCTTTTGCTTAGCTTCCCTTAGACCAGATTTATGGCAAACGTCATTTGAACTAGTTCTAGACGTGGTCTTGGTATTTTTAGAGAAACTAGAGGCAATCATGTGATTTGGTCTTGCTAAAGCTGATTTAGCCACATTAGGCCTAGTTGGTGGAGTGACTGTTCTAGAAATATGAACCATATCAACTTGGGAGGCAAACCACGGTCTCGAGGATTATGGTCGCTCAGATATAAATGCAGTCGGTTGTCTAACGGACTGAATTTGAGGCGTTTTTCCCAAGATTGTTGGTTTTTCAAGCTTAGTGTCCACACTAGTTCCTTTAGTTTTCCTTAATTCGTTTTTCAACGCAGCTATAGCAAAAACATTTTCTTGAACCTGAGCCTTTAAAGTCTCATTCTCTTTGAGCAATTCATCTTGGGATGCGAACTTAGATTCAAGCAACTTAATTTGTTTCAAAAGATTATCTTTTTCAGCTTTAGAATCTAGAACTGTTTGATTCAATTTTCGTTCAAGAACAACGTTGGAACTTTTCAAGTTTTTCAAAATATGTTTCAAATTTGTTCGTTTTCTTCGAAAATTCAAGTTTGGCATCCTCAAGTTCTTTAGATTGCTGAGCTACAATCGTTTCGAGCTCTTTAACCTTGGAATCATAAGCAGTTAACGAAGCAGTCATAAGGCATTTATCATGATGTACTATAGCATTCTGAACAATCTCTCCATTATGACGCACATTGGATAAATCTAAAGTGGTAAAACTATCACCCTTTTCCATCCCATGTTTGTCATAATTAGGTTCGAAATGCTCAACATACGGTAGTTCATCGGCATAGACATCATATAAAACATTACAGTGTACCATATGTGTAGGCTCTTCGTCATAAACGGGTATGGTGTCATCATAAGAGATGTCTGTAACATTCCCTGACGTGTTGCTGATGTCATGCTTAACTGTTGATTCCATGTCCTTGCAATCTATAGCAGCCTCTAATGCGTCAATCGTATGACCATTTTCCTCTTGCATCGTAGAGTCTTGCACTCCATTATCACACGCTGGCTGAAGACAGGATTTTTCATAAATCGAAGACGAGACTGATGTCAAGAGTTTCAATAGTGTACCACGGAAAACTTGAAGCTCGGTATGTGTGTCTCGAAAAAATGATTGGCAAATCGCTGAACTTTCAGACTTGATGATATTGAATTGGAGGAAAGGCGTGAATTGTGTCACGAGAGCTTGATATGCAGATTCGGATGCAGAATGATTAAAGTCTGATTCGTGAAGTTGCTCCGCGAGTTAGTTCAAGTTGAGGAGTATTGAATCGATGAATGTATAATGATCTTGACCAAAGAGTGTCACAAATTCACTTCCTCCTTGAAGCCATGAAAGGGTTCTAAGATGAGACTGAAGTAGTTGAAATGACGTGATGCCACTTTTTCTAGCGTTGTCTTGCATTTGATGCGAGCCTCCCTCTTGAAATTTTGAATTCAACGATTCCATTGAAGTTCAATGAAAGAATTCTTGGATCTTTGTTTAGTAATGTTGATAAAACCGGTGCTTGAAATCCATAAAATTTGTCTAAAATCCAATTCTTTATTAGACCGAAAAATATCTTTGTCGTTTAAGCACTTTTGTTCGTAAATTTAAAATTACCCGAGTTCTTTCAAAAAAAACAAGACCCGTAAATTATTTCAAAACCCCATTTACTTTGAAGAAAGGAATAATAATAATACCCGAACTCACTAAATATCGACACTCGAATTTATTAATATCAAACTAAAATCAGATATTAAGTAGAGTAATTCATCATCTTGTCTTGAAACTCTTTCCGTGTCGAAGCCCGAATGAAAATCAACTAATATATCCTTATACCCCAATATTCGGATATATAGGTTTTCAAAATCAACAATGTTATATTTTTATAACACTTATCCCAACCGTTCGAATTGTAAAAAAAATGTGTCCTTCAAAATGACTAAGCAACAAATACTTTTTCAATTATCAAAAGCATTCGTTGTAATTGTGGTGGCCTCAGGCAAAAGAAAGAAAACGTGTTGACTAATGACTCAGTCAAAACACGTGTGACTGTGACGTGGGAAATATACTACCACTTGCCCTCTTGTTCTTATCGTATCTAAACTTCTTTACCTATATAGTTTCCTCCGTTCTTATCTTTCTCCTGTAAGTCCAAACCACTTCTCTCACCTTTGGTTCTCAAACAAATGCCTTGTAACCTCTGCCCTATTCTTATCCTCACACACAACCTAACACACACTCTAATCTCAAAATACTCACGTATTTTCCGCCCCCTTTTTTCTTTGCTATAGTATCTCTCAGTTACCAAAACAAATCTCTACTCCCTTCGTCTCTTTCAAATACAAGCCAATCTTAACAAAATAACAAGATCCTCCATCTCATCTTTTGTCTGTGCTACCAAACTTGGATATTAACAGCCCCTAAACAACACAACTACAAATCTGCAAAAAAAATGACACAACTGCAACCAAAACAGCCACCAAACTTGGATATTAACAGCCACCAAACGACACTCTGCAACATCTAAATCTCCGTCTCTTTTGACTTTCCATCAAACGCAGTTTATACAAAAACCAAGCACCTTTTTGTTGATTGTATCTAAACTGAAACGAGGTTTGATTTTCAGAAGGTTATCGAGACCCACGAAGAAATGAAACCGGCTTCAAGATCTTTGAAGATAAAGTTCTCGGGTAGGTATTTATTTGATGATTGCGTGTGTTTGATTTTCTTTTTGAGTCTTAGATCGATGATGGGTTGCCTGAGATCTTGTTTTTTTTTAGGGTGTGTCGAGAGGCTTTGTTTGTGTTGACTTTGTCGAGAGTCAATGTTGGTCAGAATCAATGTTTAGTGGAGTCGAGTGATGTGAGTCGATGAGTCTTGAGGGTTCGAAAAAGAGTCTTGAGGTGTTGTTTAGTTCGAGTCAAGTTTGTGTTGAGTTAGTGTTTTGGTTTTTCGAGTCTGTGTTGGTTGGAGAGTTCAAGTTACTTGCGAAAAAATCTTTCGAAACAAAAAGCTTTAGTAACGAAAAGCTTTCGTAACAAAAAGTTTTAGAAACCTTTTCGTAACAAAAATCTTTTCGTAAAAAAAATCTTTTCGTAACAAAAATCTTTTCGTAACAAACCTTTTCGTAACAAACCTTTTCGTAACAAACCTTTTTGTAACAAACCTTTTCGTAACGAAAATCTTTCGTAACAAAAATCTTTTCGTAACAAACCTTTTCGTAGAAACCTTCCGTAGAAACCTGTCGTAGAAACCTTTCGTAACAAGTTTTGAAATTGCAAACTTTCAAAGATTGATGGTTTTTCGTAAAAAAATGGTTTTGTCGATGAGTGTTGTGTGTTTGTGTTTCGGTCGAGTCAGTAAGGAGAGGATAGTGAGTTTTCTTGATTTTGTGTTAGGTCGAGAGAGGTGTGGGCTTGTTCGAGTGTGTGTAACTTGAGTGTATGGGCTGTGGAGGTTGTGTAGCGTTGGTTGGGAGTCTGTTTTTGAGATGAGACCAGAGTTCTTGAGAGTAAGGGTTGTGAGTCAAGTCTATGGGCTATAGAGTCTCGAGTCTTATTCGTAACAAAAACTTTATGTGGAACAGAAAAGCTTTCGTAGAAACTTGTGTAGAAACTTTTCGTAAAAACTTGAAGATTTCGTAACAGAATGAAGATTTCGTAGAAGATTTCGTAACAAAATGGAAATGAAAAGCTTTCGTAAGAATTTGAACAACTTGAAACAGTCACTTTTCGTAGAAAAAACAAAAATTGTTATAAAATCTTTTTGTAGAAAACTTGTGTATAAACTTTTCGTAGAAAACTTGTGTAAAAACTTGTCGCAGAAATTTTGATATTTTGAAACATTGACTTTTGTAACTTTTTTAAAACCATTTTACGAAAGGATAAAACATATTCTAAAATAGGATCTGACTCTTTTAATAAATAAATAAAGAAAAAAAATACCCCGAAAAAACACCCAAAAAACCAAAAATTTTGCAATTTTAACCAAATCAATAACCACAAATCACTACCACAACGATGTAGTCGATTTGGCTATAAGTTTAAACCATAAAAATGAAAAAAAATTCAAGATTTGAGCTTTATTAAAACAAAACCCACCAAAATCAATCAAAACAAGCACAAGAACAATCAATCAACCATAGCTCTTGATACCAATTGTAGGTCCACGTTTTCTAATAATTGTTACAAGTGTTGGATTGATCTAAATAGAGAGAGGGATAGATGAAGAACTTGATATGAACTAGAGAGAGAAAGGAGAGGAAAGGGGAGGTAGAGAGAGAAAGTGATTTGTGATAAATGAAAGTATGAAACAAACAATGAGCAACCCCTCCTAGCATGCTAAGAGGGGGTATATATAGCCCACCCTACATGTGGGCTATATGGACTATATTGATTACATATTGGATCCGAGCCCAATACTTGAATATATCATTGGAGTGACCGATCCTTTCTAAATACGTAAAAACGTATTTCCAACACATAATTACATGGCCATTTTATTTAAATAAAACTATATGTTATAATAATTATTAGAAATTATTATTCATGTTATAAGTACATGTCCATTAATTAATTTGATTAAGACTTAGCTTAATAAATTAATTACATTGTAACCAAGAATTAACTAAATTAATAACATACTTTAATTTATTTATACATTAATCATTAAGGTAAAGTTTAATTAATAAATCATGTAATATTATTAATTAATAATTACTTATAATATCATGTATTATTATTATTAATTAATAATCATATATTTAGACTAAGTATTTAATATTAATAAACTTTACTTTATAATAATCATGGCTTATAATATGCTTATTAAAACTATAGTTTATATCATTTATTTATTTAATAAGCTTATTACTAAATATGGAAACATACTAAATATGAAAACATGCTAATTATAGAAACATACTAAATATGGAAACTTTCTATTTTTGGAAACCTACTATTTATGGAAACTTGCTATTTTTGAAAAGTTACTATATGTGGAAACCTACTATTTTTGGAAAGTTACTATATATAGAAATCTGATATTTTATAAGTTACTCATTATGATACAACAAGTACTTAACACATAAAACAAGAAATACACTAATCAAGAACACATGAAACACTAAGAATCACGTGATAAAACATGAAACAATAAAACAAGACAAGAACAAGTAAAACAAATTAAGAACACATCAGGTAAACTAATAAATAGTAAGTATAAGTTAAACAGACAACTTATTCATGTCCCTTTTATAATGTAGCTATCGTGATGTCGGACTAATTCATCCGCATTCGTTTTCATCCTCATTACTAGACACAAGGTACGAATATTTCGTCCTTCAGTAAGGACATTCTTTTCCTACATTTAGGATTCTCCGTTTGCAGCCATCTGTTTTCCCCAGTAGTTTATGTGTCTTAAACACTTTCAGTAAATGCTATGTTTTATTTTAAATTCCCTGAGCTATATACATGCATGCCTATTTCACCTAGTTATGTAGGTACCATAACCATAACACTTGAGGCACCAGTGTTATGACTCTTCCACAGTGAGAGTGATTGCTCACGACGTCCTTTTCAGTTATTGGCCATTTTATTATTATTATCATGTGGGGCGAATGTGTGCATCCTAGTACAAGTTTAGCAAGATTACATGGTAATTGTGGTGTCAGCCTTACATCCGTTACATGGATCTGATCCCTCTACACAGACTATTATAATTAGAGGCAACCCCTCTAATTGCATGACGTCACCCCTCTACGTATTCATGCACGTTGATACCTACATTACCTATATGGGCTCTTTGGCATTTAAAATACAGTTTTTATGAATCAAAACATAAGTCTTTTCAGTATAAACATAAACATCAAACTTTTCAGTATAAATCAGTTTTAAAACAACTTCTAGGTTTCCAGGACTTACACATTTTCTGTTGTTTTTCATACTTTACTTATGTATCAGTTATTCTTATCATGTGATATATCCATTCACTGAGCGTATTTGTGACAATCCGTCAATTTATGGTTGATATTTTATTCTCAATATTTATTTGAAAACATTATTTTAATGTTACAATATGAACTCACATATTTTTGGGAAGAAATTTGGATTTACGTCTTGAAGTAGCATCGACTACGTCTAAACCGGAGGATTCAACGTTACGTGCTTACGTTTACATACACCGTCTTTGGTGACAGTCCAACATTTCAGAAAATAAATTTATCCGAGAATATTATTTTGGAGTTTTAAATTTGTGTTGGTTCATAAACTCACAAATTTACGAGAAGAGATTAGGACTTACGATTTTATTTTAACGTCCTTTACGACTAAACCGGAAACCTTAGGATTACGTATTTACGTTTTTGAACTCCGTTTTTGATGAGACAATTTTTATTGGATTCGTTTTGTGACGAGGATTCATAATTTATAAAAACGTTTTTCGTAAAACGACCCGAGGGCACGCAAATCGAGGAAACTAGAATCGAGGAATACCCGTAAATTAGTGGGATGAGACAAGTTTACACTTGCCCCACCCCACTAACATGGGACGGCCAAACCATGTTCTCAACACACTTGATGTGTCAAGTGTAAACAATAAAGCTTACACATGTCATTAGCTTAGCTAGTAAGCTAAGATTACCTCAAAACCAACAAGCCAAAACCATTTACCACATACACTACATGCAAAACAACTCCATTTTCTCTCTACTCTCCCATTTGTGCCGTCCCAAAATCAAGAGGAAACACCCTCATTTGATCAAAATCAACCACAAATCTTATGTTATTCTTTCATAATATGATGTCCTTTTGAAGACCTATTGATTGGAGGTGATCATAACATCCATGGAGGAGTTTTCTTGGTGTCTTGGGGCTGATTTTCCACAAGGAGATTAGGAAGATTGGTGGTCATGAAGATGGTCTTGGTGCATCATAAGTTTCTCCATCCAAAACCATGCCAAACTCATAACCTACATCAAGTTGGTGGTATAAAGATTGTCCTCCTAAACTTCTTGTTATTTTGATTATGTAAACATGTATTTTATTTCCTATTGTATATATTTATGATGATTATATGATGATAAAAATATTATGTGGGGATTTGTTGTTGATAATCAGGGATAAAAAGGTGAAAAACCATAAGAAACAAGGTTAAAATCTTGGTTAAATTTGATGGCTATATAAAACAGTAAAGAAGTAAGTCATAAACTGATAAAATGATGAAGTGGAATAGATTTACAGTAATTTATGGGTATTGTACACATGTGAGATTTGGCCATGCAATGGAATCAAAATAATGAGTGAGATATGATCAAAACAAGTTTAGGGTATAAATCTGAAGTTACTGTTTTGGACGATTTTTAGAAAATACTTAAAGGATGATTCAACAGTAGCTATAGAAGAGTTAAATGTAGCACATATCATGTAGTTTATGTGATAAAAATTTAAGCTTCTATATCCATGTAGAACTCAAGATATGGCAGTTTTGGTGAAGATGAAGTTAAAAATCAGATTTTTGGAAATTAAAGAATAATACTATTATATAAGCACTCACATTTTAATATATAAAATGTAAAATAAAAACCCACTAACTTATAAAACTTATTTATATAAATATATATAAAAGGTTAATTAAATGGATAAATGATATAAATGGTGGTGAAATAATGTTTATAAGTAATAAAAACTATAAACTTGATTTTTACGACTTTTTCGGCTATCGCCGTAAAATTTACGTTTTTCGCCAAATAAAACTTAGACGACCAAACACGTCTAATGTAAAGTTTATAAAAGTCATATACTGATGTTTAAGTAACTAATACCAGTGAAAACCGATAAAACCCGAACTATAAGAAATACGGACGTTAACGGACTAAATTAACGTTATTGGACTAATAATACAACAAAAATGGACTAGAACACTTATAAACTTATTATTGGACTTAACCCATTTGGGCCCGACTTGAAAGTTTAAATACTGATAATATAAGTGTGAAAAGGATTAATAAGAGTTAAAGAACTTATAATAAGTTGATTGGACTTAAAACACGTAAAAAGACAAAACTAGTAAACTAGTATGAACGTTATCGACACATAACACAAAAATGAGTAAATGAGGATATGTAAACCCACTTGATCATCATATATATATAATCATCATATGTATACATAATTGATATTTTTATAAAGTCATTGGACAAACGTCTAAGACCGAGTATTATTTGTCTAGGTTTCCGTGATTGAAGCACGCACCGTACGTCCGAATTGCCGATAAACCGCCTTCCCATATCAACGTGAGTTCATAGCCTCGCACTCTTTTAAATGTTTTATAAATGCTTTATAAACCCGCGAGGGAGATAACATGTTAGTTTTTATAAAAGTTTGGACACCATTTGTCCCGATTGTTTGTTTATTGATTTTGGACCCGAATGATTGAATGACCCGATTGTATGACCCGATAAATGATTAATGGACCCGATAGATGAAATCAAATGGATTATTAAAGTTAGGTTATGTCACTAAAAGTCCCATTAGCATGAATTGTGAACTACCGGGAGTTGGTAGACGCTTATGCATTTAATAGTACTATTTGGGGACGATCACCCCAGTTCGCGCCTTGACGGTTGATCCCCGTCGTGCCACATTGATTGGTAAGCGAATTTATGTATGAGAAGATTTCAATAGCGTGACCTTTGTGACGACACGCTACTTTAGATGGGCAAAATTGGTATCGGGTTAGCTACCCGTTGTTGGTTTAGTAAGGTAACAATGTCATGCGGCTTATAATAATCCAAAAACTAACAAAATACTATTAGACGCACCGAATTACGAAGTATTGCCTGACTAGCAATACGGGGTCATACTATTGATATTATGTTTGTGTTTTGGTTTTCATAACCATACTCATATAACGGTTTTTATTTGATTTTATACAACGTCATAAGACGTATTGTATGATATTTTTACGACATTGGCTCGTATAATGATTTTAAGGCAAATGCCTATATTATGATTTTCGATAAGGATTTGTATAAAATGACTTTGGCTATTTTATGGCCTATTACAAAGATTTGTATAAAATGATTTTGGCTATTTTACGGCCTATTACAATGATTTGTATGAATTGGTTTTTGGTACTAATTTTATACCAAAGTTATATTGATGGAATTTACTAAACTCTATGAATTCACTCGGCGTTATCGCTGACCTTGTCTTTTAACATGTCTTATCTCAGGTACTTGAAGGTAATTCTCGGGAAGACAACAAGAATTCATGGCCCGCACTTAAACAATATTTTCCATTCAAATACTTTGTAAAACTTTGTATGAAATAATATGACTTGGGACCGATGTAACTTTGATGTTTATGAATGGAAATGATTTATTATTAAATGACGCGATTTTTATGCGTTGTCTATGATGTGAGTAATGTGCTATCCCGTAACACCAACGAGTCTTCCGCTGTATTGAGTTGTATAAAATTGGGGGTGTTACAGTTTGGTATCAGAGCTCTCGTTATAGAGAACGAAAGATTTTTAAAACTAAGGTTTTGGATAAAACTTTTCAAAATCTTTTAACTAAAAACATTTTTCTAAAAATGTCTAAAAATCTTTTGACTATAACGGTGCCGAAGAATTCCCGAGTTACCGACAAGGCCAAGACTGAGAAGTGTTATTTTAATATATATATAACTTGGATTATATATATATATATATGATGTAATTTTATTACATGATTGTTTGATGATTATTTCGATATTTATACGAGGTATTTATACGACGTAGATTGTCACAAGTAACCCTAACTCCCCTAGTAAATTAATCGAAGCTATTCTCGTAGAAATTCTAGCTATTCTTGATCTAAACCAAGTTGTGGATATTTATGATCCCAACAAATGGTTGATATTCGTAGAAATGTAGATATTAGTTGATTGCGATACTGAAAAAGAATTGGCGAGATTAAATCTGATATCGATGTTATGACGATCTTTTCTTATAGAGTGGAGTTTGACAAAACGTTACCACCTAGAAAGATGTCATCTGATTCGTTGTCATCCAATTCTTAAATTTGAAATCGAAAGGGTGAATGTTGCACTTGAGGCTGTTATTGGAACCATTACCCAAAAGCCTCATGCCACTAATACCTTTCCGAGAAGTCTAGTTGAATGATCAAGTCATTTCATATTAATGACTCATTTGATAATTGTTGTTGTAAGAGCTAATAGGATTGGAAATTAAGTGTTGATTTATATTGAGATTGTATTGCCTTTACAAGGCCGAAGAATAAGATTGAAAGTATTGGAGAATAAGGTAGGATATTGAATTGAGTGTAAAATTGGTTGAAACTTGAATCAAGTAAAATTTAACCTGTATGGAATATGAGATTGTTAATATAGGTCGTTAAGTTCTGTGATTGAATTATAAGGTTTTAAATGATTGTTAGATTGTGTTATGGGTTGTTCCTAGGCCATTGTCCACTAATGAGGATGCCCAGTGTCCAAGAAATAAATTGAAGAAATCTTCTTCTGAATTGGGACCGATGGATCTTCTGGGACAGGTAGGACACCTAATGACTCTTGTAGATTAGTATTCATTGTGGTATCTTTTAAAAATCCCTAACTTAACTGAGATATCAGTTGGTAGGATGAGTTTAGTAAATTGTATGACATAGTGACACGTAATGTGTTACGGTACAATTTGACTTGTTTGTGATTAATAAAAAGACTACCTTTGATTGCTAAATTCTACATGTATCGATGTTATCTATCTTTTCTTGCTTCTTCCTAATGCTCGCATTAGTGATGCAATCATTGAACAAGTACTCATCTCGAATTGAGTTACGTTGTGGATTATTCCCTTTGTATTCCTGAGTGCCATCAAGGTCATGAACCTCATGATTAATTGGCTAAGCTCATTTTCTATCATATCGTAGTTAGTTCTTGATGAACAACTCATCATCACTCTTTTGCAGATCACTCATTCTTTTTATAAGATAAAACAATATGCCTTGAGAAAAATTAAATTTTCATCACTATAAGGATTATTCATAGTGATATTTATAAGTGATTGTTATTGAAATGAAGTTGTTTATAAAACATCTTGGAAAACTCAATTGTTTTCATAACAAAGAAAATCTTTGTAAATTTATTCTTGATTCTTATTTAAGAATTAAGCATGAAAATGTTTTTATTATAAACATGATGATAAAATTTTGACGAACTGAGTATTGCATCGTTAATCTTGAAATTGTATATAGTTGCGCGCCTACATACAATTTGGAATGTACTATGCAAGACTGATTAGTAGTCACCATAAAACCAATGAATAAACACTACGTTCACTTTGAAGATTGGGAAATATTAAATTTTATGAGATCTGCAAGAAGTGAAAAATAAGGACATAATGTTAGAGACACCTACATATGTGCCTGTAGCATCTATTCTTCTGAGTCGAATTTACTCATCTGGGGAAATTGTCTTATTTGACAATTGACAATTCTTTCTTGTCCAATTCTCCCGTAGTGAGATTCTTAGGAAAAGTATCTGATTACCGAGTGTTGATACCCGACTGGATGTATTGACGTTCTTATCATTTCTTATGATTTGATTTCATTTGAATGACCTGGGTAACGATCCGAGGAGCTTTCGAATGCGTACTCAAATTATGAAAACATGGGATATATTCATATTCGTTAAATGCTTTCGTCTATATCTGATTTGAAATTCTCTCGCGTAAATTATGCGTTGACCTTACTCTTTTAAGGTTAGTTATGTCTCCAGATATCCTTGAATTGTGAAGGATTATGAATTATTATTAGTCTTTTGAGAAGTTCACATCTTATCGACGGCAATGAAACTAGAAAGTTGATAGTGCCAGTAGAATGGATTGATTGATTATGACATGACGACATTGTCTTAATTGATGGGAACTCGGATAGAATTCCCCTAAATGATAAGATGTTGATTATCAAAAGTGATCTAAATAATTCTTGACGGATGCCCGTATCCTGCATTTAGACTTGAAATTATACCGTGAACGGTTGTGAACTAGTTATAGATATTGTAATATAGAAGAACCTGACAGGAATTTATTAAAAAGATGTTTCCGTTATCTGAAAATTTAGGAGATATTTGTTGGTGAATTACCGAGACTTTCGCCATTAAGGCAAGTTGAAATTGGTATTGATTATATTTCCGGTGTTGCACCTGTGGCTTGTGCACTGTACGTCAGCACCATCTAAATTAAAGGAATTACCGTACAACTGAGAGAGTTGTTGGAGAAAGATTTTATTATACCAAGCCTGTCATCCTGAAGAGCTATGGTGTTATCTTTCCTTATATTTATAGATTACTGTGACTGAGTAAATTGACAATCGAAAACGATATCCATAACTCTAAATGGAAGAATTGTTCGATCATTTACAAGGTTCTAGCAAATTTGATCCATGGCATGGTTATCATCAACTTCGCATCTGCGAAAGAGATTATCTATTCCAATCATCACATCCCGAACTTGTGATGAACGTTATGAGTTTCACGTGATGTCGTTTGGATTGACAATGCACATGTAGTATTCATAATTATGATGAATCATGAGTGTAGGCTGTAATTTGATAAATTCATGCTCGTGATCATTAAGGACTATATGTTTGTTTATAAGAATAAGAATGAGTTAATAATTATTTATAGACTGCCCTGAATTGGCCGAACGATAAAAACCTGAACCTTGAATAATTAACACGTGATTAAAGACTTGAACCTTTACATGATTAGACTATGTGATTAAAAGGATAATGGAATATAAATTGACTCTTCAAAAAAAAAAAATTTAAGAGCCCTTTTAAGACTTTGGATTTTACCAAAAAGAAATGGAAATATGTTTTGACAAATGTTTTAACAAAGGATTTTAAGGGATTATTCCCTTATACACAAACCATTTAACTAAACTTCTGTTTAGAGGTAAATGTTTGTGTATACCTCAAGATAACTTAATAAGGAGTGAGTAAAACCATTTATACCATAACCTGAAAACTTAAAACGACAATTTTTGCTTTTCAACTAAGAAAACTTTAACCAAAGTATAAACAAAGATTTTTCGAACATTTACGAAATCTTATTAATATTTTCGATAAATCAACAAAAATCTTGTTAATTAAATTCAAATTTATTTTGAACATTTTATATAATTGGTCGAACTAAGAAATTTAAAACTTTTACGTTTACGCTTCATAAAAATTAACTAATAATTATTTAATTAATTATAATAATTATCGCCGCCTTAGACGACGGATTGAGTAAAACGGATAAAAATGATAGTAAAGACGAAACTAAAACATAGAAGATATGAAGAAAGAATTTTGAATAAATACGGTTATGATATTTATTTCATGAGAAAAGTGAACGAAATTTCTGACGCATAATATAGAAAGAATATCTGAGTGAATTGTGGACATGATAATTGTAACATCATGAGAAGTGAATACAGATACTGACATATTATATAAAAAGGATAAAGAATCAATTAAGATGTATTTCTTGATAATGAAGGTACAAAATAATTTGCCGAACGATATAAAAACAAACAATGTTTGTAAAAAGAATAATATAGATTATAAAAGAGGTTCGCGGCTAATGTGAACCATTAAAAAAAAATTGAGAAGCCAATAGCGTTAAATGTTTAAAAGGCCACTTGTGGTTTCCCAGATATGGAGATTTAGAGATGTAGTTAAATTGGAAATCTTGTAAGTATAAGTATCCTATTTATGTCATTTATGACTAAAAGTATCTTTGTCTGAAGAAGTTGTACTAATGACAAATTATGAAGGCAGACATCGCCTCATACATTAGTAAACGTTTAGCTATTGCAAAGGTCATCATCTAAATTTATTCGATTTGGGTCATCGCCGACAGACTGACCAAATCTGCTAATATCATTCCCGTTAATGATAAATGCAAAAGAATTATGTAAACATAGCATGCCTGTATCGATCATCTATATCAAGAATCCTCGCTTCGCATCGAATTTCTAGAGATTTTCTCAGAAATCAATAAGAGCGAACCTTGATGAGAGTACTATGTACCATCCCAAATCGAAGGGACGAGGTAAAGTAACGATACGAAGTAATATAAGTGATGTTTTATGTCTGAATGATCGACCTTTGGTAATAGACCATATAATCGTTTTCCTTTGGAGAGATTATCATTGATAATCATCGTATTAGGATCGAGATCGAATCTTGTTAAGATTTAGAAATTAGAGCATCTGTAAGCAGGAGTTGAGATGAAGACATCCGACATAACACCCATTGTGAGTTGGACATGTCTTTTAGATTTAAGGTTTCCTATGATGGCGAACCTATCCTTGCAAAATACCCGACCCGCGAGATCTGAAATAATTGTTGAAATTAGGATTTGATTATTAACTGCCGATAGTGGGCTAGAGGTTATGTGAATGTGGAATGTAGATCCTGAAGTGCCAAATGGGTAGCGAAGTTATGCCACAAATTTTAACCTTGGAAAGATAAATTCATGATCTGACAAATCATGGGATATAAGTCCCCGATTGTATGGGACCCTTGAGATGATGTAAAAGTTGGGATTGAAAGGCATATAAGCTGGATCTACCCTAGGACTTCAAGAACTGCGTGAATTCTGTTTCGTAAATCGAACTTGATAAAATATCTATCAAGTGAAAATCTGATTGTTCTTTAGTAATGTTTAGATTGGCGAAAAGTTGCATTCATCAGAAACCCGTGAACATCATGGATAGAGAAAGTAAGTCAACATTACGCCTGATCTTATTCCCGTAGTTATGTTTGATGAAACTCGCGTATAGTAATGAATTGCACTTGTGAGAAAAGACCGAATGTGGAGGAAATACCCACATGGCTTTAACTCTATAAGAAGCGAGTAGTAAGGTAAGATGATCTTTGAGGACAAAGATCCTGTTTAGGGGTAAATGCTGTGACAATCCGTCAATTTATGGTTGATATTTTATTCTCAATATTTATTTGAAAACATTATTTTAATGTTACAATATGAACTCACATATTTTTGGGAAGAAATTTGGATTTACGTCTTGAAGTAGCATCGACTACGTCTAAACCGGAGGATTCAACGTTACGTGCTTACGTTTACATACACCGTCTTTGGTGACAGTCCGACATTTCAGAAAATAAATTTATCCGAGAATATTATTTTGGAGTTTTAAATTTGTGTTGGTTCATAAACTCACAAATTTACGAGAAGAGATTAGGACTTACGATTTTATTTTAACGTCCTTTACGACTAAACCGGAAACCTTAGGATTACGTATTTACGTTTTTGAACTCCGTTTTTGATGAGACAATTTTTATTGGATTCGTTTTGTGACGAGGATTCATAATTTATAAAAACGTTTTTCGTAAAACGACCCGAGGGCACGCAAATCGAGGAAACTAGAATCGAGGAATACCCGTAAATTAGTGGGATGAGACAAGTTTACACTTGCCCCACCCCACTAACATGGGACGGCCAAACCATGTTCTCAACACACTTGATGTGTCAAGTGTAAACAATAAAGCTTACACATGTCATTAGCTTAGCTAGTAAGCTAAGCTTACCTCAAAACCAACAAGCCAAAACCATTTACCACATACACTACATGCAAAACAACTCCATTTTCTCTCTACTCTCGCATTTGTGCCGTCCCAAAATCAAGAGGAAACACCCTCATTTGATCAAAATCAACCACAAATCTTATGTTATTCTTTCATAATATGATGTCCTTTTGAAGACCTATTGATTGGAGGTGATCATAACATCCATGGAGGAGTTTTCTTGGTGTCTTGGGGCTGATTTTCCACAAGGAGATTAGGAATATTGGTGGTCATGAAGATGGTCTTGGTGCATCATAAGTTTCTCCATCCAAAACCATGCTAAACTCATAACCTACATCAAGTTGGTGGTATAAAGATTGTCCTCCTCAACTTCTTGTTATTTTGATTATGTAAACATGTATTTTATTTCCTATTGTATATATTTATGATGATTATATGATGATAAAAATGTTATGTGGGGATTTGTTGTTGATAATCATGGATAAAAAGGTGAAAAACCATAAGAAACAAGGTTAAAATCTTGGTTAAATTTGATGGCTGTATAAAACAGTAAAGAAGTAAGTCATAAACTGATAAAATGATGAAGTGTAATAGATTTACAGTAAGTTATGGGTCTTGTACACATGTGAGAGTTGGCCATGCAATGGAACCAAAATAATGAGTGAGATATGATCAAAACAAGTTTAGGGTATAAATCTGAAGTTACTGTTTTGGACGATTTTTAGAAAATACTTAAAGGATGATTCAATAGTAGCTATAGAAGAGTTAAATGTAGCACATATCACGTAGTTTATGTGATAAAAATTTGAGCTTCTATCTCCATGTAGAACTCAAGATATGGCAGTTTTGGTGAAGATGAAGTTAAAAATCAGATTTTTGGAAATTAAAGAATAATACTATTATATAAGCACTCACATTTTAATATATAAAATGTAAAATAAGAACCCACTAACTTATAAAACTTATTTATATAAATATATATAAAAGGTTAATTAAATGGATAAATGATATAAATGGTGGTGAAATAATGTTTATAAGTAATAAAAACTATAAACTTGATTTTTACGACTTTTTCGGCTATCGCCGTAAAATTTACGTTTTTCGCCAAATAAAACTTAGACGACCAAACCCGTCTAATGTAAAGTTTATAAAAGTCATATACTGATGTTTAAGTAACTAATACCAGTGAAAACCGATAAAACCCGAACTATAAGAAATACGGACGTTAACGGACTAAATTAACGTTATTGGACTAATAATACAACAAAAATAGACTAGAACACTTATAAACTTATTATTGGACTTAACCCATTTGGGCCCGACTTGAAAGTTTAAATACTGATAATATAAGTGTGAAAAGGATTAATAAGAGTTAAAGAACTTATAATAAGTTGATTGGACTTAAAACACGTAAAAAGGCAAAACTAGTAAACTAGTATGAACGTTATCGACACATAACACAAAAATGAGTAAATGAGGATATGTAAACCCACTTGATCATCATATATATATAATCATCATATGTATACATAATTGATATTTTTATAAAGTCATTGGACAAACGTCTAAGACCGAGTATTATTTGTCTAGGTTTCCGTGATTGAAGCACGCACCGTACGTCCGAATTGCCGATAAACCGCCTTCCCACATCAACGTGAGTTCATATCCTCGCACTCTTTTAAATGTTTTATAAATGCTTTATAAACCCGCGAGGGAGATAACATGTTAGTTTTTATAAAAGTTTGGACACCATTTGTCCCGATTGTTTGTTTATTGATTTTGGACCCGAATGATTGAATGACCCGATTGTATGACCCGATAAATGATTAATGGACCCGATAGATGAAATCAAATGGATTATTAAAGTTAGGTTATGTCACTAAAATTCCCATTAGCATGAATTGTGAACTACCGGGAGTTGGTAGACGCTTATGCATTTAATAGTACTATTTGGGGACGATCACCCCAGTTCGCGCCTTGACGGTTGATCCCCGTCGTGCCACATTGATTGGTAAGCGAATTTATGTATGAGAAGATTTCAATAGCGTGACCTTTGTGACGACACGCTACTTTAGATGGGCAAAATTGGTATCGGGTTAGCTACCCGTTGTTGGTTTAGTAAGGTAACAATGTCATGCGGCTTATAATAATCCAAAAACTAACAAAATACTATTAGACGCACCGAATTACGAAGTATTGCCTGACTAGCAATACGGGGTCATACTATTGATATTATGTTTGTGTTTTGGTTTTCAGAACCATACTCATATAACGGTTTTTATTTGATTTTATACAACGTCATAAGACGTATTGTATGATATTTTTACGACATTGGCTCGTATAATGATTTTAAGGCACATGCCTATATTATGATTTTCGATAAGGATTTGTATAAAATGACTTTGGCTATTTTATGGCCTATTACAAAGATTTGTATAAAATGATTTTGGCTATTTTACGGCCTATTACAATGATTTGTATGAATTGGTTTTTGGTACTAATTTTATACCAAAGTTATATTGATGGAATTTACTAAACTCTATGAATTCACTCGGCGTTATCGCTGACCTTTTCTTTTAACATGTCTTATCTCAGGTACTTGAAGGTAATTCTCGGGAAGACAACAAGAATTTATGGCCCGCACTTAAACAATATTTTCCATTCAAATACTTTGTAAAACTTTGTATGAAATAATATGACTTGTGACCGATGTAACTTTGATGTTTATGAATGGAAATGATTTATTATTAAACGACGCGATTTTTATGCGTTGTCTATGATGTGAGTAATGTGCTATCCCGTAACACCAACGAGTCTTCCGTTGTATTGAGTTGTATAAAATTGGGGGTGTTACAGTTTGGTATCAGAGCTCTCGTTATAGAGAACGAAAGATTTTTAAAACTAAGGTTTTGGATAAAACTTTTCAAAATCTTTTAACAAAAAACATTTTTCTAAAAATGTCTAAAAATCTTTTGACTATAACGGTGCCGAAGAATTCCCGAGTTACCGACAAGGCCAAGACTGAGAAGTGTTATTTTAATATATATATAACTTGGATTATATATATATATATATGATGTAATTTTATTACATGATTGTTTGATGATTATTTCGATATTTATACGAGGTATTTATACGACGTAGATTGTCACAAGTAACCCTAACTCCCCTAGTAAATTAATCGAAGCTATTCTCGTAGAAATTCTAGCTATTCTTGATCTAAACCAAGTTGTGGATATTTATGATCCCAACAAATGGTTGATATTCGTAGAAATGTAGATATTAGTTGATTGCGATACTGAAAAAGAATTGGCGAGATTAAATCTGATATCGATGTTATGACGATCTTTTCTTATAGAGTGGAGTTTGACAAAACGTTACCACCTAGAAAGATGTCATCTGATTCGTTGTCATCCAATTCTTAAATTTGAAATCGAAAGGGTGAATGTTGCACTTGAGGCTGTTATTGGAACCATTACCCAAAAGCCTCATGCCACTAATACCTTTCCGAGAAGTCTAGTTGAATGATCAAGTCATTTCATATTAATGACTCATTTGATAATTGTTGTTGTAAGAGCTAATAGGATTGGAAATTAAGTGTTGATTTATATTGAGATTGTATTGCCTTTACAAGGCCGAAGAATAAGATTGAAAGTATTGGAGAATAAGGTAGGATATTGAATTGAGTGTAAAATTGGTTGAAACTTGAATCAAGTAAAATTTAACCTGTATGGAATATGAGATTGTTAATATAGGTCGTTAAGTTCTGTGATTGAATTATAAGGTTTTAAATGATTGTTAGATTGTGTTATGGGTTGTTCCTAGGCCATTGTCCACTAATGAGGATGCCCAGTGTCCAAGAAATAAATTGAAGAAATCTTCTTCTGAATTGGGACCGATGGATCTTCTGGGACAGGTAGGACACCTAATGACTCTTGTAGATTAGTATTCATTGTGGTATCTTTTAAAAATCCCTAACTTAACTGAGATATCAGTTGGTAGGATGAGTTTAGTAAATTGTATGACATAGTGACACGTAATGTGTTACGGTACAATTTGACTTGTTTGTGATTAATAAAAAGACTACCTTTGATTGCTAAATTCTACATGTATCGATGTTATCTATCTTTTCTTGCTTCTTCCTAATGCTCGCATTAGTGATGCAATCATTGAACAAGTACTCATCTCGAATTGAGTTACGTTGTGGATTATTCCCTTTGTATTCCTGAGTGCCATCAAGGTCATGAACCTCATGATTAATTGGCTAAGCTCATTTTCTATCATATCGTAGTTAGTTCTTGATGAACAACTCATCATCACTCTTTTGCAGATCACTCATTCTTTTTATAAGATAAAACAATATGCCTTGAGAAAAATTAAATTTTCATCACTATAAGGATTATTCATAGTGATATTTATAAGTGATTGTTATTGAAATGAAGTTGTTTATAAAACATCTTGGAAAACTCAATTGTTTTCATAACAAAGAAAATCATTGTAAATTTATTCTTGATTCTTATTTAAGAATTAAGCATGAAAATGTTTTTATTATAAACATGATGATAAAATTTTGACGAACTGAGTATTGCATCGTTAATCTTGAAATTGTATATAGTTGCGCGCCTACATACAATTTGGAATGTACTATGCAAGACTGATTAGTAGTCACCATAAAACCAATGAATAAACACTACGTTCACTTTGAAGATTGGGAAATATTAAATTTTATGAGATCTGCAAGAAGTGAAAAATAAGGACATAATGTTAGAGACACCTACATATGTGCCTGTAGCATCTATTCTTCTGAGTCGAATTTACTCATCTGGGGAAATTATCTTATTTGACAATTGACAATTCTTTCTTGTCCAATTCTCCCGTAGTGAGATTCTTAGGAAAAGTATCTGATTACCGAGTGTTGATACCCGACTGGATGTATTGACGTTCTTATCATTTCTTATGATTTGATTTCATTTGAATGACCTGGGTAACGATCCGAGGAGCTTTCGAATGCGTACTCAAATTATGAAAACATGGGATATATTCATATTCGTTAAATGCTTTCGTCTATATCTGATTTGAAATTCTCTCGCGTAAATTATGCGTTGACCTTACTCTTTTAAGGTTAGTTATGTCTCCAGATATCCTTGAATTGTGAAGGATTATGAATTATTATTAGTCTTTTGAGAAGTTCACATCTTATCGACGGCAATGAAACTGGAAAGTTGATAGTGCCAGTACAATGGATTGATTGATTATGACATGACGACATTGTCTTAATTGATGGGAACTCGGATAGAATTCCCCTAAATGATAAGATGTTGATTATCAAAAGTGATCTAAATAATTCTTGACGGATGCCCGTATCCTGCATTTAGAATTGAAATTATACCGTGAACGGTTGTGAACTAGTTATAGATATTGTAATATAGAAGAACCTGACAGGAATTTATTAAAAAGATGTCATGCGGCTTATAATAATCCAAAAACTAACAAAATACTATTAGACGCACCGAATTACGAAGTATTGCCTGACTAGCAATACGGGGTCATACTATTGATATTATGTTTGTGTTTTGGTTTTCATAACCATACTCATATAACTGTTTTTATTTTATTTTATGCAACGTCATAAGACGTATTGTATGATATTTTTACGACATTGGCTCGTATAATGATTTTAAGGCAAATGCCTATATTATGATTTTCGATAAGGATTTGTATAAAATGACTTTGGCTATTTTATGGCCTATTACAAAGATTTGTATAAAATGATTTTGGCTATTTTACGGCCTATTACAATGATTTGTATGAATTGGTTTTTGGTACTAATTTTATACCAAAGTTATATTGATGGAATTTACTAAACTCTATGAATTCACTCGGCGTTATCGCTGACTTTTTCTTTTAACATGTCTTATCTCAGGTACTTGAAGGTAATTCTCGGGAAGACAACAAGAATTCATGGCCCGCACTTAAACAATATTTTCCATTCAAATACTTTGTAAAACTTTGTATGAAATAATATGACTTGGGAGCGATGTAACTTTGATGTTTATGAATGGATATGATTTATTATTAAACGACGCGATTTTTATGCGTTGTCTATGATGTGAGTAATGTGCTATCCCGTAACACCAACGAGTCTTCCGCTGTATTGAGTTGTATAAATTTGGGGGTGTTACAGTATTGCTCAGCCTTATTTTCCTTTCCATGTCCCAAAACGACAGGTACCCAAAGACAGACTTGGGCATTTGGAGGACGTGCATAGAATGGAAGCTGCCTTAGACTTCTTCTCCTTTTGCCTCATATACTTATGTTTGCTTGGACACTTGTTTTGTCCTTCTTATTTCATTTAGTTTATTTATGTTTTGGGCTTATGTTTGGGAACCGATGTTTGATTTCGGTTTTTCTCTTTATGGTCATTTATGTTTTAGGACATTTACCTTGCATGCTTTGATGACACGCCATAATTATCATGTAACGGTCCACTTATCAAAGTGGGTTGTTACAGTAAATATGGATACAGAGTTACTTATGGACTAAAGGAGTGTGCCAAAAGGTTTACTTATGATGGTTGGAATGTTTACATTCCTATCTTGAAATAAAAAAATTTGTCACATGTATTTTTGGGAATTCTCTTCATAGTTTAAGGGGAGGTTTAGGAAAACCTTTAGGTTCTTGGGTATTGAATGATCTCATCATAATTCTAGATTTTGTCCACTGGTGAGTGGGGGTTAGAAGTTATGATGCCATGTTTTTATAAATTTGGTGGAATTTCTATCCCTCGAGGCACTTTAGCATGCACGTAATTTATTTTGCATGCATGCTGCCAAGACCTTTTGACCTAGATTTAGGATTGGTTTGATAGGAGACTTGGGGTATATATATTTTTAATCTTACCTAGGCGTTACAAAGATTTTATATAAGATAACTTCATCCTTAAGAATTGTGTAAACAAGGGACACTTGAGGACAATAATGTCTATCTTGCTTAAGCAAGTGTGTATGATTAGACAGTACTTGTGATGCTCAGTCATTTAGGGTAAAAGTTGCTTTCCTTAGGATTAAAGTCTTTGTTTGGTCTTTTATTTTTCTTTATTCTTTTTATTTTTGACCTAATAATAAATGAAATTTTATCCACAGACAATAACATTTTAGCCCCAGACAAATCAAATTCACCCGCTGACAAATATAGCTGTTGCCGCTGAAAAAGTTTTTGATCGTTGAAAAACACCGGGTCCTACCTAGTTGTAACTTTTACAATATTTTGTGCCGTAATTTTTGGGGAGTGGTTATTTTCTTGAATTGGGACGAGATAAGTTTTATTTTTTAAAGATATTCATGATTACTTTTGAAATTTTTTCTCACTTACCTCTATTTTTAACCAATCACATCCCACGTATTTTTACTATATATTTAGGTCACCATATCTTGTACAGGGAAACTTGATTATTTTTTTCACATACATCTTTTACATACTAACCTTTACCTTCATTAAAAGCTTTTTTACCTTCATCAATGGCGCCAAAGTTTAAACCTGCCGATATTGTCTTGGAGTTCAAGGATCAACACAATATGCTTTCATATTTGACTATTGATAGACAACATCCTCAATACACTCAGATGGTAGAGTATTTGTTGGCTTCTCCTTTAAGGTATGCACTTACTCATGCTCCTATCATCCATGTCACACACATCAAACAGTTTTGGAACAGTGCAAGTTCCACAACAGTTGATGGAGTGACTAGAATAGAAGGCATCATCTATGGGAAACAATGGATGGTTACTGAGGATTTGGTACGCTAAGCCGTGCATATTAATGATGTTGATGGTATAGTCACCCTTCCCATTGAGTTGCTACATGAAGGCCTTCAAGGCTTGAGGTACAGACTCCCCCTAATAGGGAAAAATTAATAAATACTCTAAGGGTCGGTTTCCACCAGCCTGGAAGTTTTTGATACATGTCCTTCTTCAATGTCTTAGTCCCAAATGCTCTTCATTCAATGAATCAACCGTTCAGTCGGGAGTGCTCTTGTTTGTTTGGCAACTGGGCAACTTTATAATTTTTCAAAAATGATTTTTGAAGGCATGTTACATAATAAAGGGAGCAAGATGACTCTTGCTTACCCAAGGTTTTTACAAATGGTGTTTGATTTACAAGGAGATTGTGGCATGGATCATGAAAATTTTTATGAGATCCCTACCCAAAAGAAAAAGCTCTTCATAACCTTAAACGTAGAACCATATGAACCCTTGCCTTTAACACCACCTATGCTGGTTGTTATTGAAGGAGCTTTAAACCCCCAACCCCAACAAGAACCACAATAAGAAGCCCAACCAAACCCTGTACCAGAACCACAACATGATCAACCACCACCTTCACCACAACCTCATGTTGAACCTACCCATGCACCCATTATTGACATGAACCTTGATCAGCCTGATCCTTCGATTCCCGCCCCTGACATTTCTTTGTCAACCGCTGACACATCCACTTTAGACACTAACATAAGTCATGCAGACCCAAACACATTCTCAAACTCCCCACACCAACATTTTCACTTAGCCAAATGCCAAAGGACTGTTGGGGTGTTCTCCCTTGGTAGTCCTAGCCATGTAGCAGAGAGAACCACCACCACAAGTGTGGTTGGTGCTATGGGCTGGACCTATTGGCCTTGATGCAGGTCAAGCCAGGTCTACTGTACATAAGTCCACATCCATGCCCTATGATTTCTCATTTGGGATTGAGTTCCTTCATGTGGATGAGGGCAGTATGCAACCTTTGACAAATCTTGAATTGACAGCACTCTACATTAGATTGCAAAAGCAAAATGCAGAGTTTGTACAGAAGCTCACAGCCCAAGACCTTGAACTTAATACTTTGAGGGAGAGGATTGTCAAGTTAGAACAACGACGGAGGTTTGTAGTAGAGTCCTCAGGTGAAGCTAGGGAGTATTCTTACAAAGGGTAGGAAGAACCAATAGAGACCTTTAATGCAAGTGATAAAAGTTCAAAAGAGGGTTCTTTTAGAGAAAAGGAAGTAGCTGCTGCTCTCACAGGTTTAAAGGAACAAGGGCAGTTTGATTCCTTAAAGGTGTCACAGGTGATACCCAAGCAGCTGTCATTTGTAGAATTGATGAATCAGCAAGAAAGTGTGATTGTAGGGTCAGCGGCTACCAAGACTAATCAACCCGCTAACACTTCATCTGCAGTCGCTGACAAAATCACAGGTATCATTGGTGTATCCCAACCACCATTGGTAATTAAGGAGGTTTCTTCCCCGGTATCTCCATATACTTTGCCAGTTATTGATCCTAAAGATAAAGGTAAAGGAATAATGGTAGAAGTAGAGGTCCCCAAATATGATGCACCGGTTAAGTTTGATGCCATGTTGGCTCAACAGATAGGTGAACAGGAGAAGAGGGGATTTAGGAGAGGGATATTGAAGCTCAAATTAGTTCATAATCTGAGGGAATAAGGAGAGCTAGTAATAGTGATGACAAAGAGAGTAGTGGTCATGGTTCAACTGTTGGTGATATGGATCTTGATGAACCAGAGAAGCTGGAGTATGGTGATGATGAGTTTGTGTTGGAAATATGTTTTTACGTATTTAGAAACGATCGGTCACTCCAACGAGATACATCTAGTATGGGCTCATGATCTAGTAATGTAACAATATAACCCACAAAGCCCACATGTAGGGTGGGCTATATAAACATCCTCCTAGCATGTAAGGAGGGGTGGTTGGTGGTTGGTCATTATTCACTTCTAATCTAATATTACATTTTCTCCAACATCTCTCTACTTTCTCTCTCTAAGATCTTCATCTATCTCTCTCTCTTTAGATCATTCCAAGGTTTAGATAATCCAATGATTACGTAGACTTACAATTGGTATCAAGAGCCATGGGATGATTAAAGGTTTTGATTTGTGTTGTTCTTTAGTTTTATTTTGTTTGTGGCTTTTTAGGATAATCAAGCTCAAATCTTGATTTTTTTTTTATTTTATGATTTAAGGTTGTAGACAAATCAACTACATAGTTGTGGTAGTGATTTGGTTTACTTGTTTTGGTAAAAATCACAAAAAAATGGTGTTTGTGGCGATTTTTGGTATACGGGTTAACAAAGTCGATCGATCTAATGTGTTAAGGTTACTCTCGGAATAAACGTAACATTTGTAAAGTGTCATTTAAGGGATTATCATTTTATTCTGAAAGTTAAAAGTCCTTTATCCGAAAGTTGCATTTATCCGAAAGTTGCATTTTGGTTATCCGAAAGTTGCATTTTGTTTATCCGAAAGTTGCATTTTGTTTCCAGAAGTCCACTTTATCCGAAAGGTGCATCTTGTTTATCCGAAACTTACTATTGCAAAACCAATTTATCCGAAAGTTGAAAAGCAAACTTATCTGACAGTTTCAAAAGTCCAATTTATCCGAAAGTAGGACCACTTCATATTCTGAAAGCTTATCCAAATATTCCGAAAGTTAATCCATATATTCCAAAAGTTAATCCACATTATTCCCGAAAGCTTAAGTTAATCTCAGATTCCGAAAGTTGAAACTTCAAGATTCCAAAAGTTTAACTCTAAAAAATTCTGAAAGTTGTTAAGTGATTATTCCAAAAGTTTATTTAAGTTGATATTCCGAAAGTTGTTATTCAGAAAGTAATAACTCTCAAATATTACGAAAGTTATTCTGTTTCAATTATTCCTAAAGTTAATCTACCAATATCCTGAAAGTCAAATTTGAAAAATCCCAAAAATCATTTGGAATTTTTCCGAAAATCAGCGTGAGAAAAATTTCGAATCGTGTGTTTTTTTTGGTCTTGGAGAATTTTTGGTTTCTCGAGAACACATACTTAGGGGATTTGATAGGTGTGTAAACACCCATCTTTTTACCACTTAATTAACAATAATAACCAAGCCAAAACGTGTATTTTATGTCATTTATGTCGGAATTATGCGTGGTTTGTGTTTTTGTTGTGATTTAGGACGAAAAGGTGAAAAGTGGAGAAAACACGGGCATTCACGGGCTTTTATCAAAGAAAAAGACGAAAGACGAAGTCGAAAGATCAAGAGTGCGAAAAGAACAGAAGTCCAAGACCAATTCTGAAGATTTATCGAAGAAAAAGTCAGAAGACGGAAGTATGCTAAAAAGCCGAAGAACTCGAGTCTTATTTATGAAGAAAATTCAAGACGAGTTAAAGAAATCCCAAGACAAAGTCATGAAGTCTAAAGATTAAAGAAGATTAAGGATTTAAGTGTGCAATTAAGGAAAATAAGAAAGAGGGAGGAAGCTTCCTAAGCTCCTCCCTAATCTCCCTATAAATAGATTATGTAGTTTTCATTTCAAGTGTTGGTGGCTTGACAACCCACACTTCCACCATTTTCATACCTTGTTATTTAATTTCTTGCACTTTAATTACTTGTTATGCACCTTTAATCCATTTAATTTTCAAGTAAGTTTTCTTTTATTATTCTCGAATCTCTACTTTATTGTTAATCTCTCATCTACCTTTCTTGTTTGATTTGTTCTTCATCTTTATTGTTCATGTTCTTGAGTTTTTATGGTTTTGATCAAGTGGGTTTTGATTATGTTGGTTATGATTGTTAATTTTATTGATTTGGATTGATTGGTTATTGTTAGTTGATGTTTATTGGTTATTTTGGTTTAATCTTTTGGTTTGTTTTGGTTAGATTTTATCAAATTCGTCCTTGTTCTTCATCCCCTGTTCTTCGTGTTCAAGTGACTGTTTCTTTCCAGACATTCCGAGTCAGCTTTTTATTCCGTATCAAATTTGTTCATCCGGAATATTTTATATTCCGGATCAGTTCTTTTATTCGGAATATTTCTTATATTCCGGATCAGTTCTTCATGCGGAATAATTGAATATTCCGGATCAAGCTCTTCGTTCGGAATATCATATATTCCGTATCAAGGTCCTTCATTCGGAATATTATTTATTCCGGATCAAAGTCCTTCGTTCGGAATATTATTTATTCCGGATCAAACCCCTTTATTCGGAATATCAGTTATTCCGCATCAACAGTACATTCCGCATCAACTTATATTTCACATGAGCCTTTTTATTCCACATCAACCTTTTATTCCGCATAAGCTTTTTTTCCGCATGAGCTGTTTATTCCGGATAAGCAATTATTCCGGATGAACATGTTTATTCCGGATGAAGGCTTTATTCCGAATGAAGTGTTTTTAGTTTTTTTTGTAGTTTTATGATTTTAATTTTTAAGATTTATTTTTCCCGCCTTTTTCTTTATTTGCATTTTTATTTGCTTTCCTTTTAGTTTAAGTTTAAGTTTGTGTTATTTAACTTTATTGCTTTTAATTTCTCGTCATTTACTTTTCGTCAAAGTTTTAATCTTTCAGTATTTCTTTTTACCATCTTTACTTTATTTCTATTTGTTTCAAGTCTTTATTTTTAATTAGTGTAGAAACGACAAAACCCTTTCGTTTGATTCACCAAGAATAACTAATCTCGCATAATTAACCGGAAATCAATTCGAAGAGATACCGAGAAACGAAATTTTGAACCTTGTAAAACCATAGTTATTAAAATGGCGCCGCTGCCGGCTCTTTTCGTGAGGATAAACGGTTTTTTTGTGAGAGTCGCGTTGGCTTTTGGGATCCGTTCACTTGTGAGCGTTATTTTTCGTGTCTAAAATTTTCAAAAAAATCCAAAAACATTTGAAAAATCTTAAAAGGCATTTCTTTTTCAAAGTTTTGCACCAAAAATATTCTTCTTGCTTATCTATTTTCTTTACGGATTCTTATGTCCATTGCGTCGGGTGTGGGAGACGATTGTACGGGAACGACTCATGTCAATGGTGTACATGTAGCGGTGCGGAAACGATATCAACAATACACAATTCATATGCGGATTTTGTCCTTTGTGCAACTCGACTAATTCGTCCTTTTTGAACCCACCTCCTGTTTCCCCGTGCATCTATTGTGGAAGCGATTCTCATTGGCATGTTTCGTGCCCGGTTCGATACCCGTATGGTCACGGGAAAGAACCGGGGTACAATTATGCCAATGATAATAGCTATCTACAAGAAGCACCCAATTTTTATCCACACCCGTTTTGCAACAATTATGGGGGTCCTCACGATACTTCTTATTGTCAACCACTGAATTATTATGAGCCAGATCCGTGTCCTCAGTTTTCTTCACCAATGGATTATTATGAACCAAACCCGTGTTCTAATTCTTCCCAACCGATGAACTACTATGAGCCACAACCATGCTATAATTCAGGTTTTCAACACTTTGAGCCCCCACAACACTTCATCGATCATCAACCCTTTTGTGCACTTCCTCCTGAGCAAATAGCCGCATTTTTGGACAGCTTTCAAAAAGTTCAAGAAGCTTGCAACAAGATCATCCAAAAGTATCAAGAGGATTAACGGCCTGAGCAAATATCGAATATCGAGACTTATACTCCTCCTCCGGTGTATCCATATTATTATGATGATGATGACGATGAGCCTACTATTTCTTGGAATGACCTTAATGCTCAATGTCCTAGTGAAATTGTCATCCCTCCTCTCGATATCCCAAACGTGTCTAAGGATTGTGATACATTGAGTGAGCTGAGTGATTTTGGTCTCGATAAATTATTTGATGATGAGGTTTGTGACTTACCGACTGCTATGGAGCCTGAGGACGACGTTGCTCTTACGGAAGAGGTCGATCCTAATGATGACGATTTTTCTCCAAGCTATGAGAATTCCACTTTTGAAATTTCTCAATCTCCACCGTGAGATGCGGGCGATGACGATTTATTCTCTCCGGCTTACGAGAAGTTCACCGATGAACTTGATCTTGTAGATGAGGTGGAAGACGTGATTCTCCGCGATAGATTACGGAAAGTGCATCTTCTTATTGCTCAAATCGAAGAGTTGACTTCTCCTCCTCTTTCCGAGTCTTTGCCTCCATCTATTCCTCCCGTTGAAGATTGATAGGTGTGAAAACACCCATCCTTTTACCACTTATTCCTGGCTAAAACGAGACCAAAACACGTATTTAATATCATTTGTTTGGAATTATGCGTGGTTTTTGTGTTTATTGTGTTTTCAGAGTCAACCGGATGAATATTGAAGAAAACATGGGATTGCACGGGTTTTATCGAAGAAAAAGACTCAAGACGAAGTCTATTGTCCAAGAGATGCAAAAGATTTGAAGTCATTGTGCCTATTTGAAGATTTATCGAAGAAAAGGGCCAACGATGGAAGATTCATATATGTCGAAGAACTCGAGTCTATTAAACAAAAGATTATAAGACGAGTTGGAATTATTTACCGACACTTCTCAAAATCCAAAGTCGGAAACGTTTATTTAAAAGAAACGTAAAGACTAAAGAAGAAAGAAGAAAAAAAGCCCAAAACAAAGCCCATTCACAAAGCCCACAAGAGACGCCTATAAATAGGACTTCACTTCACAAATTTAGAGTGAGTTAGTCTTAGTTAGTTTTTAGTTTTTCATTTTTCTCTAGTTTTAGAGAGAGAAAGTTCTCAAATTTCACTCACTAGTTTTCATCTTTCTTTCTTTTAATCTTTCAAAGATTACACCTTTTGTATTGTTAATTTCATTAATCAAGTTTGAAGTTTAAGCTTTTAATCTTTATCCTCTTTCTACCTTTCTTTGATTTTGATTCACTTTTGGTGCGCATAACTTATGATCCGTGTTGTTCATTAATGTTTTCGTGCTTAAAAAGTTAATCTTTTTATGTTTATTTAAGTTTTCATACTAATAAGCTTTAAGATTCTTGTGCTTATTGGCTTATTTGTTAGTTTAGCTTATTTACTTTTTAAGGTTTTTATAAAAAGTTCATCTTTTTATTGTTTGATTTATAAGATTACTTATTTTAAGTTTAAATAAGTTGTTACTAGTGCTTATTTTGTCCTTGTTATTATCGATTCGTGCTAGTTTTGGTGTTGGCTTATTCCAATAGCTTATGACCTTTTTTTATCGAATCCCACTTAAATCGGAAAAGGGATAAACCCTTTTCCGATCAGCTTGTTCCGACCAGCTTACCCTTCCTTCATTACGATCTATAGATCGGATTAGGGTTTAGGTTCATTCCGATCTGGCTTATTTTTGGGTATTCCAATCTGAGTCATTTTCAGTATTCCGATTAGCTTATTGTTTTAATATTCCGATTGTGGGTATCTTGGCATCATTCCGATCAGTATGCATTTTATGTCATTCCGATTGCAACTCATTTTCCCACATTCCGATCAGCTATTTCCCATATTCCGATTGAACTTATTTCCAAATATTCTGACTGTGGGCTTGTTTACATTCCGATCAAACAGATCGGAATATATTCCGATTTGCTATTTTGCTTATTCCAATGAGTGTAGGTTTCAAATATTCTGATGGATTTAGTTTTTCATTTTTACAAAGTTTCCAAGTGTTAGTTTTATTAAGTGTTCTAGCATTTCTCTAAATCTTGTTTTTAAGTTTTCGAACATTTAGCTTTAACTTGTCAATTTAGTTTAATCTTTTAAAAGCTTTAATTTTACTCTTCGACACTTACTTATTTGCTATTAGTTTAAAATAGATAAACAACCAACACCTTTTTATTAACCAAGAACAAATCATTCCACTTAGAACCGTGATCAATTCGAGGAGATACCGAGACTTAATCTTGAACCATAGAAAATATCTTGTATCAAATGGCGCCGCTGCTGGCACTTCTCGTTAAGATCAACAGTTTTTTGTGAGAACTTAGATTTTGGGATCCGTTCACCGTGAACGTTACTTTTTCATAAAAAAATTTCAAAAACCCTAAAAATATAAAATTTTCAAAAATACAAGAAAATTAAAAAACCATAAAAACCAAAAATGTTTCTTGCTTGCTTTGTTAGTTCTTTTGCAGGTGCATGCGTACACGATCAACGTCTTATCAAGAGCCCGAGCCTCTCGAAGACTTAGACATGGCCGGTGTACAAAAGAACAACAATAACCCACCTCAATACAACAACAACAATAGCAATCCTCCTCTCAACAACAATAATAACAACAACAATGAGCCTCTACCAGACAATCGCCCGATGATTGAACTTCTGCAAGCACATGTGGAGGGGAACAATGATCAAATTGTCATACCCGTGATTGCAGCCAACAATTTTGAGATCAAATCCGGCTTTATCCAGATGGTCTCCGCTCAACCATTCTTGGGGCGTACCATTGATGATCCACATGACCACATCAAGAGATTCTTGCAACTCACGAATACGGTCAAATTCAATGGTGTTCTACAAGAGGTAATCCGATTACAACTTTTTCCCTTTTCTTTAGAGGGACAAGCCCGGCATTGGCTTGCAAAAGAACCGCCACAAAGTATTCTGACGTGAACGGATTTGGAGACCAAATTTGTCAACTACTTTTTCCCACCCTCTCGTACTACCGCTTTGCGGAATGAAATCATTAATTTTGAACAAAAGTACGATGAGTCGTTTAGTGAATCTTGGGACCGTTTTAAAGATCTTTTAAGAAAATGCCCACAATATGGTTTTACCAAAGTGCACCAAATTAACACTTTTTATAATGGTTTAAGCATGAACGACCAAGATTCACTAAATAGTGCCTCGGGGGGTAATATTTTGGTTAAGACTTCCAATGCTGCTTGGGATATCATTGAGAATAAGTCTCGTGTGCAAACCAAGAGTGTGCGGACCAATGTCGCTAGTGCTAGTACTAGTGACAGCGACAAGCGACTTGACAAAATTACTACGCTTCTTGAATCGCTTGTTACCCACACCACCAACAACACCAACAGCATCAACGCTAAAAACGCTCACGACGCTCAAGTCAATGCTGTTAGCCAACCATGTGAAATATGCGGGGGTCCTCACTCTTACACCACTTGTACCGCCACCCAAGACTATCCTTCTGAGAATGTGAATGTAGCATACGGTACCTATCCTCCAGCCGCTTATCAAGCTCGTCCTCAAGGTGACCGCAACTTGCTTAGCTACCGCTCGAACAACTATTTCTCACCACCCGGTTTTCCTCCTAACAACCCAAACCAACAACAAAACCTCAATCGCCCTCCTCAACAACAACAACAACCTCGTACACCATACATACCACCTCACAAACAACCATATCCACCTCAACGAAACAACCAAGTTTACCAACAACCTGCTTATCAACCACCCGCCTACAATGCTCCTCCTCACCAACCCACCGCATTACAACAAGATATTGGAACCTACATGAGGAATAATGATGTGATCATGGACAATCTCCAACGGGAAGTGCTCAACTTGAAAGCAGACATGGTGAAACAAGGAAACGATCTGAGAGATGATATGAGAAACACTTTGGCAAGTCAAACGAATGACTTAAAGAACATGATGGCTAGTTTCTTCCAAGGTATACAACCCTCTTCTTCGGGTACTCTTCCGAGTAACACCGTTTCGAATCCAAGAGGGGAGATGAAAGCAATCACCACTCGCAGTGGCAAAGGTACCAAGGAACCCGAGCTTCCTATACCTCCACCGGTGATTGTGACTAAGGAAAATGAGTCACCTACTCCTATTCCTCATCCTTCTACTTCCCCAATTTCTCCACCTCTTACTTCTACCCCTCCTCTACCCAAGGATGTGAGTAATCCTTCGATCCCAAATCCTTCCTCTTCTTCCGATATACCTTATCCCTCAAGGTTGAGGAAAGAGAAGCTCAAAAGCAAGGATGATATTCAAGTTTCGAACTTTCTCAAAATGTTTAAACAATTGAATTTCAACATCTCCTTCGCTGAGGCTCTCGCTCACATGCCTAAGTATGCGAAAATGTTCAAAGATCTTCTTAGCGACAAGGAGAAGCTTCTTGATATTTCTAACACCCAACTTAATGAGAATTGCTCTGCGGTGCTCTTAAGGAAATTGCCAACCAAGCTTGGTGATCCGGGTCGTTTCTTAATCCCTTGCAACTTCCCGGGAGTAGAGAATTGCATGGCCCTAGCCGATCTAGGTGCCAGTATTAACTTAATGCCCCTAAGCGTTTGGAAGCAATTATCTCTCCCTGAGCTAGTCCCCACCAAAATGACTTTGGAATTAGATAACCGTACGGTTGCTTATCCAGTAGGGACAGTTGAAGACGTCTTTGTAGGAGTCGACAAATTCACTTTTCCTGCCGATTTCGTTGTCGTTGACTACAAGATGGACCCTCGTGTGCCATTGATCGTTGGTCGTCCATTCTTGAGGACCGGTCGCACTCTCATCGATGTTGAAGCAGCTGAGCTTATCATGAGAGTGGGTGACGATAAAATTGTCTTCAACATTGGAAAGCTTTCTAAACAGCCTTATTCTAACGAGAGTGTTAATTGTATTGACGTTCTTGATGAGGCGTGTGAAGAACACTTCAAAGATGCTTGTAAAAGTATTCCTACCTCTCTTCCCAATGTTGAGACCGTTTCCTCTATTGATTCATCACTATCTCTATTTGGAGAAAGTGATTTCCTTTGGAAAGATTTGGAAGCCACCATGGGAGATGTGAACTTAGCTAATGACTATTCTACCACTGATTGGGATGACGATCTTCGACTCATTGAGAACATTCTTAAAGAAGACAATATTTCTCCACCATCTCCCACGGTTATTTCTATCGATGCTCCGACTTTGAAAACGCCTCCCATCGAAAATCCTCCGGATTTAGAACTTAAGGAGTTGCCGCCCCATCTCGAGTACGTGTTCCTTGAAGAAAATAAGAAGTCGCCCGTCATCATTTCAAAGGACTTGAAAGAAGAGAAATCTCGCCTCATCGCCGTGCTTAAAGATCATAAGAAGGCAATTGCTTGGAAAATTTCCGATATCCACGGAATTGATCCGAACTTTTGTACTCACAAGATTCTCATGGAAGATGACTTTAAACCCGCAATCCAGAGCCAAAGAAGGGTTAATCCTCGCATTCATGACGTCATCAAACAAGAGGTTATCAAACTTCTAGATGTCGGCTTGATTTACCCTATTTCGGATTCGCCTTGGGTAAGTCCCGTCCATTATGTGCCCAAGAAGGGCGGAATAACCGTTGTTCCCAATGAACACAACGAGTTGATTCCCACTCGTCTCGTTATTGGGTGGAGAGTTTGTATCGACTATCGCAAACTCAATGATGCCACGAGAAAAGATCATTTTTCTCTTCCTTTCATGGATCAAATGCTCGAGCGTCTTGCTGGTAATGACTATTACTGCTTCTTAGACGGTTTCTCCGGGTATTTTCAAATTCCCATCGATCCCAAGGACCAAGAAAAGACCACATTCACTTGTCCCTACGGAACATTTGCTTACAAACGCATGCCTTTTGGTTTATGTAATGCTCCTGGGACGTTCCAAAGGTGTATGATGGCTATCTTCCATGACATGGTGGAAGACACTATGGAAGTATTCATGGATGATTTCTCGGTTTATGGCGATTCTTTCTCTGCTTGCCTTGCCAATTTAGAACGAATGCTTAAGCGGTGTGAAGACACTCGCCTTGTTCTTAATTGGGAAAAATGCCATTTTATGGTAAAAGAGGGCATCGTGCTAGGACACAAGATCTCCAAAGCCGGTCTTGAAGTAGACCGTGCTAAAGTCGATGTTATCGCTAAGTTACCTCCACCTTCAACCGTGAAGGGTGTGAGAGGTTTCCTCGGTCATGCGGGCTTCTACCGTCGATTCATCAAAGATTTTTCTCAAATCGCTCGCCCGATGACCCACCTCTTGGAAACAGACACTCCTTTTATCTTTTCCAAAGAGTGTATTGAAGCCTTCAACTTGCTTAAGGATAAGCTAACTAAGGCACCCGTCTTAGTTACCCCTAATTGGGAGCTTCCCTTTGAGTTGATGTGCGATGCTAGCGACTTCGCTATTGGTGCGGTTCTGGGCCAAAGAGTGAACAAACACTTCCAACCGATCCATTACGCTAGCAAGACAATGACGGGGGCTCAATTGCATTACACGACAACCGAAAAAGAGCTTTTAGCTGTTGTCTATGCCTTTGAAAAGTTCCGCCCCTATCTTGTCCTTTCTACCACAATCGTTTATACCGATCATTCCGCGTTGAAGTACTTGTTAACTAAACAAGATTCTAAACCAAGACTTCTTCGCTGGGTTTTGCTACTTCAAGAATTTAAAATCAAAATTCGTGATAAGAAGGGAGCTGAAAACCTAGCCGCGGATCATCTCAGTAGACTTGAGGATCCTTACCAAGGGGATCATCCGAACAAAGAGATCAATGACTCTTTCCCCTGGAGACCTTAATGTCTATCAACTCGACTTCTGATGAAACCCCGTGGTTTGCGGACATTGCAAACTACTTGGCGGGTGGAATTCTTGTTGACGGGCTAACATCCCAACAAAAGAAAAAGTTCTTCAAAGACATTAAGACTTACTTTTGGGATGACCCGTATCTATTCAAACAATGTGCTGATTTGATTATTCGCCGATGTGTTGATGGACTGGCAGCTTTAGAAATCCTTGACGCTTGCCACAAAGGACCCACCGGTGGTCACTTTGGTCCCAACTACACCGCCAAAAAAGTATTTGACTCGGGATTTTATTGGCCCACCATCTATCGTGACGCTCACGAGATGGTTAAACGTTGTGATGCTTGCCAAAAACAAGGCAAGATCACACATAAAGACGAGATGCCTCAGAATTTCATTCAAGAATGTGAAATCTTTGATGTTTGGGGTATCGACTTTATGGGGCCATTCCCTTCATCTAAAGGAAACAAATACATCCTTGTAGCCGTTGACTACGTTTCTAAGTGGGTTTAAGCCAAAGCTTTACCCACTAATGACGCAAGGGTGGTTTGTAACTTTTTGAAGTCGCTATTCGCTAGATTCAGTGTGCCTCGTGCCATTATTAGTGATCGCGGGACTCATTTTTGCAATGACCAATTTGCAAGAGTCATGGCTAATTATGGTGTAAATCATCGTCTTTCCACCGCTTACCACCCACAAACTAATGGCCAGGCTGAAATATCCAACCGAGGATTAAAGCGAATTCTTGAAAGAACCGTGGGAGAGCATCGTGCCTCATGGGCTGATAAACTTGATGATGCTTTGTGGGCTTTTCGTACCGCTTACAAGACTCCGATTGGTTGTACACCATATCATCTCGTGTACGGGAAAGCATGCCACCTCCCCATTGAGTTGGAGCACAAGGCTTACTGGGCCTTGAAGTGGTCTAATTTTGATATCAACAAAGCCGGTGACCTACGCAAGATCCAACTCAATGAGCTGAATGAACTCCGGAATGAGGCTTATGAAAAATATTTGATCTATAAGGAAAAGACTAAGCTCATTCACGACTCTAAGATTAAAAACCGAGAGTTCCAAGTTGGAGACAAAGTGTTACTCTTTAACTCTCGGTTGAAAATCTTTTCGGGCAAGCTGAAATCTCGTTGGTCCGGCCCATTCACCATTGCCTAAATTTATCCATATGGTACTCTCGAGCTCGCTCAACCTAATGGACCTAATTTTAAGGTGAATGACCAACGAGTGAAGTTGTACTTTGGTGAGGACATCTCTCATTAGATGATTCCATCCATCACCACGTTCCCCATGAACTAATTTTGGGTCGAGTCAGGCTCGTGACTCGGTTATCAAAAACAAGCTCTCCTCGGGAGGTAACCCGAGTATCTATCCTTTTCTGTTTTAACCTCCTAAGTGTAGGGGGCCTCTATAGGTGTTTTTCTTTGTGTGGTGATGTGATTATAGGGATGAATGCACTTTTGGAACCTTTGAAGAACCTTGCTCCCGTGTTATCCGAAATCCGGTTCTATCTCTCAACTATCGTGATTCAATTTTCTTTATACTCACATTTGAAATTGATCACTTTAGTCGTCTCTTCCTTAGCTTAATTTAACCAACGTGCACAATGTCATAAGTGTAGGGGAGATTTTTCCCACATGCTTAAACATTGAGGACAATGTTTATCTTAAGTGTAAGGGGGACTTCTATCAAAGTTTTAAGTGGACTTTTCCATGAAAATGCCTTCATTTAACCAGAAAATCATCTTTTTCAACATTTTTTCAAATTTTTAATTAACTTTGGCCATTTAATCGTAATTTTTAAATTTTTATCGTTGCTTTCATATGTATACATCCCGCAATAAAGTCAAAAATATTAATAAAGTGGTGCAACTAGTTTAGAAGTCTTTGACATATTAGGCCCGTTGCGATTATTTTGACTCAACCCGAATAGACTTATCTAAGTTTATTCTAGCTAGTATCCTTAACCATGTAGACCTTAATTGGTTTATTTGGCTAAGCATCCACGAGTCTCATTACTTGAGATTTTAAATTGTGGAGAACGAGAAATGATAGAGTCAATTATAAGTCGGTATTCTTGCACAAGCTCACTTGATGTAATTATTTGCCTATTCTCCCATCACTTGCTAATAATTTATCTGCAATAAGTAAGGTCGTACGATTTGAAAAGTTACTTAGCTTCTAGCCCAAGATCGTTTAAAAGTTGCTCGGTAATGATAAGAGTTCATAGCCAAGGCATAACTTATGAAGCGGGGCGCGAAGATTGGCGAGTCCGAAAAGGCCCTAACAAGGCATGAGGATTCAATTTTATTGCTGAAGATCCAAAGTGATGTGAAAAGCATTATTCCCAAAATCAATATGAAGGATCAAGACTCACGATGAAAAGCAATCAACTCCCATAAAGATCATGGAGAAGTCTATCCGAAAAGACCCTAACAAGGTATGAGGATAAATAGATCCAAGTCCGAAAAGGAGGCGGATCGTTGTATCTCAAAATCCCAATTAGAGATTGAAGAAATAATCATGAAGTCGTGGTCAACAAAGTTGGAGTACCCCTCAAAAGTCTCCAAGTGAAGAAACTCTATTAACGATGAGAAGACCATTATCTCAAGCACGTCTCTCAAGATATGAAGTATGAAGTACATGCCAAATATCGGCCCGAGAAAGGTCTCAAATCGTGAACCGAGTTATGCCAAGATATGAACTTTTTGATATCCCGAGAAGCAGTTTTAAGAGATTTTGTCCTTTAGCTAACTATTGATCAAATCGTCCTACTTTGCTTTCAGCCTAAATAAACTATCGAAATAAGTCCAAAAATGCAACTTCATGATCATTCTAAGACAAAAATAAAATATAAGAGATACACCTAGGAATAAGGGAGTTTAAGCATATAATTAAGCCATGTGTGTAAGTGTTTGATTTACTAACTTATAATAACAATGATCTCGTTTTTAAGCTTAGTTTGGGGAACGTGAAACTTGAGGGTGATAAATCTGCGCAGCACCGAAGCCCTAATGTAAGTCCTTGATCTCTTTGCAAGTTATTTCCATATAGCTATTTTCAAGTAAAATGGTTTTCTATCCTTTTGTTTACTTTAAAAATTTTAATTTCTCTTAGTACTTTAATTTTTGTTTAGTAGAATGTTAATAAGGCCAAGGTTGATTGATTATGAGAAAAGTGTAAAATTGCTTTATCACTAAGCATTGCATGAGGGCATGGCAATGGTTAAGTGTAGGGGATTTGATAGGTGTGAAAACACCCATCCTTTTACACTTATTTCTGGCTAAAACGAGACCAAAACACGTATTTAATATCATTTGTTTGGAATTATGCGTGGTTTTTGTGTTTATTGTGTTTTCAGAGTCAACCGGATGAATATTGAAGAAAACATGGGATTGCACGGGTTTTATCGAAGAAAAAGACTCAAGACGAAGTCTATTGTCCAAGAGATGCAAAAGATTTGAAGTCATTGTGCCTATTTGAAGATTTATCGAAGAAAAGGGCCAACGATGGAAGATTCATATATGTCGAAGAACTCGAGTCTATTAAACAAAAGATTATAAGACGAGTTGGAATTATTCACCGACACTTCTCAAAATCCAAAGTCGGAAACGTTTATTTAAAAGAAACGTAAAGACTAAAGAAGAAAGAAGAAAAGAAGCCCAAAACAAAGCCCATTCACAAAGCCCACAAGAGACGCCTATAAATAGGACTTCACTTCACAAATTTAGAGTGAGTTAATCTTAGTTAGTTTTTAGTTTTTCATTTTTCTCTAGTTTTAGAGAGAGAAAGTTCTCAACTTTCTATCACTAGTTTTCATCTTTCTTTCTTTTAATCTTTCAAAGATTAAACCTTTTGTATTGTTAATTTCATTAATCAAGTTTGAAGTTTAAGCTTTTAATATTTATTCTCTTTCTACCTTTCTTTGATTTTGATTCACTTTTGGTGCGCATAACTTATGATCCCTGTTGTTCATTAATGTTTTCGTGCTTAAAAAGTTAATCTTTTTATGTTTATTTAAGTTTTCATACTAATAAGCTTTAAGATTCTTGTGCTTATTGGCTTATTTGTTAGTTTAGCTTATTTACTTTTTAAGGTTTTCATAAAAAGTTCATCTTTTTATTGTTTGATTTATAAGATTACTTATTTTAAGTTTAGATAAGTTGTTACTAGTGCTTATTTTGTCCTTGTTATTATCGATTCGTGCTAGTTTTGGTGTTGGCTTATTCCAATAGCTTATCACCTAGCTTTTTTATCGAATCCCACTTAAATCAGAAGAGGGATAAACCCTTTTCCGATCAGCTTGTTCCGACTAGCTTACCCTTCCTTCATTCCGATCTATAGATCGGATTAGGGTTTAGGTTCATTCCGATCTGGCTTATTTTTGGGTATTTCGATCTGAGTCATTTTCAGTATTCCGATTAGCTTATTGTTTTAATATTCCGATTGTGGGTATCTTGGCATCATTCCGATCAGTATCCATTTTATGTCATTCCGATTGCAACTCATTTTCCCACATTCCGATCAGCTATTTCCCATATTCCGATTGAACTTATTTCCAAATATTCAGACTGTGGGGCTTGTTTACATTCCGATCAAACAGATCGGAATATATTCCGATTTGGTATTTTGCTTATTCCGATCAGTGTAGGTTTCAAATATTCCGATGGATTTAGTTTTTCATTTTTACAAAGTTTCCAAGTGTTAGTTTTATTAAGTGTTCTAGCATTTCTCTAAATCTTGTTTTTAAGTTTTCGAACATTTAGCTTTAACTTGTCAATTTAGTTTAATCTTTTAAAAGCTTTAATTTTACTCTTCGACACTTACTTATTTGCTATTAGTTTAAAATAGATAAACAACCAACACCTTTTTATTAACCAAGAACAAATCATTCCACTTAGAACCGTGATCAATTCGAGGAGATACCGAGACTTAATCTTGAACCATAGCAAATATCTTGTATCAAAGATAATGACCCATTGCTGGAAGAAATCGACATTCACTCCATACCTCCAGGTATTGATGACGATGACATGGAGGGGGATATTATTCTTGATAATTTGCTGCAGGAAGGTATTGACCCAAGTCCCCCTCTCCATCACCTTTCATCCTCCCCTTTAGCCACTATTACGAAGGATGAGTGCTTTGACCCGGGAGGTGACATTTATTATGTTATAATTGATACCATTACGGCTTTTCCGCTTGCTCAGCATTCATTGTCTTTGGGGGAGGACAATGTGCTTACTTTACCCACCCCACCTCCCGTGGATCACGATTTCACATACTATACGTATGTTGAAAGGACCTTTTTACCTTTCAAGACTTATCCCCCCGCCTCTCCTTTGTTGATGTCAACTGGGAACGAGGACAAGATCTTTGATCCCGGTATTACATTCGAGGCTTCCCCATGGACCATTTAATTCGAGGACGAGTTAGGCTCGTGACTCGGTTAACAAAAACAAGCGCTTTTTGGGAGGCAACCCAATTATCTATCTATCTTTACCACAAGTGTAGGGGGAGCCCCGTTGGTGTTTCTTGTTTTCTTTCTTATCATGTGCAGGGATTAGAGCTTCAAAGACACACTCTTGATGACTTTTGACGAACCGTGATTCCGAGTTCCCTTCTTCCCGGTTCTATCCTAAACTCTTTTCGATTCACTATTTTATATTTCTCAATATTAAAATAGGAATCTCTTTGGTTGTCCTTTCCTTAGCGAGATTTAAACAAAGTGCACAATGTCCTAAGTGTAGGGGAGTTTACTCCCACATGCTTAAACATTGAGGAAAATGTTTATATTAAGTGTAGGGGGGACTTCTATCGAAGTTAAGTGGCCTTTTCCTTGTATTTGTCCTCATTTTAACCGGAAAATCAATTTTTCGACATTTTTCAAAATTTTTGATCTATTTTGGCCTATTAGTTTTTTCCCTTTGTATAGTTATTTCCTTTCTTTGTTAGAATAAATTTTTAATAAAGTGGTTTTAATTTTCAAACGTTGTGAATCGTTTGACTCAACCCGAGTTTACTTATCTAAGTTTACTCTAGCTAGTATCCTTAACGTGTTTAAGTCAAGTTTTGCTAGGCTTTTATATAGGAAGCTATAAAACGTGAAAGTCTTAACTCTCACGGGTTAAGAACAAGAACTTTTCGCAAGTTCCTATAATTGATCATAGAGATTCGTTTATCAAGGGAACTTTAATATGCCATTTCTAAACTTGAAAAAGTCTAAGAGTTTGCAAGATCCTATAGGCGACTCGAAAACCCAAGGCTAAGCATCCACGAGTCTCATTACTTGAGATTTTAAACTATGGAGAACGAGAGATGATAGAGTCAATTATAAGTTTGGTATTCTTTCGTGATTTTATGTGAGTTAATTATAAGCCTATTCTCCCATCGCTTGCTAATAAATTTATCTGCATTAAATAAGGTTGTATGATTTGAAAAGTTACTTAGCTTCTAGCCCAAGATCGTTTAAAAGTTGCTCGGTATGGATTAGAGTTCATAGCCAAGGCATAACTTATTGAAGCGGGATGCGAAGATTGGCGAGTCCAAAAAGGTCCTAACAAGACATGAGGGCTACATTTTGTTGCTAAAGATCCAAAAGTGATGTGAAGAATCATTTATCGAAAATCAATATGAAGGATCGAGACACACGACGAAAAGCAAATACTCCCCAAAAGTCATGGAGAAGTCTATCCGAAAAGGCCCTAGCAAGGTATGAGGGTGAATAGATCCAAGTCCAAAAAGGAGGCGGATCGTTGTATATCAAAGTCCAAAATAAAGATTGGAGAAAAATGAAGAAGTCGTGATCCAAATATGAAGAATCTCTCAAAAAGTTCAAGTGAAGAAATTCCTATTATGAAGAGAAGGCCATTATTTCATGAACGTTTCTCACGGTTTGAAGTATGAATTCGCTGCCAAATATCGGTCCGAGAAAGGTCTCAAATCGCGAAGTGAGTTATGCCAAGATATGAACTTTATGAGGTCCCGAGAAGCAGTTTTAAAAGATTTTGTCCTTTAGCTAACTATTGATTAAATCATTCACTTTATTTTCGGCCTAAATAACTATCGAAATAAGTCAAAAATGCATCCTCGTGATCATTCAAGACAACAATAAAATATAAGAGATACACCTAGGAATAAGGGAGTCTAAGTGAATAATTGGCCCACATGAGTTCGTATTAGTTTGCTAACTTATAATAACAATGATCTCGTTTTTAAGCTTGGTTTGGAGAAAGTGAAAACTTGAGGATGATGATCATTCATGACATTTTCAAAACCCTAAGGTATGCTTTTGATTTCTTTCTTCCTTTGAATGTTTATAATTTTCTATCTTTTTAATAAAGGCCAACGTGGATTGATTATGATAAAAAGTGTAAACATGCTTTGTAACTAATGCATTGCATGAGGACATTGCAATGGTTAAGTGTAGGGGATTTGATAGGTGTGTAAACACCCATCTTCTTACCACTTAATTAACAATAATAACCAAGCCAAAATGTGTATTTTATATCATTTATGTCGGAATTATGCGTGGTTTGTGTTTTTGTTGTGATTTAGGACGAAAAGGTGAAAAGTGGAGAAAACACGGGCATTCACGGGCTTTTATCAAAGAAAAAGGCGAAAGACGAAGTCGAAAGATCAAGAGTGCCAAAAGAACGGAAGTCCAAGACCAATTCTGAAGATTTATCGAAGAAAAAGTCAGAAGACGGAAGTCTGCTAAAAAGCCGAAGAACTCGAGTCTTATTTATGAAGAAAATTCAAGACGAGTTAAAGAAATCCCAAGACAAAGTCATTGAAGTCTAAAGATTAAAGAAGATTAAGGACTTAAGTGTGCAATTAAGGAAAAGAAGAAAGAGAGAGGAAGCTTCCTAAGCTCCTCCCTAATCTCCCTATAAATAGATTAGGTAATTTTTATTTCAAGTGTTGGTGGCTTGACAACCCACACTTCCACCATTTTCATACCTTGTTATTTAATTTCTTGCACTTTAATTACTTGTTATGCACCTTTAATCCATTTAATTTTCAAGTAAGTTTTCTTTTATTGTTCTTGAATCTCTACTTTATTGTTAATCTCTCATCTACCTTTCTTGTTTGATTTGTTCTTCATCTTTATTGTTCATGTTCTTGAGTTTTTATGGTTTTGATCAAGTGGGTTTTGATTATGTTGGTTATGATTGTTAATTTTATTGATTTGGATTGATTGGTTATTGTTAGTTGATGTTTATTGGTTATTTTGGTTTAATCTTTTGGTTTGTTTTGGTTAGATTTGATCAAATTCGTCCTTGTTCTTCATCCCCTATTCTTCGTGTTCAAGTTACTGTTTCTTTCCAGACATTCCGAGTCAGCTTTTTATTCCGTATCAAATTTGTTCATCCAGAATATTTTATATTCCGGATCAGTTATTTTATTCGGAATATTTCTTATATTGTGGATCAGTTCTTCATGCGGGATAATTGAATATTCCGGATCAAGCTCTTCGTTCGAAATATCATATATTCCGGATCAAGGTCCTTCATTCGGAATATTATTTATTCCGGATCGAAGTCCTTCGTTCGGAATATTATTTATTCCGGATCAAACCCCTTTATTCGGAATATTAGTTATTCAACATCAACAGTACATTCCGCATCAACTTATATTCCGCATGAGCCTTTTTATTCCGCATCAACCTTTTATTCCGCATAAGCTTTTATTCCGCATGAGCTGTGTATTCCGGATAAGAAATTATTCCGGATGAACATGTTTATTCCGGATGAAGGCTTTATTCCGAATGAAGTGTTTTTAGTTTTTTTTGTAGTTTTATGATTTTAATATTTAAGCTTTATTTTTCCCGCCTTTTTCTTTATTTGCATTTTTATTTGCTTTCCTTTTAATTTAAGTTTAAGTTTGTGTTATTTACCTTTATTGCTTTTAATTTCTCGTCATTTACTTTTCGTCAAAGTTTTAATCTTTCAGTATTTCTTTTAACCATCTTTACTTTATTTCTATTTGTTTCAAGTCTTTATTTTCCAATAGTTTTAGACAACGACCATTACCTTTTTATTCCACCAAGAACAACTAATCTCGCACACTTAACCGGAAATCAATTCGAAGAGATTCCGAGAAACGAACTTTTCAAACTAGCAAAATCTCTACATTAGGATTTAATCAATATTTCTTCAAAAATCAAGGGATTTAATCGACAACAATAAACACAATTACTTTCTTTCATTGCTCGATCGATAAGTAATCCGTACCTTCAGTTTTCATCGAACTTCAATGGAACCGTTGAATTCGACATCGCAAGAGGGAGAATTGCATCAAATGCAAGACAAATCTATAGAAAGTGGTATAACGTTATTTCGACTAATTCAGTCTCATCTTGTAACACTTTCATGGCTTCAAGGAGGAAGCGAATTTGTGACACTCTTTGGTCAAGATCGTTATATATTCATCGACTCAATATCCTCAACTTGAACCAACTAGCTGAGCAACTTCACAAAGAAGACTTTAATCACACTGCATCAGTATCTGCATATAAAGCTCTAGTGATACAACTTACGCACTTCTTCCAATTCAACATCGTTAAGTCTGAAAATTCAGGGATACGTCAGTCATTTCTTTAATACACACATACGGAGGTTCAAGAGTTCCGTGGTACACTGTTGAAATTCATGACATCGGTCTCGTCTTCATTTATGAAAGATCCCGACTTCAACAAGTGTATGATAGTGGAGTGCAAGAATCTACGATGTAGATGCAAGAGGAGAATGGTCATACGGTTGACAACTTGGAGCCTAACTATTGCAAGAGCATGGAATCGGGAGGAAAGCATGATACAAGCAGCATGTTAGGGAATGATATAGACATCTCTTATGATGACACCATACCCGTATATGACGAAGAGCCTACAAATACGGTACAACGGAATGTGGTATGATGTCTATGCCGATGAAATACCGCATGTTGAGCATTCCGAACCTAATTATGACAAACATGGGATGGAAAAGGGAGATAGTTTTACCACTTCAAATTCATCCGATGTAAGTCATAATAGAGGAGAGATTGTTAAAAATGCTATAGTACATCATGATAAAAGCTTTATGACTGCTTCGCTAACTGATTCTGATTCCAAAATTAAAGAGCTTGAAACGATCATATCTCAACAATCTAAACATCTTGAGGATGCCCGATTTGAATTTTCAAAGAAAACGGACAAATTTGAAACATATTTTGAAAAACTTGAAAAGTCAAACGTTGTTCTTGAACGAAAATTGGATCAAAAAGTTCTAGATTCTAAAGCTAAAAAAGATAATATTTTGAAACAAATTAAGTCGCTAGAATCTAAGTTGGCATCCCAAGATAAATTGCTTAAAGACAATGAGACTTTAAAGGCTCAAATTCAAGAAAAGGTTTTTGCTATAGCTGCATTGAAAAATGAATTAAGAAAAACTAAAGGAACTAGTATGGACACTAAGCTTGAAAATACATCAATCTTGGGGAAACCGCCTCAAAATCAGTCCGTTAGACAACCGACTGCATTTAGATCCGAGCGACAAAATCCTCGAGACCGCGATTTGCCTCCCAAGTTGATTTGGTTCATCGTTCAAGACCAGTCACTCCACCAACTAGGCCTACTGTGACAAAAACAGCTTTTGCAAGACCTAAACACATGATTGCATCTAGCCTCCCTAGACATAGTCCAAAGAACACGTCTCGAAATAGTTCAAATGACGTTCATCATAAATTTGGTCTAAGGGAAGCTAAGCAAAAGACACAAGTAAGAGATAGGAAATTCAAACCTAGTCAGATGCCTTCTAGATTACCCAACACTACTAACCGTAGCATGTCATATCATAGAATCATCAATACCTAGGAATTCTAGATCTTATTCGCACTTAAAACATGCTACTTGTGAAACATGTAGGAAATGTGTCTTTAATGCAAATCATGACTCTTGTGTCAAGAAATTCCTTAATGAGGTGAACTCCCGTGCTAGAGTTAAATCCCAGTGGTTAGCTAGAATCAAACCCATTGGTAAAGTTCGGCGCCCCACTGGTAGAACTTTCACTCTTGTAGGAAACGAGTGCCCTTTAACTAGGAAAGTCTCCACTCCTACTAAGACTACTAGGGAGGAAACTGAAAAAGATGATACATCACTTAAGCCTGAGATTAAGTTAGCCTATAAAAGGAAACCTTTGACAGCTAAGAAAAGTGAACCATCTATTAATGTCACCTCTGGCATAAGTAAAGCCAACTGTGAACCCCCACATGGTTCTAAAATAGATATCGCTAACCCATATCAAAGCATACAAACTCCTAATAAGAATGCAGGTACCAAATTCAACGTTCAACAAGAACGAAGCGGTCCAATCTTTGTATACCGTTCAACTAAGGACACTCTCAGAGTTTGGTTGCTGAAGAAGCTGATATCTAAGAAACAAGTGTCTCAGGGGATTTGCAGTTAAGCTTACAGATTAATGGTTCGTCGTTAAATGGCAGATGATGACCCGATCTTTAAAGAAAGGAAAGTTTATTGCCGATGATAAACTTATCCTCACAACGAGAAATTAATTTTTCTTGGGCATGAGCTTATATTAAAAACATTCGAAGTTTTTAAGCTCATGCACAATGACTTACAGTTAAATATCAGAATGTAACTTGGATTTCAATTTTAGGGAAGTTTATATTTAAATGATAACTTACTCTCGTAACGAGAAATTAATTTTTCTTGGTCATGAGCTTTTATTAAAACATTCCAAGTTTTAAGCTCATAAAGTAATGTGTATATTTTAAATAAGAGAACTTTTCCTCATAACGAGAAATTCATCTTTGTCGGTCATGAGCTTTCTGTTAAAACATTCAAAAGTTTTCAAGCTCATGAAAACGACTTCTAAGTAAATGTCAGCTTAGGACTCGTTCTTCAGTTAAAAGGAAAGTTTATCGCCGATGATAAACTTACCCTCATAACGGGAAGCTTACAACTTCTCGGACTTGAGCTAGTTTAGTAAGATATTCAAATTCTTAAGCTCAAGTAATTGGTTTTCAAAACGTTGAACACAATTTTTCAAGAATTTTTCAAAAGGTTTTTCTAAATCTTTCAAAATTGTGTGTTCAAAATGTTTTGATAAAAAGAGCATGTCTTCTGGAATCGATAATATTTACGATCCTAGAAATGTCGTTCAATAATGACACGAGGTTGTAAATAAAGTTCGAGCAGAAGTTTAAATGATTTAAAACATGCTCAAAATGGCTTATAGTTTTTTCAGACTACAACCCGCTTTTCATATTAAAGTCAAGTATTTCTTATGAAAGCTTTGGCTCAACAACGAGAATTCATTTTCTCGGGCATGGTTTACCTTATAACCATGTAAGGGATTGTGTATACTTTATAACACAATCTAACACGAATTTATGTACGCATCAGTGCATTTATTTGTTAAAACAATAGAAATCTTGTTTTTATGAAGTTATCATCTCTCCAACCATAGTAATTTACAATTGGTATCTACATACTCGACGATGCGACTACTCAACCGAAGACTACAACTCTTTCGATAGAACACAGAACAACAATTGAGGGAGAACAATTCTCAAGCATTCAGAATCCTCGATGCCGAAAGTGCCAAGTTTACAAATTGGTGTCAAGAAAACAATACCAATCGTACATGTGGTGTCAAGAGATGACTTCAGACGTGAAGCGTCCAAATTTTTCTGACAAGAACCATTTGATCTTATCGTATGATGTTCTCATCAATCAGGTCCAACCTTGTCAATTCATTCTAATATGGTGAATATGTGATCATTTTACTAATCGATATCATATCTCACAATTTGGTATCATGAAGATAAAACAGACTTGCATTTTTCTTCCCAAAAACTTTCTTAATATTTCATTAAATCAACTGATATTAAAAACATCGATTGGTTAATATTTTTAATATGGGGGAGAAAATGTGATTTAATATAGAGATCTATAATGGTTTACTTAATGTGCTGGCTCATCTCGACATGTGCGAAATGTTTTCTAATATCGTGGCATATGTTAAGGGGGAGCAAAATGGATTTGTACATCAAAATGGATTTCATGGTGGCATACACTTACCCAAAACATCTCTATTCACGACGGTGACATTTGTGGTGACATAAGGATGGTATGATAGGTTAAAGTCCAATGATTCTTCTAGAACGGGAGGAATTATTGTCCCATATTATTTAGATGATTAATGATAGAAAATAGATGAAAAGAGATGGATTCCTAGAGAGAGAAAGTAGTGAGAGAAAGTAGAGAGAAAGAGATGATTAACTTGGTGAATATTAGATTAGAAGAAGATTAGTTACAAATGATCATTCCACCCTCCTAACATGCTAGGAGGGTAGTATATATAGTCCACCCACATGCGGGCTTTAATGGGCTATATATTGGGTCGGGCTTGTCTTTTGGACTTTAATTAGTTTAAATCCAAGCCCGTGAACCACGACTATTTATCTATCTATTACAACGTTCTAATAAATATTATAATATAAACCTATGACCGAACATTCCTGTTTGACTCAATATTTTGAGGCTAACAATCTCCCCCAATGTGAGGTCATTCCTCTTCGTTATTTGGATTCCAATGGAGATTTATGAATTTTGTCATAAATGAATATTGAATGTGTAATAGTAGTGTTGTTCCTTCATGCTGTGATCTTTGAGCCTTTGTCATTGTCTTTCGACTTTGTCTTTTATCTTGAGATCTTCAAATCATCCTTCACTTGTCTTTGCCATCTTGCGATCTTGTGTCTTTATCCACATGCTCACACTATTAAATGTTGAATAAGTCTTTGGGCATGAACATGTGGTTTTGAATCTTTGACTTTGTTGAGTACACCGTGACGCCACCTTCTCGAGACAAAACATAGACACGGACTGAATGGCTTTGACATTCGTCCTAAATCGGTAGCGTTTTACCTCTGCTCGGTGAAGACCGTTATACGATATTAAATATCGTACCTGTGATTAGGTAAATTCAATTAAGAATCTCCTTGACAGGGTTTCGCGGCTGTACTAGCCGTTCTCTTTACTCGACCGTCTCAAAGCAAGACTGCGAACTTAAAGAGTGAATCAATTGGATAAATATCCGCTTGATTAAAGTCGTCAATTCAAATTCCTGGAACAAGTTTGATTCATTAAGAATCTTACCATTGTTTCTTTCCAGTTGACACAAGTTTGATTCATAAGAATCTCACAAGTCACCTACCGTAGCGCTGTTTGATGTTGACGGTAGAAGGATTTCCATTCGTAACTGTGAATATTAATGAATATCACTCTGAATGTTCTGGCAAGACCATAAAGATATTGCGTAGAAACCTGAAACGAGTTTGAATCAATTTAGAATCAAACCACTGTTGCATTTCAGTTTTACACATGTTCAATTCATAAAGAATCTTGCATATGACCTACCGCAGTGCTGTTTGATGTTAACACTGGAAGGATTTCCACTCATCATTGTGAATACTAGGTAGTATCACACTGAGTGTTCTAGCAATATCACAAGGATATAGCGTAGGACTCTCTTGATCTTCATCTGTGTGTCCTAACGAGATTTGATAGATCTCTTGCCTCTAGACTCGATTTGTGCACTTTTAGTGGTCGGAGGCTGGAGCAGATGCCACCTATTCAATATCAATTATCTCGGAGTGAGAAAGTCAATATAATTCGTGTTGATCTCCGTGACAATAAAACAAACTTCTTTTGAGAGAAGCCTGAGTAGCTAGGAAAGGGTTGTGCTTCACATCACTGGGTCCATGATGAGTTTGCCTTCATGATGAGTTGACCCGGTTTCTGCCTAAGTTGTATGGAGGGCTTCTTTCTTTAGACCCTTTATCCTTACATTTCTTTTTCATTCTTCAACCCCTTCAATGCTTACCAAGACATCATTAATAGCACCTTGTTGTGATTTTTCCAGTGCTATCATCAGCACTTAGTCGGCATTCAGCTTCGTTCACATTCTACTCTATCTTTCCTAAGGACTTTTAATAATCTATTGGATTGTCCCTGGGAAGATCCCTCCGGTTCTGGTTGGATCATAGGACTTAAACCTAACCACCCTTTTGACACCAATAACGTCGTGAATTAAAGATGTTGTGGGTATTTGATCGTAACCATGAGTGCTTGAGTCTTTAGATCACATTTTAATCACATTTTATCCCCTATCTCTAATATATAAAATCTTTTGATATATAGAGATACCAAATTTGATTAAAATTATATTTTGTAAAATAGTCTTGAAAATCTCCGGGAGAAAGATGTGTTAATCTTTTGCATGAAGTTAAAATGCTCCCCCTCAAAAATTGATCCAGTGGAATTGTCATTACAAGGATTTGATCCACATTAAACTTTTGAGGATAGGAGTTGTTGAACACACAATTTTTGAAAGATTTTGAATATCATTGAGAAATTCTTGAAAAATTGTGTTCACCGCTTTTTGAAAAATCAATTCTTTTTTACGAAAAGGTTTTTCTAAAGCATAAACTTGAGTTCATAGACTTTGAATGTCTTGACGAATCCACTCAAGTGTAAGAAGATTTAACTTCTTTTTCTAAGGGTAAGAGCACAAAAGCGTACACTCCCCCGTGAATTTAGATCCGGATTACAATCTGAAAGTGATTACAAGCCATTGTGTTGAGCTCAAAACGATGAATGTTTTGTGACAAGCTCAACCCAAGATAGATTGCTCTACCCGTTGTTGGAAATATTGTCCAAAATAGACAATTTCCTTTTGAAAAGATAGAAATGACATGTTTTGAAAAATATTTACAACTTTCATTCGAGCTTTATGTACACACCCGTGTCGTTATTGAGCGACATTTCTAGGTACGTCCATATTATCGATACTGAAAGACATGTCGAGAAGAATATTTTTGGATTATCAAAGATTTTTTAATTTTGTATTTTGCTTTTTGATTAATATTTACAAGATAGATGTTTGATAGATGAATCAAGCAGGCTTTTTTGCCAGAATCTCCAGTTCTGCTGGAGTCAAACATCTCATACCAATTTGCCTAAAAAGATACGCAAACCTCTCTTTCGAAAGAGCTTTTGTAAACAAGTCAGCTAATTGGTAATCAGTTCCAACAAAGTATAATTCAACAATACCCTTTTCAACTTGTTCCTTAATGAAGTGATATCTGACATCAGTGTGCTTCGTGTGGGAATGATGTACCGGATTGCAGGAGATGGCTATGGCAGACTTTGAGTCACAGTACATAGGTACTTTATCAAAGTGGGAGCCATAATCCGTGAGTTGTGTTCTAATCCAAAGAACTTGAGCACAACACGCAGATAGAGACACATTCTCCGCTTCGGCTGATGAAAGTGACGTGCAATCCTGCTTCTTGGAAGACCATCCCACAAGCTTGTCTTGACCTATAAATTGTGCACCACCAGAAGTACTTTTACGTGTATCAAGACACCCTGTATGATCAGAATCTGAATAGGCCGTTAGAAAGAAACAAGTTTCCCTCGGATACCAGAGTCCCATGTGAATGGTATTCTTAAGGTACCGAAAGATCCGTTTAACCTCCTTGAGGTGCTTTTCAGTGGGTCGTGCTTGATATCGTGCACAATAGCATGTAGCATGATGTATATCAGGTCTGCTTGCTGTCAAGTACATGAGGGACCCGATCATGGAACGATATCTCGTTTGATCTATGGGTAATCCCTCCAAATCAGCATCTAGGGATGTGGTTGATAAAGGTGTCCCAACGGGGTCACATGATGTCATATCATGCTTTGTGATTATCTCTTGACAATACTTAGCTTGGCTAATAAAGATACCACTTGGGGATTGGTGAACTTGAATTCCTAGAAAGAATTTTAGTTCGCCCATCATAGACATTTCAAATCTGTTGTGCATTACTTTTTCAAACCATTTTGAAAGTTTTGGGTTTGTAAACCCGAAAATAATGTCATCAACATAAATTTGCACAAGCAAAATGTCATCCCCATATTTATAAGTGAACAAAGTTAAATCAATGGAACCTTTTGACAAACCTTTAGAGACAAGAAATTTCAAGAGTTCGTCGTACCACGCACTTGGAGCTTGCTTAAGTCCATAAAGTGCTTTGTGGAGACGATACACCCTGTCAGGATAATGAGGATTGAAGAATCCTTCCGGCTGTGTGACATAGACTTCTTCCTTCAAAGGACCGTGAAGAAACGCCGTCTTTACGTCCATTTGATAGACAATGAATCCCTTATGTGCAGCATAAGCAAGAAAAATCCTGACCGCTTCCATGCGAGCTACTTGTGCAAATGATTCTTCAAAATCAATACCCTCTTTCTGTCCATACCCTTTAGCCACTAGCCTAGATTTATTCTTGATGATCGTGTTTTCTTCATCCATCTTGTTTTTCCAGATCCATCGAAGATTTAATGGTGTTACATCGTATGGTCTGTCAACAAGTTCCCAGACTTTAAGTCTTTCAAATTGTTGAAGTTCATCCGTCCTCGATTCAATCCAAGCATGATCATCCATGGCTTCTTTGATGTTTTTCGGTTCAGCTGAACTCACGGCGAGTGCGAACATACAAACATCACCATCGGTGTGAAGCTGTCGTCTTGTACGAACGGGCTGTGAAGGGTTTCCATTGACATGAACCAAAGGATGATCTCGGGTCCAATGATGTGTTGAAGGATGTCGCTGGTAGAACGTGTGCATATTTGACGGATCAACATGGCGAGTAGAAGACTCTCCAGTTTCGTGTACCGGTGTACCGAATGGGTTGATAAATTCGTCTTCGTCAGATAATGCATCGTCTGCTTGATTTGTGCTCTCTGGAGCAATGACAGTAGTCGTGGATGTTGTAGGATCGATTGTTGAAGTGATATTCTGAGGAGGTAAATCTGCAGCAACCCGTGTTGAAGTAGATGAAGTTGTATCCGGTTGTTGACGATGATCGGTATCATCATTCTTTTCGTGAGTGACAGCGGAAGACTTCGATACAACTTGTTCTCCCCCGTGAAATATTCATCATACATTGGTCCATATAACATTTCCAACTCTTCAATTGTCGTGTCGACTGTCATATCAGCTCTAGGAACATGTTCTGGAACCAGCGTTGAACTTGACGGTTCATTGTTGTGGTCTTGAGTTCCGAGTTCCGTTTGATTGTGAACGGAAGTCGTTTGTCGTTGTGGATCGGGACTTAAACTGTTTTGTTCAAGTGTCATTCCTTGTAATTCATCAAATCGGATTTGAATAGTCTCGACTATCAATTTTGTTCTCTTGTTGTACACTCGATATCCCTTAGACTGAGTTGCATATCCCACAAGAATACATGCATCACCTTTCTCTTTCAGCTTATCCAAATTTTCACCATCTCGAATAATGTAACAAGTACATCCCAAAACATGAAGGTGTTTGAGTGAAGGTTTTCGATCATGAATTATGTGATATGGTGTCTTTTCGTGTCTAAGGATAATTAAGGAGCGGTTTTGTGTGTAGCATGCGGTTGACATGGCTTCGGCCCAAAAGTATAGTGGAAGTTTTGAAGCAGATAATAATGTTCAAGCAGCTTCAACCAAAGTACGGTTTCGTCTTTCAACAACGCCGTTTTGTTCGGGTGTTCGAGCAATAGATGTTTCATGTTCAATCCCTTCGGCTTCAAAATACTTTCTCAGATTTGAATTCAAAAACTATGTACCTCTGTCAGTACGAACCACTTTAACTTGAGCTTGAAGACCACGTTGTATCAATTTAAGGAAGCTGATGAGAACGTCGAGTGTTTCATCCTTGGACCTCAAGAAGTGAGTCCATGTGTACCTTGAGTAATCATCGACTATTACTAGAATATATTTCTTTCCATTGATACTCTGAACACGCATGGGACCACACAGATCTATGTGAAGAAGATCTAACCGTCCTTTAGAGCTTGGTGTGGTCTTTGTTTTGAAGCTACTTCGTTTAGCTTTACAAAGTTCACAAGAAGAACAAAGATGATCTTTGATGAATTTCAAGCTTGGAAGGCCTCTCACAATATCTTTCTTGTAAAGCAAGTTAATGGTATCAAAGTTGAGATGAGAAAGACGTTGATGCCATAACCATGCCTGAGTCGTTGAAGCTTTAGCCATGAAGCAAATTGGAGTTGATGAAATTGTGTCTTGAAGTGAAATTGTGTAAAGATCAGTACCCCGTGTACCGGTAAGTAAGTCATTCCCATCATAATCATGAACAAAACATGTCTTCTTTCTGAAAGCAACTTCCAAATCCGCATCACAGAATTGACCAACCGAGAAAAGATTGTGATTCAGCCCTTTGACGTAGTATACCCTTTTAATCATGATATTCCCCTAAACCAAATCTCCATATCCTAGGATCGGTGCAAATTGATCATTTCCGAATCGGATCATACCCAGGAACTTCTACACGAAGATAATTAGAAGCTTGAGATTCCCCGTCATGTGCTTCGTGCATCCGGAGTCCAGTATGAAGAGAATTATTTGTATCACCTGCAGAAGAGTTAGAACACGATGTAGCATTTGCTAAATTGGATACCACAGTAGTTGTGATAGTAGAATCATTAGTGTCCTTATCAACATTTAAAGGCAAACTAACACTCGTTTTCACATTTTCTGTCCTAGCTTTCGGCATCCATTTATATCCGGGAGGACATTGATTAGCAAACCACCATTTCCAAGACTTGCTAGCAGACTCATATAATTCCTTAATTTTGCTTCTAGGATCCTTAGTGGTGGAGTCTGATGCATTACTTTTCTTAGTGGGGGTAGCACCAGAATGGTTCAATTTGCGTTTGGGTTTACTAGCTCTAATAGGCATCGCAACTTGCTTCTTAGTTCTAGTATCTACGCCTTTGACTTTATTCATAGCACACATAGAATGATTAGCATTAGCACACTTGCCACATTTGACACAAACAAATTTCACATTCATAGCATTCAATCATTCACATCATTCATATCGTTATTACATGCGATTACAGAGTTTTTATTCTTAAAAACATTCAAATTCCTAGGGTGTGCTTCTACTTCCTTCATCTTCCCTTGATTCTTGTGTTTCCAGACCTTATCATTCACTTGAGTGCTCTTAAGCTGAGGCCGGCTAACACTAGTAGTGGAGACTATTCCTGTAGTAGAAGACACACGAATATTAGTGTTTCTAGAAGTCTGATGTGATTGAGTAACTTTATATGTGGGCTTAGTGGTCATTCTATACATCCCTGGTTTAATCACATTATTGTGCTTAACGCTTGGTGCTATGACATTCCTTATGGGTTGATTATGTGGTAACCTTTCCTTTCCATCCATCTTGGGGGAAAACACAGGTTTTGCAAACGAGGAATTTGATAAAGCAGATGGTTTTCCCAAGATAGAGGATATATTTACTTTAGAGGCATTGGGTTGTCTAACAACAGGTTTCTTAATGCTAGATTCCACAACTTTCCCACCCATTTTAGCAACGAGTTTCTGCAACTTTGCTATCGTTCTGTCCTTGTCTTGTAACTGAGCTTTCAACCCTTTAATTTCCAAATTCTGTTCATTCATTTCTCGAAACGTTTGGGAAAGTTTTTCTTGCAATTTATTATCATGTGGAAAACTACCAACGTCTTTTTGCAAAGCAAGTTCAAGAGAATGACAATTTTTTTGAAGGAAATCAGTTTTGTGTTGAAGTAACTCAAAAGCCTTTTTATCAACATTTTCTTTACGTTTCGAAAGCTCAATTTCAAGACGTTCACATTCTTTGACCTTATCAAGATATTTGCATGCAACATCAGAATATTCATCAATATCAGCACAAGATGTAAAATAAGCACACATAACATCGTTAGAAACACATTCTTGCAATAGTAAATCATATTCATCTAAAAAATCAGTCTTCTCCATTTGAAGATCTTCAATGTGTTTCTCAAGAGATTCAACATATTTTAAATCATCATATATTTCAGTCCGAATGAACTCCTCAAGTTGAAGAACAGTTTCTTTAATCAACGCCGTGTTAGGAATTAAGAGTTCTTTCACAAGCAAGGTAATATCTTGAGGAATCGGACGTGTCCATTCAGCATTTTCACGTTTTGCCCAGTCTCTTTCAACAATAGATTTAACATTATCTATGTGGTGTTTAAGAATACCTAATGTTTTCCTACTCTTGCTTTTAGATTCATCTAGAGGGAGGTAGTTTATGTATTTGTAAACATTAGATTTCTTAGGGGCAAATGCTTTCTTCCATTGAATTCTCTTTTGTTTGCATTCTAGAAACACTTCCTCACGAGTTTTCTGAGTTTGTTTGTTGAAAAGACCATAAAGAGTATTTTCATAAGCATAATTACATGGTTTCACAAACTCCTTATTGACAAGTGGTTGACTATCATCATCCCAAAGGGCAGTCTCTTCACTATCGGCACTAACAGGCATGCAATCAAGATCAGTTATTTCAGTCTCATCAAGATAAAGATGCGGGTTCACAGCTTGAGCTTTGGCAAGGTACTCAGGACTTGCAAATCTAGCTTGATCCTTAAACATCGACGGAGGTGCTAGCATTCTTTTGGATTGAATAGAATCATGCGTTTTATAAACAACGTTCTTCAAAAATTCGACTTGTGCTTCTAGTTTCGTTACTTTTTTGGTTTCCTTATCATATCTACTTTTGAAGTCTTGTTTTAACGCATCTACCTCTTGTTTCTTATCCTCAAGAATTTTAGCAGAATCTGTAGTGGTCATAGAGAGCTTTTGTTCAAGTTCATTAACTTTGGTATTGGCAAGGTACGTTTTTTGACGTTCATCCATTAAGAAAACATTATATTGACGCTTCTCTTTGGCTAGTAACTCAAGAGTTGTAGTATATTTGTTTTCAAAATCGTCATTTTGACTCTTTAACGTACTACCCTTGTACCCCTCAAGCTCTTTTGTTTTCTGAAGGAGCTCATCCCTATAGCTTTCAGTCATCTCAGTAGATTTAATAAGAGCAGCTTTGCATTCTTCAAAACTTTGAGTGAGCATAGAGTTTGCCTTCTTTAATTGCTTTTGACTCTTTTTATTTTCAGTAACATCTTTTTGTAAAGTAGCAATTAAATTAGCAAGCGCAATACGTTCCGCTTCATCATATTCATTTGCATGTTGATCATCCTCAGACTCATTATTGCACATGTCTGATGAATCGGGTGTGGTATTGCTATCAACTGTTTCCATCATACACGTGTCATTAATGGCATTGGGTAGATCACTATGCTCGGGAATATCACCAAACACATTATATTCATAAGTAGTATGTACCTTATCGATTGGCTCAGTGTCAAAGATGGGGCCATTGTCATCTTTAGTCACTTTGAGAACTTCTTCAACCTTTGCCATGTACGAGTAATGTGCATCGAGCTCTTGATCAGAATCTTCATCATCAGTATCATCAAGCATTGCTCCTTCCTCAGCTGACAATTTAACCCCTGCTTCCATTTTCTTGCATAGCAGCATCTTTTCCTTGTGATAGCTAGAGTCTCTAACCCTTTTCGGCTTCCTGCATTCCTTTGCCATATGCCCATAACCTTGGCAATTAAAACATTGAATCATACTCTGCTGAACCACTTGATTTCTAACAGTGTCCCTATTCCCAATAGCAGCAGCAATCCTCTGAGTATCATACTTGGCAGTTTGTCGATCATACCTTGCAGAACCCTCAACATGTGTTGGATTATGTCGATCATACCTAGAAGGACTTTCACCACGTCGACGTGTGTCATACCTTGGAGGACTCTCAACATATCGGTTCTTTGTGTTTGATGATGTACGAAGATAGTTGTTGGTGGGTTTGTATATTTTCTTGTAAGTCTTCATTATGAAAGCAATTTGTTGTTTCATCTCTTAGTTCTTTTGAGCTTGGTCTTCATCACTATCTTCTTCAGATGAGGACTCAGATGGTGGTGATGGTGCTCTTGGCACTTTACCTCGAGATCTTGTGGATGATGAAGACTTAGATGATGTGGAAGATCGTGGTGAAGATGATGTAGTGGAATATGAATTAGGGGCACGAGAGTTATGACCTTGAACATGTTGAGTTGTAGTCACTAAAGCAAGTGGATTAGCCGTCTTGGCAACACGTTCAGCTCGAATCTCATTTGCTTTATTCTGAAATTGCTTCAATATATCAAAGAGTCGATGATATGAGACCTCGTCTAACTTTTCTTGTTGTTTCACCAAAGTGACGAACCGTGTCCACTCGGGTTGAAGTTGTTGAATAAATTGGACATTGACTTGCATGGTGGAGACTTGTAGATTATTTCTTGTCATGTCATTCATCATCTTATAAAACCTAGAGTAGTAAGAGTCAATTGATTCTCCATCCCTTGAAGTAAACTTGCCAAAATTACAAAACAAGTTTGTTTTGACATCTTGTTTGTTGAGTGATTCTCCTTGTTGCAAGCGTTCAATCGCAGTCCACATTTCATGTGCTGTAGGACATGCATCAACCGTGGAATAAATGTCATCTCCAATCCCACTTAGAACCATATATATGGCTTCCTTCTCCGCATCATGCCATGCACAATTTTCAGGTGTGAGATCAGCTCTTGTTTCATCACGTTCACTTGCAGGAATTGGATCAGTAGTATCTGTGGCTGCTCTTGGAGGAATCGAGATTTTCTTGAATACATATGGTCCATGTGTGACAATCCGTCAATTTATGGTCGATATTTGATTCTCAATATTTATTTGAAAACATTATTTTAATGTTATATTATGAACTCACTTATTTTAGGAAGTAATTTGGATTTACGTCTTGAAGCAGCATCGACTACGTCTAAACCGGAGGTATCTACGTTACGTGCTTACGTTTACATACACCGTCTTTGGTGACAGTCCGACATTTCAGAAAATAAATTTATCCGTGAATATTATTTTGGAGTTTTAAATTTGTGTTGGTTCATAAACTCACAAATTTACGAGAAGAGATTAGGACTTACGATTTTAATTTAGCGTCCTTTACGATTAAACCGGAAACCTTAGGATTACGTATTTACGTTTTCAAACTCCGTTTTTCATGAGACAATTTTTATTAGATTCATTCCGTTGATTCATACTTTATAAAAACGTTTTTCGTAAAACGACCCGAGGGCACGCAAATCGAGGAAACTGGAATCGAGGAATACCCGTAAATTAGTGGGATGAGACAAGTATACACTTGTCCCACCCTACTATATGGGACGGCTACAACAAGGCACCACATCACAAGATGTGGCAAGCATGTAGCTTAATACTTACATGTGTAAGTTAAGCTTACAAATCAAGCCACTACAACACAAAACCACAAACCAAAACCACTTCTCATTTTGCAACTCATGCAAACCACACACAATTTCCTCTCTACTCTCCCTTGTTGCCGTCCCATCTCAACCAAAACATCCCATTCATACAAATTTTAACCACAAACATATGTTATATCTTACATATGTTAATCTCCATTCAAAAAGAGGAAGATTGGTGCAAGTTTTAACATCCAAGGAGGAGTTTCTATGGAGTATTAGGGTTGATTTCCCACAAGGTGTTCATGAAAAATGGTGGTCTTGAAGATGGTCTTGGTTATTCACAAGTTTCTCCATCAAAATAAATGCCCAAATCACAACCTACATCAACTTGGTGGTATAAAGATTGTCCTCCTCATCCTCTTGTTATTTTTGATTATGTAATCTTGTATTTCTTTTACTTATGTATATGTATATGATGATGAATGATGATTAAAAATATTGTGTGGGGATTTGGTGTTGATAAACATGCTTAAAAAGATGGACAAACTACATGTAAAATGGGTAAATCTTGTTTAAATGGTAGGCTGTATAAAAACAGTAACTAACCACATGTTATACTGATAAAATGATGAAGTAGAATCAATTTACAGTAAGCTATGGGTGTTGTACACATGTGAGAGTTGGCCATGCAATGGAATCATTGTAATGAGTGAGATATGATCAAAACAAGTTTAGAGTACCAATCTGAGTTCACTGTTTTGGACGATTTTTAGAAAATACTTAGAGGCTGATTCAACAGTAGCTATAGAAGAGGTAAATGGAGCACATATCATGTAGTTTATGTCATAAAAATTTGAGCTTCTATCTCCATATAGAACTCTTGATATGGCAGTTTTGGTGAACAAGAAAATAAAAATCAGATTTTAGAAATTAAAGTATAATAGTATTATATAAGCACTCAAGTAAATATAGTATAAAATGTGAATTAAAACCCACTAACTTATATAATACATTTATATAAACATGTATAAGGATAAATAAATGGACATTTTATAAAAATGATAGTTTGATAAGTTTTATAAGTTATAAAACTATAAACATGATTTTTACGACTTTTTCGGCTATTACCGTAAAATTAACGTTTTTGTTAAATAAAACTTAGATGGTTGGACCCGTCTAATGTAAACTTTATAAAACTCATATACTGATATATAAACATATATAACAAGTAAAAACCGATAAAACCCTAACTATATAACATACGAACATTAACGAGCTAAGTTAACGATATTGGACTAATAATACAACAAAATGGACTAAAACACTTATAAACTTATTTATTGGGCTTAACCCATTTGGGCCCAACATATAAAGTATAAATACTGATAATATAAGTATGAAATGGATTAATACAAGTTAATGAAGTTATAATAAGTTTATTGGACTTAAAACATATAAATAGATAAAACCAGTAAACTAGTATAAAAGTTATCGACACATAACACTAAAATAAGTAAACGAGAATATGTAAACCCACTTGATCATTATATATATATAATCATCATAAGTATACATAATTGTTATTTTTATAAGTCATTGGACAAGAGTCTAAGACGAGTATTATTTGTCTAGGTTTCCGTGATTGAAGCACGTACCGTACATCCGAATTGCCGATAACCCGCTTTCCCACATCAACGTGAGTTCATAGCCTCGCACTCTTTTAAATGTTTTTATGAAATGTTTTATAAACCCGCGAGGGAGATAACATGTTAGTTTTTATAAAATAGGACACCATTTGTCCCGATTGTTTGTTTATTGATTTGGACCCGAATGATTGTATGACCCGATTGTATGACCCGATAAATGATTAAAGGACCCGATAGATGAAATAAAATGGATTATTAAAGTTAGTTTATGTCACTAAAAGTCCCATTAGCATGAATTGTGAACTACCGGGATTTGGTAGACGCTTATGCATATAATAGTACTATTTGGGGACGATCACCCCAGTTCGCGCCTTGACGGTTTATCCCCGTCGTGCCACATTGATTGGTAAGCGAATTTATGTATGAGAAGATTTCCATAGCGTGACCTTTGTGACGACACGCTAATTTAGATGGGTAAAGTGAGTATCGGGTTGGCTACCCGTTGTTTGTTTTAGTAAGGTAACAATGTCATGCGGCTTATAATAATCCAAACTAACGAAATACTCCTATACGCAAAGAATTACGATGTATTGCCTGACTAGCAATACAGGGTCATACTATTGATTTTATGTTCGTGTTTTGGTTTTATATAACCATATTCATATAACGGTTTTTATTTAATCTATACAACGTTATAAAACGTATTGTATGATGTTTTTACGACATTGGCTCGTATAATGATTTTTAAGGCAAATGCCTATATTATGATTTTCGATAAGGATTTGTATAAAAATGACTTTGGCTATTTTATGGCCTATTACAAAGATTTGTACAAAATGATTTTCAGTAATAATTTTATACCGATGTTATATTGATGGATTTTATTAAACTCTATGAATTCACTCGGCGTTGTCGCTGACCTTTTATTTTAACATGTTTTGTCTCGGGTACTTGAAGGTAATTCTCGGGAAGACGACAAGAATTCATGGCCCGCACTTAAACAATATTTTCCATTCAAATACTTTGTAAAACTTTGTATGAAATAATATGACTTGGGACCTATGTAACTTTGATTTTTATGAATGGAAATGCTTTATTATTAAACGACGCGATTTTTAAGCGTTGTCTATGATGTGAGTAATGTGCTATCCCGTAACACCAACGAGTCTTCCGCTGTATTGAGTTGTATAAATTTGGGGGAGTTACAGTTTGGTACCAGAGCTCTCGTTATAGAGAACGAATGATTTTTAAAACTAAGGTTTTGAATAAAATATTTCAAAATCCTTTAACTATAAACATTTTTCTAAAAATGTCTAAAAATCTTTTGACTATAACGGTGCCGAAGAATTCCCGAGTTACCGACAAGGCCAGACTGAGAAATGTTATTTTAATATATATAACTGGGATTATATATATGATGTAATTTGATTACATGATTGTTTGATGATTATTTTGATATTTATACGAGTTATTTATACGACGTAGATTGTCACAAGGAACCCTAAATCCCCTAGTAAATTAATCGAAGCTATTCTCGTAGGAATTCTAGCTATCCTAGATCTAAACCAAGTTGTGGATATTTATGATCCCAACAAATGATTGATATTCGTAGAAATGTTGATATTAGTTGATTGCGATATTAAAGAAGAATTGGCGAGATTAAATCTGATATCGATGTCATGACGATCTTTCCTTATAGATTGGAGTTTGACAAGACGTTACCACCTAGAAAGATGTCATCTGATTCGTTGTCATCCAATTCTTAAATTAAAATCGAAAGGGTGAATGTTGCACTTGAGGCTGTCATTGGAACCATTACCCAAAATCCTCATGCCACTAGTACCTTTCCGAGAAATCTGATTGAATGTGTGAGTCATCTCATGCTAGTGACTCATTTGATAATTGTTGTTGTAAGAGCTATAGGATTGGAAATTAAGTGTTGATCATATTGAGCTTTTATTTCCTTTACAAGGCCGAAGAATAAGGATGAAAGTATTGGAAAATAAGGTAGGATATCGAATTGAGTATAAAATTGGTTAAAACTTGAATAAAGTGAAACTTAACCCGTATGGAATATGAGATTGTTAGGAGGAAGTCGTTAAGTCCTGTGATTGAATTATAAGGTTTTAATTGATTGATTGGTTCGTGTTAAAGGTTGTTCCTAGGCCATTGTCCACTGACGAGGATGCCCAGTGTCCAAGAAATAAATTGAAGAAATCTTCTTCTAAATTGGGACCGATGGATCTTCCGGGACAGGTGGGACACCCAATGACTCTTGTAGGTTAGTATTCATTGTGGTATCTTTTAAAAATAATCCCTAACTTAACTGTGACATCAGTTGATAGGACAAGTTCTTGGAATTGTATGACATAGTGACACGTAATGTGTTACGGTACAATTTTGACTCGTTTGTGATTAATGAAAAGACTACCATTGATTGCTAAATTCTACATATATCGATGTTATCTATCCTTTATTGCTTCATCCTAATGTTCGCATTAGTGATGCAACCATTGAACAAGTACTCATCTTGATATGAGTTACGTTGTAGATCATTCTTTGTGAGTGCCATCGAGATCATGAACCTCATGATTATTTGGCTAAAGCTCATTTCCTATTATATTGTAGTTAGTTCTTGGCGAACAACTTTTCATCACTCTTTTGCAGATCACTCATTGTTTTTATAAGATAAAATAGTATCCCTTGAGAAAAAATTGAATTTTCATCACTATAAGGATTATTCAAAGTAAGATTTATAAGTGATTGTTATCGAAATGAGGTTGTTTATAAAGTACCTTGGAAAACTTAATTGTTTTCATAACAAAGAAATCTTTGTAGATTTATTCTTGATTCTTATATAAGAATTAAGCATGAAAATATTTTTATTATAAACATGATGACAAAATTTTGACGAACTGAGTATTGCATCGTTAATCTTGAAATTGTATATAGTTGCGCGCCTACATACAATTTAGAAGGGACCATGCAAGACTGATTAGTAGTCACCATAAAATTGATTAATAAACACAACATTTTCGTTGAAGTTGTGAAAGATTAAATTTTATGAGATCTGCCAGAAGTGAAAAATAGGGACATATTGACAGGGACACCTACATATGTGCCCGTACTATTTATTCTTCTGAGTCGAATTTACTCGTCTATAGATATTGTCTTAATTGACAACTGATATTCCCTTCTTATCCAATTCTCCCGTGGTGAGATTCTTTGGAAAAGTATCTGATTACCGAGTGTTGATACCCGACTGGATGTATCGACGTTCCTATCATTTCTTTTGATTTGATTTCATTTGAATGACCTGGGTAAAGATCTGAGGAGCTTTCGAATGCGTACTCAAATTATCAAAACATGGAATATATTCATATTCATTAAATGTTTTCATCTGTATCTGATTTGAAATTCTCTCGCGTAGATTATGCGTTGACCTTACTCTTTTAATGGTAGTTGTGTCTCCATATATCCTTGAATTTGTGAAAGATTATGAATTATTATTAGTCTTTTGAGAAATTCATATCTTATCGACGGCAATGAAACTGGAAAGTTGATAGTGCCAGTAGAATGGATTGATTGATTATCACATAACGACATTGTCTTAATTGATGGGAACTCGAGTAGAATTCCCTAAATGATAAGATGCTGATTATCAAAAGTGATCTAAATAATTATTGATGGATGACCATATCCTGCATTTAGACTTCAAATTATACCATGAATGGTTGTGAACTAGTCATAGATATTATATTCTAGAAAGAACATAATATGAATTTATTAAAAGATGTTTATGTTATCTGAAACTTTAGGAGGTATTTATTGGTGAATTACCTAGACTTTTGCCATTAAGGCAAGTTGAAATTGGTATTGATTATATTCCCGGTGCTGCACCTATGGCTTGTGCACTGTACGTCAGCACCGTCTGAATTAAAGGAATTACCGTACAACTGAGAGAGTTGTCGGAGAAAGATTTTATTCTACCGAGCTCGTCATCATGAAGAGCTATGGTGTTATCATTCCTTATATTTATAGATTACTGTGAACTGAGTAAATTGACAATCGAAAACGATATCCATAACTCGAAATGGAAGATTTGTTCGATTATTTACAAGGTTATAGCATATGTTTTAAAGATTTGATCCACGACGTGGTTATTATCAACTTCGCGTCCGCGAAGAGGATTATCTATTCCAATCACTACATCCGGTACTTGTAATGAACATTATGAGTTTCACGTGATGTCGTTTGGATTGACTAATGTAAATGTAGTATTCATAAATTTGGTGAATCACGTGTGTAGGTTGTAATTTGATAAATTCATGCCCGTGATCATTAAGGACCATTTGTTTGTTTATAAGAATAAGAATGAGTTAATAATTAGTTATAGATTGCCCTGAATTGGCCGAACAATGAAAATATGTACCTTGAATATTTAACATGTGAATTAAGACTAAATCCTTTATATTAATTGACCGTGTGAGTAATAGATAATGGAATATATTGACTCTTCAAATTAGAAGTCATTTAAGACTTTGAGTTATACTAAAAAGAAAGTGCAAATATATTTTGACAAATGTTTTAACAAAGGATTTTTAAGGGATTATTCCCGTATACACAAACCATTTAACTAAACTTCTGTTTAGGGGTAAATGTTCGTGTATACTTCTAGACAACTTAAGAAGAATTGAGGAAACATTTAAACCATGACTTGAAATTTGAAACGATACATTTTGCTTTTCAAACTAAGAAAAATTTTGACCAAAATATAACCAAAGATTTTTCAAACATTTACGAATCTTATTAATTATTTTCAATAAATCAACAAAAATCGTGTTAATTAAATTCAAATTTATTTTTGAACATTTTATATAATTGGTCGAACTAAGAAATTTAAAACTTTTACGTTTACGCTTCATAAAATTTAACTAATTATTATTTAATTACTTGTAGTAATAATCGACGCTTTAAAACGTCGGATTGAGAAAAACTGATAAAAATAATAGTTGAGACGAAACAAAAAACTTAGAAAATATAAAGAAAGAAATTATGAGTAAATTGTGGACATGATAATTATTACATCAGGAAAAAGGAATATAATTACTGACACATTATGTAGGATAAAGAATCCATTAGGACGTGTTCCTTAATAATGATTGTGCAAAATAAATTGCCGAACAATTTAAAATATAGCCGATGCTTATAAAAAGGATAATATAGATAATAAAAGGGTTCGCGGCTAATGTGAACCATTAAAATTGAGAAGCCAATAGCGTTAAAATGTTTTAAAGGCCACTTGTGGTTGTCTAAATATGGAGATTTTGAGATATAGTTATGTTGGAATCTTGTAAGTATAAGTATAAGTATAAGTATTCTATTCTTGTCATTTCTGATTTAATGTATCATTATTAGAAGAAGTTGAGCTAATGGCAAATTATGAAGGCGGAGATCGCCTCATACATTAGTAAACGTCTAACTATTGCAAAGGTCATCATCTGAATTTAATTCGATTTGGGTCATCGTCGACAGACTGATCAAATCTGCTAATATCATTCACGTTAATGATAAATTTGATGAAGAAATTGACTCTTTTGTATTTAAAAGAGTTATGTAAACATGGTGTGCCTGTATCGATCATCTATATCAAGATCCTCGCTTCGCATCGAATTTCTAGAGATTTGCTCAGAAGTCATTGAGAACGAACCTTGATGAGAGTACTATGTACCACCCCAATCGAAGGGACGAGGTAAAGTAACGATACAAAATACTATAAGCACTGTTCTATGTTTGAATGATTGACCTTTGGTAATAGACCGTATAATCGCTTTCCTTAAGAAAGATTATCATTGATAACTATCGTGTTAGGATCGAGATCGAATCTTGTGAGGATATATATTAGAACATCTGTAAGCAGGAGTTGAGATGAAGACACCCGACATACACCCACTGTGAGTTGGACATGTCTTTTAGGTTTAAGGTTTCCTATGATGGCGAACCTAACCTTACAAAATACTCGACCCGCGAGACCTGAAATGATTGTTGAAATTAGGATTTGATTATTGACTGCCGATAGTGGGCAGGAGGTTATGTGAAAATGAAATGTAGATCTTGAAGTGCCAGATGGGTAGCGAAGTTATGCCAAAATATTTAACCTTTGAAAAATGAATTAATGATCTGACAAGTCATGGGATATAAGTCCCCGTTGTATGGGACCATTGAGATGATGTAAAAGATTGGTTTGAAAGGCATATCAGCTGGATCTACCCTAGGACTTCAAGATCTGCGTGAATTATGTTTCGTATATCAAACTTGACGGAATATCTATCAAGTGAGAATTTGATTATTTCTTAGTAGAGCTTAGATCGGCGAAAAGTTGCATTCATCAAAAACCCGTGAACATCATGGATAGAGAAAGTAAGTCAACATTAAGCCTGATCTTATTCCCGTAGTTATGTTTGATAGAACTCGCGTATTGTAATGAATTGCACTTGTGAGAAAAGACCGAATGTGGAGGAAATACCCACATGGCTTTAACTCTATAAGAAGCGAGTAGTAAGGTAAGATGATCTTTGAGGACAAAGATCCTGTTTAGGGGTAAATGCTGTGACAATCCGTCAATTTGTGGTCGATATTTTATTCTCAATATTTATTTGAAAACATTATTTTAATGTTATATTATGAACTCACTTATTTTGGGAAGTAATTTGGATTTACGTCTTGAAGCAGCATCGACTACATCTAAACCGGAGGATTCTACGTTACGTGCTTACGTTTACATACACCGTCTTTGGTGACAGTCTGACATTTCAGAAAATAAATTTATCCGTAAATATTATTTTGGAGTTTTAAATTTGTGTTGGTTCATAAACTAACAAATTTACGAGAAGAGATTAGGACTTACGATTTTAATTTAACGTCCTTTACGATTAAACCGGAAACCTTAGGATTACGTATTTACGTTTTCAAACTCCGTTTTTTATGAGACAATTTTTATTAGATTCGTTTTGTGCCGTTGATTCATACTTTATAAAAACGTTTTTCGTAAAACGACCCGAGGGCACGCAAATCGAGGAAAATGGAATCGAGGAATACCCGTAAATTAGTGGGATGAGACAAGTATACACTTGTCCCACCCCACTATATGGGACGGCTACAACAAGGCACCACATCACAAGATGTGGCAAGCATGTAGCTTAATACTTACATGTGTAAGTTAAGCTTACAAATCAAGCTACTACAACACAAAACCACAAACCAAAACCACTTCTCATTTTGCAACTCATGCAAACCACACACAATTTCCTCTCTACTCTCCCTTGTTGCCGTCCCATCTCAACCAAAACATCCCATTCATACAAATTTTAACCACAAACATATGTTATAACTTACATATGTTAATCTCCATTCAAAAAGAGGAAGATTGGTGCAAGTTTTAACATCCAAGGAGGAGTTTCTATGGAGTATTAGGGCTGATTTCCCACAAGGTGTTCATGAAAAATGGTGGTCTTGAAGATGGTCTTGGTTATTCACAAGTTTCTCCATCAAAATCCATTCCCAAATCACAACCTACATCAACTTGGTGGTATAAAGATTGTCCTCCTCATCCTCTTGTTATTTTTTATTATGTAATCTTGTATTTCTTTTACTTATGTATATGTATATGATGATGAATGATGATTAAAAATATTGTGTGGGGATTTGGTGTTGATAAACATGCTTAAAAAGATGGACAAACTACATGTAAAATGGGTAAATCTTGTTTAAATGGTAGGCTGTATAAAAACAGTAACTAACCACATGTTAGACTGATAAAACGATGAAGTAGAATCAATTTAAAGTAAGCTATGGGTCTTGTATGCATGTGAGAGTTGGCCATGCAATGGAATCATTGTAATGAGTGAGATATGATCAAAACAAGTTTAGAGTACCAATCTGAGTTCACTGTTTTGGACGATTTTTAGAAAATACTTAGAGGCTGATTCAACAGTAGCTATAGAAGAGGTAAATGGAGCACATATCATGTAGTTTATGTCATAAACATTTGAGCTTCTATCTCCATATAGAACTCTAGATATGGCAGTTTTGGTGAACAAGAAAATAAAAATCAGATTTTGGAAATTAAAGTATAATAGTATTATATAAGCACTCAAGTAAATATAGTATAAAATGTGAATTAAAACCCACTAACTTATATAATACATTTATATAAACATGTATAAGGATAAATAAATGGACATTTTATAAAAATGATAGTTTGATAAGTTTTATAAGTTATAAAACTATAAACATGATTTTTACGACTTTTTCGGCTATTACCGTAAAATTAACGTTTTTGTTAAATAAAACTTAGATGGTTGGACCCGTCTAATGTAAACTTTATAAAACTCATATACTGATATATAAACATATATAACAAGTAAAAACCGATAAAACCCGAACTATATAACATACAGACATTAACGGGCTAAGTTAACGATATTGGACTAATAATACAACAAAATGGACTAAAACACTTATAAACTTATTTATTGGGCTTAACCCATTTGGGCCCAACATATAAAGTATAAATACTGATAATATAAGTATGAAATGGATTAATACAAGTTAATGAACTTATAATAAGTTTATTGGACTTAAAACATGTAAACAGATAAAACCAGTAAACTAGTATAAAAGTTATCGACACATAACACTAAAATAAGTAAACGAGAATATGTAAACCCACTTGATCATCATATATATATATAATCATCATATGTATACATAATTGTTATTTTTATAAGTCATTGGACAAGAGTCTAAGACGAGTATTATTTGTCTAGGTTTCCGTGATTGAAGCACGTACCGTACATCCGAATTGCCGATAACCCGCTTTCCCACATCAACGTGAGTTCATAGCCTCGCACTCTTTTAAATGTTTTTATGAAATTTTTTATAAACCCGCGAGGGAGGTAACATGTTAGTTTTTATAAAATAGGACACCATTTGTCCCGATTGTTTGTTTATTGATTTGGACCCGAATGATTGTATGACCCGATTGTATGACCCGATAAATGATTAAAGGACCCGATAGATGAAATAAAATGGATTATTAAAGTTAGGTTATGTCACTAAAAGTCCCATTAGCATGAATTGTGAACTACCGGGATTTGGTAGACGCTTATGCATATAATAGTACTATTTGGGGACGATCACCCCAGTTCGCGCCTTGACGGTTGATCCCCGTCGTGCCACATTGATTGGTAAGCGAATTTATGTATGAGAAGATTTCCATAGCGTGACCTTTGTGACGACACGCTAATTTAGATGGGGAAATTGAGTATCGGGTTAGCTACCCGTTGTTTGTTTTAGTAAGGTAACAATGTCATGCGGCTTATAATAATCCAAACTAACGAAATTACGATGTATTGCCTGACTAGCAATACAGGGTCATACTATTGATTTTATGTTCGTGTTTTGGTTTTATATAACCATATTCATATAACGGTTTCTATACAACGTTATAAAACGTATTGTATGATTTTTTACGACATTGGCTCGTATAATGATTTTTAAGGCAAATGCCTATATTATGATTTTCGATAAGGATTTGTATAAAAATGACTTTGGCTATTTTATGGCCTATTACAAAGATTTGTACAAAATGATTTTCAGTAATAATTTTATACCGATGTTATATTGATGGATTTTATTAAACTCTATGAATTCACTCGGCGTTATCGCTGACCTTTTCTTTTAACATGTTTTGTCTCAGGTACTTGAAGGTAATTCTAGGGAAGACGACAAGAATTCATGGCCCGTACTTAAACAATATTTTCCATTCAAATACTTTGTAAAACTTTGTATGAATTAATATGACTTGGGACCTATGTAACTTTGATTTTTATGAATGGAAATGCTTTATTATTAAACGACGCGATTTTTAAGCGTTGTCTATGATGTGAGTAATGTGCTATCCCGTAACACCAATGTGTCTTCTGCTGTATTGAGTTGTATAAATTTGGGGGGGTTACACCATGAGTAATACATTTCCTCAAGGCGTCACCATTGGGTCTTGTATCAAGATATCGTATGAAGCGAGATTGCCATTGAGCATACCGACCAGACACAAGCATTGGTGGTCTCTCTTTATTACCCGCCACCATGATATTGTTGTTTGTGACACGATACTCTTGAGTAGAATCCATATCTAGAGACTTGAAATCGTTGAATTGAAAATGGATCTTAAGTATATGTGTGTTGATTGTTGTTGTCGATGAAAACTGTTAAAATCCCCTAAAAATTGTCTTCACAAGAAACCAAAAAATTGAAGGCTCACTTTTGGGGTTTTTTCGGAATAACTAACATTTTCAGAAAAATTGGGTATTTCGGAATAATGAGTTTTTCAGAAAAATCTTTCTTCGGAATAATGATGTTTTCAGAAAAATGCAAATCTTCGGAATAAGTACTATCTTCGGAATAATCTTTGGAATAAGCAAGTCTTCGGAATAATCTTCGGAATAAGCAATTCTTCGGAATAATCTTCGGAATACGCAATTCTTCGGAATAATCTTCAGAATATAGACTTCTTCGGATAAATCACTTCTTCAGAATAATGAGTTTTCAGAATTTCTTCGGAATAAGTGCTTTTACGGAATGTTGATGTTTTCAGAGAAAATTTCGGAAAAAACCCACTTTTTCGGAATAAACACTTTATCAGAAAAATCACTTTTTCAGAAAAATAAACTTTTTCAGAATACGCACTTCTTCGGAATATTGAAATCTTCAGAATCTTGATAATTTCAGAAAAAATTTCGGAAAAACCACTTTTTTAGAAAAATACCTTTTTCAGAAAATTCACTTTTTCAGAATACTAAACCCTTATCCGAAAATCTATATTTTCGGAATAATAAACCCTTTTCTGAAAAACTTTTTTCGGAATGATCTTGAAACAGTCAAGTTACCGTAACTCCAAAAATAATCCAAACACCTCAAAATCTTGCGATTTTAACCCCAAAAAACCAAACAAAATCCCTACCAAATCGATATAACTGATTTATATCAAGATTTCTAGCCCGGAATACTAAAAAAAATTAATTCGGGATGATTTATATAGAAAAATCAACCGAATCAAACTCAAACCAAACAACCAAACACAATCTACCCCGTGGCGATTGATATCAAATGTTGTCCCATATTATTTAGATGATTAACGATAGAAAATAGATGAAAAGAGATGGATTCCTAAAGAGAGAAAGTAGTGAGAGAAAGTAGAGAGAAAGAGATGATTAACTTGGTGCATAATAGATTAGAAGAAGATTAGTTACAAATGATCATTCCACCCTCCTAACATGCTAGGAGGGTAGTATAGTCCACCCACATGCGGGCTTTAATGGGCTATATATTGGGTCGGGCTTGTCTTTTGGACTTTAATTAGTTTAAATCCAAGCCCGTGAACCACGACTATTTATCTATCTATTACAACGTTCTAATAAATATTACAATATAAAACTATGACCGAACATTCTTGTTTGACTCAATATTTTGAGGCTAACAAGAATCTTCACAAGGACATTCCATAGCTAGAAATAGAAGTCCTTAGGAAAGATGGAGAAAGATTGTGAACGTAGCTGAATGCCGACCAAGTACTTAAGTTAGCACTAGAAAAATTACGACAATGTGCTAGTTATGACGTATTGGTAAGCATTGAAGGGGTTGAAGAATTAAAAAGAATTGTAATGATAAAGGGTCAACACATATGCGATTGGGATCATTTTTAATGATGCTCGATATTGAAGATAGACATCGTGGACCCAATGATGCAATGCACAATTCATCCCAGCTAACTCAAATATCTCTTAAAAGGTATTTGTTTTAATCACACGAAGACAATGCATTATCTATCTATTTATTCACTCCGAATATATTGATATTGAAATGGTGGCACTCCTCTCCAGCCTCCGATCACTAAAATCCAAAATGCATGATCGGGTCCAAAGCCATTTGAGATCATCAAATATATCATTAGGACACATTTCCATATTTACTTTCTTCTTCACACAATGTGAAAAGTAAGAAAGATCTTAAGAGTCCTACGCAAAATCTTCATGATCTTGCCTGAACATCTGAGTAATACGAAAGTATTTACAATGAAGATGGAAATCCTTATTGAGCGTACATCAAAAAGCTCATGGTAGGTGATTTGTGTGATTATTTATGAATCAAACTTGTGATAACTAGAAAGCAACGGTGGTTTAATTCTTAACTGAATTTAAACACGTTCCAGGCCTCTACGCAATATCTTAGTGATCTTGCCAGAACATTCAGAGTAATACTATTTAGTATTTACATCCTTCTAGTGTTAACATCAAACAGCACTTGGTAGGTAACTTGCAAGATTCAATATGAATCAAGCTCGTGACAACTGGAAAGCAACGATGGTGAGGTTCTTAATTGAATTTCACTTGTTCTAGGTATATGAATTGACGGCTTCAATCATGCGGATAATTTTATCCAAATGATTCACTCTTTACGTTCGCAGTCATCTTTGGACGGTCGAGTAAAGGGAACGAGTTTACCCGCGAAATCTTGTCAAGAAGGTTCTTAATTGAAACTACTTGCCACAAGTATGATATTTTATATCGTCCAACGATCTTCACCGACCGGAGGTAAAATGCTACCGAATTAGAATGAAATGTTCAAGGCCATTTCATCTGTGTATATGTTTTGTTGCTAACTGTCTTATGCAGCGTAACAAGAAGGTTGCGTTGCGGTGTACAATCCAGAAGAAGTCGTCCCCACATGCTTGTACTTTCTGCACTTAATACTTCAACAAATTCAAGAAAGTCTAAAAGTCAAGTCTTCCGCAGTATCAAACTCTAAAGCTTTCAAGAATTTATAAAGGTATAAGTATGTGGAACATGAAGTCACGAAGAGGCGAATATCACAAGTGATAAATGCACAAGGTCAAGGCAAGGAAACATGCTCAAGACTAAAGTCAAAGATCACATCAGCATATTCACAAGAACAAGATCGAAGACTCAAGCATAGTATGCTAGGTTTAAGATTTTGTAAAATGGCGTGACCTCCCTTAGGAGGAAATTGTTGGAAATATGAAATTCTAAATAAAGTCTCGGTCACATCATTGTTAGCATAGATCACGAGCTATAGGCTATTTAGGACTTTGTCTTTTGGAGCGACCTCCCTAAGGGGGATATTGTTGGAAATACGTTTTTACGTATTTGGAAAGGATCGGTCACTCCAACGAGATACATCTAGTATGGGCTCGTGATCTAGTAATGTAACAATATAACCCACAAAGCCCACATGTAGTGTGTGCTATATAAACCCCCTCGTAGCATGTTAGGAGGGGTGGTTGGTGGTTGGTCATTATTCACTTCTAATATAATATTACATTTTCTTCAACCTCTCTCTACTTTTCTCTCTAAGTTCTTCATCTATCTCTCTCTTGTGATCATTCCATCCATAGTATAATCCAAGAATTACGATAAACTATCAGTTTGCTAAGGAGAAGTTGAGGCAGTTGAAACTGCAAATTGATTTTGATGTGCCTACAATTCCTGAGGTATTTTTTAGATTTGAAGAATCATGTATTGATAACCCAAATATGACTTTAAGTGAGAAAATATGGGGGTTAGAATACTTGCTGAGGGTACAGAATGATTACAAGACAAAAAAAAATTGAACATACAAGACAATTTGACTAATAGGGCAAATAAGGTTTTGACAAAGAACAAGACAGCAAGGAGGGAATTTTATAATATGCTTCTTAGATGTCATGAGACAGGCTGGACTCACACAAAGCTAAGGAAACTATCTTTTGATGAGTTGAAGTTTCGAGCCTATCCAATTTGGGATCATGTTTGTGAAGAGAACACTTTTAGAGTGCTTTCTGCTGAGAGACTGGAAGAATTGGAAGAGGAGATCAAAATAAAGAAGGCATCTGTTGTGGCTAGACCTGTGAAGAAAAGAGTAAAGTTTTCATTTCTAGAGTTTAACCCATGTGATCCAAAGTTTAATGAAGCAGTTTTGAAGAAGACTTGAAGCTTTCACCCTTGGAAACTTCTGATATTGCTGCAATTGTACCACTTGATTTCAGAAACCCTATTGTTTAGTATGAAGATTCTATAGGTTTTTGGAAGATCACCAGGTTTGGTGAAAAGGTACATGTCTTCACTTCCTTGGCTTTTTTGTTTGCAAGCTTGGACAGAGAAGATTTGGAGACACTTTGGACTTTGATGAAGGAGAAGTATGAAGTTGATAATCCTACTTCTCAGAATGGAATACAGATTTGGACAACATTCAAGAGAATGTTTGACCATGATGAAGCTGATCCAGTATAGCTGGATTTAGATAATTTTAGTGGTTTGGAGTGGCGTGTGTATTCAGCTGCTGGTGTTTACTATCTCTGTACTACAAAGTTTGCTGAGTATTTGTTGGTAGGTCAGGTTTATCCACTATCACAAGACTTGTTGAAGAAGATGGTTTGTACTAAGCTCAAGGTTGACTACACTAGTAACATCAGTGTTGACTTGCTGAGATTTATTCATTCACAGATTAAAGGTGAATAGGTTTATTTGTAAGAATCCTCTCTACATTTTGTTTTTATTCAAAAACTTGATACTTAGGGTAAATATCAAGTTTAGGGGAGGATTGTTAGGAATAAAATTAGTTAGTCAACTAGCCGTTGACAAATGTAATCAAGCCACTGACAAGGTGTTATCAAGCTGCTGATAGACTAGGCGCAGACAAGAAGAATCAAGCTACTGTCAAGAGTTGTTAGCTGTCAAAGTCAACACGTTTGTTTAAGTTAGGAAGATGTATACGAATATTGTATTTTGTTATGTTTATCTTTAGATATCTTCCTAATATAGTTGATACGATAGCTTAATGTACAAGGCTCCTTATGTGTATAAAAGGATGCCTTGGGGTTTATGTTTGATATATACTTTCAATCGTTTTGTAAGCAGTAATCGTTATTAATCAAGTTGAAAGTTTGGTATACGATTGTTCTTTGTTCTAACTATTAATTTCGCATAGTACTTAGAATTGCTTCAAACACAAAATTTCTCTAAGTATTACACTTGATTTATTCTCGTTAATACAAAGCTAAACCGATCTAAGTTTGGGATCAACATGCGTTTCTTTCCAGAAACGTTTCTGAGGCACTTTGAGGCATTCCTGTTTTTGGAACCTTTTCGCAATAGGAGGAGTTACCCCAACCGTGTTTCCGTGCAACATAGATGATAGGTCTTTTATACCTTGTAACAAACTTAGAACACGATACAATAAAAAATATGATAATAAGTTCAAAGGAAACATACCCTTGTTTGTTTCTCCTGCTCTGATTGGGAATTTATAACCTCTTGATATCAAGCTAGACGTGGAACATAAGCTATAGAGATGAGTTTAGCATGTAGATTTTTAGAGAACTCTGCTTAGTTCATTTGTATCTTATAATGTATGAAAGACAAAGTCTTAACATCAACCTAGGCATATGTGAGATTTGTTATCTAAAATTTATAATATATTAATGCAACATTGCTTTTGAGTTGATAATGAGATTTAATTGCTTATTCTAGTGCTAAGCAAAGTAAATTAAAATAGGTTTCCAATCTTTTCAGTTTACGTAAGAGATTTCAACTAAGCATTCCTAAACAGTCCTTTAGAATAATAAAAATTCACATAAGAAGTTTTATATAAACAACTTCAAAACCATCGTTAAACATGCGATAAAGCAATTTTATTGTCCAAACACTCGAAACCACCATTATTGCAATATCGAAGCACAGAACCCTGATTAAAATCCAGGAAATAAGGGTTTTAGGGGAATGTGTTACATAATTAATTAAAAAATTTACAGACAACAGTTTGGGTGTTTTTCATAGACCTATTTTGTGACTTTTTCACTTATGTAAGTGTTTGTGTGGTACCTTTAAAAGAATCTTCATTCCAAAGCTCACTGATCCTCTTCAAATCCATCATCTCACAAAAAAAACACTAATCAAGAAATGACTACAAAATTAACTATACCTATGAAATCAAACTGGCCCATCCAACAAAACCCATTTGATTAATCGTAATTAAGGTTTGTAATTGACTAAGTAAAACTAATCAAGAAAGAACTACAAAATTAAAAATACATTTGAAATCAAATTGCCCCATCCAACAAAATCCCTCAATCAAAACTAAACTTTGATTAATCGTAAATAAAGTTTGTACTTTAATTAATTGTTTGTCCAAGAAATATGTTATGATGATTTGGAGCTTAGCCTTAAACTTGACAACCTTCTGAGCCACGTTTCTCACCTAAAACTTATACCATGATTTGACTTATCCTTTCTAAGAATTTGAGATTTAAGATTCTAAAAAAATAGTTTCAACCCCTAATGTTTATCAATATTTGGCCCGCTTTTCCCTATAAGTTCTTTTGTTTTCGTTTTTGACACTTAAATTTGTGTCCCAGGTTTCTCTTATTCATTAAATGAAAAAGAAAATTAGATTTTTGGTGCTAAATTAAAGAACAATTAATCTTTTCAAAAAAATAAATTAAGAGAATATTTTCTATTAAGTAAGTATTTTTTTAATAAAGTCCTTACTTTAAGTTTTGATTTACAATAAAAAAAGTTATCCCATGATAATTCATTTTATCCATCTCTATAACAAAAGATAGTATCACGTAGGGGTGCAATCAAGTCGAGTTAAGCTCAAGCTTAATAGGGCTTGAGCTTGGCTTGAAACAAAAATTGTAGGTTTGAGTTTGACTTAATAGCTTGTTAAGCTTTAACAATCTACGCTTGAGCTTGGATTGATAAGACTTGATAAAAGCTTGAGTTTGGCTTGAAAAGCTTGAATGTGTATAAATTTAATTTTTTTTATAATAAAACTCATCAATAAACATATGTATAAAATGAAAAAACAAAACTCATTACTTAAAACAAATTCGATTTATTTAACATCAATAAAACCAATAATAACATTATCGTACAATCTTGGTTTCAAAATATGTTTTGCGCTCTAAGATGATTAAGGTCCCAAAGGTCATTGCATGATATGAATATGAGCGCAGTTTAGACACGTAGCGTTTAATATTAAGAAGAGTTCAAAAATTATATATATTTGTCTTCCACCAAGTACCGAGTAAATGCAATAACTTAATTTACAAAAAATAATGAATTATTTAAGATACAAAGAACTAAAATATAAATGTAACCAGAGCTAAAAGTCCTTTTAAAATATATTATTTATTTATGAAATTAACCCTTAAAATTATATTAATACTCAAATTAACAATTAGTCGTTTATATAAATTCATCACAAAAACATAGGATATTTTTAATAGAGTTTGAAAAAGCTTGATAAGGACTCGAGCTAAACTATCAAAAGCTTGAGTTTGAGCTTGATATACTTTCGAGCAATTTTAAGACTTGAGTTTGGGCTTAAGCTTAATAAAAATTTAGCTTGATCGAGTCAAACTTGAGCTCGAATTGCTTGATAAAAAGTAGGCTTAATTGCAGCCCTAGTATCTCGAGCTCGACCTCCGAGATTTAGCAAGCAGTAGCTTGTTTTCTTTGTCGATAATCATGAAAATCAGCAATCTTCTTGGCTCATTCATTACCAAAAGAAAATGAATTTCTTATGTCTATTAGCAAATAATTTAATTATTAATCATTCATATATGGGTTCAACCGCTCTTTATCGCCTAGAAATCTCTATCTACAATAACACATACTCTATTTAATTATTAATCTATACTATTTATAAAAAGGCATCTAATTTGTTAAAAGTTAAAAAATTCAACAAAATTTGTCATGTAAGAAACCATAGGCTAGGGGGAGTGGTGCAAAAAAAACTCATCGCCACGCCAGCTCCACCTCAGCTTTCTCTTTTCTCTCACTAACCCACTCAAAACTCACCTTTCAAGGTTCTTAAGAAAAAAAAAACCACTACCACCTCACCTCCACCTCATCTTTCCACTAACATTTTTTACTTTTTATTTATACATTTAATTAAAAACGATACACGCGGGTATATATAAACGATACACCGATTAATTAAAAACAAAAACTTTTATTAAAAGCTTTTATTAAAACGATACAAGGGTAAATAAAAACATTACAAGGATATTAAAACGATACACGGATAATTTAAGAAAAAACAATATACGGATAATTTAAGCAGGAGGAAAAACCGTGGATAAGTTCTCACAACCTCCCAATAATGAAGATGCTGAAATCGGAAATTATGCTCAAATTCATATTCACGGAGGGCGTTATTCATTACATCTTCATCAGTAGATCCGGGTACCCGTGCACGCGTTGCGTTGTTGTAACATCGAACAAACTTACGCACGGCACACATTAGGCCCTTCCATTTCCAAATTAGCCTCTCGTGTGTTCGTTTCCTTGGATCATTTAAATCACCCTCAATCATTTGCAAATCCGAAGCCCAAAAAGTACCAGAATTTGGCCGGTTACTTGCCACGCTGTTTTCAGCAACCCAGCACCAAGCGTGACATAAAGCTACTTCTTCCGCATCTGTCCATAGTACATGCGCCATTTGATTTTGAGAAGTGAAAGAAGATGTTGAATTATGTGTTTGAGAGGGAGAAGATGAATGATGATGAATTGTGAGAAAAAAAAAAGAAGTAAAAAGGGAGATTATATAGGGATAAATGGGATAAGAATTAAATTTTATGGGTATAGGTGAATGGTGAGTAACTCACCGTTGGTGGGTTTTTTACTGCATATGTATTGTAACCCACGCGTGGGTTTTCATGGTGAGTTGGTGAGGTTCATGGCTTTTGGAATATTGTATAATGTGAATGAGATATCGTGGGATTTTGTATAAATCTATTTTAATAGCTGATTTAAACTTTTGGAATAAGTTTACAGAATCGGTTTTAAATAAATAGAATATATCATTTGTTTGTAAACATTGACAGAATATGTTTAAACAAATAAGATATATCGAAATCAGTTTAATTCTTATGTGATATTCTGTCTTGGTGACTAAGAGAAGTTTTCACTATAAATTAAACTCATTCTCATTCAGTTTTAGACACAGAAAATACAGCTTCATAGCAACCAAATTCCAGTAGTCTCTTCGATTAGAGACATACAAGTTTCCATGATCTTTCAGGCAGTTTTGTTAAATTCGACAGTACAACTTACTGTTTTGGCTGTTGTACCCTGGGAAACAGAAGGCGAATCTGTTTTAAGGGAAGCGTGTCAAACACGTGCCTCGGCTCTTGATTGTTTTATGTTTAACACGTGGTTCGACCTCTAGTGTCCACTATTGTGCCTACCACAACAAGGTTTCTCACATATTTATGGTTCACTAGAAGAACACTTCACTTTTAATGCGGCACAACAAAAGTTACTTGTTGACCAACTGAACCAAAAGTGTGAGGAAATCTCTGACTTAAATATTCAGCTCATAGACAAAAACATTGTTTTAGCTGAATTAAAAGAGGCACTTCAACTCAAAGGACAAGAAGTTGTTGATAATGCAACTACAATCTCTGGCCCGACCTCTAGTGCTCCAAAAACAAAAGAAGTGATGATTTATAAGAACCCAGACCTTAAGAAAAATTCAATGGTTTAGATGGATTATATGAAAAAGGCAATTAGGCATGTTCTTCTTACAAGGGACATTTTAGATGACTTATATGAATCTGATCCCACAAACAACGAGTATAACGCTTCTCATTTATATATTGAGCGGGTTCAATGTTGCCTAACATATCTTAGCTTTATAGGACCACCAGGTTCTGCACCACTTAAACACCAACCCCCCACCATTGCCATGACTCTATTCAATAAGACCCCAGGAGCTAAGCCTATTTTAAACACACCCATCAAGGCTAAATCAAAATCTGCCACTAATGTTCCCTTGCCTTCTACAAGAGTAACTGCGTCTACTAAGGCTAAAAGGATCTCGAGTAAAAAAGATAAGATCAAGCCTTCCAATAGTAGCACTATGAAGAAGAAAGTAGAAGTTCACCCTAGGGATGTTATTTTAGATTTGAATAAAAAGAATCATGTAGCTAAGAAAAAAGGCTCTATTGCTATACAGAAGCCTAAGCAAAATGTGAATTCTAATTTGAGATGTTGGAATTGTAATGAATGCATGTTTTCTCATCGTCATGATTTATGCCTTGTTGACCATGTTAATGAAATGTATGCCATTAGGAAAAACCTTGAATGGAAACTAACGGGGAAAAATTCACCCAAGTTGGATGGCAATGGCAACCCACTGGTAGGACCTTCACTGCAAATGGAACTAAGTGCCCTTTAACTAGGATCACATCCACTGAAGTTACGTCTCAGTGTCCTTCAAATAGGAACTCTAGCATTAAGAAATTGGAAAAACGCCCTTTAAATAGGTCTGTGTCCACTATTGTGCCTACCAGTGAAGAAGTACCTCAGGATCTTACAGAATCGGTTTTAAATAAATAGAATATATCATTTCTTTGTAAACATTGACAGAATATGTTTAAACAAATAAGATATATCGAAATCAGTTTAATTCTTATGTGATATTCTGTCCTGGTGACTAAGAGAAGTTTTCACTATAAATTAAACTCATTCTCATTCAGTTTTAGACACAGAAAATACAGCTTCATAGCAACCAATTTCCAGTAGTCTCTTCGATTAGAGACATACAAGTTTCCATGATCTTTCAGGCAGTTTTGTTAAATTCGACAGTACAACTTACTGTTTCGGCTGTTGTACCCTGGGAAACAGACGGCGAATCTGTTTTAAGGGAAGCGTGTCAAACACGTGCCTCGGCTCTTTATTTTTTTTATGTTTAACACGTGGTTCCGCTCGCATGAGTATTCTTGCTGGTTTATCATTTTTATTGGTTTCTTTAATTATCGTTTATAATTATATCTGTCTGTTATTTATTTTCTGTTAGTTTAATTATATTGTTTTGATTTTCTAAATATAAGTGTACATGTTTCCCTACAGTCTTAAAATAAATTTTGCGTAACAAAATTAAACACTTTTTGTTAAAAACAGATTAATTAACAGATTTTATAAACTGTTTTTTTTATCGAAACCAAGATTGTGTTTCTTTGGAAAAGCAGTTTCAAGTAAACAGAATTTTATATAACATATCTATAAACGATATTTAATATAGTTCATTGAATCAGTTTATGTTGAAACCATGATGAGTTTCCTACCAATCTGATCTATTATTTTTATTACCGATGTTATTGTTTAAATCTAGGTTTATAGAAACACGGATTAAGTTTCTTTAAATCAGATTTGGTACAAGTTTATATAAACCAAGCCGAGTTTATTAGACACCAAGTTGTGTTACCATGTTAACAGATTACTAATGTTAACACAATTGTGACCTAGCGAATCTTGTAAATATAATTGGTGGGCCAGTTACAGCATGATTGGAATCATGGTGAATTTAGATTCATTGAAACCAAGTGGAGTTTCTTTGATACAAATCTCATAAAAGATAAGTTGCTATTTTATGAGATTATTAGAACGTATTCATTGATCTCATAAAAATGCAAGCTCTTATTTTATTAGACTTTTGAAACGTGTTCAATGAAATCAAGAAGAATTTCCTTGAAACAAGATGTTGACAATGGTATGAGTTATCATTAAATATCAGATTACATACACTATTTTTATTAAATTAGTGAAAGAGTTGGTTTGACTTGTGTAATTCATTGTAATTTGGGCCGAATTTAATTATAAACCAGATATAATTCTTAAAACCTTGTTGAGTTTATAGATATATCTATAGAAACCTTGTCGAGTTTAAAGGTAAATCTATAGAAACCTTGTGAAGTTTCTTTAGAATAATGGATCTACTGAAACCTTGTTAAGTTTCATTGTAGAAATAGATCATGTGAAGTTAAGATCTTCTGAATGAAGATTGAGAACATAATATTACATATGTGTTTTTTGGTAAAACATTATGTTATAGCTGATATTTTCTTTAATTGTTTAGTCGAAAGACTACCTTTAAAGTGGGTTTTGTAGAACGGATCTTAAAAAACGTTTGCGTTTTAAACAAAAGTTGATGTAATTCGCTTTTGGTTAAGAAACACTATGTGATCTAGCACGTTGTTAATAGTACCAAAATTAGTGTCAACTAAATCATGGGACCTCTTAATAACATTCGGAATGTCACAAGTGACATCAAAAGGGAGACCGATACTTACTTGTACGGTAGATGCTTTCAAGCATTCAGAAACTTGTTGTGTCATAACTATGCTTTATATGGTCTGAATGACATGAAAACTGAGGCCATGATAGAATCTAACCATAGCTAATGGTGCATTCGCACTTCATTATCATGTCATGTATATGGTGATAAGAGTTTGATTAACTCTTATAATGTAGTTGAGAATGGAGAGAACGAGTTTGAGCAACTCTCCAACTGAGAATATCAAGGAAAAAAAAGATGTGATTCACATTTGGAAAAGACACTAAGTTAACCAACGCTGTGTGTTCCGGAGATTCGTAGGAATCTTGTGTCCGGATGGCTGCTTAATGAAATTTGGCTTTCATATATGTTTGAATCAAATAAAAATCGATTTAACGAATAACATAAATTTAGTGCATACGGGTTATGCCTTTAAAATGGTTAAGTTGATTATATTTTATAATAGTCATTTTTAAATGTATGCTATGACTTACTTTGACATGTTTTAAACTTTTACTCAACATGTTGTCCAATTAAACCAAATTGGAAACCCTTTTTTGTATTGACACGGATTACAAAATCAAAACTTACGTTGAAGCCAAATTGATAAGTCTTTTCTCTTGGTTGAAGAGAAATAACGAAAAACCTTGATATGATTCACATGTTTTTATGTGATTTGGAATTGATACCTACTAAGGTAGAGAGTATCGTGTACTTCATCATATTGGCTGAATGTGGTACAAAATATTGCTATTTACACTTACTTGAGAGTAAGGATATAGACAATCTTGATCTATATACATAAGTTGAGAACCAACTTATTATCGATGATATGGTGATTCGAAGTTATTGGAGGTGAATATGTGTCTCCATTTCTAAATTTTATGCTAAACTTAGAATAAGACACAAATTCATTGCTCTTGATATAGAAAAGAATCGTGCCTTGGTATAAATGGTTAATTCCATGTTCTTAAGTCCAGGTTTAAGCCATGGCATGTGGGGGAAAGCGATTATATCGATTACTTATCTTTTAGATAAGATCCATTGTAAATAAAATAAGATACTTCTTACGAACTATGGGTGAGAAGAAAACTATCTTATAAGTCTTACAAATGTGGGGGATATCTAGCTAAGATATCCGTATGAAATTCATGGTTCGAAAGATTGGACCTAAACCCATGGATTGTATGTTCACAGGATTTGTTATGAATAGCAGTGCTTATCGTTTCATTGTACATGAATCGAAAATAGACATAGTAATAGAATTAAGGAATGATTCATTCTTCGGAAATATATTCCTTGTTTACGAAGGAAATTGAAAGATCATCTAGAATAGATGATGAGGTTCTCCAAGGTCAGAGACAATGAGATGATATTGATCTCTGTAGAGAGACAAGATTGACCCAAGAACAGGTTAAACCTATTAGAAACAAAATGAGATGAACCGATATAATGGTTGGATTCAGTTTTGTGTCTTTTATAGTAGGAAATGATCCTACTTCTTATTGAGAAGCCTTAACTTCTTTGAAAGGGTATCAATGGAAATAAGCCATTAAAAGTTAAATAGATTCTATTTTACAAAAGTAAACTTACATGCTCGTGGATTTAACTCAAAGGAAGTTAGCCACTAGGCTATAAGTGAATCTTTAATAAGAAGATGAAAGTCGATGGCATCACCATTGACATGTGCAAAGCAAGATTGGCAATCAAAGAATTTTGTAAACAAGAAGGTCTTCCTTTGATACTTATTCGCATATTACGCGAATAGCATCGATTAGGATGGTACTATATTGTCGCATTAAGAGATTTTGAAATTTCCTTATGTGGATGTGAAAACGATATTTCTAAACAGGGATTTAGAAAAGAAACTATACATGAACCAACATGAGAGTTTCATGGTTCCTAGACTAAAAAAATTTGTAAGCTTATTAAGTCATTATATGGCTTAAGGAAAGCTTCCAAGCAATAACATCAAACTTTTTGACCATATCATGTTAGAATGTGGATTCAAAATTGATGTATGTACGTGTGATCAATAGTAAATATGTACTCTTGTGTTTATACGTGAATAGTATACTTATCACTAGAAGTGATAACAAGATGAATAAACCCACTAATGATCTGTTGGAGTCAACATTTGACATAAATTTCATTAGTTGTTGGGCTTGTTGAACCCATATGGATTTAGTTTGAAGTCAAACATTAAGAAAAACAATATTATTGAGAGGTTCCATGTTGTGGATTCCGGCCTAGCTAGAATCCAATGACATCTTTTTAAATCTATTTAAAATAGAGGTAAAAATGTTTCCCATTTTGAATACTCAAAGAATATTGGGTATCTTATGTGCCTAATGACGTGTGTAGGATCTGATTTACAACTTATAATCAGGCAAGAAGATATATTAGTAATTCAAGTGGGGACCATTTGAATAAGTATTACTTGAGTACTATGATACTAATAATATTGCGTTATGGAAGATATCCTACTAATATCAGGTAATAGAGTAATGCAAATATGGATTCTTACATATAAGAATCTAGATCCACTAGAGCGGATGTATTTATCCTAAATGGAAAGCTATGTCTTAGAAATCTTGAAAGTATTTCAAAGAGACAATTATAGCTAAATCTATGATGAGATATGAATTTATTATTTGGGATAAATTTATAGAATATGCAGGATAGTTTACGTTAATTCGTAAAGGACATACCAAGATGGCGTATACCGGTAACGACCATGTTAATAAAGTGTGATAGTCAATAGAATTTGACAGAGCTCATATCACAAATATAAAACGGTAAGTCGAGACATATCCATCATAGATTGTGATTGTTGCGACAACTACTCTCAACTAGATTTATCACGACTGACTACGTAACGTCAAAGGATAACATCGCGGATCCGCTTACGAAAGGCTTAAGCAGAGAGTTAGTTAGTGAGTCGTCATAAGGAATGAGACTAAAGCCCTTGAGGAATGAGTTTATATGAAGGAAAACCTAACCCAGTTGACTGGAGATCCCAAGATCTGGGTTCAATAGGATAGCCTAATCATAGAAATGTGGGGGAAGTCACGTCAATGTGGGGGAGTTACTTAATACAGTAACTTTCCTAGTCTATTTCTAAAACAATGTGACTTGTTGAGAGGTTAAACATATGGCTTAATGATTTAGGTTGAAATCATAAAGAAAAATGATTCAAGATGAAATCATAGAACATATGCTTTTAATGATTCAAGATGAAATCACCTATGTAAGAGAGAAGTGGGGTCGCTTCGAAGGAAATTGTAGGGGCGCAATTTCTAAGAGCTCTTGCAGAACCAGGCCAGTGTTCATGACCATAACGAACACGACTATGAGGACTTAACAAGGTCAGGGAGAGTCTTGTGCGAGTGTGTATTGTCGTCTACGTAAACAGATATTGAGTTCAAGGACATCGCGTCTACTCAGATCTAGGAGACTAAGTGCATCCCACAAGGGAAGGTTCAAAGGGTAACACTTACCAATCCTATGCATGACTTAACCGTAGAAATTTCGCAGAAACTTTCGTGTGTTTCGAACGATCTCCATTCATGTGGGGGATTGTTGGAATATTGTATAATGTGAATGAGATATCGTGGGATTTTGTATAAATCTATTTTAATAGCTGATTTAAACTTTTGGAATAAGTTTACAGAATCGATTTTAAATAAACAGAATATATCATTTGTTTGTAAACATTGACACAATATGTTTAAACAAATAAGATATATCGAAATCAGTTTAATTCTTATGTGATATTCTGTCTTGGTGACCAAGAGAAGTTTTCACTATAAATTAAACTCATTCTCATTCAATTTTAGACACAGAAAATACAGCTTCATAGCAACCAAATTCCAGTAGTCTCTTCGATCAGAGACATACAAGTTTCCGTGATCTTTCAGGCAGTTTTGTTAAATCCGACAGTACAACTTACTGTTTCGGCTGTTGTACCCTGGGAAACAGACGGCGAATCTGTTTTAAGGGAAACGTGTCAAACACGTGCCTCGGCTCTTTACTGTTTATCATGTTTAACACGTGGTTTCGCTCGCATGAGCATTCTTGCTGGCGATCTAGTAAGTCTTTTATCATTTTATTGGTTTCTTTTATTATCGTTTATAATTATATCTGTCTGTTATTTATTTTCTGTTAGTTTAATTATATTGTTTTGATTTTATAAATAAAAGTGTACATGTTTCCCTACAATAGCAAGCCACGCATGGTTTTTTGCCACATGTAACCTACGGGTAGGGTTTTTCTACCACTCCCCCCAGCCTGATATAATCTTCTCACGTCTCATATGCTAATGATACATATTGTGAAACAGCATGCATGCATATGGTAAGTATACAATTGTACACCATTAGTATTTGAAAGTTTCAACTTTCAACCATCAAAGAACATTTAAATAAATCTTCATTCATGTACACAAACAATTCAATTGAAGTACATGCCATCTTCGTCTGTTTGTGATACATTGTTGAAGTGAATAACAAAGATATGTAGTGTTGAAACATAAGCATGATTGTCATTCGCCGTTATCAACATTTATATACGGTATGTGTATAAATTTAGGGAAAATTATTGAAATGCCCCAAGGTTGCACATATTTTCTCAAATGCACCACACAAATGAGAATTTCTCAAAATGTCTTATGCAACTTATACAACTTTTGCAACTTATACGACTTTCCTAAAAATGACAAAATTTTAGGAAAATTTTTAAACTTTTTTTCTATTTTTGGAAAAGTCGCATAAGTTACATAGGACATTTTGGGAATTTTCATTTTGTTAGTGCATTTTGAGAAAATTGGTGCAACTTTGGGGCATTTCAAAAAATTTCCCATAAATTTACCTGTTTTAAAAGCATCTTTTGTTATTGATCAATAGATGTGATAAACTGATAACTTGGTTGGTCTATTCGATTAGATATCTTCAACACGTTCTTCTGTGTCCAGCTCCAAAAGGTGAATACCTTTTCTTTTTATTAATTCATTTTAACGTCAATCATGAGTTTAAAGTTTAATGGTGAATATGTTGTCTTTGGATCTGAAAATTTCAAGGAGTATTTGTTTCTTAATTTAAAAAATGGTGGAAACGTGTTAACCGAGAAAGCATACATATTTATTTTGGTTCATCAAAGTATTGTGTTATTGATTGTGCAGTGCTCATTAGAGCCTGGCGATTATATGTATTCAAAAGAAGGAAGATGGGTTAGACCCGGCCGTTTCTCGGACTGCATAATAGCAGTTTGATTTTTTGTAACATTACTAGCATGTTACCCGCGCAATGTGGCGACGAATATCCATTTACTAATTTTGTATTGATAAAAAATCAAAACATATAACAAAAGTTACCTCAACAATCGCAACAATAACGTTTACAATGATTAATCTAGTTAACGAAACGAAAAAGACAACTTGTCAACAATATGACAATGAAATAAAATTATCGAAAACTATAGTGTTAGACTCCGTTAAAATCATAAATTTTGAGATAATACCGTAAATTTAGTTTTAATATGTTAAATACCAAATATATTATAACCAAAAGTCCAAAACATAAAATGACTAAATCCTAAATTAAACTTATACTCATATTAATAAATTTAACGTATAGTTGGTTTTATAGTAAGATACGGAGTAATTTTTATAACAACAAATAAATTATATTTGATCTAATACGTGTAGTCAAAAAGCAAAAGTAATATTCTTAAACAAACATACCCACCATCTTTCCCTGTTGTCTAAAAACAATGATAAAACAAACATAATAAATTCGGTTCTTCCTTTCTCATTTGTAGCCATCCTATGAAACCTATGAAACATGTCTTCGATTAACATGTTGTACGGTATTCTTTATCCAAATTATGTTTTAATTGGGTCTTTGCTCGATTTTACCCTTTTTTCATCTCTAATTTTTGTTGGAGCTTGGTTTGGGAGAGTAAATATTAATATCAATGGGTGGGTTGATTTGGTTGGATAAATATTATTGTTCTAATGATGAAAAGAGGAAAAGTTTGACCAGGTTGATTTGACGATTTTTGAATAAGAAATCGAAATGGGTTGTTGGTAAGAAGATCAAGTGGGTTGTACTTCAGAAGCCGATTAGAACTTGAAGATTTGGATGGTTATTGTTCTTGGTTTGTTTTAGTTTCATCTACTATATATTTTTTAAATTTCGATTGATTTTTAATGGTTGCATAGATCTATATACCTTGTAGAATGCAAAATAAGCAATATGAATATGTTTTTTCAGTATGCATAAATTATTTAGTTCAGAAATGCGCTTTCTGTGTTAGAATTATTGGCCTCGTAGTTAAATTTGGTAAGGATTATATCTGTTGTTATAGATAGCATGCTCATTGATTTCTAATTGGCCAATTAGAAGTATGAAGAGTTTGTTTTTAGCAGTTTTTGATTTAGGAGTGTTGCTGATATGAGTATGTTTTGTTAGATTAGGCATACATGAATTATACGTCAGAGTAAATAACGATGTTTCAATGGTATCCGTTAATAAAAAAGAAACGTAATTTATTACAGAAGAAGAAAATGATTGTCAAGGTGTCTTAGTTATCACGCAAAACCTCGTGATACACCACGTTTGATGTGTAAAATCCGTCCACAGTAAACTTCTTTGTCGGATTTACTAATACTTTTGTCGTGTGACGTGAAATTCCTCTTGAAAGGGCAACGTAAAATTGTCTATGTGAGAAAACCGGTTACGAAAGATAAACGCCAACGTGTTAAAATTTCAACAATTTGTCTATCAAGATTTGTCCATACAAGTCTATGCGATAATTCGGTTTCAGGATCATAAAAATACAACTGTAAGTACCTAGGTAGTCCATCCCTAGGAACCAGTTGATCGATTTTATGGTAGATACCTCCGTGTGCACGAAAAATGTACACTCCAGATCTCATATTGGTCATAAAGTATCCAAATTTACACCCATCGATGTGAATGAGAAATTTACGTTGTATGCACGTATATTACTGAATGCTTTGCCCAATTCAGATTGTAACGTGAAGAGATTAAATAGTTCTTCTGGAATGTTTGAGGATACCAATTTTGTCTTTCCCTTCATACAACAAAATGTTGGGAATTCAAACTTTATTCGTTTTGCTCCACATTTTACTCATTGTGGTTGTTCCTTTAAGACACGATGTTCATGAGGGACACCATGATAAATGAAATCGTATGGGTCCACATCTTGGTTGTTGCATATGATCGATGGATTGACATTTCCATCAGTACAACCTTCTGCATGTAAGTCATTTAAGTGTAAATATACATTTTAGTGTATAAAGTATCGATCGCCTAGATTTAATACTAACCTGTTGTAGGTGATGCTTGAGTCATGACAGCATCAAATGAAGGCAGTATTCTACGAGGCTCACCTCGAATGCATGTTTCAAAAATCACAATCAATTCATGAAACTATTATTTGATAATTTGGTAAAAAGCTAAAACAAAAAAAAAATAGTGCTAGGTTTTGTGTTACCGTTGGTATTTTCAAATGTCAATCTGGAGGATCCGTGGGCAGATCCTCCAGTACTTGTATGATCAGGCACGTAAATGACAACTGTTGTTATTTTTTGATGTTTGACCGCTTGGATTGTTGCACATCAGTAGCCTATTCTTTTCCTTTCTTCGTTGATAATTATTTCTATTCTTGGTTTGTATATCTCGACATGAATTTTGTGAAGTCTTTGGAGGTTTACCGTAACTCAAGTTGTGAAGAAGCACATTTTGGCATGGGGGTATGTTTTCTTTGTTCGCCAGTACATCATCACCTGGTGTGGTCAGTGTGTTACTATCACCTACCGTCATATCTATTACTTCATTTTCATTCATTGATGACGATGAAAAATCTACTCTTCGGTCTTACAATATTCCTAATGGTGCCCTTTCCGGTGTTTTTATATACATTCGCGTAGTTACTCGTGGAGTTACATTTGTAGAAGTTGTGGCGTATTGACTACAGCCTTCGCCATAAGCTATTTGTTTCACTATGTACCGCCTTTTGACGCGCATAATGTTGTCTATTGTATTCTCTTTTCTTTTCTACCCGCTCTGCAATAATAGATTTTATAAAAAAAATGCGTTAAAAATTATAATAAGACTATGATAATGTTTATAGATGAATAAGCATACCCTTCTGTTTGTCTAGATGTGCTTGAAAGACATCACCAGTACCATTCTTAAGTAGTTTGTTATCCTTTGGCCGTGCAGTATAGTTGCTAAGGTAGTCTTTACGCTTTGCAGTTCGCACAGTTCTTTGGTTACCAACATCGTTTGCAATTTCATCATCGGTCATCATTAATTCCTACAATATATGTAGACATAAAAGTACACGATTATGTTTTAATATGAAATATATAATATTTAATAGGTTGATGATAGAGCAGAAAATTCAAAAATCAGAATCATGTTTATTGTTGCTGGTTCCTAATTTATTTCATGTTAATTATGTATTGCAGGAAGCTAGAAGCATTAGCATCGGGTTTTAGTGGGAGATGAAAAGAAGAGTAACAAGAAGTAGAACCAACAAGTAGGTGTCATAACCTTTGTGCATTGTCAATTTGTGAAAATTAGAAAAGTCTAAGAATAAAACATTGATAACTTAACCATAATATTAAAGATATGCATTTGGTACATTGATTTTGTTTTTATGACTTCAATCATACGTGCATATCTGTATATATTTGATGCATAAACTTTTTAGCAATTGTGATAAGTTTCCTGAATGTTATATGCTTTATAACAAAGTAATTCTTCTATAGCCACAAAATTTAATCCAATTTTTGCCCAGTTTTCTTAGAATTTCAGTTAATAATGTTGGCTTGTTTTTATGGTGTTGGACCAGATGGCGGTTAACAAGTTATATGATACACATCGTAAGGGTGTTTCTCATTTCCGGATTAAGTTTTCAACGAAAAGCATCTGCTTGTGTTTTGCCTGATCAAAGTTCTTGATTTGTCACACAAAGTTTCACAAGTTGTCGCCAAGTATACAATGGTGGCTGGTGGAGACAGAGCAGAGTTACGTTGTTTGAATCTAGAAGGTCGCCATGGAATTTGCAAATTTATATATTGGAGTTTTTCCTATCTGTACATCTATTGTAACTTTATCAAAGTAGGTTCAAGAATTCAGGGCAGAACACTTTTGTGACTTCAGGGCAGAACGCCTTTTGCAAATTATTGTCTTGATGTGATTAATGTACATCTTTAATTTTTTTTAACAACTTGTATTACGCTTTTGTAAATAAAACGATTTAATAAGGCCAATGAAGAGCATATAGAAGTGATTGTGATCCACAACAAAGTCATCATATATTCAGTTATATTTAATCGATCTTCCAGGTTCCGCTTTCAAAACGCTGGTTAACATATAAGATTTGAATTTCATAAGAAAAATTCGCTACACCAAAATGCCCATATAATGTAGTATGAAATTCACTTGATAGGCTTTACAAAAATAAATAAAAGTAAAGTGAGAGGTTAAAGTAGGTTATATAAAGCAAGCCAGCCACCATCTTATCTCTTTCCTATCATCACCCACAATACCCAACAAGCCAAAGAAATCAGAATGAATACACTAACATTTATAACATTCAAATTAAAAGAATCGAAATTGATTTGCAAGCAGTAACTCACCATATACGGAATAAAAACCGGTGATGGTTAGCCGATGGAGGTTTCCGGCGGATTCCCGATTCCCGTTGTATATGTGTTGGTCACTCAAAGACGACGGACGTCGCGAGGAAGATGGTGGTGAGGATCGTGGTTTCCGGCGGATTCCCGTTGTATTATGTGTTGGTCACTCAAAGAATGACGGACGTCGCGAGGAAGATGATGGTGAGGATGGTTAGGACGGTGGTGGTTAGGACAGTTTTGGTGAAGACAACAGTGTGATGACGGCGACGGTTTTTTTTATAGGTAGGTAATCAGTAACCGTTTAATTTGAAAGCTCCGGTATATTTAATCAGTAACCGTTTGCATCACATTGCTTTATTTAGCAAGAAAAAATGTCTGAAAAATTCAGCCTTTTCTAAAATAGAAGGTCTTAAATGCTTTATATATAGAAGTATAGATAAGGTATGCATATTTACACAAGATGCTTACCAGATAGAACTCATAAGAGAAAAATGTTGACTTAACATCTGTTTTCTTTGTATTTTAGATTATATTATTTGATTGGGAGGATTTGATTGGGAGGAACGTACATTTCTAAAATATTTTGTGTCAATTTTTCGTTATCTTTATGGAAGAAGAGTGACGCTATCTATGAAATTTAGATCCATTGGGTCTCCCTATCACGGATGAAATCTGGCATGATGATAGAATAATTGATAAAAATATGAGGTAAACATCTTTTCATAAATAATTTCTTGCCTATACTTATGATTTTGAACATAATACCCCTATATATATAACAAACAGCTTACTCACATTGTGTGAGACTTTTAACATAAAAGTTCTATGCATGCAACTGGATTTTCTTTAATTATTCTAACTTATATCACATATGTTGATTTTCTGAAAGATTTAAGTTTTTTTTATGTATAGTATTTGAACCAGGTGTCACGACAAAAAAAACGCAAATGATTTTGGGTTATTTGTTCTTTTCCACATTGACCGTTTTCTTAAGGGAAAATTCTTGAAATGCCCCAAGTTTGTACCCACTTTCCCAAAATGTACCAACCAAATGAGAATTTCCTAAAATGTCTTATTCAACTTATGCAACTTATACAACTTATGCGACTTTTCCAAAAATGGCAAAATTTTGGGAAAAATTTTAAACTTTTTTTTCTATTTTTAGAAAAGTCGCATAAGTCGCATAAGTTGCATAGGGCATTTTGAGAAATTTTCATTTGGTTGGTGCATTTTGGGAAAATTGGTGCAACTTTGGGGCATTTCAAGAATTTTCACTTTTCTTAAAGAATTTTGGGAAAATGGGTGCAACTTATACAACTTATGCGACTTTTCCAAAAATGGCAAAATTTTGGGAAAATTTTTAAACTTTTTTTTCTATTTCTGGAAAAGTCGCATAAGTCGAATAAATCGCATAAGTTGCATAGGACATTTTGAGAAATTTTCATTTAGTTAGTGCATTTTAGGAAAATGGGTGTAACTTTGCAGCATTTCAAGAATTTTCCCTTTTCTTAAAGAAGCTCCTGAGAGGCACCACAGAAGCATATACTCCCTCCGTCCCAATTTAATTGTCACTCTTTCCTTTTTCAGTTGTCCCAAAATTATTGTCCATTTCTATTAATAGATGTCTTTTTTACCATATTACCCCTAATTAAATTGGACATTATCAACTTAATTAATAATGCAACATTAAATAATCAACTTATATCTAAAAGTAAAACTAAAGAAATTTGAGAGTAACATATTTAGTGGAATCCTACGTCATCTAAATTTACTTTCATTTCAATTCAATTCAAACAATACAGTAACAACAAAACAAAAGAAGCATTTTTCTTACCTTATGTCACAGACATTCAGTGACTCCAACAAGAGTATGCTACACATAGTCACATACATTCGATTCATACAGCACATTAACAAAACAAAACAAAAGAAGTTTTTTTCTTACCATCTGTTACAAAAGTTCAGCAACTCAAATGACAGTGATTCAGACAGTGCTACTACAAAACAAAAGAACCTTTTTTTCTTACATTCTATTACAAAGTTTCACTGAATCAAATAAGAGTGTGCTTCATCTATCAAGGTTTCATCACACTCAATTTGGAGTGGCAAGATACCTTGTCGTTGCAACCTATCTTTACCAATATGCGGTATTTGGTAATTGTTCCCGCCTTTAACCTTTAGAACTTCTTTCATGCACGTTTGTAACGTCAAAAACACATTGTTAAGCTCTCGGGATTGCATTCTATCAAAAGATGTTTTTACCGCGGAAACTAATTCATTAATTGTACTTAAAGATTCTTGTTCTTGAAGTGATTGGATTGCTCGAAAATAACCAAGGTCCAACACATTCATATCCGGACTATTAGGTGGTTGAAAACAAAGCCGAATATCAAATCCATCTTGAGACGCCGCCTCCATAAAATCTCTATCATTAACATCAATATGAGGCTTTGCATTATCTTGTTGAATGTATATGGGACCAAGATGACCTCGAGGCCATTTAGCTCTAATATCGGGCAAAACTTTTTCAATCAACCACTTTCGTGTTACCTCTTTATTCACACACTTGATCGGCTTTGTTTCCAAAGTCCCCGCAACATGATTCTTGCTCGAACGCTTAGCGGGTTCTAACGTTGTAAGCGGATAGATACCTATTTTTCCTGAAAAAACTTCGTCACCTGAGGTATCGAATATAGGTCGTGCTACGGCAGCTAGAAACATGACCTTTGTGATGAAGGTTTTGCTTTTACATGTTCTAAATGGTTCATCTTCACCAGGAACAAGATAGTAACGTTTTGTTGGTTTTGTTAAGTAAAACCATTTTTCGTCAATGTGAACAACATTAAACACGGGACTCGAACTTGATAATGATCGTTCAATCTTAGATAAACAAAAGACTAACCTTGCCTTTTTATTTTCGTGAGTGAGACTTGGCTTGATAGCATTCGTGCACTACAACAATTTTGCATCCTAGGGACGACTTATTCGTCCCTAGGGTGTCACTTTTTCGACCCTAAACCCCTAGGGACGACTTAGTCGACCCAAGGGGGTTGTGCCCAAAAATTCGTCTCTAGATTTCTAGGGTCGACTTCCCCTTTGAAACCTAGGGACGACCAAGTGGGTCCCGCAACCTTTCCGTTGAAAATATTGACTAACCTAGGGACGACTACCCTTTGAAACTTAGGGTCTAAAAAGTCGTCCCTAGGTTTTTAATAAAAATAAAAAAATTTAATTTTTAATAAAAATTCTTTTTTTAATAATTTTTAATAAAATCTTTTTTACTAATTTATAATCAATTTTAAGTCAGTAACAACCCATTTCTAAATCAGCAGCAAGCAATTTTTTCTTGCATCGACCCATTCCATTATGCAGCCACCCATAACCCATTTTGTTCCATAACCATTTCAACCAACACAAAAAACTTATAAACAACATCAAATTTAAGCAAGAAACCACAACAAAAAATTCATCCATTACAAGTAAACTATGTCCCAAATCTGATTAACCAAATTCATCCATTACAATAAAACATTTTCAATAGACTAATTAACTAAGAGATACATCATTGTTCAAAACGCAAAAACAACATCGGTACAAAGTATATATATACCTAAATGCTTAAAGATCCTAATGTTGCCTTATTCCCAACCACATTTGATACACACCTTGTTCGCCAAGAATGCTTAGATCTGAAACAGCTTATGAGTGGATCATTTCCTGCTACATAACAAGCACCATCCGCTTTCATTTCGTCTTTGTTTACAGATCCTACATATTGTGCTTTGAATGCCTACGCTCCAGCTTAGTTAACTTTGATTTCGGTACCGCCTCTCTAAATCTTGCATAAGTGTCGTTAAATTGCGGCTTATAAAATATAAGCTGAAATCAAATAAGCTAATAAGCCCACATATAAGCTGAAACAAACACCCAAAAAAATATATATAATCACATTATACATATGTCGTCTATCACTACTTCACAATCACTCAAAATAACATCAAAGAAAGTAATACCTTGCGAGTGCAACATCTACTCGACTATAATCCCAGATCTGCAACTCTACATGAAGTCTCCATTCTTTACCTTTTTTCTGTAAATTATTGAAAAGATGCCCAACGGTAATAACAAAAAATAAACTTACAAACATATTAAAAATTTGCTTAATATATTATATCTTTAATAACTAAAACAATACAAAATCAAGAACTTTAAGATGTAAAAAAAGCAGTTTGACATAAATCTATCCCTTATTCCGGAATACTATTTATAAAAAAGAAGCCATTCGAATCAATTTGAAGCTTAAAAAGAAACTAGACATGAAATCAATAGCAATAAGTTATAGGTGATAATATTAATGTTAAAAAACGTTCACATGCCTTACCACCGGGTTAATTAAGAACAACTCAATAAGGAGATATTCATACAATAAAAGAGAAAGAGATGCGTATTTTGGTGAACGTTTGTTTAGATCTGCAAGTGAAAAAGAGAAAGAGAGGCGTATTTTGGAGGGATGTGAAAGTGGTTGCCTATTAGGTTTTAATTTTGGGAAAAGAGAGGCGGGAAAAAACTATGGGGAAACATAAAGCGGGGATATTAGAATTTCATGAAATTTTAAAAAATTTGAAATAATTTTAACTAATAAAATGTGATAAAAAAGGGACAAATTTTTTTTTTATTCTAGGGACGACTTAGTCGTCCCTAGATTTAGTGGGCCCCATTGTCCCCACAGGCTCCCTTTTACTAGTTTTTTCTTGGAAAAGTGGTGGACCCCACTTAACCTAGGGACGACTAAGTCGACCCTAGAAAAAGGGCGACCCTAAACACTTGTTTTGTTGTAGTGGTGTGTGGTCGAAGTGCACCTTCCTTGATTCGCCTATGCATTGTTGATTTAGAAACATCAAGAGATTTTGCGATAGATCGTATATTGGTTCGACGACGTAGCGGAAGCTCCGAAACTTGGTTTAAATCGATTTGTAACCTTTTTCGCCCAACAACCGTTGGCATCTTTGAAGACACGTCAACGGTTGATTCGTGTTCAAGTTAAGATTTAGCATCATTCCAAATGCGAGTTACTGTTCTCTTGGATACTCCATATTTTGAAGCTACAACAAGAGCTGTACCTCTTTTCAATTTCCCATTAATACCCTCTTCTAACAATGATTGATATATAGATTGGCGTTCGGCATTGGTTGTGTTTTTTTTAGTGAATGAAGTATTGGAAGTATTCATGTTTATATGAAAAGTAGTGATATAAGGATGATTGAGTTGAATGAATTGTATATTCTCATTGTTTATATAGAAAATCTTTTACAGTAGTGAATTGGAGGGAAGAAATGAAAATATTTGGTGGGAATGTGGGATAAATAAAGAAATTGAAACAAAACTCAAATTGAATCTGTGGTAAAAAAATTTGGCGTCAAATTTTGGCTCCATATTTGGATATGACTAGCGCCAATTAAGTGTATTTAATGTTTTTGGATAAAAGTGTTGGCGCCAATTTGAAACATTGGTGTAAGGCTTTGTTTTAAAGTTGTAGTTGAAAATTAAATAAAAAAGGGTAAAAGTGTCATTTTCTGAATATGAGACAACAATAATTACACTTTTCTTAAAGTGTGTAATTTTTGTCTGGTGACAATAATTTTGTGACGGAGGGAGTATCAAAGATGCATCTCTTTCTACTTCATATACGGCTTTATTTATCAAATGGTAATATCGCGAATTCAAATCATATGTGTTACAATATATCTTCATTGAGTTTGTCAATGGTTGTTATCCGCGTGGCAGATTAAGTGTTTGTGTTTTTGGTGTTATCAGTTCAGTAGACAGTTGATCCGTCCGGAAGAAGCCTCCAATTTGAAATGGAAATGATTACTTATTCGAGACTTCTGTCAAAGAGAAGGAAACAGCGGCATTGTCTCCCGAGATTTAGTCCAGTTTTTGTCTGTAATGTGAGCTGATCGGTGTTACGTTCACTTATGTGTAGTTTTTGTATAGCCTCGATTTGGTGTGTTAACGATGTAACTGTAGGTTGGGGTGTTACCGATCTTTTTTGGTCAAGAAGTGAAAGAAGTAAGATTGGTTTTAGATATTTTTTACGACATTTAAGAAATAAAGCTAAAAGATAATATGTTTGGAGTTCTTTCTTTGTAAACAATGATTTCCTCTTTGATATCCACAACTATTGTTTCAGGTATTGGTTGCCAACCAAATATTGTTTCGACTTTGATCAGTCAAATATTGTTTACAATTATTATGTTTAATTACATGGATATTGATTAGTCGAAAATATTTATTCGATTACATGGATATTGCGTTTTTAGAAACTTTATTTTTTAACTGCGGATACTAATTTATTTGTTTCTAACGACTCATTGCATGATGCACCTAGATAGCGATGTTTTTCTTCTTTTTAAAAACACGTGAATTACATGGTCTTCTTATTACTTCCTTATTTAGAAGTTTTATTGTCTTGGTTCATGTTGTTTATGTTTTTCTATGTTTTGGTTTGAGTCTGTGTGACGGTAGGTTCAAATCCGTGAATTAGTCGACAAATGCTTCAAAAATCACGGTTGAAAAAAAAAAAATGTTAGTGATACACTTGAATATAAAGACGCGTGTAGTGATCTATAAGAGGTTGTTTGGATGTGTGGTTAGGAGAAGAATAACTCTAAATCTCAGTTTCAAAATGAAGATAAGTTAAAAAAGTGTTTGGGTAATAAATGGAGATAAGTGATTATTTGCGTTTAGAAGCTCCAAAATATAGTTTTGAAACAGTTAGTGGGAAGCTACTTATTTCATTTTTAAAATGGAGTTTTCAAAATGATGATATTTCAAAATGGAGTTTTCAAAATGAATAATTTGTTTTTAATAAGCACATCCAACCACCCACTAACTAAGAAATGTTGCAAATTAAATACTTAAATTTATTTCTGAAAAGGTTGGTTGATAAATGAAATGTTGAAAACTAAATTGTAATTGTCGAGTGTTTGGAAAAAAAGTTGAATCGTGAAACTGTTTTAAGAGATTCAATTAAGGTCGTTTGAACGGGTTGTGCGAAGATCGAGTAATACAAGTTAAGATGGGACGTGTCGATGGTGGACCCAAGATTATGTAGTGCGTAAATTTTTAGTGAACCGAAGAGGGTGTTTGTTTCAAACTGTTGTACACTTTGTTGTTGTGATTATATAATTGCCTTGTTCGAAAAAAACAAATGATAAGCTGAGGAAGTTAACCTTAAAATTAAAAATAAGCTTCATTTATAGTAAAAGTTGATTGAAGCTTCTTTATAGTAGATTGAAGAATTGACATTAAACCTTCCAAAATATACTAGCAGGGTACCCGCGCAATACGGCGGTGGGTACCCAATAACTATATTTCGAGACGAACAAACTGATAACGCTTACACGGTAATACCTTCACGCCTATTAATAAACCAAACAAAACAACTGAAAACATTACCAAATGTCTTAACGCTCAACGGGATCCGAGCGAAAAGGAAAGAACATACTTAACGAACCAAGAACAAAACCACCTACTAAAACTACCCAGTCCACCCTAATAACCAACATAATGGTTGGTTATGGTGTCGGCAGTTTCAGTGGCAGCAAAGAAGGGTTCGTGTGTGTTTTTTGGAGAAAAAAAAAGAAAAACATAGAGAGAATAAATGAGTGAATGACGTTTTCTTACGGGTTAAGCTTATATATGGTTTGAGGAGACGTTATTAAATGGGCTTTATAAATAGGCTATTATGATTAAGTTGTTACAAAATGCTTAACTGTTACATTTTAGATGGGTTAGACACGTTTTAAAAATGGCCATTAAATCTTCTTTAAAATCTTAAATGTGTGTATTAGTGTTGCTGTTTTTGCTGTTAGAATGTTACAAAATCGAAAGATATTTATGTATGCAATAATTTTTATTTATACTATAATCATGCATTGAAACTAATATATAAATTTCAGATTTTAAAACTTTCTTTAATAGGAAATGTTTGATGTTTAAAATTTTTTAAAACTTCTTTATTTATAAAGGATGTAAATGTTTTATAAAGTAGTATAGATGAGGCATTTAAATAGAGTGTTTTAATTTAGATGGCGGGAAATCGGAAGTCTTGAGCCACTATCTTTAAAAATTCATACAGTGAATGCACAAATGGTAGGTTTAAACTACTGTGTGTTGTTATTTTTTTTTTTTTTTTTTTTAAAACTACTAGCCTGGCTTCGAACCCCTGACCTCTCGTTGGAGGGTTCAGAGTTCTTACCAGTGTGCTAGCTTTCATCTTACTGTGTGTTGTTATTACTTTTTTTTCATTGAGATTTGACCTTCTTCTTATATATTTAAGAATTTCTTTGAATTAATTATAAATTAAATTAAAACTAATTTCATATATGCAGTTAAAAACTTGAATTAAGATCTTTTTAAAATATAAAACTTGAATTAAAAAATGAGATTTATTTTGGAAAGTAAATTGTTAAGATTTGTATCAATTTAAAATTGAAATTGGCGATGATTTTTGGTTGGCAATTTTGTTGTTTAGTGGTTTTCTTTTCGTAAAACAAGGAAAGGTAGGAAGCTAATTTTGAAACAAAATATTTTAAATTAGACCAAATAAAGTGTATATACATTGGATAAGTCTTGGACAATATATATGGCGTAAATAACAGTAAATAGTAACTAACTTACTGGAAATAATAATAATCAACCATAATGCGAATAGAACAACAAATAATGACATTGTTCTAGATAAATTGATGAAAAAATTTTAAGATTTTTTCCATCAATTAATTACAGTCACTTTATTATGAATAGATAAAGAATAAGTGGTATTCTTCAATTGATATCTCATTGAGGGTAAATACAAAGAATATTTATAAGACAAGTATTAGGGTAAACTCTAATTACTATATGGGTCATGGGCCTTATTCTAGACATCCATACCAAATATTCATAACACTCCCTCTTGGATGTCTCTGTAGATAATACACGTTGATAATGTTGCCTCATTAAAAACCTTGTCAGGAAAACCCAGTGGGACAAAACCATGACTAAGGAAAAGAGTGCAACGCGTATTATCTCCCTCTGACGACTACATCACTTGAGATCTTTAAGTTGATGCATTCCAATGTTGTGAGTAACCTTCCTGAATGTTGAAGTAGGAAGTACTTTGGTAAATAGATCCGCCAAATTGTCGCTTGAATGAACTTGTTGAACTAATATATGACCTCTCTTTTTGTAAGTCACTAGTGAAAAAAAACTTCGGTAGAATATGTTTTGTCCTGTCGCATTTGATGTAACCTCCTTTAAGTTGATCAATGCATGTTGTGTTATCTTCACACAAAACTGTTGGTGCCCTTTTCTTTGAAGAAATACTACATAATCTGCGTATGTGTTGTGTTACATTTCTTAACCAAACACATTATCGACTTGCCTCATGGATTGCTACAATATATGCCTGATTGGATGAAGTCGTTGCAATTGTTTGCTTTATCGAACACCATGAAAATGCTATTTCTTTACTTGTAAAAAATATATCTAGTTTGCGACCAACCATTTTAAGGGTGAGACATATATCCTGCATCTCCAAACTGCAACTAAATTTGTATTTGATAGGTTAGAGTATAAAACCATATCTCTTGTTATAAACCTTACTAGATAAAACCCAGTGGGACAAAAATCTAGTGAAGGAAAATAGTCATTAAATCCTTTATATGCTTAGAGATGTTGCCTCGTTAAAAACCTTGCCGAAAAACCCTGTGGGGACAAAACCATGGTCAAGGGAAAAAGAGTACAACACATATATTCTCTCCCTGATGATCACATTACTTAACCTCACTGAGTCACTAAAATACACATTAAGGTGTAATAATAAAATCATAGGTATGAACACTATTTACACATACTTTGCATAATAATACGTCATACATCTCGTTCAAGTTTATCATCAAAATTTGCAAGTTATTCATGTCCAACAAGTATGACCCTTAGCAAAAATGAATTGTTCATTTTCAAATGACATATCTCAATCGATATTGTGATCATCAACTCTATAAATCAAGAGTCATTCTAACATCATGTGACTTCATAAATATGAGTGTTGTTTATCCACATATAGATACAACTTTATCTTTAGTTTTCATGATGCATACATATTTCATCATTAAGATCTTCAATTCTGGAACTAAGAAAAACTTTGTCTTTTGTTTCAAGTACAATTTCTATGCACTTAGTCTCCTTTATAACCATATCTCTTTATTTGGCACAATACTACACACTAAGGCGATTATAACAGATATGCTCAAATCATGATTAGTTCATTACAATCAATTTTGTTCTCGAGAACGTTTCTTATATGCATTAAGCATTAATTATCTCTAGCATGCTCCATGCATATTATATGCAATAATGAAATATCAATATCACTTGAGCTCTATTCATATATATCTTTTAGACGCATATCACTTATTATCACATTGCCAGACTTATACAATATTTATTGGATCCACCACACATGAACATGTATCTAGATAATCATTTTCAAGTCTTTGAGAAATATATGTGTGCCATCGTTTGCAACTTATGCATATTTTAATTTCACTCTCTCATAAAAGACTATTGCGCATCCAATAAATTTTATAACTAGATTGTAAGCTTCAACCATATGTCTCATCATAAAAGACCTCCATTATTCATTATATTCTTGCGTCATTAATATTTTGGATATTCATCTATCCATGATCCTCAAATTCACTTTAGCGCTATATTCTTTATTATCGTTATCATTCACATTATAACTATATCTATCGACGTCGATTTATTTTGTTTCTATTCCACACTCTACTAGACATTGCGTTTTATCATTTATTGAGATCTCATAGTATTTCATGTACCCAGGGTTTTCTCAATTACCTTCATGTCTAGTGTCTCTTTAGGAGACTATCATGGGGTCTTTATTACCTCGATTTGACCATCTTAATTTTCTTGCTCCATATTATCTGTTTAATCGAGGATTTTTATTTGGAATCGAATATCTATCACGTTGCAGACGTGCCATAGACTTACTACCAATCATTGGTTTTATTGTTGGGACACACATTTTAATTGGAGCACTAGCAGCGTTTGTGATCTAGTCACTTTATTTAGGTCACTATCCTTGTCTGGCAATTAATAGATCTGGAATGTAAATTGTCCCATGAACTTTATGTTCATATTCATTACTTGTGAGGATCAACTTTTCACTATCATAATTCATTCTAAATTTCTCGCTGCTCATTCTCCCTCTGAATGAATTATCATTCTTAAAATCCCATTTTGTGCGTTGTGGTGAATTTATTATGATATATGTCACACATTTCAATATGTCTTGTGACCAAAAACCATTATAACGGGAGGATTCATTATTAATTATTGGCAAGATGCGAATTCATATGTTATAAATTTCCCCATAAACCGAAACACTTGTTCTCATAATTATATGCTTTGCAATCAACTAAAGACGTTTTATAAACATTTCAACAAAATCAATTTGCGTATGAATATGGGCTATATAAAGTTCAATACTTATTTCAATAATCACCCAAACTTGTAAGTATTCACCACTATTCTTAATAATCATATTTGGAAAATCATGCTCACATCGAGCCACTAATCACGCCAACTTGAAGTTGCGTATTTGATGATCATTTTGACGATGCATCGATTTTATAAGTCAAAATGATCCACATGATACATGTATAGGCCCATACATGCTCTTTTTATCTTTTCCAACATTTTAAGGAATGAGTCCTTATTTATATTCAGTGGTGATAAGTAATTAACTTTCATTGAGAACAATAAAGATAATCAAAATCATCTTTGAAGAAACTCATGGTTCTTCTGTATTTTTTGCATCATCATTGACTCGGAATGGTCCAACCGGTCATGCTGTAAAACCCCTGTTTTTACCTTTCAACTTTGCCTCATAGTGGGCATGGTTTATTGAACTAAGTGTGATCCCACTTCATGAAGTTTCAGTCTTTCATTAAATTTTACTGTCGATTCTTGTATGTTCATAAATATGTGAGACTTCTATCATATTTGATCTTTATAAAGCCTCAATTCACAAGTCTAGTGTATGTCTTACACTTCTATTTAAGATAGAAAATTTCCACTTACCTTATGCCTTATCTTACCTAAGAAATTACACTTAGCTAAGACTTACTCAAAAACAAACTACACATCACTTGTGCAACCTTATGTTTACACGCCTAGAAACATTACACAAATGTGCACAAAACACAAAACTTACCTTTACACTAACTAACTAATACTTGCTAGATATTTTGAATCACATTTCCCCCACATGGGATATACAACCCGCGGCTAGGAGCCCTCCAACATCACCCAAATCCACTTGGTACAAGGTAAATCTTGGTACTAGGATTAGCTCATTAAGAGCATGTACTTTTGTCTCCCACAAGCCCTCACCTAGCCGGCTTTGCTAGCTCCACATCACCCTTGTACATCCCTCCATTTATGAAGATGTACTATACTCCTATACTTGCAACTAGCTTAAAACCAAAACCACTCCCCATTTGGATGAAATCTACGGCTAAACTAGAGAGCATGGGTAACTCATCCTAGAAAAATTTAACACATATCACATTTACTCTCCAATCATCACAAAACTCAAACACATTTACTTCTCCTAGCATTGAATCAAGTCAATGAAGCATTGAAGGGGGTCTCGGCATATATATATCCGACTAGGAAGGCTTCATTGTCCACTTTTAGGAACCTCAAGTTTTAGTGTACTCTACTCCATCACATCTAAATCCAAGCAAGTAAGTAACCACTCATTCCATCATCTTCCATATTCCTTACTTCTAATGCATGAAATTCACGTAAACTTACGATAACCAAGGCTTAGTATGCATGCACACGTAAAAATCGTTCTAAAACCCTCCTAGCAAGGCTCACGGCTTGCATATTTAGCCACAAGTATACACGCCTTTAGGTTGATCTTATTGGCAACATGTGTGACCAAGTAAACTACTTAGGGTTGCGTACCAAAACCCTAGGTGGCTCGGCTAAATATTCAAGACAAGGAAGGAACACTTTGTTTTACTCATCCTAGATTAACTCCTAATAAAAAGAATAGATAGATTAGTTCTAAACATTAGGAAGCTTAAGCCTTAAGCTCATTATATTCGGCTTATTTTTAAGATCTAGTATATTCCATGGCTACTTGAATCTTAAGTTAGTAACTAGCATAATGTGGTTATAGATCTCTTGTTGTGATAAGATAAATCTATACTACACAAATAAGCCAATAAGCCGAAACATATTGTGTAAATCGGGTTAGCCATAAGCTTGGTTGGGCCGAACCATATTAAGCCCAAAAGTAAATGTACTTGGTTAAATAAAGGTTTATAGTAACTTTTAATTAGCCCACTATGAACCACTTGGCCTAAAAGAAACCTAACTGTCCCTTAATGGGCCATCCGAGCCCATTAATCACAAGAATACACCTTGGAGACTTTTTGGGCCGGTTACGTAAAATAAAGGAAGTACTAAGTGGAAAATGTAAACTTATATTAATGTTGAATACATTTCGAGATTTGAAACAAGTACAAGGACCAAAATTGACATAGTGGAAAGTATCGGGTCTCGGTTTCAAGTAGGAAAAACTATTTCAAACTACAAGGACCAAACGAGCCGTTTTATAAACATTTTACAAGCCCTAAATTCCTTTCGTGCCATATAAGGCCTTATCCGAAACATAAAGGACCTAGAATGACATTATGAGAACTCAATGTACAACTAGTTACTTTTTGGGCTCTCTTTGACACTTAGTCGAAACCCTAAGGACCCTTTTTGCTAACTCCATGAACTCCTATAAATCCTAGGGGGCTGTTTGGTAATTAGCCGAAACTTTTATAAGCCCTAGGGGCTGATTTTGTAACTTGAAGTATTTACCTAAAAACTTGGCCGAAACTACGAGGGCTAGAATTGCCAAACATCGAAACTTATGTAAGCCCTAGGGGTGTTTGTGTAACCGGGGGTATTTATGCAAATTGGGGGACTAGTTTTGGCATTCCTTAAACTTGAATAAACTTACATAGACCCTAAATACATCTATATATAATCAACGTATACCAGGAAGGAAAATATAAAGGCCTGATACTTGTGGATGTATTTTTAATATGACCGTTTATATAAAATAAATATACTAATTATATTTATTTTTCCACACCTCTAATACTTATGAACTCATATTATTAAACATTTAAACCACGATTGAGTGTAGTATGAATTCTAGAATATTAATTAAACAGGATTAATTAATATAACTATAGTATTTATTTTATACTTAAAATAAATATGACTATAACCCGTGCTACTTTAACCAACTACGGATACTCTAATAACATGCTTAAAAACCTGTAGAAGCATATACGGATACTTCAGTAACCTTTGTGCAACCTGTTATACTTTTACTGAGACTGTATAATTATCTAGGTTGTTGACTGAGTGTTGAGCACTACTCCATATTTTGTGACTATCAACATACTGATAAGGTGAGTTCATGGCCCACTTTCATATATTGAAAAACTTTTAAAATCTTTTTGGGGGAGAAAACATGCAACTGATTTATGGATATAAATTAAACTGTATCAACTTTAATTATATGTGCCTATTGTAGAGATACTCATGACCCGTGAGCTGAAACTGTTAAAATCGTTGGATTACCTGAATGTTATAAATAGATCAATTTGGGATTGACCGTCCCCACCTGGGTGAGTCATGCTCACTGTGCCTCGACCGAGACAACAGGTGTTTACCATGTCAGCACTTACTATTGATGGGTGCCTGTTTAGAAATGGCGATGGTCCTCATTTGTTGAGGGCCCAACTATGTCAAGTGTCAGTTTCGGGCAATAGACAGTATAATTACCTTTTAACAGTAATGCTTTGTGCCTTACTGTTTCAGTGACTATTTATATCCAAACTATACAACTAAACCTATGAATTCACCAACTTTTGTTGACTCTCCAAAGCATGTTTTTCTCAGGTGTTTAAAGCAGGTAGATACTATGTGCATGGACTGTTTCATTTGAGTAGAGAGCATCTTAGCAAGCACTGGGGGATTTATATAAGGGACTCATGAACAATCTTTACGTTATGTCAGAACCATTTAAAATAATGATTTACACTTTTGGTCATGTAATAAATGTTTGATAATCTTTTATCCGATGCTCTATGTACTATTTGCTATGATCCACCCACGTGACACCCAAATATTATATCCGCTGCATTTTGACCAATTTGGGGGTGTCACAGAATGGTATCGGAGCAAAAGTTATAGAGAACCAGACTCAGAAAAATTTATAAAGATAAAATAAATATTTATAAATAAACTGGACTATAACTACATTAAAAATCTTTGGGATTTTTCTTTTGGGACTAGAATAGTTAAGCATATAGGATGTAGAGCATACATTTACTATGTGATCTATGTGTACTTTGATTTTAACATTGGTTAAATGATCTGATAAGTATTAGCTAGACCCTAACCTGATATGTTAAAGGAATACTTACTATCACTATTATAATATTAGTATATTATCTTCTGACATACACTCACGTCAGCAAAACGATGATTTCTTTTCAGAGACACTATGACATCACCATCGTCCGTATTAGCAGGATGGCTGTCCGCCTCGGATTCTGAGGGCAGTCAGTCTGATGGAGTAGTCCCAGCTGTTTCCTCACCGCCTACTGCATTGACCCCTCCAGCTGAGGAGGTGGACCCAGTGACCCACACCCTGCCGCCCTTACCACCCTCGTCATCACTCCAGGGTTATGCTCCTGGATCTCTACCCCCTCGTAAGAGGAGGTATGAGACGACCCCGACCTCCATCTTTGAGGTCGGAGAGGGATCTGGGACTAGACAGGTGGATCCTGTCCAGGCTCAGATAGCGGCTTTGATAGCCCAGCATGCTCAGGATATGGCCGATGTTCACAACCTACTAGCAGCTAGTCAGGCTGAGCGATCGATCTTGAGGGAGCGTCTGGATTCCCTGACTTGGACTACGTGGGCAGAAGCCCAGGTTGCCAGAGGGGCTTGGACCACAGTTTATGATGCCCTTCAGTGGCTCATGAAGGAGTATGACCACGCCATCCACCGCATCTACACCATGGAGGGCCGACAGCAGCAGACTCACAGCTCAGGAGCAGTCCCTCTCCATGTTCTTTGACCTGGCGATTGTTCGTCACGATGGAGTCACATCAGAGACAACTCACCTCAGGGGAGCTTTAGACACCCTCAGGGCCCAGTTAGTTCAGACTCTCCGCCACGTCAAGAAGACGAGGCTTGCTATGATCGCTCTACAGGACGCTATGCCTGCACCAGCAGCTCCGCCAGCACCCGCTGTACCAGACACCTCCACCGGATCCATTAGACCAGCATAGATTAGATGTACTAGATCTCATGTACATCATGATAAGCTTTGGGTTGCATCCCATCTATCATGATATAGGGTTTCATGTACTTTTATTTTCATGCAGCTTTTGTAGCCTATTAGTATTGTACTCTCATAGATAGGTGTCTGTATATATATCACTTTAGATTGTGCGTACCACTACCCCAGACAGACGTACTATACTTCTGTCTTGAATCGGTTGTACTTGATGTTATGTATTTTCTTTCAGGAAATGACATATGCCCACCCTCTTTTGTTATATCATGTGTTGTATCATAAAAATGTGACAAGTTATTCAAATTGTTGTAATTATTGTATACATGTTTGCTCATGAAAATAATATATAATCATACGGACTTTGAAGCTAACAATTTCATTTTTGTGTAAAACTACAGACAAATGGCAATCACTAGGCAAAACCCTGCCACTAATCCTGCTATTAACCCAGCCAATAATCCTGCTGATAATCCTTCTAATGACGATGCCACCCATAATGTCACCCCTACCCAGCTTAGGGAAATGATTGACCAAGGCATCGCCACCGCTATGGCAGCTAGCCGAAACATGGACGATAGCGAAAATTCCAACAACCGAAGGAATAATAATACCACCAGGGGTTGTTCTTACCCTGACTTTCTCAAATGCAAGCCATCTTACTATCGGGGCAACGAAGGCGTGGTGGAGTTGATGCAATGGTTTGAAAGACTAGAGACCGTATTCCGCATCAGCGACTGCGCCGATGAGAACAAGGTTAAGTTCGCCACCTGCACGCTACTTGAAAGTGCCCTCACCCGGTGGAATTCTATAGTTGTTACTCTAGGACATGATGCTGCTTACACTATGAACTGGACAAATCTGAAGGAGAGAATGACGAAAAAGTACTGCCCCAGGGGCGAAATGAAGAAACTGGAAGTCGAGCTATGGGATCTTAGGTGTAGGAACAATGACATCGTGTTGTACAACCGGAGGTTCCAAGAATTGACTCTCGTGTGTACAAGGATGTTTCCCGATAAGGAGGAGAAGATTGAGAAGTACGTTGGAGGACTCCCTGACGCCATCCATGATAGCGTTCTCGCCTCGCGGCCTACTACCGTCGAGAAAGCCATGGAGTTTGCCGCCGAATTGATCAACAAGAGGAACCGTACCATCTCTGAGAGAAACACTGAGAACAATAGAAAGTTGGACGACCATGTCCGCGCACCCTATCACCCAACTCCAAAGAGGCACAACGCCGGACAGATTTACAGTGCGATTGCCCCCACCGGGTCAAGGATTTACGAAGGCACCAAACCTATGTGCCCGACATGCCACTTTCACCATCAGGTGGGTGAACCATGCAAGACTTCTTACAAATGCGGAACAATGGTCCACTTTGTTCGTGATTGCCAGGTAAATGCCGCTACCCTGGTTCAGCCCAACCTTATTGCTAGGAGCAATAATCGAGGTGGAACCAATGCTCGTGGATTTGGGAATAGACAGCCAGGAAACCGTGGTGCTACAGGAGGAAGCAACAGTGGCCCAAGGAAAGGAGTCACATGCTATGAGTGTGGAGCACCCGGACATGTGAAATCAGGCTGCCCCAAGTTAGCCCATCAGAACAAAAACAATGGAGGATCCGCATCCAGAGTATACGTGGTGGGCAATGCAAAATCCAACCCAGACTCCAACATAGTTACGGGTACGTTTTTACTAAATAATCGTTACGCATCCATTCTATTTGACACTGGGGCAGACAGGAGCTTTATTTCCACTGAATTTAGTAGAATACTAGAGGTTATCCCTTCCGCGTTAGACCGCTGATTCTCAGTGGAATTAGCAGACGGTAAGATCGTAGAAGCCGATACCATCGTTAGGGGTTGTACCCTGAACCTTTCCAACCACCCGTTCAATATTGACCTAATCCCAGTGAATCTAGGCAGTTTCGATATCATCATTGGCAAGGATTGGTTAGCTAAGTACCACGCAGTAATCGTCTGCGACGAGAAACTAGTCCGTTTGCCATGGGGAAATGAGACATTGATCGTTCGAGGCAATGGTAATACCGACCTTGCGAATACTAGACTCAGTGTTATATCCTGTACCAAAGTTCAAAGATATTTATCGAAAGGATGTCCCATCTTCTTGGCTCACATCTCCCAGGCAGATAAAGAAGACAACACCGAAAGGAAGCAAATCAAGGACGTGCCCATCATCCGGGAATTCCCCGAAGTCTTCCCTGAAGAATTACCGGGCCTACCACCAGCCCGGCAAGTGGAATTCCAGATTGACTTGATTCCAGGAGCTGCACCCGTAGCAAAAGCTCCTTATCGACTGGCACCATCAGAGATGAAAGAACTAGCAGAACAACTTCAGGAATTGTCCGACAAGGGGTTCATCCGACCTAGTTCCTCACCATGGGGAGCTTCGGTCTTATTTGTCAAAAATAAAGATGGTTCGTTTCGAATGTGTATCGATTACAGAGAACTGAATAAGTTGACTGTAAAGAACCGTTATCCACTTCCCCGTATTGACGACCTATTTGACCAGTTGCAAGGGTCAAGTGTGTACTCCAAGATAGATCTGCGATCTGGGTACCATCAATTGAGGGTCAAGGAGGAGGATATTCCAAAAACCGCTTTCAGGACTCGTTACGGCCATTTCGAATTTCAGGTCATGCCTTTTGGATTGACCAACGCTCCTGCCATCTTTATGGACCTTATGAATCGAGTGTGCAGACCGTACCTAGATAAATTCGTAATAGTTTTCATAGATGACATACTCATTTATTCTAAGAATGAACATGAACACGAGGAACACCTTACCCAAGTTCTGAAGATACTTAAGGAAGAACAATTGTACGCCAAGTTCTCCAAATGTGAATTCTGGATCTCGAAGGTCCAATTCCTCGGTCATGTTATTGATAGCAACGGCATTCACGTGGACCCAGCAAAGGTTGAATCCGTCAAAGATTGGGCATCTCCAAAATCACCGACAGAAATCCGTCAATTCCTAGGCCTTGCCGGATACTACCGTCGATTCATCGAGGGTTTCTCCAAAATAGCAAAACCAATGACCAAACTCACACAGAAGGGAATAAATTTTGACTGGGGAGAAAAAGAAGAGTTGGCTTTTCAACTAATCAAGGAAAAGCTGTGTAGTGCACCTATCCTGGCCTTACCCGAAGGCAACGACGACTTTGTGGTATATTGTGATGCGTCACATAAGGGCTTGGGCGCAGTATTAATGAAGAGGATGAAAGTGATCGCGTACGCCTCCAGACAACAAAAGAAACATGAGGAGAATTACACTACTCATGATTTAGAGCTTGGATCTGTGGTGTTTGCGTTAAAAATCTGTAGACACTATCTGTACGGAACCAAGTGCACGGTGCATACGGACCACAAGAGCTTACAACACATACTAGATCAAAATGAGCTAAATATGAGGCAACATCATTGGATTGAGTTGCTAAGCGATTATGACTGCGAGATCAAATACCATCCCGGTAAAGCAAATGTTGTTGCAGACGCACTAAGCCGTAAGGAGACCGATCCTCCTATGAGAGTCCGGGCACTAGTCGTAACGATTAGCCTGGATTTACCCAAACAAATCCTAGAAGCTCAAACACAAGCTCAGAAACCTGAAAACCTCGTGAAGGAAGATGTTGGGGGTATGCTCAGGACCGACCTCACCAAGGAAAAGTTGGAACCAAGAGCAGATGGAACCCTGTGTTTGCATGGGAGGAGTTGGTTACCTTGCTATGGGGATTTGAGGGACGTGATCATGCATGAGTCCCATAAATCCAAGTATTCCATACACCCCGGGTCGGAGAAGATGTATCAGGACATGAAAAAGTTGTACTGGTGGTCAAACATGAAGGCAAACATCGCCACTTACGTCTAGAAATGTCTGACCTGTTCTCGCGTCAAAACCGAACATCAAAGACCATCCGAATTACTGGTTCAACCAGAGATACCCAAGTGGAAATGGGAGAATATCACTATGGATTTCATCACCAATCTTCCAAGATCATCTCACGGTTACGACACCATTTGGGTGATTGTTGACCGACTTACCAAATCCGCGCACTTCCTGCCCATCAAGGAGAATGACTCTGATGCGATTCAATCGGTCCGATTAATATTAATCAAGTAAAAAAATAAATAACAAAAGAAAACAAATTGGATAGTGCCTGCTTCGAGATACAGGATTCTCCCTAAACCAAAACCTTGGACAAATAATTCGATACCTCTCTTTATTCCTACGATCCTATAAATAAGAATCCATAACTTAAAGAACAAGAAACAATAATAAAAAGAACCTCCAGCCCATAAACTATTCAATAATTGCTCAGAACCCCCTGGTTTTATGACGTCTTTGATATTTCTTTTCAAATCTTTTATCCTGTACTTGGTTCGTATCAGTACCCGCCTCCCAAAGAACCACCTTGTCCTCAAGGTGAAAATCTGGAAACTGATTCTGAATGTTACTCATTAGTTCCCAGGAAGCATCATGTTCAGGTAAGTTCTTCCAACGGATTAATAACTCTTTGCTGTCATCATTTGTGCCACTGTTTCTAACAGCAAGAACATCTTCTGGTTGAAGCAGTACTTCCATCTCTTCTGTCAGTCCATCAGGTAGATCATTCTTTTCCACGTTACTCCCAATGAATTTTTTCAATTGTGACACATGAAAAACAGAATGGATTGTTGCTGTCGAAGGTAATTTGAGCTTGTAAGCTACCTTCCCAATGCGTTCCAGTATTTCATATGGTCCATAATACCTTGGTGAAAGTTTATCATTGTTGCGTCGAACCACTGATTGTTGACGACGTGGTCGTAACTTGAGAAACACCTTGTCACCCACTTCGAATTGAACATCTCTTCTATGACCATCTGCTTTCTTCTTCATGTTGACCTGCACTTTTGACAAATGTTCTTTCAACTCTATCAAGACCTGATCCCTCTCTTCTAAATAACGATCCACCTCAAATATAGGCGTCGGCTGACTTCCATAACGTAAAAGAGGAGGTGGATCCCGACCATAGAGAATCTTGAAAGGTGTAGTATTTGCCGATGAATGAAACGATGTGTTATACCAATATTCAGCCCACGAGAGCCACTTGGACCATTTTTTTGGCTTCTCAGCAGTAAAGCACCTTAAATATGTCTCAATGCTCCTGTTGACAACCTCCGTTTGACCGTCTGTTTGCGGATGATACGCAGTGCTATACTTCAGATTAGTACCTTGTAACCGAAATAATTCTTTCCAGAAATGGCTTAGAAATATCTTATCTCGGTCCGACACAATAGCAATAGGAATCCCGTGTAATCGTACTATTTCCCTTAGAAACGCAGCAGCTACTATGGAAGCCGTATATGGATGTCGAAGCGGGATAAAATGACTATATTTACTCAATCGGTCGACTACCACTAAAATGGAAGCAAATCCATCAGATTTTGGTAACCCCTCAATAAAGTCCATAGAGACTTCATCCCAAACCTTGTCTGGTAACGCCAAGGGCTGTAATAAACCACCAGGAACCATATTGGAATATTTATTGCGTTGACAAATTTCACATTCAGAAACTAATTTAATCACATCCTGCTTCATTCCAACCCAATATAACTCTGCGGCCATACGTTTGTAGGTTTTTAGGACACCTGCATGGCCTCCTATAGCCCCACCATGAAACTCATCAAAGATTCGAGGAATCCAATTTGAGGTTCTGGGCAACACAAGGCGTTTCTTGTAAAATAGTTTATTACCTTCTACAGTATATTCACCAATGTTGGCTTTTCCACTAATAATGTCTTCTTTAATCGAATTCAACTCTGAATCATTCTCCAATTCCTCAAGCATATCTTCCCAATTGGCAATCCTTGAAACGGACAGAACCAGACAGGTTGGAGTGTCACCTCGCCGAGATAAGGCATCAGCCGCCTTATTTTCGTTACCTGCTTTGTACTGGATATCAAAATCGTAACCCAACAACTTAGTAAGCCACTTTTGATATTCTTCTGATATGAGTCGTTGTTCGAGTAAGTATTTTAGGCTTCGTTGATCAGTTCGAACTATGAATCTTCTTCCTAGTAAATAAGGTCGCCACTTTTGGATTGCTAACACAATTGCCATAAGCTCTCGTTCATAAACAGACTTCATTCTAGCTCGCGTTCCCAATGTTTGACTGTAATAGGCGATTGGCCTTCCTTCCTGCATTAGCACCGCTCCAATCCCATAACCCGAGGCATCCGTTTCCACCACAAATTCTTTACTGAAATTCGGTAAAGCTAGGACCGGTACTGAAGACATCGCCAATTTCAAAGCGTTGAACGCGTTAGTTGCCTCTTCGTTCCAATTAAAGTTGTCCTTTTTTAGTTGTTGAGTTAGTGCCCATGCAATTTCTCCGTAGCCATGCACAAACTTACGATAATACCCGGTCAAACCAAGGAAACCCCTTAATTCTTTCAGATTTTTCGGTATCGGCCATTCTTGCATAGCCGAAATTTTTGAGGGGTCCGCTGATACACCGTCTCTTGATACAACATGACCTAGATACTCAATTGTTGGTTGAGCAAATACACACTTCTTCTTATTTGCATACAACCCATGTTCTCTCAAGCAAGAAAATATAGTCAGCAGGTGTTCCTTATGCTCTTCCATCGTTTTACTATAAACCAAAATATCATCGAAAAAGACTAAAACGAATTTACGCAAGTATGGACGAAATACCTTATTCATCAGTGATTGGAAGGTAGCTGGAGCATTAGTCAACCCAAACGGCATTACTAAAAATTCGTAGTGCCCTTCATGAGTTCTAAACGCCGTTTTTGAGACATCTTCTTTTTTCATTCGAATTTGATGATAACCCGACTTCAAGTCCAGCTTTGAGAACACCATTGCTCCGTGTAGCTCATCCAATAATTCATCAATAACGGGAATTGGAAATTTGTCTAAAACAGTAGCTTTGTTCAAAGCGCGATAATCAATACAAAAACGCCAACTTCCATCTTTCTTTTTAACCAATAACACCGGACTTGAAAATGGACTTGAACTTGGTTGAATAACTCCTGCTTGAAGCATTTCACTTACCAATCGTTCGATCTCATCTTTTTGAGCATGTGGGTATCGATAAGGACGGACACTTATAGGTGGTGTACCCTCTTTAAGTACAATGGAGTGTTCATGATCCCGTTGAGGAGGCAACCCGTTTGGCATGTGAAAAATCTCGTCAAAATCAGTCAACAAATTCATAATTATTTCACAAGGGTCCTGTGCAATCAATTTCCCTTCTTCCAGTTGCTTCATCTCCACAAGAAAACCAAAATTTTCGTATCTTAAACACCGTGCCATAGACTTAACCGAGACCAGCTTTCGACACAAACCAGGATCACCCTTGATGGCTACTCGCTTATTTCCATCCTTAAACACCATAGTCAAATTTTTCCAGTTAACCGTCATCTCTCCTAGAGTTTGTAACCATTTCATTCCAAGGATAGCATCAGTACTACCCAGCTCGAGCGGCAAGAAATCATCCACCACTTGTAATTCTGGTAAGGAGATATGAATTCCCTTACATATTCCATGGCTCCTTTCTACTTTTCCGTTTCCTAATATTACTCCAACCGAGTTACTGTCTGAAATGACCAATCCAGCCTTCTCTATCAAATGCCATGATACAAAGTTGTGGGTGGCCCCACAATCGATTAATATAACCACCTCAATACCTCCAATGTTCCCACGTATTTTCATGGTACGCGGGGAAGTGAGTCCAATCACCGAACTTAAAGATACCTCTACTGAATCAAGGTGTTCATGTTCAAAAGGTTCATCTTCCGGATACGCGTCTTCCTCGTCGCAGGCACTATCCAATTTGTTTTCTTTTGTTATTTATTTTTTTACTTGATTAATATTAATCGGACCGATTGAATCGCATCAGTTGGTATCAGAGCTGTTTCGATTCTAGGGTTTCAGCAAAAAAAAAAAAAAAAAAAAAAAACTGTTTACCCGGACACTATTCATCCGAATCACTGTTCACGTCCAGAAATTACTGTTCATCTACTACTGTTCATCCGGGGCACAAGAAGATGGTTAACAGCATGCGTTCATTCGGAAGAGATTTAAAGATGTCTAACTTTGAAGGAGGTGATGTTTTTGGGTGGATTTACCGCATGGAACGATATTTTCATATCGAGAGGATTGAGGCTAAGGATCAATTAACGGCTGCGGAGTTATGTTTAGAGGGACAAGCTCTTTCTTGGTTATGTTGGAGTGATTGTCGAACTCCGTTTAGATCTTGGGAGGATTTTAAAAGGCGAATATTAAACAGATTCGAACAATCTCGTGAGGGTAGTTCGTATGAGCAATATTCGGCGATTAGAACCTACCAAGAGAATAAGAGGCGTGAAGAATGGAATCAAATGATTAAAGAAAAAATTGAAGAGGATAAGTGGCGTGAAGCATGTATTCAAAAGCTTGAAGAGATGAAAAATCTAATTCAGTCTTTACGGAATCCCATATCGCCACCGGTAACAACCAATGTACTCGCAGAACCGATTCAAAATACCTTACGTTTTGAAGAAAATAGCGGGCAAAGTTATACAAGTGGTGAGGAGGTGAAAGGAGAGTTGAAAGGCAACGTTGTTGAAGGTGTTCATGTCACAGATTCAAAAGAAGATGCTGATGTATATGGTGGGGAAAACCTACCACAAACAGAAAATGCACTTCCGGATTTGGATACAAAAGACATTGGCACATGCACTATGGTTCCAGAAAAAGCAAATAACCAAGACAACACGAACATGACAAAGGATCAGCCACGTGTACAAGAGAAGGATGTACCTTCGCATGGGCCGAGAGAACAACAAATGGATGGACAGATTTTGGGTGCAAAACTGGAATTAAGGGCTTCCGAGGGGCTTCATTGTGACATAAGGAAGGAAGAAAGGATAACTTGGAATCCAGGGATCGATCGTCATCCATCAGAAAGAAAATGGAATTTTGGCCTGAATGTTTTTACAAAATCGATTATCAAAAGCAATCATGTGATTCAAATTTTTAGGCCTAATGATGACCAACATGAGAGGAGGGGAGTTCAAAGAAGAGTTTGGGATCCCGGGATTACTCGAGGCTACATCTTTATGCAACACCTTGAGGACAAGGTGTTTTTGGGGCGGGAGTATTGATACGATCCTGCACTGCATTAGTATATAATTATTATTAATTAGTTTATTTAGTTTCCTTTTATTGCATTATCTTAGGGACCAAGTTATCTTTTATTATATATAGGGCATTAGGTTTGTAACAGGGATTATGTTTTATGATAATGGATTATTGATTTTATTAATCAATTGGGGAGTCGGTTTATCTCACTAATATAAGCCATTGGGGGGTCGGGTTATCCCATTAAAATAATCTATCTATCCTTTTATCTCTATTATCGATCCGGTTCGTATCAGACTCCCTGTCAAAGTTAGCCAAGACATATCTGAAGGAGGTAGTGAATAAACACGGAATACCCGTCTCAATAATCTGCGACCGGGACGGTAGGTTCACATCCAATTTCTGGAAGGCGTTCCAACGAGCTTTGGGAACCCGCCTAGATATGAGCACTGCTTACCACCCGCAGACTGACGGCCAAAGCGAAAGGACAATTCAGACCCTTGAAGACATGTTACGAGCATGCGTGATTGACTTTGGGAATAGTTGGGTCGATCACATCCCTTTGGTGGAATTCTCCTACAACAATAGTTACCATGCTAGCATCAAAGCTGCCCCATTCGAAGCACTATATGGTAGAAAATGTTGTTCACCAGTGTGTTGGGCAGAAGTCGGCGAATTCCAGCTCACCGGGCCAGAACTGATCCAAGAAACGACTGACAAGATAATCCTGATAAAACAAAGAATCCAAGCTGCCCGCGATCGACAAAAGAGCTATGCAGATCAGAGACGAAAGCCTATGCAGTATGAAGTAGGTGACCGTGTAATGCTCAAGGTATCGCCATGGAAGGGAGTTGTACGTTTTGGTAAACGTGAGAAACTGAACCCACGTTATGTAGGCCCCTTTAAAGTGATAGCCAGAGTCGGAGAAGTCGCTTACCGCTTGGAGTTACCCCAACAATTGAGTCGAGTGCACTCCACCTTTCACGTGTCTAACCTGAAAAAGTGCTACGCTGATGAGCCCCTAGCTATGCCATTAAAGGGAGTTCACTTTGACGACAAACCCCAGTTCACGGAAGAGCCTGTAGAAATCATGGAAAGAATAGTTAAAAGGTTGAAAAATAGCCGGATCCCATTGGTCAAGGTACGATGGAACTCGAGGAGAGGTCCCGAGTTCACTTGGGAACGAGAAGACTCGTTCAAAACCAAGTACCCAAGCTTGTTCACCTGACCAATAACATCGATCTAACCTTTGAGGACAAAGCTAAAATAACGGGAATGTGCTGTAAAACCCCTGTTTTTACCTTTCAACTTTGCCTCATAGTGGGCCTGGTTTACTGAACTAAGTGTGATCCCACTTCATGAAGTTTCAGTCTTTCATTAAATTTTACTGTCGATTCTTGTATGTTCATAAATATGTGAGACTTCTGTCATATTTGATCTTTGTAAAGCCTCAATTCACAAGTCTAGTGTATGTCTTACACTTCTATTTAAGTTAGAAAATTTCCACTTACCTTATGCCTTATCTTACCAAAGAAATTACACTTAGCTAAGACTTACTCAAAAACAAACTACACATCACTTGTGCAACCTTATGTTTACACGCCTAGAAACATTACACAAATGTGCACAAAACACAAAACATACCTTTACACTAACTAACTAATACTTGCTAGATATTTTGAATCACATTTCCCCCACATGGGATATACAACCCGCGGCTAGGAGCCCTCCAACATCACCCAAATCCACTTGGTACAAGGTAAATCTTGGTACTAGGATTAGCTCATTAAGAGCATGTACTTTTGTCTCCCACAAGCCCTCACCTAGCCGGCTTTACTAGCTCCACATCACCCTTGTACATCCCTCCATTTATGAAGATGTACTATACTCCTATACTTGCAACTAGCTTAAAACCAAAACCACTCCCCATTTGGATGAAACTTACGGCTAAACTAGAGAGCATGGGTAACTCATCCTAGAAACATTTAACACATATCACATTTACTCTCCAATCATCACAAAACTCAAACACATTTACTTCTCCTAGCATTGAATCAAGTCAATGAAGCATTGAAGGGGGTCTCGGCATATATATATCCGACTAGGAAGGCTTCATTGTCCACTTTTAGGAACCTCAAGTTTTAGTGTACTCTACTCCATCACATCTAAATCCAAGCAAGTAAGTAACCACTCATTCCATCATCTTCCATATTCCTCACTTCTAATGCATGACATTCACGTAAACTTACGATAACCAAGGCTTAGTATGCATGCACACGTAAAAATCGTGCTAAAACCCTCCTAGCAAGGCTCACGGCTTGCATATTTAGCCACAAGTATACACGCCTTTAGGTTGATCTTATTGGCAACATGTGTGACCAAGTAAACTACTTAGGGTTGCGTACCAAAACCGTAGGTGGCTCGGCTAAATATTCAAGACAAGGAAGGAACACTTTGTTTTACTCATCCTAGATTAACTCCTAATAAAAAGAATAGATAGATTAGTTCTAAAAATTAGGAAGCTTAAGCCTTAAGCTCATTATATTCAGCTTATTTTTAAGATCTAGTATATTCCATGGCTACTTGAATCTTAAGTTAGTAACTAGCATAATGTGGTTATAGATCTCTTGTTGTGATAAGGTAAATCTATACTACACAAATAAGCCAATAAGCCGAAACATAGAGAGAACTGCATAAATCGTCCTTTAGGTTTGGTCATTTTGCATGTTTCGTCCTAAATATTTTAAAAGTGCTGATATCGTCCTAAAATCAAACTATTTCGCAAATTTTCATCCTTAATGTTTTGTCATTTTGCAGGTTTCGTCCTAAAAGTTTTGGTTATTTTGTAGGTTTCGTCCTAAAAATTTTCCTCATAAGGACGATGCTTGCATTAAAGTTTCCCCACATGGATGATCCTTGCACTTTTGTAACGTATAGGACGAAACATGCAATTTGGCCAGACTTTAAAGACGATTTATGCAATTTACTCCCGAAACATATTGTGTAAATCGGGTTAGCCATAAGCTTGGTCGGTCTGAACCATATTAAGCCCAAAAGTAAATGTACTTGGTTAAATAAAGGTTTATAGTAACTTTTAATTAGCCCACTATGAACCACCTGGCCTAAAAGAAACCTAACCGTCCCTTAATGGGCCATCCTAGCCCATTAATCACAAGAATACACCTTGGAGACTTTTTGGGCCGGTTATGTAAAATAAAGGAAGTACTAAGTGGAAAATGTAAACTTCTATTAATGTTGAATACATTTCGAGATTTGAAACAAGTACAAGGACCAAAATTGACATAGTGGAAAGTATAGGGTCTCGGTTTCAAGTAGGCAAAACTATTTCAAACTACAAGGACCAAACGAGCCATTTTATAAACATTTTACAAGCCCTAAATTCCTTTCGTGCCATATAAGGCCTTATCCGAAACATAAAGGACCTAGAATGACATTATGAGAACTCAATGTACAACTAGTTACTTTTTGGGCTCTCTTTGACACTTAGCCGAAACCCTAAGGACCCTTTTTGCTAACTCCATGAACTCCTATAAACCCTAGGGGGCTGTTTGGTAATTAGCCGAAACTTTTATAAGCCCTAGGGGCTGATTTTGTAACTTGAAGTATTTACCTAAAAACTTGGCCGAAAGTACGAGGGCTAGAATTGCCAAACATCGAAACTTATGTAAGCCCTAGGAGTGTTTGTGTAACTGGGGGTATTTATGCAAATTGGGGGACTAGTTTTGGCATTCCTTAAACTTGAATAAACTTACATAAATCCTAAATACATCTATATATAATCAACGTATACCAGGAAGGAAAATATAAAGGCCTGATACTTATGGATGTATTTTTAATATGACCGTTTATATAAAATAAATATACTAATTATATTTATTATTCCACACCTCTAATACTTATGAACTCATATTATTAAACATTTAAACCACGATTGAGTGTAGTATGAATTCTAGAATATTAATTAAACAGGATTAATTAATATAGCTATAGTATTTATTTTATACTTAAAATAAATATGACTATAACCCGTGCTACTTTAACCAACTACGGATACTCTAATAACATGCTTAAAAACCTGTAGAAGCATATACGGATACTTCAGTAACCTTTGTGCAACCTGTTATACTTTTACTGAGACTGTATAATTATCTAGGTTGGTGACTGAGTATTAAACATTTAAACCACGATTGAGTGTAGTATGAATTCTAGAATATTAATTAAACAGGATTAATTAATATAACTATAGTATTTATTTTATACTTAAAATAAATATGACTATAACCCGTGCTACTTTAACCAACTACGGATACTCTAATAACATGCTTAAAAACCTGTAGAAGCATATACGGATACTTCAGTAACCTTTGTGCAACCTGTTATACTTTTACTGAGACTGTATAATTATCTAGGTTGGTGACTGAGTGTTGAGCACTACTCCAGATTTTGTGACTATAACCATACGGATAAGGTGAGTTCATGGCCCCACTTTCATATATTGACAAACTTTTAAAATCCTTTTGGGGGAGAAAACATGCAACTGATTTATGGATATAAATTAAACTGTATCAACTTTAATTATATGTGCCTATTGTAGAGATACTCATGACCCATGAGCTGAAACTGTTAAAATCGTTGGATTACCTGAATGTTATAAATAGATCTATTTGGGATTGACCGTCCCCACCTGGGTGAGTCATGCTCACTGTGCCTCGGCCGGGACAACAGATGTTTACCATGTCAGCACTTACTATTTATGGGTGCCTGTTTAGAAATGGCGATGGTCCTCATTTGTTGAGGGCCCAACTGTGTCAAGTGTCAGTTTCGGACAATAGACAGTATAATTACCTTTTAACAGTAATGCTTTTTGCCTTACTGTTTCAGTGACTATTTATATCCAAACTATACAACTAAACCTATGAATTCACCAACTTTTGTTGACTCTCCAAAGCATGTTTTTCTTAGGTGTTTGAAGCAGGTAGATACTATGTGCATGGACTGTTTCATTTGAGTAGAGAGCATCTTAGCAAGCACTGGGGGATTTATATAAGGGACTCATGAACAATCTTTACGTTATGTCAGAACCATTTAAAATAATGATTTACACTTTTGGTCATGTAATAAATGTTTGATAATCTTTTATCTGATGCTCTATGTACTATTTGCTATGATCCACCCACGTGACACCCAAATATTATATCCGCTGCATTTTGACCAATTTGGGGGTGTCACACATGGCAATTACTACAATAATTTTGGCTCATAAACTTATACGTTATGACCATTGTGTGCTTTATTTTCACTTGTTATATCAAATTAAAATAATATGAAAGCCTTGATACCTTATCATATTTTCCGATCAACGCCATATAAGTTTTCCTTAATAGCTTGCACATACTATAATATGATGTTCACTTTATAACATTGGGGTTACTAAATTTGCTTAACACATAGCCATTAATCAATTAATCAAATCTCTTAGGTAATTAAAGATCAGACAAGATATGAGTCACACATAAACATACAAGTATATTCAAACTCAACTGGATAATTTAAGCCAACCAAAAAAAAACTTCGCATATTTAACTTTAATTTACTCAATATATTCATAGTTGATATCGCAAACCTCCCTAATTGATAATGGGATCTATTCCATGTGTAATGGTAATTCTTTTAACTCTAGCTCAACACGATTAAAACTTTTGCAATACATCTTTAATACCTTGGTTTGCATAAAAACTACACAATCACATGACATATAATCATAAAATTTCGTAACAAGACCAAAACAAAATTTATCTTGAATACCCAATAGCGCACCTAGAAATACTTTTATAGGAGGTCCGGATGTATATAACTTTATTTTTGGAGGGTCAAAGTAGTAATTTTAGATATTAATTTAATGTATGTGAATGAAAAAAAATCAACTTTTATACATGGTATATGAAATTGTGGGATGACCAAGGCCCTCCTTGGTCTCTATGTGGCTCCGCCACTGAATACCTTAAAGAAAAGATTTAACAAACATCATGTTATATAAACATCGCAATATCAATAACTTTATCTCAAGGTTGTACAAATAAACGTTATTACTACATAAGAATTTAGAAACAGTCGTCACGTTAAGTCCATTTATTGATTTCCCATAAGGATAAAGAAACGCGATACTTTTATTTTTATCATATTCAATTCTAATATAAGGTTTTTTTATCATGCACAAACATAACACACGTTTTTAACTCATGCACGTATACTTAGGCTAAGACATGTAACTAATTAACAAACATATATAGTATAAAAAACCTTTTTAGAGAATCGAACCATAGATTTTTGTTATGCATAATAATATAATCTGACTAAAACATAAAGACATTTACCTAACTGTAATCTCAACCATTATTACAATCAATCACAGCAATGATAAGTAACTTAGCTTTTAAAGTGTCCTCTTCTTCGTCAATCGTGTATTTAAACAAATAAAATCACGTACGAAATAAACTAACATAATAACCTCAATTACATTAATTAGCTTAAATGCACGTTTGCATCAGTATATCTTTAGACTGACCAAAAATGTTTTATATTTTCTTACTATCATTGTTAAAAGTTACCACATAAATGGCTTAATCTTCACAAAAGAAATATATGAAATCGATATGTATGAAATCACAATAAAACTTATCTCGAGAATAATTGCTTGAAGTATTAAAATCAAAACCAGTGAAGTCTTCTTGTAATCCATACGTAGTATATGTGTCACAAAGAAAAGCATAAACTAATTGACTAAATAGCCAGGTAATTATACAAACACAATCCATCATGCAATTCATAAATTAATTACAAGTTACGTGAATTATATCATACTTGTAATATAAGCATATATTCATGCAACTGTTAAACAAAAACTTTGTAGAATAGAGATTGTGAAGAATGAAGCAATACTGTCCGCACATATACAATCAAATCGTAAAAGCATATTAAATAAACGCAATAGTTCACCACTTTATGCTGTTTTATCTTAAAAAATCTATAATATCTATAAGTAATAGTAAGATAAACTCAAATACAAAATTGTTCAATTAATCATTCATGGTGACGTCAATTGGTTGTCGTCTTACCAAGAGCTCAGAACCTTCCCTTACGTATTATATATTGTTACTTTGAAAGAACACAAATCTTAAATATATAGATTAGGAAAACAAGACATAGCATGTAGTTATCATAACAGATCTATGATCATAGATAAAACAAAACAAGACATAGATATAAAAAGATCGAATAAATCTGACGGCAAGTATTATTAATATGTATACATATGAATACATATATGGAAGAACAATTAATTGCATATCAGAGCATATTAAGTATCCAAGATTTATATTAGCAATCATGTACGTTAAAGATCATGCACATTAACATATTATATGGATGGATAAGTGCATTTATTTTTACAAGTTTGAGAAACGTACCTGTAATGATCAGTGAATAACTTTTCGAAATCCAAAAAGTTCAGCAGTTCAATGAGAAAAAAAAACTAAAACCTTAAACCCAACTTTTAGAGCGTGCTGATAATGTATTGTGAATAGATAAAGAATAAGTGGTATTCTTCAATTGATATCTCATTGAGGGTAAATACAAGAAGTATTTATAAGACAAGTATTAGGGTAAACCCTAATTACTATATGGGTCATGGGCCTTATTCTAGACATCCATACCAAATATTCATAACACAATTATTTTTGTAGAAAGTCATTTCTTATCAAATTTTTAAAAGATAAATCATATCAAACTATAAGGGCATCCACTATGGTAGTTTAAAAAAAGTTTATAAAATAATGAAGAGGTCTAAATTATAGTGGAGATATGGTTATAAATAGGTTTATAATGAATAGGTCCATAATCTTAGACCTCTTTAAAATTTAATGCATATGTAAATATTGAGAATTTATAAACTTAAAGAGGTTTATACATAGTGGAAGAAGGTTTATGAAGCCAAAAGTTTTATAAATTAATGATTTTATTAATTTTTAGACCTACCATGTAGATGCTCTAAAACAATACATTATTACAACGATAATTAAATCATCTTTCTATCGAGTGGCATATGTATATACTTTCGACGAACTTTTTTTCTAATTTTTTCTTAAGTCACGTTTGAAAAAATCGTATATGATTCGTTCACAAATCATATATGATTTTCTGGGGTCATATAATTATATATGATTCGTGATACGGATCATATAGTTATATTTAATTCGTGATACTAATTATATAATTATATATTAATCGTGATACGAATGATATATGAAGTCTTGAGACGAGAATAAAAAAGAATGTAAAAAAAGTACGTCGAAAGTATATACATGTACCCCTCGATAGATAGATGATTTAATTCTCGTCGTGATTGTATGATTCGTTTTACGTAATGATTAACCTTTTGTGAGATATTTAACTTTAAGAAAATGAGTTTTATTTTTAGATGAAAGAAATTGGTGAATGTGATTAGTTGATTGAGTATATGCTAAGAGAAGAGTCTACATCTATAATCTATTATATATACACAAAATCAACAACCAACGTTGCGTACAAATAAGTTTTTTCGCATTTGAGAAGGCCTTAACATATGCATTTAGTTTTTTCTGGTAGTTTATTAAGTTTAATTTTCTCTTATCGTATAAACATTAATTTTTTTTCTTAATAAACTCAGTATACAGTATGTTATTTTTATTATTGATTTACTTTTATTTAATTTGTTGGATGAAACATTATTTTCTTTTTTGTCTATGCATGAATAATTATTTTTTATATTCTTATTGCTAATTAACTTTATTTAATTTATCACATGTTACGAGTGTTTGAAATTTTATTTTGATTTTTTTACATTTTATTTTGAAAGTTACACGTAAAATTTACCACAATATTGCATATCGTTTAATATCTGCCGCTAGAAATTACCGCTACTATGCGCGGGTACTCGTCTAGTCATTCATATATGGGTTCATAACCCGTGTTCTATACAAAGAAACAAGAATTATGTAAGTCACATAAATATACAAAAATCAAAATTTAATTAATTTTGCCCCCATGCAGGATCGAACTACAGACCTCCAGTTTACAAGACTGGCGCTCTACCACTGAGCTATAAGGGCTTCTTGGTTCCGAATATATAAAATTGAAAGCAATCTTTTGTCAAGTTAGATATTTAACCAAATAAAATGCTCAAAAGAAGTTAGTGGGTAGGATTTTGGCAATTTTTAGTGTGGGGGAAGCCCCTTATGTTCTCTCCCATTTCCCCACCGAGGACGAGATATTCGATCTCGGAATTGCTTATAAAAGGAAATCTCGGTCTTCCACCGATGCAATAAATGGAAAATACTTTTGTTTGCTTGGTGTGAGTCTATCTCGAGTAGCTCATGGTTTTAGTGCCTCACCCATTGTCTCACCCTTCTATTTCTCACCTCTTTTCTTTGACCTCTTTGAAGTTTTGGCTTCGGTTGGAGTAGCGTTGTTTCGTCTTTTATCCAAAAACGAGGACGCTAACTTTGACCCCGGTATACGTGTTAGCCTCAAAATATTGAGTCAAACAAGAATGCTCGGTCATAGGTTATTATTGTAACATTAGTTAGAACGTTGTAATATGTAGTTAATTAGTCGTGGTTTACGGGCTTGGATTTAAACTAATTAAAGTCCAAAAGACAAGCCCGGCCCAATATATAGCCCATTAAAGCCCGCATGTGGGTGGACTGTATATACTACCCTCCTAGCATGTTAAGAGGGTTGGTTGTTCATTTTATTCTCAGTTCTCTCAATCTAATATCACCTAGTTTCTCCAACCATTCTCTCTACTTTCTCTCACTACTTTCTCTCTCTAGAATTCATCTTCTTCATCTATTTTCTTTCTTAAATTTGTGTTATATCATCTAAATATATGGGACAACAATTGGTATCAATCACCATGGGGTAGTTTTGTGATTGGTTGTTGTGTTCTCATTTGATTTATTAGATTTGATCCTTATTTCTTCCACGAATTCAAGATTTTTTTTATGTTTTTTTGTGTTCTTCAATTCATATACCTTCCTTACTGTTGTTGAGTGATTTGGGTATCTTGGTTTTCGGGTAAAACACAAATCTTTTGGATCAAAAGTTAAGAACTTTCTTGTTTCATCTTTCCGAAATTCTAGCAATTGATTCCATCGGAAAGTACAAGTGAGTGAGGCTCGATCGCAATAACTCAAGGGTTTTACTTTGCGATCACAAGGATTCAGACACCTTATTCCGACGGTTATTCCAATCACTCATTACGATCGAGGATTCCGACGGTTTTTAAGGGATATTGAGACGTTACTCTGTCCAAACAGTTTTAGTCATATTGCGATCAGGACATTCCGACAGATCAACATTCCGACAGATCCAACATTCAGATAGAAGGACATTCCGACAGATCAACATTCCGATAGAACCAACATTCTCTCTCTACTTTCTCTCACTACTTTCTCTCTCTAGAATTCATCTTCTTCATCTATTTTCTTTCTTAAATTCGTGTTATATCATCTAAATATATGGGAAAACAATACGTTTATTGGGCTTTTAAAGTACTCCACGTACTTTTGGGCATTGTTTATCATGTAAGCCCCACCAAAAATGACCATACCATGATTATCCCTAAATGATCACATTTATGGGGATTCGAGTCGAGCTTTTGACTCGGTTATCAAAAACCAGGTGCCTCGTGGAGGAGTTCCCATGCTTATCAATGTACATATTATCGCTTTCTAATATATCTTACGTGAGGGGATTTGTGTCCTTTCAACCTTTGTTCTGTGGTTGTTTGTGATATGTGGTTTTTAGATCATCATCATCTTCACGATTGGAGCCTCTCGTATTCGTTTTACATGAGCACTCGATCGTTTGCTTTGAAGAATTTCTCGATATCCATATGATATAACCTTGATTGTTCTAACCTTAGGTCTATTAGCACACTTCATAAACGGCTATTGATTTAATGGTTCCACCCTTTCCATGCTAGATTAAGCATTCGACTTCGTATCTAGTATGGGGGTATCCTACCCTTAGACTCGAAACATTGAGGACAATGTTTAACTTTATTATGAGGGTGAATAGATACTTGCCTTGCCAAACCTTCACGCTTTCCAAAGTTTATCTTTTTTTATTGGTTTGTTGCAAAATAAGGCTAAAAATGGCCAAATTTTAAAAAATTTCTCATGTTTTCATAAGTGTTTAAGACACGAATGTAGATTTTCCGATGGCGAGAATAAGAGTAATTTTTGACTCGACCGTGCGTGTTGAGAACTTAGCTGCAATTCCTTAACTTATATTAGGCTAAGTCTCTTAAATGAGTACGAGAAATGATAGAGTTAATAATAAGTTACTATGCTAAACGTAGAGTACTCGTATTCTTTCAAAAATTCATGTGTTCTAATTGTTTTCTTATTCTCCCTTCGCTTGTATATATTTTGCTAATAAGTATTGGCTTAGCGGTTTAGTCTTGATTGTTGGTTTCTAGTAGCTTCCATGTCATTAAATTGGGAAAACATTAAGGTATCGCCAGCGTCCCGGTTTTGAAGTATTGGCAACCCGAATAATCGAAAGCTTCACGCAATAATAAGATTTCAAGTGCTCACCTAAATCAAGCAAAAATTCGAAGCTCACAAGGCCGAAAAATCTATGCAAAATTGAAAGTGATTAAACCTTAATCTTTTTAGCTTTAAAGATCCAAAATTCGCTTTTGCGTGAGGATATACGTCTTTGGCCATAATAAACACCTCATGGCGAGGTTAAATAAAAGGTAAGGCAAGATCGAAGTCATAATAGAAGCTCCATGGCGGAGTTAAATAAAAGATGGAGGTAAACCTATGATAATAAGGCCCATCCATTAGGGGGCGTATAAAAGTCTTGGTAATAAGTCTCATGTTCAAAACCGTTATAAAACCGTGTTTATCGATCCTTCTTGTTGACTTAATTTTTTGACATCGTTGTCTATTAGGGGGGTTATTAATTCGATGGTCTTGGTTACACCGTTATAACTCTATTTTTGGACCTTAATCTCTATCATCGCATAAGTCGAAAATGTATCCTCGTGATCCTTCAAGATAAAAATAAAAAAATAAGAGATACCACTTAGGATTAAGGGAGTCTAAGTACGTGATTAGGGCATATGTGTAGTGTTAGCATTACTAACTTATAATGACAATGATCTCGTTACACGCTTGGCATGGAATTGTGTGAAAATCGAGGACGACAAAATTATTTCTAACGAAGCATTCACGTGTTCTTGTTCTATGAACCTAAACGTCCCATTTTGCGATGAAAATCATACATTATGTCTAAAACACAAGTAGTAACAAGTAGTAGTAGTGTAATAAGTTTAAGTTTCAATAAAAGTCCATAAAAATGAATTTTGGAGGTGCTACGATATTTTATTCTAGCATTGCGTGAGGGCACAACAATGGTTTAGTATGGGGGAGTGATGAGACTGCTTTTATACATAGTCTCATCGTCCAAAACAGGCTTAAAATGGTTGAAATATCCTAAAAATGCCAAATATATGCTTGTGTTTGTTCAATGTGTATTTTAGGTACGGATATCGAGAAAATGACAAAAGATCACAAGAATCAATCAAAACGAACACGGGAAAATAAGACGCACAATGAACCGGACCTAAGTGTTGATTTTCCAAGAAAAGTCCTTGAAGAACTGAAGATTGAACAAGAAAGGTCCTTCATTATTGAAGAATTGACACTTTAAACCCTTCTATATTCATAATTACAATTTTGGTTCCTAAAGTTTGTCAAAATTACAAAAAGGACCCTCAACTTTGAAGAATTGGCAAGAATGGTCCCTTAAAATTGAAGACTTGTCATTTTTAGTCCTCCATGAAGACAAGAATACAAGTGAAGACCTTAAAGTTTCAAGAGTAGTCCATTAAAGCCCTTGAAGAATCATGAAATTACAAGAAATACCCTTGAATGTACTTTGCAAAATGTTTTGTGGCCAAAGTATAAAAACCAAAACTTCATTATAAAGGGAAATTCGTTTTTGGCTGAGTAAACATCAAATGAAACAAGAAAGAAAGAAGGAGGGTTAATCTTGGCAGACACCATAACTTACCTAGACAACTCCTATTGTGACACGTGCCCCACTCACTCCTCTCACCCAATCACAATCCACCATCCTGCCACATCACCTATCCACTCATCCGTTTATAACTTATATTAATTAGTTATTAACTCGCGTCATAACACTAATTTTCCCAACTTAGATCAAAACCCCTACTATTCACATGAAGAACATGAATTAAGGATTTCTTATTCATTTGGAATTAAACCCTAATTTCGTCCAGAACCTTGATTAAGGGATGACTAAACCTAAACCCACCCTTAAACCCCCATCACCATCACCCAACATTCCACCTTATACCTCCCCTGCCCCACTTTTCACCTCCAAACAAATAACATGCAGAAGATCAATGCCCATTAGCTTAGCTTTATTTCTAAGCCTCATTTGGACCCCTTGGATTACTTTTCACCAGCTGGCATCACATGATTCCTCACAAACCTCTAAATTCAGTAAAAAATATACAAACTTCACAAGGGAAATTCAGGGACTTCACCAACTAGGGATTTGAGTTTTTATCAGTTTCTAGGTCATTGTAAGGCTCTATAAAAAGCCCTTAGCTCATAACATTAGTTTTTTGTTCTTGGTTTTCTTTGGTCAAAAATCTGTAAAGCCTTTGTTTCTAGTGAATGAAAAAAGTGTAACACCCCCAATTTTATACAACTCAATACAGCGGAAGACTCGTTGGTGTTACGGGATAGCACATTACTCGCATCATAGACAACGCTTAAAAATCGCGTCGTTTAATAATAAAGCATTTTCATTCATAAATATTAAATTTACATAGGTCCCAAGTCATTGTATTCTATGCAGGTTTTACAAAGCATTTGAATGGAAAATTTTTGTTTAAGTGTGGGCCATGAATTCTTGTTGTCTTCCCGAGAATTACCTTCAAGTACCTGAGATAAAACATGTTAAAAGAAAAGGTCAGCGATAACGCCGAGTGAATTCATAGAGTTTAATAAATTCCATCAATATAACTTTGGTATAAAATTATTACCAAAAATTATTTCGTACAAATCATTGTAATAGGCCATAAAATAGCCAAAGTCATTTTTATACAAATCCTTATCGAAAATCATAATATAGGCATTTGCCTTAAAAATCATTATACGAGACAATGTCGTAAAAACATCATACAATAGGTTTTATAACGTTGTATAGATTAAATAAAAACCGTTATATGAATATGGTTACATAAAACCAAAAACACGAACATAATATCAATAGTATGACCCGTATTGCTAGTCAAGCAATACATCGTAATTCGGTGCGTATAGCAGTATTTCGTTAATTGGATTATTATAAGCCGCATGACATTGTTACCTTACTACAACAAACAACGGGTAGCTAGCCCGAAACTAAATTTTCCCATCTAAATTAGCGTGTCGTCACAAAGGTCACGCTATGTAAATCTTCTCATACATAAATTCGCTTACCAATCAATGTGGCACGACGGGGATCAACCGTCAAGGCGCGAACTGGGGTGATCGTCCCCAAATAGTACTATTATATGCATAAGCGTCTACCAAATCCCGGTAATTCACAATTCATGCTAATGGGACTTTTAGTGACATAATCTAACTTTAATAATCCATTTAATTTCATCTATCGGGTCATTTAATCATTTATCGGGTCATACAATCGGGTCATACAATCATTCGGGTCCAAATCAATAAACAAACAATCGGGACAACTAGTGTCCTGTTTTATAAAAACTAACATGTTATCTCCCTCGCGGGTTTATAAAACATTTCATAAAAACATTTAAAAGAGTGCGAGGCTATGAACTCACGTTGATGTGGGAAAGCGGGTTATCGGCAATTCGGACGTACGGTACGTGCTTCAATCACGGAAACCTAGACAAATAATACTCGTCTTAGACTCTTGTCCAATGACTTTATAAAAATAAAAATTACGTATACATATGATGATTTTATATATATGATGATCAAGTGGGTTTACATATTCTCATTTACTCGTTTTAGTGATATGTGTCGATAACTTTTATACTAGTTTACTAGTTTTACCTATTTACATATTTTAAGTCCAATAAACATATTATAAGTTCTTTAACTTGTATTAATCCATTTTATACTTTTATTATCAGTATTTATACTTTACATGTTGGGCCCAAATGGGTTAAGCCCAATAAATAAGTTCATAAGCGTTTTAGTCCATTTTGTTGTATTATTAGTCCAGTAACGTTAACTTAGCCCGTTAATGTCCGTATGTTATATAGTTCGGGTTTTATCGGTTTTTACTTGTTATATATATTTATATATCAGTATATGAGTTTTTATAAAGTTCACATTAGACGGGTCCAACCGTCTAAGTTTTATTTAACAAAAACGTTAATTTTACGGTAAAAGCCGAAAAAGTCGTAAAAATCATGTTTATAGTTTTATAACTTATAAAACTTATCAAACTACCATTTTTATAAAATGTCCATTTATTTATCCTTATAAATATTTATATAAATGTATTATATGAGTTAGTGGGTTTTAATTCACATTTTATACTATTTTTATTTGAGTGCTTATATAATACTATTATACTTTAATTTCCAAAATCTGATTTTTACTTTCATGTTCACCAAAACTTCCATATCTAGAGTTCTATATGGAGATAGAAGCTAAAATTTTTATGACATAAACTACATGATATGTGCTCCATTTAACTCTTTTTATAGCTACTGTTGAATCAGCCTCTAAGTATTTTCTAAAAATCGTCCAAAACAGTGAACTCAGATTTGTACTATAAACTTGTTTTGATCATATCTCACTCATTATAATGAATCCATTGCATGGCCAACTCTCACATATGTATAACACCTAATCCTTACTGTATATTGATTCCACTTTACCATCTTATCAGTTTAACATTTGGTTACCTACTGTTTTTATACAGCCATCATATTTAGCAAGATTTTAACCATTTTACATGTGGTTTTCCATCTTTTTACCCATGTTTATCAATACCAAATCCCCACATAATATTTTTATCATCATTAATCATCATATACATATACATAAATAAAGAAATACAAGATTACATAATCAAAATAACAAGAGGATAGGAAGAAACAATCTCTATACCACCATTAGTGATGAAAAGGTTGAGATTTTGGATGAACAAGGCTTGGTTTTGGTAACCAATCTTATGAAATATCAAGACCACCTTCAAGATTACCAAGGATATGAAGACACCTTCAACAAATCAGCCCTAAACTCCTTCTTGAAAATCAGCCCAAAGACCTCCATGAAAACTCCTTTTTATATGTTAAGATAACCTCCAATCTTCATCTTTTGGTGTGGTTATCAACATATATATCTTTTGTTTATGGTCAAAATTTGATGATGATGGTGATATAATGGTGGTGTTGGACGTTCAAGGGGAGAGGGGAGAGTTGTGTGTGAGATTTGCATGTTGTAAAATGAAGTAAATGGTTTGTGGTGGTGGTTTTGACGTTAGATGGTTTAGGTGGAAGACTTAGGACAAGTGTCCTAGTCTTTTGCTAGAAACTTGACACACTTCAAGTGTGTTTGATAAGCTTGTCACCCATGTAGTGGGGATGGGGCAAGATTTATCTTGTCTCATCCCCATTATTTTACGGGTATCCCTAGATTCTAGTTTCCTCGATTTACGTGCCCTCGGGTCGTTTTACGAAAAACGTTTTTATAAATTATGAATCAACGGCACAAAACGAATCTAATAAAAATTGTCTCATCAAAAACGGAGTTTAAAAACGTAAATACGTAATCCTAAGGTTTCCGGTTTAGTCGTAAAGGACGTTAAATCCAAATTTCTTCCCAAAATAAGTGAGTTCATAATATAACATTAAAATAATGTTTTTAAATAATACTTGAGAATAAAATATCAACCATAAATTGACGGATTGTCACAGCATTTACCCCTAAACAGGATCTTTGTCCTCAAAGATCATCTTATCTTACTACTCGCTTCTTATAGAGTTAAAGCCATGTGGGTATTTCCTCCACATTCGGTCTTTTCTCACAAGTGTAATCTATTACAATACGCGAGTTTTATCAAACATAACTACGGGAATAAGATCATGCTTAATGTTGACTTACATTCTCTATCCATGATGTTCACGGGTTTTTGATGAATGCAACTTTTCGCCGATCTAAACTTTATCAAGAAGTGATCAGATTCTCACTTGATAGACAATTTATCAAGTTCGATATTCGAAACATAATTCACGCAGCTCTTGAAGTCCTAGGGTAGATCCAGCTTATATGCCTTTCAAACCAATCTTTTTACATCTTCTCAATGGTCCCATACAACGGGGACTTATATCCCATGATCTTTCAGATCATCAATTCATTTTTCCATGGTTAAAATTTTTGGCATAACTTCGCTACCCATCTGGCACTTCAAGATCTACATTTCATATTCACATAACCTCCTGCCCACTATCGGCAGTCAATAATCAAATCCTAATTTCAACAATCATTTCAGGTCTCGCGGGTCGAGTATTTTGCAAGGTTAGGTTCGCCATCATAGGAAACCTTAAACCTAAAAGACATGTCCAACTCACAATGGGTGTTTGTCGGGTGTCTTCATCTCAACTCCTGCTTACAGATGCTGTAATATTTAGATCCTAACAAGATTCGATCTAGATCCTAATATGATGATTATCAATGATAATCTCTCAAAAGGAAAATGATTATATGGTTCATTACCAAAGGTCAATCATTCGAACATAGAACAATACTTATAGTATTTTGTATCGTTACTTTACCTTGTCCCTTCGATTTGGGGTGGCAAAGAGTACTCTCATCAAGGTTCGTTTCCAATGACTTCTGAGCAAATCTCTAGAAATTCGATGCGAAGCGAGGATCTTGATAGAGATGATCGATACAAGCACACCATGTTTACACAACTCCTTTAAATACAAAAGAGTCAATTTCTTCATCCAGAATCTATCATTAACAGGAATGATATTAGCAGATTTGGTCAGTCTGTCGACGATGACCCAAATCGAATCAAATTCAGATGATGAACTTTGCAATAGCTAGACGTTTACTAATGTATGAGGCAATGTCTGCCTTCATAATTTCCATCAGTACAACTTCTTCAGACAAAGATACATTAAGTCAGAAATGACAGGAATAGAATACTTATACTTACAAGATTTCAATATGACTACATTTCAAAATCTCCATATTTAGGCAACCTCAAGTGGCTTTTTATATATGTAACGTCATCTACTTCTTAATTCTAATGGTTCACATTAGCCGCGAACCCCTTTTTATTATCTATATTATCCTTCTTACAAGCATTGTTTACTTTTATATTGTTCGGCAATTTATTTTGCACCTTCATTATTAAGGAACTAATCCTAATTGGTTCTTTATCTTTTATACATAATGTGTCAGTAATTACGTTCACTTTCTTGATGAAATAAATATCATAACCGTATTTATTCAAAATTCTTTCTTCATATCTTCTATGTTTTAGTTTCGTCTTTACTATTATCTTTATCTGTTTTACTCAATCCGATGTCTAAAGCGTCGATAATTATTACATGTAAATTAACAATAATTATTTAATTTTTATGAAACGTAAATGTAAAAATTTTAAATTTCTTAGTTCGACCAATTATATAAAATGTTCAAAATAAATTTGAATTTAATTAACAAAATTTTTGTGGATTTATCGAAAATATTTAATAAGATTCGTAAATGTTTGAAAAATCTTTGATTATACTTTGGTCAAAATTTTCTTAGTTGAAAAGCGTAAATTACCGTTTCAAATTTCAAGTCATGTTTTAAATGTGTTTCCTCATTCCTTCTTAGGTTGTCTTAAGGTATGCAAAAACATTTACCCCTAAACAGGAGTTTAGTTAAATGTTTTGGTTATAAGGGAATAATCCCTTAAAAATCCTTTGTTAAAACATTTGTCAAAATATATTTGCACTTTCTTTTTAGTATAACTCTTAGTCTTAAATGACTTCTAAATTTTGAAGAGTCAATTTATATTCCATTATCTACTAATCACACGGTTAAATTATGTAAAGTATTAAGTCTTGAGTCTTATGCTAAATATTCAAGATACAATTTTTAATTGTTCGGTCAATTCAGGGCAATCTATAATTAATTATTAACTTCATTCTTATTCTTGTAAACAAACAAATGGTCACTAATGATCACAAGCATGAATTTATCAAATTACAGCGTACACACGTGATTCACCAAATTTATGAATGCTACATGTGTATTAGTCAATCCAAACGTCACCACGTGAAACTCATAATGTTCATTACAAGTACCGGTTGTAGTGATTGGAATACATAATCCTTTCCGCAGATGCGAAGTTGACGATAACCATGCCGTGGATCAAATTTTTAAAACATATGCTAAAACCTTGTAAATGATCGAACAAATCTTCCACTTCGAGTTATGGATTTCGTTTTCGATTGTCAATTTACTCAGTTCACAGTAATCTATAAATATAAGGAATGATAACACCATAGCTCTTCATGATGACGAGCTTGGTAGAATAAAATCTTTCTCTGACAACTCTCTTAGTTGTACGGTAATTCCTTTAAGTCAGATGGTGCTGACGTACAGTGCACAAGCCACAGGTGCAACACCGGAAATATAATCAATACCAATTTCAACTTGCCTTAATGGCGAAAGTCTAGGTAATTCACCAACAAATACCTCCTAAAGTTTCAGATAACATAAACATCTTTTAATACATTCATATTAGGTTCTTCTAGATTACAATATCTATAACTAGTTCACAACCATTCATGGTATAATTTTAAGTCTAAATACAGGATATGGTCATCCATCAAGAATTATTTAGATCACTTTTGATAATCAACATCTTATTATTTAGGGGAATTCTATTCGAGTTCCCATCAATTAAGACAATGTCGTCATGTCATAATCAATCAATCCATTCCACTGGCACTATCAACTTTCCAGTTTTATTGCCGTCGATAAGATGTGAACTTCTCAAAAGTCTAATAATAACTCATAATCATTCACAAATTCAAGGATATCTGGAGACACAACTATTATTAAAAGAGTAAGGTCAACGCATAATCCACGCGAGAGAATTTCAAATCAGATACAGACGAAAACATTTAATGAATATGAATATATTCCATGTTTTCATAATTTGAGTACACATTCGAAAGCTCCTCGGATCGTTACCCAGGTCATTCGAATGAAATCAAATCAAAAGAAATTATAGGAACGTCGATACATCCATTCGGGTATCAACACTCGGTAATCAGATACTTTTCCTAAGAATCTCACTACGGGAGAATTGGACAAGAAAGAATTGTCAATTGTCAAATAAGACAATTTCCACAGATGAGTAAATTTTAACTCAGAATAATAAATAGTACGGGCACATATGTAGGTGTCCCTATCAATATGTCCCTATTTTTCACTTCTTACAGATCTCATAAAATTTAATCTTTCACAATTTTCAAAGAAAATGTAGCGTTTATTAATCAGTTTTATAGTGACTACTAATTAGCCTTGCATGGTCCATTCCTAATTGTATGTAGGCGCGCAACTATATACAATTTCAAGATTAACGATGCAATACTCAGTTCGTCAAAACTTTATCATCATGTTTATAGTAAAAACATTTTCATGCTTAATTCTTAAATAAGAATCAAAAATAAATTTACAAAGATTTTCTTTGTCATGAAAACAATTAAGTTTTCCAAAGGGTTTCATAAACAACTTCATTTCGATAACAATCACTTATAAATCTCACTTTGAATAATCCTTATAGTGATGAAAATTCAATTTTTCTCAAGGTATACTGTTTTATCTTATAAAAACAATGAGTGATCTGCAAAAGAGTGATGAAAAGTTGTTCACCAAGAACTAACTTCAATATAATAGGAAATGAGCTTAGCCAATTAATCATGAGGTTCATGACTTTTATGGCACTCAAAAAGAATAATCCACAATGTAACTCAAATCGATATGAGTACTTGATCAATGGTTTCATCACTAATGCAAGCATTAGGATGAAGCAAGAAAAGATAGATAACATCGATACATGTAGAATTTAGCAATCAAATGTAGTCTTTTCATTAATCACAAACAAGTCAGAATTGTACCGTAACACATTACGTGTCACTATGTCATACAATTTCCAAAACTCGTCCTACCAACTGATATCTCAGTTAAGTTAGGGATTTTTTTAAAAGATACCACAATGAATACTAATCTACAAGAGTCATTAGGTGTTCCACATGTCCCAGAAGATCCATCGGTCTCAATTCAGAAGAAGATTTCTTCAATTTATTTCTTGGACACTAGGCATCCTCATCATTGGACAATGGCCTAGGAACAACCCGTAACACAAACCTACAATCAATTAAAACCTTATAATTCAATCACATGACTTAATAATTTCCTCTTATCAATCTCATATTCTATACAAGTTAAATTTTATTTCATTCAAGTTTCAATCAACTTATACTCAAGGCGATATCCTACCTCATTTCCAAATACTTCAAATTTATTCTTAGACCTTAATAGGGCAATAAAAGTTCGATGTGAACAACACTTAATTTCCAATCCTATAACTCCTTTATCAATAATTATCAAATGATTCACTAGTATGAAATGACTTGATCATTCAACTAGACTTCTCGGAAAGGTACTAGTGGCATGAGGCTTTTGGGTAATGGTTCCAATGACAGCCTCAAGTGCAACATTCACCCTTTCGATTTCAATTTAAGAATTGGATGACAACGAATCAGATGACATCTTTCTAGGTGGTAACGTTTTGTAAAACTCCACTCTATAAGGAAAGATCGTCATGACATCAACATCATATTTAATCTCGCCAATTGTTTTTCAATATCACAATCGGCTAATATCTACATTTCTACGAATATCAACCATTTGTTGGGATCATAAATATCCACAACTTGGTTTAGATCTAGGATAGCTAGAATTCCTATGAGAATAACTTTGATTAATTTACTAGGGGATTTAGGGTTCCTTGTGACGATCTACGTCGTATAAATATCAAAATAATCATCAAACAATCATGTAATAAAATTACATCATATATATATATATATGTATATATATATATATATATATATATATATATATATATATATATATATATATATATATATATATATATATATATATATATATATATATATATATATATATATATATATATATATATATATATATATATATATATATATATATATATATATATATATATATATATATATATATATATATATATATATATATATATATATAATCCAAGTTATATATATATTAAAATAACACTTCTCAGTCTGGCCTTGTCGGTAACTCGGGAATTCTTCGGCACCGTTATAGTCAAAAGATTTTTAGACATTTTGAGAAAAATGTTTATAGTTAAAAGATTTCGAAATGTTTTATTCAAAACCTTGGTTTTAAAATCTTTCGTTCTCTATAACGAGAGCTCTGGTACCAAACTATAACACCCCCAATTTTATACAACTCAATACAGCGGAAGACTCGTTGGTGTTACGGGATAGCACATTACTCACATCATAGACAACGCTTAAAAATCGCGTCGTTTAATAATAAAGCATTTCCATTCATAAATATTAAATTTACATAGGTCCCAAGTCATTGTATTCTATACAGGTTTTACAAAGCATTTGAATGGAAAATTTTTGTTTAAGTGCGGGCCATGAATTCTTGTTTTCTTCCCGAGAATTACCTTCAAGTACCTGAGACAAAACATGTTAAAAGAAAAGGTCAGCGATAACGCCGAGTGAATTCATAGAGTTTAATAAATTCCATCAATATAACTTTGGTATAAAATTATTACTAAAAATCATTTCGTACAAATCATTGTAATAGGCCATAAAATAGCCAAAGTCATGTTTATACAAATCCTTATCAAAAATCATAATATAGGCATTTGCCTTAAAAATCATTATACGAGCCAATGTCGTAAAAACATCATACAATACGTTTTATAACGTTGTATAGATTAAATAAAAACCGTTATATGAATATGGTTATATAAAACCAAAAACACGAACATAATATCAATAGTATGACCCCGTATTGCTAGTCAGGCAATACATCGTAATTCGGTGCATATAGCAGTATTTCGTTAATTTGATTATTATAAGTCGCATGACATTGTTACCTTACTACAACAAACAACGGGTAGCTAGCCCGAAACTCAATTTGCCCATCTAAATTAGCGTGTCGTCACAAAGGTCACGCTATGTAAATCTTCTCATACATAAATTCGCTTACCAATCAATGTGGCACGACGGGGATCAACCGTCAAGGCGCGAACTGGGGTGATCGTCCCCAAATAGTACTATTATATGCATAAGCGTCTACCAAATCCCGGTAGTTCACAATTCATGCTAATGGGACTTTTAGTGACATAACCTAACTTTAATAATCCATTTAATTTCATCTATCGGGTCATTTAATCATTTATCGGGTCATACAATCGGGTCATACAATCATTCGGGTCCAAATCAATAAACAAACAATCGGGACAACTAGTGTCCTATTTTATAAAAACTAACATGTTATCTCCCTCTCGGGTTTATAAAACATTTCATAAAAACATTTAAAAGAGTGCGAGGCTATGAACTCACGTTGATGTGGGAAAGCGGGTTATCGGCAATTCGGACGTACGGTACGTGCTTCAATCACGGAAACCTAGACAAATAATACTCGTCTTAGACTCTTGTCCAATGACTTTATAAAAATAACAATTACGTATACATATGATGATTTTATATATATGATGATCAAGTGGGTTTACATATTCTCATTTACTCGTTTTAGTGTTATGTGTCGATAACTTTTATACTAGTTTACTAGTTTTACCTATTTACATATTTTAAGTCCAATAAACTTATTATAAGTTCTTTAACTTGTATTAATCCATTTTATACTTGTATTATCAGTATTTATACTTTACATGTTGGGCCCAAATGGGTTAAGCCCAGTAAATAAGTTCATAATTGTTTTAGTCCATTTTGTTGTATTATTAGTCCAATAACGTTAACTTAGCCCGTTAATGTCCGTATGTTATATAGTTCGGGTTTTATCGGTTTTTACTTGTTATATATATTTATATATCAGTATATGAGTTTTTATAAGGTTCACATTAGACGGGTCCAACCGTCTAAGTTTTATTTAACAAAAACGTTAATTTTACGGTAATAGCCGAAAAAGTCGTAAAAATCATGTTTATAGTTTTATAACTTATAAAACTTATCAAACTACCATTTTTATAAAATGTCCATTTATTTATCCTTATACATATTTATATAAATGTATTATATGAGTTAGTGGGTTTTAATTCACATTTTATACTATTTTTATTTGAGTGCTTATATAATACTATTATACTTTAATTTCCAAAATCTGATTTTTACTTTCATGTTCACCAAAACTGCCATATCTAGAGTTCTATATGGAGATAGAAGCTCAAATGTTTATGACATAAACTACATGATATGTGCTCCGTTTAACTCTCTTATAGCTACTGTTGAATCAGCCTCTAAGTATTTTCTAAAAATCGTCCAAAACAGTGAACTCAGATTTGTACTATAAACTTGTTTTGATCATATCTCACTCATTATAATGAATCCATTGCATGGCCAACTCTCACATGTGTATAACACCTAATACTTACTGTATATTGATTCCACTTTACCATTTTATCAGTTTAACATTTGGTTACTTACTGTTTTTATACAGCCATCATATTTAGCAAGATTTTAACCATTTTACATGTAGTTTTCCATCTTTTTACCCATGTTTATCAACACCAAATCCCCACATAATATTTTTATCATCATTCATCATCATATACATATACATAAATAAAGAAATACAAGATTACATAATCAAAATAACAAGAGGATAGGAAGAAACAATCTCTATACAACCATTAGTGATGAAAAGGTTGAGATTTTGGATGAACAAGGCTTGGTTTTGGTAACCAATCTTATGAAATATCAAGACCACCTTCAAGATTACCAAGGATATGAAGACACCTTCAACAAATCAGCCTTAAACTCCTTCTTGAAAATCAGCCCAAAGACCTCCATGAAAACTCCTTTTTATATGTTAAGATCACCTCCAATCTTCATCTTTTGGTGTGGTTATCAACATATATTGATTATATCTTTTGTTTATGGTCAAAATTTGATGATGATGGTGATATAATGGTGGTGTTGGACGTTCAAGGGGAGAGGGGAGAGTTGTGTGTGAGATTTGCATGTTGTAAAATGAAGTAAATGGTTTGTGGTGGTGGTTTTGATGTTAGATGGTTTAGGTGGAAGACTTAGGACAAGTGTCCTAGTCTTTTGCTAGAAACTTGACACACTTCAAGTGTGTTTGATAAGCTTGTCACCCATGTAGTGGGGGTGGGGCAAGATTTATCTTGTCTCATCCCCATTATTTTACGGGTATCCCTAGATTCTAGTTTCCTCGATTTACGTGCCCTCGGGTCGTTTTACGAAAAATGTTTTTATAAATTATGAATCAACGGTACAAAACGAATCTAATAAAAATTGTCTCATCAAAAACGAAGTTTAAAAACGTAAATACGTAATCCTAAGGTTTCCGGTTTAGTCGTAAAGGACGTTAAATCCAAATTTCTTCCCAAAATAAGTGAGTTCATAATATAACATTAAAATAATGTTTTTAAATAATACTTGAGAATAAAATATCAACCATAAATTGACGGATTGTCACAAAAAGTGTTTAATTTTGTGACGAATTCCAAGTTCCAATCATTTAATCTTGTTGTTTATGTTCTAAGTTTGTGATTTTAAGTTCCAAAAGATTGGTTTTAAGTTATTGTAAATTTGTTCAAAGTTTTCCAAAATCTGATTTTTTTTTCCTAGTTTTTAGTTCAAACACTTGAAGCTTTTGGGTCATAAGGTGATCATATCACCCTGATAAGGAGATTATCAAGGTGAGGTGAGACTTTTGTCTTGGGAACATTCAAGGGGTGGGGAACAAGCTTGGAACAAATCTGTTTCATTTTCAATTTTTTTATATAATCTGTTTGTGCTAACTCTGTTGATCTTAGCAGTGTTTTGTTGGACGCTTGTGGTTGTTAAGCTACCACATAAGCTCTAAAATTCGTGAGTGTGGATGTACATTCATTAGGTTTGTCACTTTTCTTGAAAAATGTGTCAAATCTTGGTGCTAAGTGTTTCTGGTATCTGCTATTGTTTGATGCTATTTGATGCATGCAAATGTGTTCTAGGTTCATGGTAATATTGGTATGATACTTGTTTAAGCTTGAATTAACCTGGTACTCACATTTGATTTGTTAAATTTTGATTTAAAAAGTTAAAAGGGTGTTTGGATTACTGCTTATTTCAAGTCTTGGTTGAATTGAGTAGGTGTTAGGACTTTAGGTTGTTTGTATCTGTTACTGAAGTGGTTGTGTTATGATATTTTCTATTCTTGTGCTTTGTAACATCAAATCTGAATCATTGGTCTATCTAGCTTGTTTTAGGTCATTTTGATCTGAAAACTTGTGAACAAATAGCCTGCATGCCTAACTACGGTTAACAAGTATTAAAAAAATGTTTGTGTAACCTGATTTGTGGATTTGAGAGTTTGAAGTTCAAGATTTGGTCATTTAGTTCAGCAAAAGGATTTTGTGTTCATCAGTTAAGTCACGTAGGGTTGATACTAGCTCAAATCTTGAAAGCAATGCATGCAACAAGTTTATTTGTGTGTCACTAAGTCTGTTATTGCTATTGTATGCTTTTGGTAGAGTTTGGTCTGCTTATACTAGCTTAAACATAGCTTAATATCACCAGATCTGCTTATTTCATGTATGTGTCATATCTGTGCACTGTTTGATTAAACTGTATCATTTGGCTGGGTGATTTTGTGATTTTTTGCTTGATTGTGACTCCCCATAACTCACTGGTTGTAGGGGTGCCTTGTTTGTCCAAAGAAACCAACTGAATCTCTCTAAAAAAGCAAGTCAAAAAAGTCAAGCAGTGGGAACTCTTTCCCACTGAAAGTTCCCACTGATTGTGTTAATTGGTCATCAGCTTATTAATAAGCTATTCTATCTTATTTAAACGTGCAATAACTTGGATTTTGTAATCAGTTTTCCTTATTTGACCCATTTAATCATTCTGGAGCTTTTGGGCCTTTGACTTTAGGGTTTGACTAGAAAACGAACTAGTTGACTTTTTAACAAGTGCTTATTTGATTATTTCAGCTTATTGAGTGTGCTTATTTGAAATATTTTTGTTGATTAAGCTTAGTTTGGTCATTTAAAACCTTTTGCAATTTGAATCAGCTCTTGAAGTGGTCTAGAACTCGAAAACGACTATTTTGTCGTTTTGTGTAGAGAGATTTGGCTTATTTCAGGCTTATTTCTTGAGCTTTTTCAAAAAAAAAATTATAAACAACTTTATAATCTCAAAAGAAGGATGTGTGTCAATTTTCAGCTTATGGCATTAGCTTATGGATTAATGGGCCAAAAAGCCCATTAAGAATAAGCTGTTTGCTTATTAAGCTGTGATAAGCACTGATTCAGCTTTTGGGCATGTAGAGTTTTGTGTTTAAAATTGAATTTTAAGCTAGACTGGAAGTTTTGGGCTTATTTGGTGAACTTTTTGCTTATTGGGCCAGAAAGCCCATTTGACTTAGACTGTTTTAACTTTTGGCCCATTTGGAGGCCCAATAGGGGTAATAGGTCATTTCACTTTTATTTCTGATTTTATTAAGTTAAAATAAGTTAGTTTGCAAGTTTTTAGAATTTTTATAAATTTTGAATTTTTAATATTATTTTAATATTTAATCATAATTTTTAATCATTTTAAATAGTTTTAATTAGTTTTAAATTTTTTAAAAATACTTTTTAGTTTAATTAAGTTATTTTTGAGGTTTACAAATTGAAAAGTCTTATTTTGGGCTTTTTATTAATTAAATTGATTTTTAGGGCTTTTATTAGTATTAAAAATATTATTTAATTAAATAAAAGGTTTGAGTAAGTTTTGATTTTTGATAAACTCTTATTTCATTTTTAAGAATTTATTTTGATTTTCTAAGAATTTTTAGAGTAATTTTTAAATTTCGTCACGTTTTACAATCTCAACTCAACTCTCAATCTCAATCTCAACTCTCGTACTAGTATGAAATTTTTGGCAGGATTTTGGTTCTAGTAGAACTTAATAAAAGAGGCATTGACTTGGATTATATCTAATGTCCTTGTTGTGGAGATTGTGCGGAAACAAATGATCATATTCTAGTAAATTGTAACGTGGCCCTGATTGTTTGGGGAAAGATTTTCGATTGGTAAAGGATGCTGCAACATTGCCTCTGTAAAGTTACTGCAACTAGTAACATGGGTAATTGCGCATATTATTCAGAAGGAGTTTTGGAAAATAAAAAATGGAAGCGAATCGCAATGGACTTCCTAGTTTTAATTTCTTCGTGTTTTGTTTTTTTTGGGTTTTGAATTAAACGAGTCAACTCGATTTGTCCGGTTTCTTGTGGCTTTCAACATTCCTAACCAAAACCATGTTTTTTTATCTAAAGTTAACCAAATACATCGGTTGAAACATGAACTACACATTATAATTGTTGGAAAATGTTTTGCAAAATATGGTTTTTGCAATACTTTGGACATAATTTTATATATGTATATGTTATATATATTCGTAGTACTTATTAGCTTTGCGTTCTCCTCGAAGAGAGCTTCGCAACGAGCTAAAGTATGTCCAATATGGAGTTAGTATGAATGAGATATCGTGTCTCAAAGTGAGTCACGTGAAACACAATATTTGGAAAAATATTTGTCCCACATCGCTTGAAACATGAAGTGAAAACATGTTTATAAGGAAATCCTAGTTTCTACCCTACAATATTCATTTGTGGGTTTTTACTCCCACGCCTATGCGCGCGCAGGGCGGGGGGGGGGGGGGGGGGGTGCAGAAAGTGGGATTTCTAGGCCAAAAACGGGTTCGAAGCTACTGAACTTGTGCACGAGCGCGCGACCTGCGGACACGAATGCAGCTCCGAAAACTGGCTTGGGTGCGGGCAGATTTCGGTATCTTTTTTGCTGCGAATTCGATTTGTTTTTCCAGAAAATTCTGTACATCTATTTTAGGAATAGATACATAAACAAACAGAATATTTTGTGTTAAAAAGACAGACAGGAAATCTGTTTTAGTTATAACAGATTTTCCTGACTGTGGTATATATTTTCTTTGAGAACAAGTAAAGTTTTCAGTATAAATATAACCCATTCTCATTCAGTTTTCACATCAGAAAAAACGCAGCTTTTTCCTTACTCCATTATCAGACAGTTTTCCAGCAGCTCGTCGATCAGAAACACGCAAGGCTTCCGTGATCTTTCAGGCAAGTTTGTTAAGTCCGGCTGTACAACAGCTTTAGACGTTGTATCCTGGGAAACAAACGGCGAATCTGTTTTAAGGGAAGCGTGTTAAACACGTGCCTCGTCTTTGTTTTACTGCTTTCTTCATTACTGTTAATTACTTTCTGTCATTTAAATTCTGTCAATTTAATTTCTGTTATTTTATTGTAAATTGGATTTTATAATAAAAATGTACACCGTTTCGTACAATAACTAAAACTGACTATAAACTACACATCCTAAAGTCATAGTAAAGTTGTTTTAGTAATCACCTTTCAAGATTACCAGATATATAGAATTAAGTTAGATATTTGGTTGGTGTTATAGTTCACAATCACATTAATCAAGTTATATACATAAAATTGAAAACATACATATTGAAGGTTTATGATTATCATAACAATTATAAAACCCTAACATAGATCAAAGAGCATACAGCGGAAGCAGATTAACAAGATCTTTATATAACACAATTATAATTAATCAAGGTTAGGGTTACATACCTTTTCCTTAGCAGAACGATCACCGGTAAAAATAGATCAAGAACACCACCAGGATGTAATCTAAAATAAGATCACACCACGATCTTGTACACACGTGATACGATGAGCTAATCGTGAGTCTAGCATGAACAGAACCGAGCCTTCCAAGCCTATGGAAGATCTACCCAACAACCCTAGAGAGGGGCTAGGACTAGATCTAAGATAGCTTATAGAAAATCAAAGGTAAACCCTAATAAGGGTGTGTTTGGCCGGCGGTTAGGAGCAAAGAGAAGAGAGAATGGAGTGAAAAATTATGAAGCCTTAGGTGTGTTTATATAGCCCTTGGAAAACCTATCTTCCAAGTTTAAACAAAAGATAAAGCCAAAAATTTTTCTTCCTTATCCCTTTCTTTGATAAAATCCGGATATACACATGTGCTAAAAGGGGTTTCCGGAACTTTCCGACACCTTCTTTTAGCTTCTTTAATATTCTATAACGATCGTTTAATACTTAACTTTTAATTACTTAACGATCGTTGGCCACAGTTTGATTTAATAAATATAATAAATATATTTAATAAATAAATTAACTCTTCACGTAATGTGTGCAATCCCGTGATCTCGAGTTCGATCCTATCACACGACTATCGATTTTAAAGTCCATAAACTTTCAGCTCCCACTTGGACAAAATTCGAATATCGTGATCACATTGATTAGCGTCTAGTTACACTAACAATGTCACTAGTACAACTCGAGTAAGGCTTCCTGGACAAAACCTTTTAATGATATATAATCATTATTATTATCCTCTCATTTCAAATACATTGTTAATAAGGATATGGATCTTAGTCATTCCTTCATTAACTATTCTGTTTCTCGTTTACGGATATAGCAAGATTACCAAAACACATTTGGGTGTGGCCACACAAACATCTTACTATTCCCCCGAGGGGCCCAGTTGTATTTATACTTCAAATAACAATTTGAAGGAAACGAATCCCATTTCGACTACAAGCAAAACACATGAACTTCGCAACACTTCTGAAAATAACCCTTATGACTACCAGTTACGTTTAGCGTTAGGTTACCTTACAGAAATGTACTATATTCAATGCAGTTTTCTGGCATCTCATGTCCAAGGATAACTATTTATGATTTACTTAATGACAAAGATCCATAAAGTAAAATCACATAGTTGGGATAAGTCCAATATTTGATCCATCAAATATCATCCAAAATTGACCAATATACTTTCAAGTATACTCTGTCACTATTTTGAATTGTCTTAATTTAATAATACTCCCATATTATTAATCGACAACGGACATTTAGAAACATCATAATGCTCATGGATTAAAACATGTAAAATATGATACAAAATCAAATAACAGAAAAATAAACGAAATCCAAACTTTATTTCATCAATTCAATAATGTCTTACATCCTTTATCCAAATACTAATCAACAGATTTATTGCATGAATTTGCTAGCTAGTTGCAGCCCAATTGCCTTGGCATGCTTAACTACCTTTGGCCTAGACAAAGCCTTAGTAAAAGGATCAGCTACGTTATCATCTGTGTGAACTTTTATCAATTTTATTTCTCGAGCTTCCACTTGTTCTCGAACGTAGTGATATCTACGTTTAAAGTGTCTGGCGCCCTTCATGACTCCAGGGTCATTGGCGAATATTATTGCCGCAAAGTTGTCGCAATATATATCAATAGGTTCTTTAATTGAAGGCATCACTCCAAGATCTCCAATAAACTTCCTAATCCAAACAGCTTCCATTGCAGCTTCTGAAGCGGCCATGTACTCAGATTGAGTCGCATGCATAGCAATGGTTTTCTGCTTACTGCTCTTCCAGTCAACTGCTCATCCATTGATGACAAACACGTAACCCGTCTGAGACTTCGTATCGTCTTTATCACATTGCCAGGATGCATCACAGAATCCTGTTACATTCAATTCTGTGTCTGGTTTACCCCCGAATACCAAAAACATATCTTTCGTACTTCTTAAATACTTCAGAATATGCTTAACAGCAGTCCAGTGGGACTTTCCTGGATTCTGTTGGTATCTACTGACCAAGTTCTGAGCAAACGCCACATCGGACCTTGTGCATCTTACAGCATACATAATAGATCCTACAGCCGAAGCATAAGGCACCTTCTTCATGTAAGCCACCTCTTCAGGTGATGATGCATCTTTCTCATGACTTAACTCATGCTTAACCTCCATCGGTAAGAAACCTTTCTTAGAGTTATGCATGTTATATTTCTTCAATATCTTATCAATATAAGCATCTTGGCTAAGACCAATTAACCGTCTACTCCTATCTCGATAGATCTTAATTCCCAGAATATATGCAGCATCTCCCAAATCTTTCATAGAGCAACATTTACCAAGATAATCCTTAACTTCCTTAAGTCTTGGAATGTTACTTCCCATGATCAATATGTCATCGACATATAGAATTAGGAACACTACATTACTCCCACTAGCTTTGCGGTATACACATGGCTCATCACGATTTTGAATAAATCCAAACTTTTTGATTTCTTCATCAAATCGCTTATTCCATTGACGTGATGCTTGCTTCAAACCATAAATAGACCTTTGAAGTTTGCACACGCGTTTTGGATATTTAGGATCAACATACCCTTCCGGTTGTTGCATATAGATGTCTTCATCTAAGCGACCGTTCAAGAAGGCAGTTTTAACATCCAATTGCCATATCTCATAGTCATAGTATGCTGCTATAGCTATGAGAATCCTAATAGCTCGTAAGTATGCTACAGGAGAGAATGTCTCCTCGTAGTCTATGCCAAAAGTTTGAGTAAAACCTTTAGCCACTAAACGTGCTTTATAGGATTGTACATCACCATCCATGTCAGTTTTCTTTTTATAGATCCACCTATTTTTCACTACTTTAGCATTTTTAGGTGCGTCTACAAGACTCCAAACATCATTGATTTCCATGGATTTCATTTCCTCATTCATCGCAACTATCCATTTTGACTTTTCTGGATCAGACATTGCGGATCGATAGTTAGCAGGTTCACCAAGATCCCCTACTTCCTCCTCATCATCCTCTATGTATAGACATAGTTTGTCCGGCGCACGTATAGCCCTTTGAGACCTACGTGGAGGAATTAATTCCGGTGGAACACTCAGACTTTCTGGTTCTATAGGAATTTCATCGCTAGTATTTTCAGAAGGCAATGTATCTTCTTGAATTTCTTCAAGATCATAATTTCTCCCACTGAATTCTTGATTTACAAGATCATTTTCAAGGAAGTCTCCATACCGAGCCACAACTATCTTATTCTCAGCCGGATAATAAAAGTAGTAACCCATAGTTTCCTTAAGGTAACCTACAAAGATACATTTTACTGAGCGTTGTTGGAGTTTATCTCCAGAGTCACGTTTCACATACGCCTCACAACCCCAGACTTTCAAATAAGACAAATATGGCTTCGTGCCATGCCATAGTTCATATGGTGTCTTATCAACCTTCTTTGTGGGAACCATATTCAGAATACGAACAACAGTTTCAAGAGCATAATCCCAAAAAGATAATGGTAAAGTTGTAAGATTAAACATAGATCGTACCATATCCAATAATGTACGATTTCTCCTTTCAGATACACCATTTTGTTGTGGAGTATACGGAGAAGTAAGTTTCTGAACAATTCCATTCTTACTTAAATAATCTTTAAACTCTTGACTTAAATATTCACCACCACGGTCAGAAAGAAGAGCTTTAATCTTCTTTCCCAGTTGTAACTCTACTTCGGCTTTAAACGTTTTGAATGTTTCAAATACCTCATGTTTATGTTTAAGCAAATAAACATAACCATAACGGCTATAATCATCCGTAAACGTCAAGAAGTAGCTAGCACCTTTCCTTGACACATGTCTAAGTGGTCCACACACATCAGTGTGTATTAGACCAAGCAGTTCAGTAGCCCTTTCAATATTGCTATTAAAAGGTTTCTTGGTCATCTTCCCAGAGATACAAGATTCACATTTATCAAATGATTCATCATTGATACTTTCCAAAAGCCCGTCACGTTGAAGCTTTTGTATGCGAGTCTTCCCAATGTGGGCAAGTCTACAATGCCAAAGATAAGAAGAGTTCTTGTCTAACTTACTCTTCTTATTCATGCTAAAAACAGAATTATTTTTCCTCTTGGGATTTATATCATGCATGTTAATTTCAAAAACACCATTCACAGAAATTGCATCAAAATAGAATAAACCATCTTTGAAAACAGAAATTCTATTATTATCAATCGTGTGAGTAAATCCAAGATCCAACATACTAGAAAAGGAAATAACACCCCTAACAATTGTAGGTGCATAATGACAATTATTTAAAGACAGTACTAAACCCGAAGGTAAAACTAATTTAAATATTCCTATAGCTTCAACTGCTGCTTGTGCGCCATTTCCCACTTGCAGAAATTGTTCCCCATAGGTAAGTCTCCTCTTCAACTCAAATCCCTGCAGGGTATTACAAATATTAATACCACATCCTGTATCATATACCCAGGAGTTTGATTTGTATGAAAGATTAAATAACTCTATCATAAATAAGTTACCTGAAGATGGTGCTGTAGCAACTTGCTCAGCCTTCTTCTTATGTTCTGCCATTTCATGGAGATAGAGAGAGCAATTCCTCTTCCAGTGTCCAGTCATCTTGCAGTAGTGGCAAGTCTCATATTTCTGAGATTTCTTAGCAAAGTTCTACTTCGGCTTAGATGTAGTCGCAAATTGCTTGCTCTTATCAGCCTTGCCTTTGCCATTCTGCTTCTTATTCCCTTGCGGTTTTGGTTTCGACACTCTACCCTTTTGTACATAAAGTACTTGAGGCGTAGCAGTGGGTGCCTTATCTTTCAAACCCTTTTCAAAGTCAATGAGCATTGCATGCAAATCATTAACTGTCTTCCCCGTGCAATGCATATTATAGTTACGAACGAAATCACCGAAGTCCTTATTAAGGGACCTATTGATCAAGTTAATAGCCATATTATGATCGAAGGGTTGTCCTAGTGCGATGAGTTGTTCCATATAACCCCTCATATCCATGTAATGTGCACTTACGGACTTTCCAGGAGCTTGCTTGCAGCTATGTAGAGCATCAACCAGATCATAGATCTCTACAGCTTGTGGCGTTTCATACACTGCCTTGAGTTCATCAAGCATCTGCTTAGGAGGAAATAGCTCATACTTCCTTTGAAGTGATGGAGCCATTCTCCCTAACATTACAGCAGCCACCTCATGGTGCTTCTTAACGTTAGCAGCGTGTTGAAGCCTTTCCGCATCAGATGCATCTTCAGCAAGATCCTCCGGAAAAGGAGTTTCCAAGATATTGATAGTACCCGCTGCTCTCAGAACAATTCTTAGTGAGCGGTACCAATCATTGAAATTTGGGCCAGTAAGTTCAGGCCGTTCAAAGAAAGCTTTGAACGTCGAGCTTATTGTCAGATTGCTTTCGGGTTGAGCCATTTCTACAGAAATAAGTTCAAACATTAGTATTTTCGATAATACAATTCAAGAAAATAAAATTACCCCGGTAATAAAACCATAGTATTTTCCTTGAAAAACTAGAATCCATATTGACATAGATTTATCACATCAGTTGATCTGCTAGTGACAAATGTATTCAACACAGTAACTTGTCGAACAATAATTGCCAAATCATATTTTTAGGGTTTACTACGGATCGTAACCACACATGACATAACAATTAATTCATGCATACATCTAAAGTTAATTACCATGTATTTTTAGGGTTTACAAAAAAAAAATTTTTATATATAAAATTCGGCTATAGCCGATTCTAACAAAACAAAACCCTAAATATTTTTTATAAAACCTAAAAAACAACATGTAATTTTTAACACAAATCAATATTAGTTAAAACCTTTAGATCTTGATAATTAAAATCATGTTAAAACGGCTCTCGATGCCACTGAAGGTTTATGATTATCATAACAATTATAAAACCCTAACATAGATCAAAGAGCATACAGCGGAAGCAGATTAACAAGATCTTTATATAACACAATTATAATTAATCAAGGTTAGGGTTACATACCTTTTCCTTAGCAGAACGATCACCGGTAAAAATAGATCAAGAACACCACCAGGATGTAATCTAAAATAAGATCACACCACGATCTTGTACACACGTGATACGATGAGCTAATCGTGAGTCTAGCACGAACAGAACCGAGCCTTCCAAGCCTATGGAAGATCTACCCAACAACCCTAGAGAGGGGCTAGGACTAGATCTAAGATAGCTTATAGAAAATCAAAGGTAAACCCTAATAAGGGTGTGTTTGGCCGGCGGTTAGGAGCAAAGAGAAGAGAGAATGGAGTGAAAAATTATGAAGCCTTAGGTGTGTTTATATAGCCCTTGGAAAACCTATCTTCCAAGTTTAAACAAAAGATAAAGCCAAAAAATTTTCTTCCTTATCCCTTTCTTTGATAAAATCCGGATATACACATGTGCTAAAAGGGGTTTCCGGAACTTTCCGACACCTTCTTTTAGCTTCTTTAATATTCTATAACGATCGTTTAATACTTAACTTTTAATTACTTAACGATCGTTAGCCACAGTTTGATTTAATAAATATAATAAATATATTTAATAAATAAATTAACTCTTCACGTAATGTGTGCAATCCCGTGATCTCGAGTTCGATCCTATCACACGACTATCGATTTTAAAGTCAATAAACTTTCACATATATATTATACACTGTTGCAGGACGAAACCAGAACGAAATATAACCGGGTGCACAAATTTTTTGAATTGTAATATAACAGATGTAAAAAATGAATTAAAACGAAGGGTAGAAACACGTTCCGATTGACTGGGTGCATTTAAGAGACATTTAGAAAAAATCGATGTTTTCTTCACAAATTAACACTACACAAAAAAATTCCATAGGGGTCACGGGCACGCGCGGGAACCCCTAGCTCCGTCCCTGAGTCTGTTGACTGTTCTGTTAGGGTAAATGCAAGTAAAAGAAGTACTACACGTTTATGATGCATAATCATACACAAAGTATCAATGTGTTGTGTTGATTTGTTGGAAATCTACATACTTTGGATGTATACATACGCCATTGGTTACATTACAGTTTGCGTTAACCCATAGATTATATTTTCCGTTGCAAGATTATGCAAGTAATAGCTTGTCTTCTTGACTGATAAGCAATCTTGGTTTATTCATTACCTCAACAAAATGAAATTCTTATGTCTATATAAAGCACATATATAAGTAAATCATTAATCATTCATATATAGGTTTAAAATTCTTATAAGCTATAACAGCATAAAAAGGATCTGATCCAGACAACAATCCTAAGAAGCCTTTAATCAAATCCAAAACCCAACGATCTTGTTTGTTCCCATAACCTAGTTTTCGCACAACTTCCGGCTCACTAAATCCTTCAACAGATTGAAAATACTGAACCACCAACTGCACTCTGCCATACCCCGTGCCCTCCCTCCACGCACCAATCGCCTTTTCATAAAACATTCGATTACTAAAACTAACTATAAACACCCCACCAGGCCTTAACATCCTAAAAACCTCAGCAAAAACCTTTTCAGGCTCTTGTAGATACTGAACACTCACGGTGCATAATACTGCATCAAAACTAGCATTATCAAATTCAAATTTTTGATCTTGGTTAAGATCTTTAACGACGAAATAATCTAGTCTCGGGTTTTTAGCTAGCTCTTGTGCATTAAGTCCATGCCCTACCACCTTTTTGTAGATAACATCTTTAGGCAAATGACTAACCCATGAGCTCATGATGTCAAGCACTTCATATTCGGGGTTTAACCGCTCTTTATAAAGCGCGGTTAAAGTCGCGATAAAGTTGTTATCGACATGTGTAACGAACCTTGGAAATGCATAGAAGTCTCTATCAGGAGTAATGTCGAGCTTGGTTCTGCCTTCATTTGTTAGAACCAAACGTTTGATTTTTCCTGCTGATGATGATTGAGATTTTATTGGGACATATCGGTTTTTTATATTTAAGACTGTTGTTGGTTGATGATTAAGGTTCCATTTGAATGATTTGAGGGATGGTTGAAGAGTGTTCATTTGGAAAAGTGGAAATTTTTTTTTTCTTGTTGAGAGGCTTTGTTGTGTGACTTATGTCCAATAAAATTTGATGGATAAGGAGATTTTTTTCATTTTAGCTACCGTTATATTTCAATCGGTAGGAATAAGTATACTAGCACAGGATAGAGCATTTTGGATCATCGAGCGGATTGAATCAAAAAATCAGACGGACTCAAACCGACTGAATTTAACCAAATGTATTTTTATCAGATTTTCGATCCATGATTTTCATCATATTATGTCTTTGATTCGGTGGATCTGATCCGATCTTGTTTGATTTTATCAAAACTCGTCGATTATGCTTAATAGAATCGAGTAAATCTGGATCGAATCGACCTGGACCGTACCAAATCATTTCGACTTTGTCTTCGGTATGATGTTTTAAACGATTTCGATTTCGATTCGGTCTGGTTGAATTTTAGACCGATGTCTAATGTCTTACCCACCATGGTTATTTTCAACACGCTTTATTACTATATATTATAGCAACTTTTGTTTTCACGAGAGTTTATCGGTTAGGGTGCTTTGTTTATTTGGTTTAATTAGTTTTGTAAGATAGTAAAAACATTGAAACCTATAGGTAATGCATTATTATTCCACATAATATATAGACTAGTAAATTTTAATGAACCTAACTTACAAGTCGAGCTTGGGTCATATCTATTCTCTAACACTCTTCTGTAGTTTGAGCGGCATAATCACGATAGTTCGGACTGAAAAAGAAAAGAAAAAAAGAAAAACGAATAAATAAGCAAAACGCGACAAATTTAATGTATATCTATCTATCAACGATGACAGACTCAATGTATATCTATCTGTCAACGATGACAGACTCAACCTATATCTATCGGCCGAAACGCAGCGAACTCAAGGTATATGATGTGATAGAGACTACTTGAGGCAGTCAATCTCCAAGAATTAGATTAAGAAACGAGAAGGATAAGGCCCTTAGAGCGGGCAAGACTCCATTGAAAACAAGAGAGAAACTAGAATTGGAACAATTTTCTTCTTCTTATCATTCAACAAAGCAAAAGCACATATAAATAGGAAACTTAGAACAGTTAAGTAACTACTTGAACCACTACTCTAAGGATTATGAAACATGCATGCTTAGTACGTGGGTACATGCACCCTTTTAGGCTAATAACATGGCACTTGAGAACTACACATTTAACTACTAATATGTCTTTGTATTAAAGCAACCCATGTTCGACTATAGCATCTCGTATCAATACTCCCATCCTGAAAAACGGCCTTGTCCTCAAGGCCGAGGTTGCGATAATCGAAGATAAATATCCCCATGGAGGGTCTTTCTTCGCGGGACCAGGTGCATGTCCTTTTGTCAATCTGTTTTGCATAGTTACACCTAAACAGCTTATTAATAGTAGTGTTTGAGGTTGACGAAAAGATTCCAGCAACCAGGACTGATTCGTATGACCACGTGTATTTAGATTAGTTGATAATGGTTTGCCTTTTGAGATGGGTTGTTCATGAAACGTGACTTTCATAAAAGACGTGGAACCATCACGGGCAGAAAGTACGGGTAAAGGAGGAACTTGATCCATGTTATTTGGTTCAAGTTTTAGTATGCAAGTAACAAGGGATGATTGTTGTTCATTTTGGGCGGAAAGTTGTGTCGAGGTGGTGTCGACGTTGGTGACGTTTGTGACATGATGGGATGTAACAGTAGTTTGGAGTGGAATGATTTCGAATCGGACTTGGAGAATATTGACGAGGGCATCAACTTTTGCATTTAGGGCGGATAATTGATCATGGATGGTTGTGGGTGGTTTAGATGCTGGAGGTATCGAGTAAGTCGATGAAAGCACCATTGATGTGATAGAGACTACTTGAGGCAGTCAATCTCCAAGAAATAGATTAAGAAACGAGAAGGATAAGGCCCTTAGAGCGGGCAAGACTCCATTGAAAACAAGAGAGAAACTAGAATTGGAACAATTTTCTTCTTCTTATCATTCAACAAAGCAAAAGCACATATAAATAGGAAACTTAGAACAGTTAAGTAACTACTTGAACCACTACTCTAAGGATTATGAAACATGCATGCTTAGTACGTGGGTACATGCACCATTTTAGGCTAATAACATGGCACTTGAGAACTACACATTTAACTACTAATATGTCTTTGTATTAAGGCAACCCATGTTCGACTATAGCATCTCGTATCAGTATATCTATCTGCAAACATGACAGACTCAACCTATATCTATCGGCTGTAACACGGCAGACTCAAGGTATCACGGCAGACTCAACCTATATCTATCAGCCGAAACGCGATGGACTCAAGGTATATCTATCTGCGAAACACGACAGACTCAACATATATTTATCGATCGAAAATCAAAAGTCGTCTCGGGGCTTGATACCCTAAACAAACAATTTAAAAAACAAACATCTGTTTTTTTTCCAAAAAAAAGAAAAACATAAAAGCAATAATAAGAAATAAATTAAAAACAAAGATATCAACTTCCGAAACCTTTGCTTCTCTAAACCATGCTTTCCCACAACCACCAACAACTATAAAACCATTCATTTTTCCTCTGATGAAACATCTTGCGTATCTTGACTATCCTTTTTTTTAAAGAAAAGAGCAACCCTTTTATTGAATAAAGAGATTATTTTTTATTTTTATTTTTTTAAATAGCAGCGAAAGTTTTTGTGGATCTGTACCATGGCTGATACCATGTAACATAGTAATAAACACAGAAGATTACATTGAAACCCATATGTAATGCATTATTATTCCACAAGAAAAGTCAGATATATTAAAGAATTGGAGGCTGTAGATAGTTTGATTGACACTGGTATCGGTTCTACTGATGATATTAGGTGTCGGTCTGACCTAATTGTTAAGATTCAGGAATGTGACAAAATTGATATGCTTGAGATTGCTCAAAAGGCGAAGATTAAGTGGGTGTCACACCCCACCATGGTGGAATATGAGGCACGACGTATGGATATCATCACAACAATAACGTGTCTATAGAGATAACTAAATGAAATGGAAATATCATAAATGGTAACACAATGTCATGAAAATATCAGAAACAATGCGAGCGTCTAGGTAAGTAGGTAACAGGTCTACTTGTTACCAAATACATACAATTAACCAATAACAAACATATAGGTGTTTACAAAGTATCACTTATTCAAACATAAGTAAAGACTAAGAGGAAAGGGGGTTCCTCCAATGCAATCCTAAGCCTCCCAGCTAGCCACTCCTAGTCTCACGCTTAACCACATTCTCACCTGAAAGAGACACTAAAACACGTCAACATAAAGTTGGTGAGAGTCATAGGTTTATACTCTAACTCCAAATCAATTATAAGCTGTGAATAACAACCATTTAACAAAAGAACATATGGAAAATGTGCTACAATTATGTATTAACCACTAGCATTCAAGATTAACTAATCACCATAAATCCAAGGCTCTAAGCCTTACCAATAACCACAATTCCAAGGCTCCAAGCCTTACCAATCACCATGGTCCCATAGGCGCCCATACACCTATGAACCAATCCCAAGGCCCCACCTTGTCAACATCCCTTTGGTACCAAGTCAAACCACAAGAACTGAGACGGTACGTGTCCCCCGATCCAAATCATAAACACAATCAAGAATCACATTGCAGCTAATCACATAAGTGTACACACAAGTCCATCACAAACCATAAAAACATTCACATCATTCTTTACAAAACCATAAAATGTCTCTTTCATCCCATCTGGAATTCAAAACATTTATAAATCATAGAACATGGGACTATGAAACTCACCTGAACAAGCTTCTCCAAGTATCCGTGCTCTAGCAAAAATCTAAACACACAAACGTATACAATCAAGACATGAACCACATACCAAAATGTCTCATGAATCTATGATAGATATATAACCTTATCCTACCACTTAACCCCATTTATATGCCATATGCATCTCATTACATCCCTCTATAAAGCCCTTAACTTAGTTCAGTTCATAACTCGCCCCGTTAACATTTAACCCAAAACAGTCCCGTTTTTCATACTTCAAACTATGGGTCTAACACCCCCTTAACTAAAATAACATGCCCTGTAAAAGAAACCATATGCCCTTACATGTGTTAGCTAACTCTCCCATTTGGAAGCAACCTTAAAGCTACTGCTAAGGCCTCCATATATATATAATATATATATATATATATATATATATATATATATATATATATATATATATATATATATATATATATATATATATATATATATATATATATATATATATATATATATATATACTAGCGTCGTAACCCGCCCAACGGGCGGGATCGTTTCGTAAATCTTTTCTAAGAGTACGTTACATGTTAGTCTTTTGTGTTTACAATTGTGGTTTGGTTTTTCGCTTTTTTAGCCCAGGTTACCCAGTGCTCGTGTTTCGTTTCTTTTATACATCTAGTCATTGTGTTGTCATCGCCCAATGGGCATGTTCGTTTCGTTAATCTTTTTTTGAAAGTACGTTTGCGTATTAATTATATTTGTTTGAAGTGGAACGCTTTTTTGTTAAAAGAAAACTAATTTTTGATATTTTAAAATCTTGGCCCACTCAACTGCCGTGTTTTCTTTCATTTTAATATTTTGTTATGCTTATATTGGGTTGTTGTTTATAATTTAATTGATTAAAAGAAAAGTATCCTTACCTGTAATAATATGATAAATTTCTAACTGACTTCCTTGGTTGAGTTGATTTTGTGCAATGTCATGCCTCCAGGCGGTAATTACCTCCCTTGAAATTGTCGGGCCGCAAATTGACTAAGAAAATTGCCTTTCTTTTTGACCATGTAACTGACAAGACAAATAAAATTGCCTTTCATTTTGACCATGTAACAACACAAATAATACGGAGTAATAATTGAAGTAGACCAAAATATGAAGATATATCATGTATAAAGATTACGATAACATAACTTCTTTATTTAAAACGTCATTTTGTATATATAAAAAAAATGTCATTTTGAAGGTACTTAACCAAATCCAATATACACTTAAAAGCTCTCAAGAATTACGTAGTAGTATTTTATTACTTCCAATCATAATATGATTAGAGGCTTAGAGCTGCATATAAGGGTGTGAATCGGGACGGGTATGTTAGGTTCGGGTCAATTCGGGTCAAGGTTACAAAAAAGCATACTCAAATACGATCATGTTTAGAATTCGGGAAGCTCCTGTTCGGGTCAATTCAGATCGAGTCAACTCGAATTCGGATCTCATAAATTTATTTATTTTTTCGCTTTGAAAGTTATTATTAGATCAGTTGCAAAGTTGAAAAAATGACCATTGTCACCATTTAAGAAAATGAATTAAATGACAATCTGCCATCATTTAAGAAAAAAAAACAAATTACCAGTTGCAAAATTTATACGGTGTACTAAAAAGTTCATTGAGTAACTATTGCTTATTGTAAATTGATATAAAGGGATAATAATATACCTATATTAAACAGTAAATCTATCTAGTGACTGCATAAAAATTTCACAGACTATCGAAGTACCAAAACTTGAATTTTGATGCAACTTAGTTTATGTAAGTATTTAATATATTACACATTGTCCTAGGAAAAAGAAATAAAAAACCGACTATTAAATAAATGTGTATACAATGTCTTTTCTTATGCTCATAAAGCCGAGTTGGATGTCACAATTCCTACCGTGAACTTGCCAGCATCACCACATGCTGGGCTTATACCTAGCCCATTTGACCCGAGCAACGACACCAGCACTTGGGCCAGAGTTAAGGTGCTCACCATATTATATATATTTTGGTGGGTCAAACCCCAAGACCTATGAAATCGAGCCTAATGCTTGGTGACTGTGTGTTTAGGACTGAAATAGGCCTCTTTTGGCATGATCATGATTAACAAAGGGGATAATGCCACAACTTAAACCTAGCATAAATAACATGTCAAGTTCACAATGAGTGTACTTTGTAGCATTATATTTATCATTTTGCAGAAAGAGATACTTGATGTCCCATGACTACACTGCAGAAATATTAAATTTATTAAAACAGAAAGATTCTCAAGAAAAACAGGATGACCTTGATTGATTTTAGATGCTTGTGAATCAAAATCTTTCAAGAGAAAGAAAAAAACATTGAAACATACTGTAATTGTCATTATCTGGCGAGCATTAGGTGTTGCTATACTAAATTAGTGCTTGTGTTCAGTTTATAGCATATAAAACATACTGTAAACGATATATTAAAAATAATATAAGACTGTAAGTTAATACCTTGCTTACACATTATACCAAAGGCATTGGAACAATGTGACCAGTTGAAACATGATCTTAGGAAGTTAAGATATAATGTGTTCACATCTGCAAGCAAACTGACCAACATGTGGAGTCAATCAACTATTACATTCTCGCCAATTCACATAGCCACACAAAAGGCCATTCCTGTAAGCTTCCCGTTAAGTGCAGACAGAACTTTTCAGACAGCCTTTAAAACACACAACCAAGTTTACTACACCAATTGTCATCAAATTTCATAATATTTGCGAATAACTTCTATACTAACTGAAACCACACATCGCAAAAAGACACGTTTGATTCCTATCATGAATACCTACATGTATGATAATATATTGAGTAATCCTTACCTTCAAGAGTACAAAGACATGCCCTCGCAAAAGTAACTTATTATTTAGCTGGTTGCCAAATAGTAAAAACAAATCAGTTTACCATTGTTTTATATCAATTGCTACGTGCCAAACCCATTGTGGTCATTCATTTTTGCCACCTCTACAAAAGAGCAAGAAAGAAAAAGTAAAGAACAACCCCTGAGACACCATGCTGAATGATTCTGCCAAACCAATGCATTCTTGTGCTAAACAAAGTAAAGAAAGCTAAAGAACATCCTATCAACATGGTAAGATAACTTACACCAGCTTGAAAATTTAACAAAAGGCAAAAAAGTTCAGTATGCAAGAAGACCTAATCCTATCAAACTAACAATATATTACACTATCTGTAAATGCACAATTGTAGCTAGATAGAACAGTAAATGCTAAATAAAAACTTTGAGCATATTTGAAAGACTATAGCCTTGACAACTCTTTCACCAATGCCAAGTATAAGGGTCTTTCACTTGGTCGAGTCATGTGGTTTCTAAAACGTGAAGTGGCATGATAACCACCTAAATGACGACTGTAGTTCCCTGCGTAAAACCATGTTTTTGAGGAGTAAGATGTACCTGATCCTTCAATAGAGAAGTTTACAAAGAGTCTTCCATAGCCTGCTGTAATGAAGCTTTACTCTGCTGAGCTGCAGCAATGCTTTGTGTTGCTTTGAAAAACTCTCTAGCCTGTGGAACAGTTTGAAATAAAAGTCAAGTAATGTTTTTTGATACTAAAGTAATTACAGAACTCTATCTTTCGTGCTCTTTTGTATGAGTTACGTTATTATATAACTAAGTTGTCTCACTTCACTTTCTCATTTTAAATCATCGCATGCAAACTTGTGTCACTACCCTAAACCGTAAATTTAGCTTTAAAATATACCTTTTGCAGCACAAACTTGTATTCTACAAGCTCATTATAGCAACACTGAAACTTGTGTCACCACCCACCCTAAACTTGTCACTATTAGAAGTTTGCAGTTGAAGAGCCTACCATACCAGTCAGGATTAAGGTTGTCTACTCCTAGATCTTCAACCCATACTATCTCTGGATGTAAGAACCACTTGGGAAACCACCAGTGTGTCACCATCAGAAACATAATCATGAGAAAAGATTTAAAGAACTTTGGTTGAGAAAATAAGTCCATGCACTGGCTAAATATGGTTTACTGTAATAGATTATAAAATGGTCCTTAGTTAGACATATTTTCAAAAATCATTTATTGTTTAAGATTCCTGACGGTTAAGTTAGAGATCCTGAGGTAAGCTATATCATGTAGATCAATATATGAAATAGTAGTGTTCTAACCCCTAATGCTCTTGGCGTCGTCTTTAAGGCTCCTCGGAAAGTATTGCTGGAGTATTTGCAGACTAATATTCTTCCTCTATGTCTTTACTCGGTTCTTTTCACCTGTCATAACTGTATAGCTCATAATCTTAACATGTTGTTTTGATACAGTCTTAGCGACCTGAGCAGTTAGTGAGTCAATGCTCTACACGCAACAAAACCACCTAACCCAGTGGGTATAATGGTAGCTTCAGGTATGGTCTAATACTTTTTTGTATGTACATTGTGTGTCCCAGTTTGGTTACGGGTCAGTTTGACCAAATACACTTCTAAGGATGTTTCTTTTTATGAAATACTCCGTATTAAGTTGTTCATGTTATACAATACCATCATGAAATCCCTGTCTTTAATTATAACTATTTATGAAATTGTACTATTGTATGCATGAATAAAATTAGGCCGACTTATAACCGATTCACCATCGATTTCAAGTTGTGAGAAAAAGACTATGTGTGTATGACTAAATTGATCAGCTAGCTAATTGATTTAATAAAACTAAATAGGCATGAATACATGAATACATGATTTACATCTTACTTTAGCTGCACCTCCAATCCAATACTTTTGGTCAAATGAATTACTTTTGTGAATTGTGTCGAGTGGATTGCAACACTCAAGAGGTTCTTGAGAATCATATATACGGGACTAAGCCAATTTAATTACTTAATAGTACTTTTTTTGACTTGCTAACCATTGTGGTGATTCGCTTTCACCTGATTCATGCACGCATCACTACCATAGATAAGAAAACAAAAAACAAAACAAAAACCTCTTATCTTTGATAAAAATAAGTAAAAATTAAAATTAAAATTATTTTAAAATTATATGGTAATTCTATGAACTATATGATAAACGTAATAGTCAATTAGGCAAATGGATTTACGGAAAAGTACCTCACTATGAACTGATTGTATATGAACTGATTGTACGCCTGACCAAACACATCATGTCTTATATTATATATGAACATGTGAAAGAGATTCAGTTGAAGTCTAGATTCTAAAAAGATCAGAATGGGTGTTTGGCATTTCTTATAACAGCAACCAATCACCCCTTTAACGAGTAAGTATGTTGCAAGCAAGGGTAAAGCGGATAAGGAGAAGTACAGTCATCATAACACTTAGAACTTAATTTTTCCAGTTTAGTAATCATTTACAATATCAAATATATTCTGTTATTTAGGTTAAATGATCCCCTATACTACCAGTACTCATATTGACTTGGCATATAACATAATTCTGATAGTGAGAATAAAGATATAGTCGCCTTGCTGATGCACTTATTGTCATCAAGATATAATGTCAGCACTATTAGCATGCTTATCTTTTTCAACACGATCCACATATATATGTGCTTTTTCTTACACGCTAATTATTATTGCAGGGTCCACAATTAAGCTTCCCTAAACCCCAGCTTATACACTTTACATACATGTTAAAGAATACATTTATAGAACACAATCCATACTGACCCATCTGCTTTTCACCAGTGGTACTACCAAAAATCGTTACTTATTAAGAAATAGTACTATAAATTGTTTAATATTTACAGCAGAAAAGTCATATATTTATGTACAAACAGTCATACCATCCATGTGAGGGAGAAACTTTAGAGAAGTTTTGAAGCAGCTGCCTGAACAGATGCTGAATATCGAGTTTTGGACTATAAGTTTACAGTTACTACAACTATCCGAATTACATTTTGAACAAAAAGGCCTCTAAAAAGCTGGATATTTTCCTATCGCCTTCTAAAGTAAGTTGTTACAGGAAATAGTTTCAAGATTGAAGTCAAAACAGCTTGTGTCATTTACAAATATTAATATAACCTTTTTAAACTAATAAGCCGTTTTAAGTGCTTAAACGTTATCTGAAAGGACTTACTTTATTACACAATCAGCAGATTTAATCCAAAACACCCCCATATATACCAAATGCAGTGTATAACATACCTCACTTTCTATAATAGATGTAAAATAAACCACATTCAAATTTTGTCCCTTTTTACAATATTTGCTAAATGTTGTAAATCAATTAGACTAAAACCAGCATTCTCACTTGTGACGAATGGTGATTTTCCTGCTCTTGTGTGCTTATCTTACTGTACTTTGTTAAATACTTCAGTGTAACGTTCAGCTTTAGCAGGTTTATGTGATAAGAGTTAACTTCTTGTATATCCTACAGGTCTAACGATCAATATGGAAAACAATAAAGAAACAACACATGTCAAGGGACATATATCTCACAAAAAGAGAGCATATAAACAAACACACAGACAAACACACTCCTCATGTACATGGGAATAATTGTTTTTCTTTCTGCATATTAAAAATTACCAAGTGGAAACTCAGATGATAATTCTTGATGTATTATAACTTTGAATAAAACATAGTAATAAAGCTTACCTGGGCAATGACAGAAAGAGTTAGAACTGCCAACGTGGCTATAGCTAGTGAAGCCAAACGCTTGTTTTAGATGTGATTCTTCCTTGATTCGTGCATGACATACAACCAGACCTATTCATTAAAAGACATGAAATCCTTCAGAGCCATATTACAGAAAGATTAAGCAACTTCTCTTTTCAACTACCTAACTTAAGATACTAAGGTAGTGTTTGATAACGACTTATAGAGTCTTAATTGAAAAATAGGTATATAAATTAAGTCAACTTGTTTGTTTTGTGCTTAAAATTAATAAATGACTTTCTAGAAAAAGCCAGGATGAGGAGACTTTCTATATTAAGTCATGACTTATTAGCCTTATTTTACATATTTACCCTCTAACTTCTTCATTTATTTAATTTAAAAGTTAAGATTAGTACGTTAAGTCCAACATTAAGCAGCAACAACGATATCATTTTACAGTCAAACAACCATAATCAGTTTTTCAATTCAGTTTGTTTTTAGTATTGCCCAACATAATCAGGTACAAACTAAAAAAATATGAAAAGCATGGCTATAGGATAACATGGCTACAAAAACTAATTCCAAACACAAATATTCAGATAAATATTAAACTTATGAAAAACATTGAACTTATGAAAAACAGGGCAAGGCGAATCAGATCATAAGCCAGGGAAAAAGCTTATACAAACACCACCCTATATTTTAACAATTACTTGAAAATCACACAATCACACACTTTCGCAACAAAATCTAAAATAAGGAATCTTATACCGCCAAATGCTGTTCCAACCCAAAAACCGATGCAAGTTCAAGACCAACCCCTTCCATACATGTTTTAGACTCAAATGTAAAGATGTTTAGACTCATTTCCTTAAATTTAACAAACTACAAAGTATTGATGAGGAAGCTTGTGTGGCAGGTTCAGTTAAGTTAAAGACAGCGTCTCGGGCCTCAACTGATAGTGGCAGGTGTCAAGATCCAATTCAGTAGTTGATTGATCAGATAGTTTAGTATCAGAATATGCTTTTAGCCCGATCAAGTTTAGAATTATCCGTCTCAACAGAAATGATCTACGTTTTTTCATATCTATTATATGATACTAAAAACTAACTGTATACACTCTCTAGCTAGAAATACATGACACCAAATTCTAATATCATATAATTAAAAGAATTAAGAAAGTACAGTTAACATCATACAAACTAATTAGACAAGTTGTGAAACTGTAAACTCACGGTCCTCGGGGTATTCGGCAATGTGTTTGATGTGAATAGCTGAAGTCAACCACATAAAAGGATCAGTAGTGATCACAGCAAACTTTTCACCAATAGAGAAATCAATAGATCTAGCAGGTGAATCGAAATTAAAAGTGAAAAGCTGCCTTCCACTCTGAACATCCCATAACATCGCTGACTGATCTGCACTACCAGTAATCATCGTAGCACTTAGAACTGGATTGGTCAGTGTCAATCGCACGGCTGGGCGGGTCGTTCACACACCTAGCAGCACCCTTTAAGATCTTGTGTGACGAGACGTTTTTACACCATCTTCTAGCGGCGTACCAAGATATATATGGTCCACGTTTCCTAAACAAACCTTCCCCTTCTAGAAGGTACACAAATTAATTCCAAGATTCTGGAATAGGTTATGTATCTGGGCTCCAGGGCTGATCATGAAATCTAGAAACATTGAGGGAGTTCGAGTGAAAACGTGAAAACCGTGGATTTGACCCCTATTGACTCGCCTGCAATGATCATGACCTTCACTCCATCTCTCTAGAAAGGAGCTTTTTTCTGCAATTGTGTGTGTGTGTGTATGTGTGTAAGCTACAACAAATTTCTATTATAAAGGTTAAAATATACCCTGGCTCCAGGCACACCTATATCTTTATCCTAACAACAGAAAGTTTGTTTGTTAAGCGTGGTCCCCCAACTTTGAGTACATAGGTCCCTTCATCATCACATAGACACCTGATCTTGCACGCATATTAACTAAAACTTCATTAAAATCCGAGATTTTCACAGGATTAATCGATTATAGTTTGATCATAAACCATTGTATTTTTAATTATCAAATGACAGTAAACATTCTTGTTTAAAAGCAGTTAAGTCACAAGAGGGAAAAAAGTCATATTAGTGTACGGATACCAATCTTTTACATCTTCAATATTAGTATTAGATATATATTTTTTTAACTTTTTTTTCTGTGAAAGAAATACCTTTTCTGCGACTAACATTGCTTCATGCCACAACTCCTCTTTCTAGCAGTTGACCATCGGGCTTTCATGTATAAACTCTTGACTGCCATTTGGCTCCCATATCCTATAAGAGTGAGGTAACATATTTGGTGGAACTGGATGCAAGGGAGATCGCTAACCTAAGAACATCAATCAATCAAGTGTTGAGATACACCGGTATTAAAAAAACATGAAACTTAAATAGAATTAATATTTAATTATTCTAGTGAATCTGCTCGATCAACCTCTGTAGTCAGGATCATGACAAATCTGATAATAAGTAGTCCTTTGTATACCAAAAAATCAGCTAAAATCATACAAATGAACCAACAATGAAAAGAAGAGTTACCTTAAAGCTACATGCAAGACCTACCCTTAACACAGATCCTCCGTCATTTTGGGGCCTCTTGAACTTCTTCACACGCTTTTTTAGAATCTCCTTATCAAGTTTAGGAACCGCCATTCCACATCTTTCATTTTCTGTATTTCAGTAGACCAGACTATAATCTACCATGAAGAATTGATAATAATGATGTATATCACAATGACTGGAGGTTATAATTCAAAAACAAATAGAAAGTGTAACCTTTGACCATATTATTTTGAACCTGAGCAGGGGTAGGCCCGATGACTGGAACCAATGACCGCGGAAGTGGTTGAGAATCAGTGACAGTCGGAAACAATTCAAGCCAAGAAACATCCACACCCAGTGACTGATGTGCACGGTATATTCAGAATCCTAATTAAGGTTGCTTCAAAACTGTCTAAATACAATTTGTTATATTGAGAGTTAAGAAATATTCAACAACACGGAAAGAATGAAAGAAACCGACCCTCCATATCCAGCTCTCATGTCAAGCATAAGCTTCTAAGTGCCCCAACGTAAAGCGCGTCAGTAGCTAACTATTATTTCTTTTCAGTATTTAGATTCTGCCTTAAAAAATCCTCTCTGGAAAGTGCTCGTTCACTTTAGGTACTCTCTTTTGACAAGATTGCGATCTGCAAGAGCCTTTGGATCATATTCTGCAATTTTACAGTACACCTGAATTTGTGTTCATTTGTATATGTTTCTTGTCCAAGCTTGGCCTGGTAGAACTGATGATCCGGTTGTTTTATTTGACACTGAACCAGAGTTCATCAACTAACTGGTCACCTTATTGAGCTATGAAGGACCTTAAATGCAACCGCTAAACTTTGCCAATTCTGCAATAAGTGAGTTAGGAATAAAGCATTCTTTAGCATGTTATATATATGTAACCTCTCCAAATTCGGGTATATTATCAGTAGACGAAAGATACTTCCATGGTTTATCTGTGTGGTCGACATCAATCATGTTGTCGCCATCTCCAATTATTTTAAAAAGCAATCCAAACACCACGCAACTCACAGTTATGTTTGCCAATAAACATAAAAATTAAAATAATAAAATCATATATTATTATTTTAATATATGATTTTGTTCAGGACACTTCGAGCCGATTCATAGGACATGGCACTCCACATAGGACCATAAGAGGTACCATGTAGTATGTTATAAACTTTCTAATCCAACCTGTTGGTAGAAAATAAAATGCATTAACCATAGTTACCTCATATTGGTATGCTCGTAAATAAAGGGATAAGATATATATCTGCAATACAGATTCGGCGGGGTTGTAGCAGGAGGAGGAGATTCAAGCTGCAGAGGATCAGGTTTACCTTGGTCAGCTATTGGAGTCTTGAAAATCTCAAATGATTGTCCTGTTGAGTCATAACTATGGGCTAATCTGGCTGGTCAGACTCTGAACGTGGGTCGGTTTGGTCAATAATTGTGGCACAAAATAAAAAAATTTAGAACAAACTTTGGTACCAATTAAGAGAGAAAAATTGTGGAAGTATGTAAAATGTAATGCTCTCACGGATATTATCAAAACCAGACCCGTAACCAACTCACTTGTAAACCAACATTCCAAACACTCCTCATGTCCTGCATGAATGTGAAATATGATTTGCGCAGGTAAGTTTCCTTCTTCGAATCAAATGTTCAGTTTCATGCATAAAATAATATTTTTATAATAAAATGACATCCTTATATTAAAGAAAGAACTTTTGAAATCAATCACACAACCGAGTCTTTTTAGCTTTCCTAGATTGAAAATGGGCTCATTCTCCAGTGTTGGTTTCTTTGTTAAGAAAAGGGTTATACCAATCAATCCAAAATAATACCACAACTCAATATACAAATCAAATGCCTTAATACGTAAAATTGAGCACGTAAAATTGAAGTTTTTAATTCTTTGATTCAAATGCTTTAATAACATTAAGCACGTAAAATTCAAATGCTTTAATTTTACCCAACGCAAAGACTATAGTCTCCCCTTTGCCAGATTGTGGCTGCATCCAACGAGTGTTTATGCCCTTCCAAGAATGGAGCAACAAAAATAATCAACTGATAAACAAAATTAGGTTTGCAAAAGGCATTGTCAATAAAATTATACCTCGGACTGCAGCAACCCTAGCATAAGCCACTGCACATGGCTGACCAACTGAATCTAGAACATATAAGTCACACTGTCAACAGTTTCATGTTAGTTTTATTAGCTGCTAAGTAGTTAGATAAACCTATACCAAATCGTTGAAACCAAATAAATCTTTTAAAGGCCATGTAATGAATATGAAGTAGAGAGTAGACCGATGCTTACAAATATAAATAACATGGTTAGACAGCATATGAAGAATCCCTAATATGCATTCTAAACAATAGGGTCAGCCTGCATACACAACAATCAATTAAATCATGAATTTCATAAAGAAAACTTACATCACTCAAAAGACGCATGCTTGACATTTATGTTTACATCAACCTTGATTTCTCACCTATACCTAATTTGTTACAAAGATATAAAAGCACCAGAACACCATCATTATAATAAGAAAAGGCAGAAAAAGAGCTACTATGCATTTGATTAATTCGTATACCTGAAACATTTGGTATCATTGTTTCTGCAACAATAAAATATCTACAAACATACCTAATTAGGGTTTACAAAAAAATATACATACCTTTTTACGTGATTAATGAGGGTTTCAAAAAGACTTCTGATAATTACATAACATAGCAAACCATACGTTCTGTGCCATCCATCCAACCTCATACTTCCAAAGAAACCATAGAAATCATTACCTGTTAGTAGGTTTTGAGTTTTTGAGATGAGACAAATGAATGAAGGTCTCGTTTTTAGATGCGTATGAAAATATTAGGGTTTTGTATGAATCTAAGATTTATTTAAAAATAATAATTTAGGAATAGATATGTATAAATTCCAAAATTGTAGATAAAGAGTGATTTCAGTTCAATATCTATAAGATAAATACGTACATACAGAAAAACCAGAATATTATATCTGTGTTTATATTAGAAAAATGAATATTATATATGTTAATATTAGATTTTGATGAGCTTATTACCTGTGTTTTGTATCAAAAATCACAAATAATGGGTTGGCTAAGTTGGTAAAGGTGCTTGTATTCGAATGAGAGGTCATGAGTTCGAATCTTACAAGAGGGATATTGTTTTTAAAAAATCTGAACTTAAATGAGTTTTTATTAAAAACCGAAATTAAATAAAAAAACGAAAATTATATAAAACGCTTGACCCGGTCCAGACCCCTCTTGGCCCAGACTTGAACTGGACTGGTCCAAACCGCCTCAGCCCATACCTTCAAAACGCAGTTTTCAAAATTGCGTTTTCAAAACGCGATTTTGAAACAAAACGCGTTTTTAAAAACTGTTGTCACCCCAAAATGAGTTAAAAAAGGAAAAAAGTGAGATTTTTTAGCAAATACTCAAATCCTATTGGTTAAAAGATGTGACTGGGATATGACTGGGATCTAAAACTGTGGTTTCAAGTCATAAATATACCTATATATAATATAGAGATATATATATATATATATATATATATATATATATATATATATATATATATATATATATATATATATATATATATATATATATATATATATATATATATATATATATATATATATATATATATATATATATATATATATATATATATATATATATATATATATATATATATATATATATATATATATATACACTAGCCTTTAGACCCGTCCAGTGGACGGGCTAGCTTTAAGTATATATTTTTAATGAAAATTGAATTTATCTGTGTTTATATTAGAAGTTTAGTATATGTAATGTTAGTTATGGCATTGATATTTTAATAATGTAGCATAGAATAGACAAAAATAACGTAATTTAAGATATTTTACTTATTTAAGAATATTATGAGTTAATTGAATTTGCATACGTTAATGCTATGAATAAGTTTGTTACATTAAAATTTTTTAGAATTTTAATAATATTGTATAAATATTTTATGTATTTTTGAGTTTTATGAGGTAATAAATTTTGTATATGTTATGTTATGAATAACGTTTTAGATTAATTTTTTTGAAATTAATATTATTGTTGTGCATTTTTATAGAATTTTGTATTTAAGGCATTATTTCACCATCCTTCCTTATATATTTTTATAGAATTTTGTATTAATGCATCATTTTTAATTTCTATATATATTTTTATATAATTTTGTATTTAAGGCATCATTTGTAATTCCTATTTTATTTTTGAAGCATATTATGGAATCATTTTTATAGAATTTTGTATTTAAGGCATTGTTTCACCATCCTTCCTTATATATTTTTATAGAATTTTGTATTTAAGGCATCATTTGTATTTCCTATATATATTTTTAGAGAATTTTATATTTAAGGCATCATTTATAATTCCTATTTTATTTTTAAAACATTTTATGGAATCATTTTTATAGAATTTTGTATTTAAGGCATTGTTTCACCATCCTTCCTTATATAATTTATAAAATTTTGTATTTAAGGCATCATTTGTAATTCCTAAATATATTTTTATAGAATTTTGTATTTAAGGCATCATTTGTAATTCCTATTTTATTTTTGAAGTATTTTATGGAATCATTTTTATAGAATTTTGTATTTAAAGCATTGTTTCACCATCATTCCTTATATATTTTTATAGAATTTTGTATTTAAGGCATGTAATTCATATATATATTTTTTTATAGAATTTTGTATTTAAGGCATCATTTGTAATTCCTATTTTATTTTTGAAGCATTTTATGGAATCATTTTTAAAGAATTTTGTATTTAAGGTATTGTTTCACCATCCTTCCTTATATATTTTTATAGAATTTTGTATTTAAAGCATCATTTGTAATTCTTATATCTATTTTTATAGAATTTTTTATTTAAGGAATCATTTGTAATTCCTATTTTATTTTTGAAGCATTTTATGGAATCATTTTTCGACAACTTTGTATTTAAGGCATTGTTTCACCATCCTTTCTTATATATTTTTATAGAATTTTGTATTTAAGGAATCATTTGTACTTCCTATATATATTTTTATAGAATTTTGTATTTAAGGCATCATTTGTAATTCCTATTTTGTTTTTGAAGCATTTTATGGAATTATTTTTATAGAATTTTGTATTTAATGCATTGTTTCACCATCCTTCCTTATATGCTTTTATAGAATTTTCTATTTAAGGCATCATTTGTAATTCCTATATATATTTTTATTAAATTTTGTATTTAAAGTATCATTTGTAATTTCTATTTTCTTTTTGAATCATTTTATGGAAACCCTTTAATGAATTACATGTGTCATTTTTATAGAATTTTGTATTTAAGGAATTGTTTCACCATCCTTCCTATATAAGGGTTTTTGATTTGATTTGATTTGATTTGATTTGATTTGATTTTGATTTGATATATATATATATATATATATATATATATATATATATATATATATATATATATATATATATATATATATATATATATATATATATATATATATATATATATATATATATATATATATATATATATATATATATATATATATATATATATATATAGAGGAGGGTTAATGTAAGAGAAAACTTAAAGTTATAAAAGTAAAAACCAAATTTGAACCATTGGATCTTTCATGTGTGTATTCAATGACAATATAATGAATAAACAGTACATGAAGGGTAATTTCGAAAATTAAGTTAAATCTGGTCAATCGTTTTTTTCCTTTTCTTTCAACTTTCTTCATTTTTAAAGAACTCATGATACATATGAGCAATCTTTGATTTTTTTAATCTAATTTTTAAATTCAGCTAATATACACAAAAAAATATTCCACTGGTCGATTGATACATGTAAGAATTAAATATTTATACCAACAATATAAATTTGATCAACAAATAGCTTAAACAAATAACATTTTTTATACAAAGTCATTAATATACAAATACGGATCTTATATATCTCTTTTCAGAAAAAACATCCTTTCAAAAATGATACAAGTAATACATATATAAGTAACCATGGTGTTCCACTATATCAAACATAAGTGATGCATTTTGGTACATCATTTAAAAAATCAGTGATACATCTTGGTCCATCCCCTCGAAAATAACTCATACATCATGATACATTATCTCGAAAATAATTGATGCATCGTGACGCATTATTTTTAAAGAATATTTAACTGATACAACAGATCTGTGGAGCTTTAGCGGATTCCGGTACACATGATACATCGTGATAGAAGCTTATTCTGGTAGCAGCACGTGATGAACTCTGTTAACAGCGACGACGGCGAGCGGTGGCAAAACTGGCGGCACATTTGATTTTTATGTAGAATCGCACATACGAATCAACATATATGAAAGATGCCCGTGTATGATTTTTCTATCTTTGTAATAAATAAGGCTCTTTAAAATTTGATTTCAAATGTTGGTGTAGTGGGGTCGTAGGTAAATAAGATTTGATGGAGATAGATGAAGGATTAGATGAGATAGATGAAAACAAAATGGTGGTTGCTAGCATCTTTTAGGGTTGAAGAGTATTTAAGATTAAAGAAATAAAATACCTACAATACCCTTTTGATTATATATTTAATTTTTAGGTTTTTAATAGCTTAATTTCCACTTGTCATTGAATGAGTGGGTTCTTCTTTTTACAACTATAAAAAATTCTCTTTTGATCCAAATTCTATATATATATATATATATATATATATATATATATATATATATATATATATATATATATATATATATATATATATATACTTTTACCAATCTAAAATTTACTGATTTTGAACATATGAAAAGTTTGTTATGATCAGAGGGTCTTACCCTACCCCATTTGTTTAGCCCTCCTCCAGATCTTTTATTTAATATATAATCTAAGTCTCGTGTTCGTTTGAAGGTCCAATTATACTCCTAAGTATCCTAACCATCTTAAAACATTAATTTAAACCCGAATGATTTCAAAACTGCTTTGAGCTCCGACTGTTGTAACCTGTTTTTGACCCATTTTCCTACCTTCAATTTAGTTCTAGTTTCTTGCATTTGAAATCCAACTCATTTAACTTTCCAGGGGTACCAAGATCGAAATTTAAAAGTTTGTAAAACTCTAGATATGATCAAAACAATGACCCAAAAATTCTGCCCAGTTTTTAATGACGAATTTAATATGATTAACCTAATTAATCATACATAAACCCTAATTAAAACCTAAAAACGATTTCCAATGACAAAAACCCATTAATTACATCACTTTACAGGTCATTAATAAACCCCCAATCAAAAATTATGAATCTCAACCCTAATCCATCATATTAGGTTACATATACGTAAATTAAACGTTAATTGTCATAGTTTTAGTGTGTACCTTAAACCCTAATTGAATTATTAGGTTTTCTTGCTCCTCCATTGATAGAAACGACTAAGATTAGGTTTGGGGAAAGCTAAAATCATTTGTGGGGTTTATGGTGGCTTATTTATGGTTAAAATAAAAAAGTCTTCCTATTAGGACTCAAATTAGGCTCCCCTTTCCCTTCCTTAAGTTTAAGCTACCCAAATCCAACCTCAAACACCATATGGCTACTTTTTTACTATATTTCTTTTATTAAACCATTAATAAACTAAATGGTACTATTAGGTTGCATCCGATCCAAAACCTGAAAGCTTTGCGTAAATTTTTCGACTTTTTACACGATTACCGTAAAATACACAAAAATGGGATTTTTGCTTATATTCTTAAATCCATTCCAAATTATCAAAACTAAGTTTACATGACTCATAATAAATACTAAAACCATTACCCACTCAAAATCTTAATCACGAGACCTCTAAACGCTATATCCTCGAATCGTAAATATACGATTTTCTATAATACATATACGTATACGTAAAGCCACGAAATAACACCATCTCATTTCATAGTCACTACCTTGTGAGCTCATGAACATGAAATAACCGTTCCTCGATTTACTTATGAGTACCATTTACCCATAAACGATATCCAAACCTCACTCCAAACACACAAAATAAACACATGAGCACATAAAAGCACATATTTGCACAAAACACCCTAAACTATAGTCTAAGTGACGAACCCCAAAACCATGGTTGTCACATCACTCCCTCCTAATAGAAATCTCGTCCCGAGATTTACTCCTTAGGATCAAACACACAAACAACAAATCACATGAGGATACTTGTTCTAAATGAACTCCTCTCATTTCTATTTGTACTTTAGTTCAAGTCTCAAATTACCACATATATTAACCAACATTATTTAAACTCATTCCCAAACTGTTGACCTCACAGCCCATAAATCTCACAACTGACTTTTTTTAACACGAATCCCTAATAACCGCACATGCAAATATGCATTCTCAAACCATATTTCCCAAATCTCAATACATGAAATATATCATGTACGCCACTTAATTCCCCAGGTAATTCTATACCCGTAAACTACTGGTCCAATCTTTCAAAAGATCATAAATGGACCTACAAAACTCGACATCAACTTTTCCTTTTTTTTCCTAAACATGGCGCCCGTTACTATGGGTGATACTTCCTACATAACTTTGTCACTAAACTATAGTGGTTTCCTCCTTTTTAACATATCATCTCTTGTTTATCTCGTCCTTTCCACAAACACCATTATTATATTAGTAGCCGCTTTCACCAATTCTAGTCCACAATAGGGAAAACTCACCCTATCTTCCATGTAGTGCCTCAAATGGCATTCATCGACTTCTAGTATGATAACTATCATTATATGAAAACTCACACATTGCTAACAAGTTTCCCACCTCCCTCTAAATCACTCACCTAAGCTCTCAACACGACTCCTATACTTGTAGCAATTTCTCACTTCGTCCATCCATTTCTAGTTAGCCGGATATACTCATGTTCAATCATGTTCATCAATCCCTTTATTCCGTACCCCAAACCACTTAAAAATTCCAATTTCCTTACAAAAGTGACATATGACGGTCTTTCACATATTCATTAGTTAGTTTTATCAACTGTCATCCAAACCCATGTTACAACTACTTCCATCAAATTTGGATATCTCATTAGTAGCACCCATACACTTCTTTTCTCACATTTCTCAATGAAAGATTTTTTTATATATATTTTTTGATACCCAACAATTCCTTTATACCTAAACAATGTCTTACCTTCAAGGTCATAGTGCTCCTCATCTTGTCTCGGTTAGACCAAACCCTTCGTCTCTCCTGACACATCACATCTATAACTCCTCATCCATTCAATTATCGATACTAAGCCTTCTAATCAAAATAGGTCAGTGCCATTTCGTTTCCACACTACAACAATATTAGCATGCTTAGTGCCTTAGTCTACTCATTAGGCTATACCAAAGTTTTACCTTCGCTTCCTATCTCGACCTCTTTCATTCATGATTCGCATTTGTCCAAACTTCCTTCTTCTTCCTCAGCTCATGGCATACATCACGATGTTATACATCCTGTCTTTCAAGTCATCTATACGTCAAAAATTTCCAAGTAGCTTCACTTGTTTTCCTTACGACCAGTTCTCCTACTCCCTCCTAATATGTACAGACTAGAGTTTCTTGTGATTATATACGGATCACACTCTCATCTTATATCCATATTAGTTTCCATATGTCTAAACTAAGCCATATTCTAAATTCTTACTCAAGTCTCATACTTCTATTATGACCTTGCACCTAACATGAGGTACTTTCAATCATCATCTTCTAGGAATACTTGGTTCTCTCCTTCCATGGTTCTCCCTAATTACTTCACTATCATGTCCAACCAAAATTTCTCACTCAATTCATCAACTCTATGGAAATCGTTATTGCATTGGATAATGCATAACTGTCTCTTCCAAAGATCCTTCATAAACACCTTCACTAAACTGACCCTCTAATCACTTCTCCACGAACTTATTCAGCTCAGCTTCACTACTCATCCCTCGATATTGATTGCTACGAAATTCTATCTTTGTGTAGTCACTCGACTCCCCTTGTTACTTCCACGAGTTCTTAATCTCCCATGTTATGTAGTCACTCCATCACGATCCATTGGTTTAGCTCTTTGTAGCTCCACTCCGGTACTCGATCTGTCCTTCTTCGTCACGAACCATACAGAGATTCCCATCATAGTACTAGTCACCTTTCCAGTCCTTGCAACTTCTATGAATCCTTCGAAATCTCTTGCATCCTTCTAGCAGTCGGCATGTAGTCCTTTCGGCTCCTTGCTTCACGATGTAGCTCTTTACGCACTCCTTCTCGTCTCCATAATGTTACCTAGGAACTTCACACTACGCAGTAGTTTCTAACTTCAACTCATCTACCACAATATTTCTAAAGGTACTTCAACCCCTCAATGGCTCACTCTTCCTTGTTGTACTTCACCATTAATCATCCTCCTACCAATCATTCTTTCACATCCATGTTTTCCTTCACGTGTCTACTACTACCTTGCCTCCATAACTATACCAATTCCATTGCGTGTTAATCTTTCCATTCGTAGAAACTTTCTACTCTACCCTCACATCCGCTAGTACTTTTATCAATCTCCTAATGGTACTTGATGAGATGGCATTTATACATGATCTCATCGTTCTTTTCGGGCTTTAAATGCATAAAATGTCATAAAAATACCATATATATGCTTGTGTTTGTTTACTTGTGTATTTTAGGTATGGATATCGTGAAAAAGACAAAAGATCACAAGTTACAAGGAAAAACGGACATGAGAAACGAAGCCGTACAAAGAACCGGGCCTTAATCATGGAATTCTCAACAAATACCCTTGAAGACTTGAAGACAAACAAGATTGATCCTCATTTATTGAAGAATTGACACTTAAAACCCTTGTATATTCATAATTACAAGTTTGGTCCCTTAAGTTTGTCAAAATTACACAAAAGGTCCCTCAACTTTGAAGAAATGGCAAGATTAGTCCCTCAACAAATCAAAATTGCCAATAATGGTCCCTCATGAAGTCAAAGATACAATGAAGACCTTTGAAGATCAACATTGTCCAAAATCAGTCCTTCAATTATGAAAACATGTCAAAAATAACCCTTGAAACCTTTTGTGAAAAGTTTGTGCCAAAAATGACAAAGTGTGAAAGTTGTTACAAAGGAAATGGGCGCTGATAGAAGTTTACTTGCAATTGACAAAAGAAAGGAAAAAGAAGGACTGAAAGTGTGCATTTGAAACATTCAAACAAGTATTTGCGCCAAACACTTCTCCAATCCACCAAAAACGGATCAAAAAGGGTACTATTCACTTTTACCAGCCCAGATTTTACACCACTTAAATCAAAGGGTAAAATGAAATTACCTTGGCACACGTTTGATTCACCTCACCTTAAACGCATCCCACACCAAAAACCCTCACTCCCACTCACTATGGACCCCACCCCCAATTCCCTTTCCACCAATCAGAATGCAACTTGGCCTCCAAGTTAAGTGACGTGTCCAAATCAACAGCTATGATTCATTGCTTCATCACAAAGCTAAAATGAACATCCAGGATCAATTTGGACAGCTCAAATTCAGAAAACGTCTAGAAGGACTTAGGGCATTTAGGGAATTTCACTTCTAGGGTTTGTGAATAGTGTTTAGTCAGGCATTTGCCTATAAAAGGAGACCTCAACATGTGAGAGTCCCTTTGTTCCAGTTTTAGGCTATTAATCTTTGTAATTCCTTTTTAAGCTTAATAAAATTTGAATTTCTGAAATTTGAAATCTCTTTTTGATTTTGTTAAAAGTTTGGTGTTTGAGTAGCCTAATTCTGAGTTCCATTTGATTGTTTAGACCTTCCTTAACCTTGTGGTTAAGGCACGTCTAGGTTTGAAAGGTTTTCAAGGTTCAAAAGCCTTGAAGTCCTTGTTTCTGATTTTGGCTTATTTTTGTGTACTAACCCTTAGCCTTAAGCCTTGAGTTCTTTCAAGCTTGTTGACACCAAGCCTGAGAAGGATTCTAAGCCTTTGGTTGAGTTTGTTTGCTGCTTGTGTTGAAGATATAAAGTCCTTGAGGTTCTACTTTGAACCATCAACCAAGGCTGTTTGCATCTCCTTATTTGAAGTACCTTGGTCTTGTTCTAGTTGTTGAACAAGGTCCAAGGAGCATTGCTGGCCTTCCTAGGATGTTGTGGAAGGCAGGTATAAGCTCTTGTTAAGATTCCTCTAAAAATTTCTTGTTTATGACTGTTTTGGATTTTGTGCTTTGATTTTGAGTATTTGTGTTTGTGCTGGTGATTTTTGTGTTTGATTGTGTTAGTTGCTGCCTAGTAAGTGTTTTTGATCATTAAAATCAATAGGTTATTAGAAGAAATCACAAGTTTCTTTGTTAAGTGACTGATTAAGGAGTGTTTGGGATTACTGCATAAGTTAGATTTGTGTCTTGTTAAGTGCTTGTTTGTTGTATGCAAGTATTGGTATCTGTTATTTGGATGCATATGTTCATCTGTTTGCAGATTTTGAGGCTTTGAACACATTGATTCTTAGATTGGCTATAAAATCTTCATAACTTGGTAAAATTGGCTAGGATTTTGAGGACACCTAGATCTAAGCATAGGTTAAGGGTAACAAGTGCTAAATCATAGTTAATCACACCAGGGTAGAAGGATTTGAGGCTTGAAATTGGATCAAGTGTCAAGTATATCAGCAAACTGTTTCATCATATTGTTCATTGTTCATCAGTAACTTCTAGTGCTTTGATCTTGTTGATTTATTTGATTCAGTGATTGATTCTTGTTGCTTTGTGTTCATTGTTAGTTTATATAGCTTGTGTGTGCATCTGTTTAAGTTTGGTTGGCTTATTTTGCTTAAATATGCTTATTAAGTGCTTAACTGCTTATTTGCGTATCTGGAGCATATCTGTGGACTGTTTGGCTTATTGTGGCTTATTGTGTGGATCATTTTGTGATTTTATTGTTGCTATTGACTCCTTGTGGTTCACTGATCACAAGGGTGCCTTTGTTTCCAATTGAATCAAACCAGAACTCTCAATAAAGCTTGGTCAATTAGTCAAAGCAGTGGGAACTCCTTTCCCCTGCTGGTTGCCACTGCTAGTGCAAATTTGGTGTCAGCTTATCAATAAGCTATAATAGCTTATTTTAACCAGCAACAACTTTGTTTTTGTAATAGGTGCTCATATTTTGACCGATTTGTTCATACTGGAGCATTTGGGTGGTTGACTTTTAGGTTTGACTAGAAAACCAACCCATTTGACTTTTACATAAGTTCATTTGTGCTTATTCTGGCTTATTGCTTGTGCTTATTGGATTTTTGTTGATTGATATTGCTTATTGAGTCCATTTGAAAGCTTTTGCAAGTTGAATCAGCTTCTGAGGTGCATTATTTCTCAAAAACGACTTTTTTGTCGTTTTGTGAATTTTTGCTTTTCTATTTTCTGGCTTATTGAGTGAGCTTATTGAAAATTTCTTTTGACATATCTCTTAAGCATCCTAAAAGAGGGTTGTGTGTCAAATTAGAGCTTATGGCATTAGCTTATGGCTTAATGGGCTGAAAAGCCCAATAAGAATAAGCTTTGTGTTCAATAAGTTGTGATAAGCATATTTTTAGCTTTTGGGCCTTTAGAGTTTTGTTCTTAGAATTGAATTTTAAGTCAGATAGGGCTTTTCCAAGTCAATTGGGCCAAGTTTGACTTTTTGGGCACAAAAGCCCATTTGTGTTGACTGAATTTGGATTTGGCCCATTTGAGGGCCCTTTAGGGGTATTTTGGTAATTTCACTTTGATTTTCTGATTATTTAGGTTAAAATAAACTAGTTTGAAGGTTTTTAGAATTTTTAATAATTTTTGGATTTTTAATATTATTTTATTATTATTTTATTATTATTTTTAAAATTTCACTTTTTCCAACTTTTTACATTTTTCTTAGGTTAAATACATTAAAATAGGAATTTAGCAACTTTTAGAATAATTTAATCACTTTTAGATTAATTTTTATAATTATTTTAAGTTTTAATAGTTTTTAAATCATTTAAATAGTTTTTATTAGTTTTAAAATTTCTAAAAATAGTTTTTAATCTTTTTAGGTCATTTTAGAGGTTTATCAATTGAAAAATCTTTATTTGGGCTTTTTGATAATTTATTTGATTTTTAGGGCTTTAATTAGCATTTAAAAATTAAATATTTAATTATTTAAAACGCTTGAAAAAGTTTTGATCATTAGTAAACTCTTAGTTTATTATTTTTGATTTTTGGTGAATTTTTGGTAATTTTTAGAATTTATTTTTATTTTTGTGGTTTTTAAGGTTCTACGTTTTAACTTTCTAATAGTGATTTTGTGTTAATTTTTTTTTACGTCTTCGTCATTTTTTTCTTCTAATCCCCTTCTAAACCAATCATTAATCACAAACATTTGGCAAGTTTTTCACACACATATACCTCCTTGGGAAACGAACTTTCAAACCATCAAGGGTCATTAACACTTGATTTTTCCTAAACTCATTTGTTCAATATTTACCGCTTTTACGCCTTTTTCCTAAAAGGTCGTATTTTACCACAATCACTTTGGCGCCGCTGCCGGGGAGGTGTGTCGTGATTAATTTGCATTGTTGTTTTTAATATTAACCAAATAGTATTTGTATTAGTAGAACTCTACTAATACGTATTATCGGTTTTCTTGGTTTTTCTTGTACAAATATTATTACTATATTGTATTAAGTATCACAATAAAAATACAATATCTCCAAAAGTGTGAAAACACAACCTTAATTGGGATTTGATCTCCTAATTATTGTATTCGAATCTCAAACAAAAAGAAAAAGGCAAAAATAGATAAATACTTTCGTGAAGCTCGATTTTGAAAGATACAAACTATAAGGTGGGTATAAGGCGGGTATTATAAAATATACCCTAAGGAAAAAGGCTCTTAAGTGCTTCGCGCCGCCTCGTTTCCCCGCTTGCTTGTGAGTATTTTGAGATTGAATGCTAATCGAGGGTTTTGCCGCCCAAAGTATTATTACGTATACTATATTTGCTTGGTTTTCTTTGTGATTAAACACTCTTGAACAATTTGGTTTTCACCAAAGTTCTAAAGTCATTGGAAGACGTTCACTCCACGTGATCGTTTTCATTCCTTTGAGGCTTCTTTAATCAAGAGTTTGATTCGAGGAGAGATTTTGTAGATTGTTGTCTACGAAGATACACCAAAATCCAAAAAAAATTAAATATCATCAAAAACACAAAAAAATTGAAAATTCACAAAACACCCAAAAAGAATCTTCTTTGCTCACCTCCCATTCTTCGTGAAGTTTATGATCACTCGTAATCAAGCAAAACGAGCTCGTAAACGACTTCAAAAGCAAGCCAATCAAGAGACGTTGATTGTTGAAGAACCTCCAATTGTTGAACCTATTGAAGAACAAGAAGTCGTCATGGCTAATCGTACTATGATGGAGTTGCTACAAGCACCCACCGAGGGTTTTGGAGAGGCTATTGTGATTCCCGCCATCCTTGCGGAGAATTTCGAAATTAAGACGGGTTTAATGTCGATGTTGCAAGCAAATAAGTTTAGAGGTCACGAGAAAGACAACCCGCATTACCATATTAGGAATTTTAACCGTCTCACCGCTACTAGCAAGTTTAAGGATTTTCCACATGACGCCATTAAGATGATGTTGTTTCCATACTCGTTGGATGGACCCGCAAAAATTTGGCTCGAGAAAGAACCGCCAAATTCGATTTTGACATGGGCCGATCTCGTTTCTAAGTTTGTGAACAAGTTTTTTTCACCATCTAAAACAACACACTTGAAAAATGAGATTTCACGATTTGTGCAAAGAAATAATGAAAGTTTTTCAATGGCATGGGAACGATTTAAAGAGATGTTACATGAATGTCCACACCATGATTTTACGGAATTGCATCAAGTGGATACTTTTTATAATGGGCTTAATGATCATGAACGAGATTATTTGAATGCCGCCGCGGGTGGTAATTTTTTGTGCAAGACGACAAATGAGGCTTTACAAATCATTGAAAATAGATCCAAGGTTTATAACCCTCGTAACACACCGAGTGTTGCCAATATGAGTTCGTCATCTTCGTCACAATCGTCTCGTAGCATTAACGCCTTACATGATGAAGCTAACGAGGAAAATCGGTTTTTTGATAGATTTGCTAATCTAATGTCCCATTGGAAGGCTCAAGAAGCTTCAAATTCCGCTTCGGTTAAAGCGGTTGCTAAGAGTTGTTTATCTTGTGGGGGAGCTCATGATCTTTCCGAGTGCATTACCACGGATGGTAACACTTCGAGTGCTTATGTAGCAACGGGAACTTACAACCAAAACGGTCAAGGTTCCCGCCAAAATCAAGCTCCACCAAACCAAAATGTTAACAATTATCGAAACAACAACCAAGGTAATTACCAAGGCAATTCACGCAATTATAACAAAGGGAATTATCAAAGTGGGAATGGACAAATCTCTAATCAAAACCAAAACTGTGATTTTCAAAAGACTACACAAGGTTTTCAAAATGCTCACACTAAAAATTTGCAAGGAGAATTTTTGGATTATGCTAAAGCAAATGATGCTAAATTTGATAACATGCAACATGAGATGATTAGCTTAAGATCCGAGTTGAAAAACGAGCTAAAAAATGAACTTGCTAATGAACTTAAAACTCATGCAAACAAAATGGAAGGAAATGTCCAACGTCTTCAACAAAATCAACAAAAGATGGAATTAGGACAACATGAGATTAAGCAAGAGTTATTAAAAGCGGATGCTAGGCAATCAAAATTTGAGGACCGAATGGCTATGATGTTTGAAGCAATCATGTGTAAACCCTCTTCTTCGGGTGGTCTTCCTAGTGATACCATTGCAAACCCAAAGGGAGAAATGAAGGTTATTACTACACGAAGTGGTAAAACTTTCAAGGAACCAATCTCTCGTCCAAGTACTTCTACGGAGAAGGAAATCGAGAAAGAACCCGAGGTGATGGTCGAAAAGGAGTACATTACAATCCCACGAAGTACCACTCATACCACACCTACGGTTGAACCAATACCAATTGTGGAACCCGAGTTTCCAAGGCCGTTGCCTAATGACCAACCCACACCACCTTTACCCTACCCTTCAAGACGAAACAAAGAGAAAATGAAAGAACGTAACAAACAACAAATCAAGCTTTTTATAAAAATGTTTCAACAAGTGCATTTTGATGTGAGTTTAGCCGACGCGTTGTTATATATGCCTCGTTTCGCTTCCACTTTTAAAAGTATGATGAGCGATAAGGAAAAGCTTTCAAAGCTTGCTAATTGTTCTTCGGTTTATCTTAACCGCATACCGGAAAAAGTTGGTGATCCCGGAAAGTTTCTCATTCCTTGTGACATACAAGATATGAAAGAATGCCTCGCCTTGGCCGATCTTGGTGCGAGCATTAATTTGATGCCATTTTCCATTTGGAAATCGCTTTCGCTTCCGGCTCTCATTCCTTCGAACATGTCCATCGAGATGGCCGATCATTCTACGATTATGGCATGTGGAGTAGCCGAAGATGTTTTCGTAAAAGTGGGGAAGTTCTACTATCCCGTTGATTTTATAGTAGTTGACATCCCAGCGGATCCTCAAGTTCCTCTAATTTTAGGTCGATCATGTTTAGACACTTCGAGATCGCTTATCGATGTTCATGCGAGAACTATCACTTTGAGATTCAACGAAGAGGAACTTGTTATAAACGCTACTCAAAACTCGAAACCTTCTCATGTTTATGCAATCGCGACCATCAATCACATTGACATCGTTGATGTGGTTTGCGATGAGTTTTCACAAGAAGTGTTAGGTTTTTCCGATAGCTCGTCAAGTGGCAATCCCACTATTTTGGATCCGATTCTTGCTAATTCCACACCAAATCTCACTCCATTCCAAGGAGGCGATCTCACTTCAAATGAAATCGACAATGAAGATGAGGTGTTGATTAGTGATGATACTTCTATTCCACCATTTCTTTCGCCGATGGAAGTTATGAGTGTTGAACCAAAATCTTCAATCGAGGAACCACCTATCCTTGAATTAAAAGATCTTCCTTCTCACCTTGAATACGCATTCTTGGAAGGTGTTGACAAGTTTCCGGTTATTATTGCAAAAGGACTTGCTAATGATGAAAAAACCGAGCTCTTGAAAGTTCTTAAGGCTCATAAAGGGGCAATTGCGTGGAAAATATCCGACATTAAGGGTATTGACCCAAAATTTTATACTCACAAGATTTTAATGGAGGAAGACTACAAACCCGCAACTCAAAGTCAAAGAAGGGTGAATCCCAAAATTCACGATGTCATTAAAAAGGAGGTTCTTAAACTCCTTGACGCGGGAATGATTTATCCTATATCCGATAGCCCATGGGTGAGCCCAATCCATTGTGTCCCTAAAAAGGGAGGAATGACCGTTGTTCCTAATGAAAACAACGAGTTAATTCCCACTCGTGTTGTGACCGGTTGGAGGGTGTGTATTGACTACCGAAAGTTAAATGACGCCACTCGTAAAGACCACTTTCCTTTGCCCTTCATGGATCAAATGTTGGAGCGACTTGCGGGAAATGAATTCTATTGCTTTTTAGATGGTTTTTCCGGTTACTTTCAAATCCCTATCGACCCTCGTGATCAAGAGAATACTACGTTTACGTGTCCTTATGGAACGTTCGCTTATCGTAGGATGCCTTTCGGACTTTGTAATGCACCCGGTACGTTTCAACGGTGTATGATGGCGATTTTTCACGATATGATCGAGAAGTCGATGGAAGTGTTTATGGATGACTTCTCGGTGTTTGGTAATTCGTTCACGTCATGTTTATCTAATCTCGAGCAAATGTTAAAACGTTGTGAAGAAACCAATCTTGTGCTTAATTGGGAAAAATGTCATTTCATGTGTAAACAAGGAATCGTCTTAGGACATAAGGTGTCGAAGGCGGGGATTGAGGTCGATAAAGCTAAGGTAGACGTCATCGCCAAGTTACCTCATCCCAAAACCGTTAAGGGAGTTAGGAGTTTCCTAGGCCACGCGGGCTTTTATCGTCGCTTCATCAAGGACTTTTCGAAAATTTCTCGTCCTATGACACACCTTCTCGAGAAGGATGCTCCTTTTAACTTCAATGAGGATTGTGTTAAGGCTTTCGAAACTCTCAAAAGGAAACTAACCGAAGCTCCCATTCTTGTTGCTCCTAATTGGGAATTACCCTTTGAAATCATGTGCGATGCAAGTGATTATGCTATAGGGGCCGTCTTAGGGCAACGTTATGACAAGCATTTCCGTCCTATCCACTATGCTAGTAAGACGATGACCGAGGCTCAATTAAAGTACACCACAACGGAAAAGGAATTCCTTGCCGTGGTCTATGCTTTTGAGAAATTCCGACCGTATCTCGTCTTGACTAAAAGCATTGTGTATACCGACCATTCGGCTATCAAGTATCTCTTAGCTAAGCAAGATGCTAAGCCGAGATTGCTTCGTTGGATGCTCCTCCTCCAAGAATTTGATGTCACCGCGCTTGACAAAAAAGGAGCCGAGAATTTAGCGGCCGACCATCTCTCTCGTCTAGAAGATCCTCACAAAGATGTTTTCGAGAACAAGGAAATTACCGAAACATTTCCTCTTGAGACTCTCGGTGTAGTGATTTCTAAAGACACAACCCCATGGTTTGCCGACATTGCAAATTACCATGCGGGAAATTTCATAATCAAGGGTATGACGACACAACAAAAACGAAAATTCTTTCGTGATGTCAAGTTCTATTTTTGGGACGACCCTTATCTCTTTCGGATTTGTGCGGATCAACTCGTTCGACGTTGTGTGTTTGGTACCGAAGCTTCTAATATCCTTAGAGCTTGTCACGAGGGACCCACGGGTGGTCACCACGGTGCTAATCTCACGGCTAAGAAAGTGTTCGATGCCGGTTTCTTTTGGCCTTCTATCTATCGTGATGCACACGCACTTGTAAAGTCGTATGATTCGTGCCAACGTCAAGGAAAATCGTCTCAACGTGATGAAATGCCGCAAAACATAATTCAAGTATGTGAGATTTTCGACATATGGGGAATAGACTTTATGGGGCCGTTCCCATCGTCTCATGGCAACAAATATATCCTCGTCACGGTGGACTACCTTTCTAAGTGGGTGGAAGCTAAGGCTTTGCCTACTAATGATGCTCGTGTGGTAGTGAAGTTTTTGAAGCAACTATTCTCTCGGTTCGGAACCCCTCGTGCTATTATAAGCGATCGTGGAACCCATTTTTGTAACGACCAATTCAAAAAGGTTCTAAAGAAATATGGAGTTACTCATCGTCTTTCTACGGCTTATCACCCGCAAACGAGTGGGCAAGTCGAGGTTTCGAACCGAGCTTTGAAGAGGATTTTAGAGAGGTCAATTGGAGAAAACCGTGCTTCATGGTCCGACAAACTCGATGACGCTTTATGGGCCTTTAGGACCGCTTATAAGACACCTATCGGTTGCACTCCTTATAAGTTAGTCTATGGGAAGAATTGTCATTTGCCCATTGAGTTGGAGCATAAGGCATATTGGGCCCTTAAGCATGCAAATTTTGACTTGAAGACCGCGGGAGATCACCGGAAAATACAATTGAATGAATTGGATGAATTAAGGGATAATGCTTATGAAAATTCATTAATTTTTAAAGAAAAGACTAAAAAGTTTCATGATTCAAAGATTAAAAACCGGGTTTTTAACGTTGGTGATCAAGTGTTGCTTTTTAACTCTCGTCTTAAGATATTTTCCGGGAAATTGAAATCTCGTTGGTCGGGTCCGTTCACCATTACACAAGTGTTTCCATATGGGACCATTGAGCTAGCTCAAGATGATGGTCCTAATTTCAAGGTGAATGGACATAGGCTTAAGCACTACTTTGGTGGGGAAATTCCTTCAATGGTTGCCCCCGACCAAGACACCTTCCCCAATGATAATTAGCATTGAGGGGATCGAGTCGAGCTCATGACTCGGTAATCAAAAACGAGGTGCCTCGTGGGGGAGATCCCATGCTTATCTTTTATGCTCACTATTCACTAATAAGGGGACTTGTACCCTCTCAACTCGTTGTCTCGTGGTTGTTTGTGATTGTGTTATCTAGATCATCATCATCGTCTACGATTGAAGACTCTCGTGTTCGTTTACGTGAGCCTCCATCGTTCGTTTGAAGAAGTTTTTCACGATTCCATGACATATCCTTTATTGTTCTAACAATTATCTTTTAGCATACTTAATAAACGACTTAAGATATATTGTTGATCACCCTTTCCATGCTAGATCCTAAGCATTCGACTCTTCGTCTCTAGTATGGGGGTGCTCCACCTTTAGACTCGAAACATTGAGGAAAATGTTTATTTTTAGTATGGGGGGGGGGGGGGTGAATAGGTACTTGCTTTGCTACGCCCTCACGCTTTCCAATTTTCAATGTTTTGTTTTGCTAATAAGGCTAAAAATGGCCAAATTTTAAAAATTTTCTTAGTTTTCATAAGTGTTTTTAAGACACGAATGTATATTTTCCGATGGGTAGAATAAGAGTTAATTTTTGACTTGATGGGCATTTGGAGCCATTTACATTCCTTAACCCGCTCAATTCAAGTTTTGCTAGACTTTTATATAGGGAGCTTTAAAACGCGAAAGTCTTAATTCATTCGGGTTAAGAACAAGAACTTTTCGCAAGTTCCTATAATTGATTCTAGAAAGTCACTTATCAAGGGAACTTTAAAACGCATTCTCTAAACTTGAAAAAGTCCAAGAAAGTGAAAGATCCTATAGGTGGCTTGAAAACCCAAAACTTTGATTTGATATAGTCTTAATTTTGACTTGCATGGCTAAGTATTCACGAGTCTCTTTAATTAGAGGTCTTTATATAGTGAAGAACGAGAAATGATAGAGTTAGACAAGTGATTATGCTAAACGTGGAACATGAAAATGTTCTTTCAAAAACTCATATGTTTTTAATTGTGGCTTTTTCTTCCCATAAGATCAATGCATTAGGAATAAATCATAATTGCAATAAGTAAGGTCGTACGATTTGAAAGGTTACTTAGCCTCTAGCGCAAGATCGTTTAAAAGTTGCTCGGGGTTGAATAGAGTTCATAGCCAAGGCATAACTTATTGAAGCGGGACGCGAAGATTGGCGATTATACAAAAAGGCCCTAACAAGGCATGAGGAGCTCTATTTTTGCTAAAGATCCAAAGATGATGAGAAGTATCATTGTTCCTAAATCAATATCAAGGATCGAGACACACGACGAGAAACTATTACTCCCCTAAAGAATGGAGAAAGTCTATCCAAAAAGACCCTAACAAGGTATGAGGATAAATATATCCAAGTCCGAAAAGGAGGCGGATCGTTGTATATCAAAATCCAAAGTAAAGATTGAAGAAAAATGATGAAGTCGTGGTCCTATATGAAGAATCTCTCAAAAACGTCAAGTTAAGAAATTCCAAATATAAGAAGAGAAGACCATAATTTCAAGAACGTCTTCCCAAGATTTGAAGTATGAAGTACATGCCAAATATCGATCCGAGAAAGGTCTCAAATCGTGAAACGAGTTATGCCAAGATATGAACTTAAGGAGATACACGAGAAGCCGTTTTAAAAGATTTTGTCCTTCGGCTAACTATTGATCAAACCGTGCTACTTTGCTTTCGGACTAATAACTACTCAAATAAGTCAATATGAATCACTTGTGATCCATGACAAATAGATAAAAAATGCTAGTAACCCATTTCCTTTTATAATAACTAGGATTGCGGGGAGAAAAAGTATTACACAATTTGGACGTATGAGTAGTGTTAGCATTGTGACTTGTACCAACAATGATCTCGTTTTTGCACTTAGCATGGAATGTATGACAATCAAGGATGACGAAGTTTACTCTGAGGGACATTAACTTGTTTCTATTCTTTGACCCTAAAAGTCACTTTTTGTGATGAAAATCATACATTATGTCTTTTCACATCCTCGTAGTATGTTGCAAGTCTTTTACTCTTCAATAAAGGTTAATAAAATTGAACTTTGGTGATGCTTAGATACTTTATTCTAGCATTGCGTGAGGGCACGGTAATGGCCTAGTATGGGGGAGTGATGAGATGGCATTTATACATGATCTCATCGTTCTTTTCGGGCTTTAAATGCATAAAATGTCATAAAAATACCATATATATGCTTGTGTTTGTTTACTTGTGTATTTTAGGTATGGATATCGTGAAAAAGACAAAAGATCACAAGTTACAAGGAAAAACGGACACGAGAAACGAAGCCGTACAAAGAACCGGGCCTTAATCATGGAATTCTCAACAAATACCCTTGAAGACTTGAAGACAAACAAGATTGATCCTCATTTATTGAAGAATTGACACTTAAAACCCTTGTATATTCATAATTACAAGTTTGGTCCCTTAAGTTTGTCAAAATTACACAAAAGGTCCCTCAACTTTGAAGAAATGGCAAGATTAGTCCCTCAACAAATCAAAATTGCCAATAATGGTCCCTCATGAAGTCAAAGATACAATGAAGACCTTTGAAGATCAACATTGTCCAAAATCAGTCCTTCAATTATGAAAACATGTCAAAAATAACCCTTGAAACCTTTTGTGAAAAGTTTGTGCCAAAAATGACAAAGTGTGAAAGTTGTTACAAAGGAAATGGGCGCTGATAGAAGTTTACTTGCAATTGACAAAAGAAAGGAAAAATAAGGACTGAAAGTGTGCATTTGAAACATTCAAACAAGTATTTGCGCCAAACACTTCTCCAATCCACCAAAACGGATCAAAAAGGGTACTATTCACTTTTACCAGCCCAGATTTACACCACTTAAATCAAAGGGTAAAATGAAATTACCTTGGCACACGTTTGATTCACCTCACCTTAAACGCATCCCACACCAAAAACCCTCACTCCCACTCACTATGGACCCCACCCCCAATTCCCTTTCCACCAATCAGAATGCAACTTGGCCTCCAAGTTAAGTGACGTGTCCAAATCAACAGCTATGATTCATTGCTTCATCACAAAGCTAAAATGAACATCCAGGATCAATTTGGACAGCTCAAATTCAGAAAACGTCTAGAAGGACTTAGGGCATTTAGGGAATTTCACTTCTAGGGTTTGTGAATAGTGTTTAGCCAGGCATTTGCCTATAAAAGGAGACCTCAACATGTGAGAGTCCCTTTGTTCCAGTTTTAGGCTATTAATCTTTGTAATTCCTTTTTAAGCTTAATAAAATTTGAATTTCTGAAATTTGAAATCTCTTTTTGATTTTGTTAAAAGTTTGGTGTTTGAGTAGCCTAATTCTGAGTTCCATTTGATTGTTTAGACCTTCCTTAACCTTGTGGTTAAGGCACGTCTAGGTTTGAAAGGTTTTCAAGGTTCAAAAGCCTTGAAGTCCTTGTTTCTGATTTTGGCTTATTTTTGTGTACTAACCCTTAGCCTTAAGCCTTGAGTTCTTTCAAGCTTGTTGACACCAAGCCTGAGAAGGATTCTAAGCCTTTGGTTGAGTTTGTTTGCTGCTTGTGTTGAAGATATAAAGTCCTTGAGGTTCTACTTTGAACCATCAACCAAGGCTGTTTGCATCTCCTTATTTGAAGTACCTTGGTCTTGTTCTAGTTGTTGAACAAGGTCCAAGGAGCATTGTTGGCCTTCCTAGGATGTTGTGGAAGGCAGGTATAAGCTCTTGTTAAGATTCCTCTAAAAATTTCTTGTTTATGACTGTTTTGGATTTTGTGCTTTGATTTTGAGTATTTGTGTTTGTGCTGGTGATTTTTGTGTTTGATTGTGTTAGTTGCTGCCTAGTAAGTGTTTTTGATCATTAAAATCAGTAGGTTATTAGAAGAAATCACAAGTTTCTTTGTTAAGTGACTGATTAAGGAGTGTTTGGGATTACTGCATAAGTTAGATTTGTGGCTTGTTAAGTGCTTGTTTGTTATATGCAAGTATTGGTATCTGTTATTTGGATGCATATGTTCATCTGTTTGCAGATTTTGAGGCTTTGAACATATTGATTCTTAGATTGGCTATAAAATCTTCATAACTTGGTAAAATTGGCTAGGAATTTGAGGACACCTAGATCTAAGCATAGGTTAAGGGTAACAAGCGCTAAATCATAGTTAATCACACTAGGGTAGAAGGATTTGAGGCTTGAAATTGGATCAAGTGTCAAGTATATCAGCAAACTGTTTCATCATATTGTTCATTGTTCATCAGTAACTTCTAGTGCTTTGATCTTGTTGATTTCTTTGATTCAGTGATTGATTCTTGTTGCTTTGTGTTCATTGTTAGTTTATATAGCTTGTGTGTGCATCTGGTTAAGTTTGGTTGGCTTATTTTGCTTAAATCTGCTTATTAAGTGCTTAACTGCTTATTTGCATATCTGGAGCATATCTGTGGACTGTTTGGCTTATTGTGGCTTATTGTGTGGATCATTTTGTGATTTTATTGTTGCTATTGACTCCTTGTGGTTCACTGATCACAAGGGTGCCTTTGTTTCTAATTGAATCAAACCAGAACTCTCAATAAAGCTTAGTCAATTAGTCAAAGCAGTGGGAACTCCTTTCCCCTGCTGGTTGCCACTGCTAGTGCAAATTTGGTGTCAGCTTATCAATAAGCTATAATAGCTTATTTTGACCAGCAACAACTTTGTTTTTGTAATAGGTGCTCATATTTTGACCCATTTGTTCATACTGGAGCATTTGGGTGGTTGACTTTTAGGTTTGACTAGAAAACCAACCCATTTGACTTTTACATAAGTTCATTTGTGCTTATTCTGGCTTATTTCTTGTGCTTATTGGATTTTTGTTGATTGATATTGCTTATTGAGTCCATTTGAAAGCTTTTGCAAGTTGAATCAGCTTCTGAGGTGCATTATTTCTCAAAAACGACTATTTTTTCGTTTTGTAAATTTTTTCTTTTCTATTTTCTGGCTTATTGAGTGAGCTTATTGAAAATTTCTTTTGACAGATCTCTTAAGCATCCTAAAAGAGGGTTGTGTGTCAAATTAGAGCTTATGGCATTAGCTTATGGCTTAATGGGCTGAAAAGCCCAATAAGAATAAGCTTTGTGTTCAATAAGCTGTGATAAGCATATTTTCAGCTTTTGGGCCTTTAGAGTTTTGTTCTTAGAATTGAATTTTAAGTCAGATAGGGCTTTTCCAAGTCAATTGGGCCAAGTTTGACTTTTTGGGCCCAAAAGCCCATTTGTGTTGACTGAATTTGGATTTGGCCCATTTGAGGGCCCTTTAGGGGTATTTTGGTAATTTCACTTTGATTTTCTGATTATTTAGGTTAAAATAAACTAGTTTGCAAGTTTTTAGAATTTTTTATAATTTTTGGATTTTTAATATTATTTTATTATTATTTTATTATTATTTTTAAAATTTCACTTTTTCCAACTTTTTACATTTTTCTTAGGTCAAATACATTAAAATAGGAATTTAGAAACTTTTAGAATAATTTTATCACTTTTAGATTAATTTTTATAATTATTTTAAGTTTTAATAGTTTTTAAATCATTTTAAATAGTTTTTATTAGTTTTAAAATTTCTAAAAATAGTTTTTAATCTTTTTAGGTCATTTTAGAGGTTTATCAATTGAAAAATCTTTATTTGGGCTTATTGATAATTTATTTGATTTTTAGGGCTTTAATTAGCATTTAAAAATTAAATATTTAATTATTTAAAAGGCTTGAAAAAGTTTTGATCATTAGTAAACTCTTAGTTTATTATTTTTGATTTTTGGTGATTTTTGGTAATTTTTAGAATTTATTTTTATTTTTGTGGTTTTTAAGGTTCTACGTTTTAACTTTCTAATAGTGATTTTGTGTTAATTTTTATTTTTACGTCTTCGTCATTTTTTTCTTCTAATCCCCTTCTAAACCAATCATTAATCACAAACATTTGGAAAGTTTTTCACACACATATACCTCCTTGGGAAATGAACTTTCAAACCATCAAGGGTCATTAACACTTGATTTTTCCTAAAGTCATTTGTTCAATATTTACCGCTTTTACGCCTTTTTCCTAAAAGGTCGTATTTTACCACAATCAGTACTTCAACCAACTTCTCATAGCATGACATCTCGTTCCTACAACCAGTCAACTAACTTTACTTACTCCCTTATTCCCATAACCAATCTAAGTTTCAAAACTTCACAAATCTTAATCATTCCTTCAACACAACCTTTAAACCAAAATACATCTCTCCATTCTAATATCTAACCATAAGTAATACTACCCAACTCTATACTCTCATCATAACGTTCCCATAACCGCATAACTAAATCAACCATGACGTGTACCAAAAGAATTCCAAACAATCGTGTCCTAAAATAAAATATAGGGTAAAACGAAACCTAGCCACAACAACAAAAAAACAAAACAATGTAATCCGAAAGATCAATGGAGTGTGCCAACAACAAAAGTTAGACTCATCACGATTTGTATTACCAAATTTCAATATCTTAGAAAATTTTAAATTTTCATCTCAATTAGTTACTGCACATTAGAACCATATTTTAGCATCAATAAATGTAGTCATAGTCATATTTTACCATCTTCGTTACTATCAAAGGGCATAACTCAGTTAGTGTACTAAAACTCAATTTATCTATCATCTCTTTTAACAATAAACTCATCTTTTATCTTCATTATTTTATCAAAGGTATCCACTAGTTAGTATATTATAACGTTATTCTAACCATTATCTTGTTTACTCACATTAAACTCATTTGACTTGTTATTATGAAACCAATACATGTTTATAAAATATGGTGTTTTTATTCAGTTTATTCTATATTATTATTATTATTATTATTTTATATAATCCATTTAGGCTTGTTATAACTAAACTATTACATGTTTACAAGGTGTGGTGTTATTATTATCATTATTATAATAAAATCTTCCTTTTTACTCTTTCTGTCTATTTAAATACTTCTAAAATTTTAAATCCACTTTTAAGAAAATTATCGTAAAATTTCTTTACCCTTTATATGTACCATCACATGTTATCTAAAAAAACTAATCCATTCATTGTCCATATTTTTTTTTAACTTACTACCAATAAACTTAAAGAAAAGATATGTAAGTGAGGATATCATACCGTATATTTACAAAGTATTATCAAAAGCATTTTTCTTTAATTAGCTAGACTCCTTTACAACAAACTTTGGTAGTTTTCATCAATTAAAATACATACCCGAATGTAGACACACTTCAAAAGATTTAAAACTTTGTTGGAACTCCATCAAACTCCAGTACTAATAAACTGTTTAAACACGAGAGAACACTAGGTACGTTCAAGTTATAATAACAAATGAACGACCGTATATCATAACATAACATCTACTAGTATATATACATCCGCATATATATACCTATTAAATCTCCCAAAACATACTCGTTATTTATTGTCCCATATTTGTGATGATATAACACGAATTAAAGAAAGAAAATAGATGAAGAAGATGAATTATAGAGAGAGAAAGTAGTGAGAGAAAGTAGAGAGAATGGTTGGAGAAACTAGGTGATATTAGATTGAGAGAAAATGAAATGAACCAACACCATTCCTAACATGCTAGGAAGGTTATTTATAGTCCCCCTACATGTGGGCTTGTATGGACTATACTACATGGGCCGGGCTTTCCTTTAGGCTTTAGTTACTTATGAATGAACTTTAGCTTAAAGTTGAGCCCGTAAAACACGACTAACCTACTACCTATTACAACGTTCTAAAATACGATACATAATAAACCTATGACCGATCATTCTTGTTTGACTTAATATTTTGAGGCTAACAATCTCCCCCAATGAGAGGTCATAAAGCTTGGTCATTTAGGAAATTTGTAGAGATTACTAATCTCGCAATAAATGAATCTTGAACGTGTAATGGTAGTCTTTTTCCTTCATGCTGTGATCTTTGAGCCTTTGTCGTTGTCTTTCGACTTTGTCTTTAAGTTTGAGATCTTCAAATCATCCTTGACTTGTCTTTGCCATCTTGCGATCTTGTGTCTTCATCCACATGCTCACACTATTAATTGTCGAATATGTCTTTAGGCATGAGAATGTGGTTTTGAATCTTCGACTTTGCTGAGTACACCGTAACGTCACCTTCTTGAGACAAAATATAGACACGGACTGAATAGCTTTGACATTCGTCCTAAATCGGTAGCCTTTTACCTCCGGTCGGTGAAGACCGTTATATGATATTAAATACCGTACCTGTGATAGGTAGATTCAGTTAAGAATCTCCTTGACAGGGTTTCGCGGCTGTACTAGCCGTTCTCCTTATTAGACCGTCTCAAAGCAAGACTGCGAACATAAAGAGTGAATCAATTGGATAGATATCCGCTTGATTAAAGTCGTCAATTCAAATTCCTAGAACAAGTGTGGTTCGTAAAGAATCTTACCATTGTTGCTTTCCAGTTGACACAAGCTTGATTCATAAGAATCTCACAAGTCACCTACCGTAGCGCTGTTTGATGTTGACTCTAGAAGGATTTCCATTCATCACTGTGAATATTAATGAATATCACTCTGAATGTTCTGGCAAGAGCATAAAGATATTTCGTAGAAACCTGAAACGAGTTTGAATCAATTTAGAATCAAACCACTGTTGCTTTTCAGTTTTGCACATGTTCAATTCCTAAAGAATCTTGCATATGACCTACCGCAGTGCTGTTTGATGTTAACACTAGAAGGATTTCCACTCATCATTGTGAATACTAAGTAGTATTACTCTGAGTGTTCTAGCAATATCGCAAGGATATAGTGTAGGACTCTCTTGATCTTCATCCCTGTGTCCTAACGAAATTTTATTGATCTCTTGGCTCTAGACTCGATTTGTGCACTTTTAGTGGTCGGAGGCTGGAGCAGATGCCATCTATTCAATATCAACTATCTTGAAGTGAGAAAGTCAATAGAAGTCATGTTGTTCTCCGTGACAATAAAACAAACTTCTTTTGAGATAAGCCTGAGTAGCTAGGAAAGGGTTGTGCATACATCACTGGGTCCATGACGAGTCTGTCTTCATGATGAGTTGACCCAGTTTCTGCCTAAGTTGTATGGAGGGCTTCTTTGTTTACACCCTTTATCCTTACATTTCTTTTTCATTCTCCGACCCCTTCAATGCTTACCAAGACATCATTACTAGCACCTTGTTGTGATTGTTCCAGTGCTAGCATCAGTACTTAGTCGGCATTCAGCTATGTTCACATTCTACTCCATCTTTCCTAAGGAATTCTAATAATCTATTGGATTGTCCCTGGGAAGATCCCTTCGGTTCTGGTTGGATCATAGGACTTAAACCTAACCACCCTTTTGACACAAATAACGTCGTGAATTAAAGATGTTGTGGGTATTTGATCGTAACCATGAAAACCACTTTAAATTCTAACAAAAGTGTTTGAAAAACATTTAACACCTTGCTAGTTTTGTCGTTTCAGAAATGCTCCCCCTTCACATGTGCATCAATAATCGAAAGTGTTTCGCACATGTAGGTAGGAGTTATAGTGCTTGAGTCTTATATAAGATCATATTTTAATCACATTTTATCCCCTATCTCTAATATATAAAATCTTTTAATATTAGAGATACCAAATTTGATTAAAATATATTTTGAAAAATAGTCTTGAAAATCTCCAGGAGAAAGATGTGTTAATCTTTTGCATGAAGTTAAAATGCTCCCCCTCAAAAATTGATCCAATTGAATTGTCATTGTGAGGATATGATCCACATTTCGCTTTTTGAGGATGGAAGTTTGTTGAACACACAATTTTTGAAAGATTTTGAATAATCATTGAGAAATTCTTGAAAAATTGTGTTCAACGCTTTTTGAAAAATCCTATTTCTTTTTGGCGAAGAGGTTTTCTAAAGCATAAACTTGAGTTCATAGACGTTGAATGTCTTGACGAATACACTCAAGTGTAAGAAGATTTCTCTTCTTTTGCTGAGGGTAAGGATACTAAAGTGTACACTCCCCCGTGAATATAGAACCGGGTTGCAATCTGAAAGTGATTACAAACCATTATGTTGAGCTCAAAACGTTGAATGTTTTGTGACAAGCTCAACCCATGATAGATTGCTCTACCAGTTGTTTGGAAATATTGTCCAAAATAGACAATTTCCTTTATTAAAAGAAGAAATGACATGTTTTGAAAAATATTTACAACTTTCATTCGAGCTTTATGTACACACCCGTGTCGGTATTGATCGACATTTCTAGGCACGTCCATATTATCGATACTGAAAGACATGTCGAGAAGAATATTTTTGGATTTTGAAAGATTTTTTAATTTTGTGTTTTGTTTTTATATGTTTTATATTTTTGTATTTTGTTTTTTCAAAGATATTTACAGGTTGATGTTTGATAGATAAATCAAGCAGGCACCTTTGCCAGAATCTCCAGGTCTGCTATAGTCAAACATCTCATACCAATTTGCCTAACGATGTACTCAAACCTATCTTTCGACAGAGCTTTCGTAAACAAGTCGGCTAATTGGTAATCCGTTCCAACAAAGTATAGTTCAACGATACCTCTTTCAACTTGTTCCTTAATGAAGTGATATCGGACATCAATGTGCTTCGTGCGAGAATGTTGTACCGGATTGCAGGAGATGGCTATGGCCGACTTTGAGTCACAATACATAGGTACTTTATCAAAGTGAAAGCCATAATGAGTTGTGTTCTCATCCATAGAACTTGAGCACAACACGCAGATAGAGACACATACTCCGCTTCGGCTGATGAAAGTGACGTGCAATCCTGCTTCTTGGAAGACCATCCCACAAGCTTATCTTGCCCTAGAAATTGTGCACCACCAGAAGTACTTTTTCGTGTATCAAGACACCCTGCATGATCAGAATCTGAATAGGCCGTTAGAAAGAAACCGGTTTCCCTCGGATACCAAAGTCCCAAATGAATGGTATTCTTGAGGTACCGAAAGATCCGTTTAACCTCCTTGAGGTGCTTTTCAGTGGGTCGTGCTTGATATCGTGCACAAGAACACGTAGCATGTGAAATATCACGTCTGCTTGCTGTTAAGTACATGAGGGAACCAATCATGGAACGATATCCCGTTTGATCGATGGCATTTCCCTCCAAGTCAGCATCTAGCGATGTGGTTGATAATGGTGTCCCAACGGGGTCACAAGAAGTCATACCATGCTTTTTGATTATCTCTTGAAAATACTTAGCTTGGTTTATAAAGATACCACTTGGGGATTGGTGAACTTGAATCCCTAAAAAGAATTTTAGTTTGCCCATCATTGACATTTCAAATTTGCTGTGCATGACTTTTTCAAACCATTTTGAAAGTTTTGGGTTTGTAGACCCGAAAATAATGTCATCAACATAAATCTGCACAAGCAAAATGTCATCCCCATATTTATAAATGAACAAAGTTAGATCAATGGAAACTTTTGAGAAACCTTTGGATACCAGAAATTTTGAGAGCTCATCGTACCACGCCCTTGGAGCTTGCTTGAGTCCATATAGTGCCTTGTGGAGACGATACACCTTGTCAGGATAATGAGGATTGACGAATCCTTCCGGCTGCGTGACATAGACTTCTTCCTTCAAAGGACCGTTATGAAACACCGTCTTTACGTCCATCTGATAGACAGTGAATCCCTTATGTGCAGCATAAGCAAGGAAAATCCTGACCTCTTCCATACGAGCAACTGGTGCAAATGATTCGCCAAAATCAATTCCCTCTTTCTGGCCATACTCCTTAGCCACTAGCCTAGCTTTGTTCTTGATGATCGTGTTTTCTTCATCCATCTTGTTTTTCCAGATCAAACAAAGATTTAAAGGAATCACATCGTATGGTCTGTCAACAAGTTCCCAGAATTTAAGTCTTTTAAATTGTTGAAATTCATCCGTCATCGATTCAATCTAAGCATGATCAGCCATGGCTTCTTTGATGTTTTTCGGTTCAGTTGTACTCACGGCGAGTGCGAACATACAAACATCGCCATCGGTGGCTAGTTGTCGTCTTGTACGAACAGGCTGTGAAGGGTTTCCAATTACCTGAACCAAAGGATCTTCTTAGGTCCAATGATGTGTTGAAGGATGTCGTTGATAGGACGTATGCATATTTGACGGATCAATATGGCGAGTAGAAGACTCTCCAGTTTCGTGTACCGGTGTACCGAATGGGTTGATAAATTCGTCTTCGTCAGATAATGCATTGTCTGCTGGATTTGTGTTCTCTGGAGCAATGACAGTAGTTGTGGATGTTGTATGATCGATTGTTGAAGTGATACTCTGAGGAGGTAAGTCTGCAACAACCCGTGTTGAAGTAGATGAATTTTTATCCTTTTGTTGACGATGATCAGTATCATCATTCTTATCATGAGTGACAGCGGAAGACATCGATGCAACTTGTTTCTCCCCCATTCATCATTCATTGGTCCATATAACATATCCAACTCTTCAAGTGTCGTGTTGACTTTCATATATGCTCTTGGAACATTTCCTTAAACCAGCGTTGAACTTGACGGTTCATTGTTGTGGTCTTGAGTTCCGAGTTCCGTGCGGTTGTGAACGGAAGTCGTTTGTCGTTGTGGATCGGGACTTAAACTGTTTTGTTTAAGTGTCATTTCTTGCAATTCATCAAATCTGATATGAATTGTCTCGACTATCAATTTTGTTCTCTTGTTATACACTCTGTATCCCTTAGACTGAGTTGCATATCCCACTAAAATTCATGCATCACCTTTCTCTTTCATCTTGTCCAGATTTTCACCATCTCGAATAATGTAACACGTACATCCAAAAACATAAAGGTGTTTGAGGGAAGGTTTGCGATCATTAATTATGTGATATGGTGTCTTTTCATGTCTAGGGATAATTAAGGATCGGTTTTGTGTGTAGCATGCGGTTGATACGACTTCGGCCCAAAAGAATAATGGTAGTTTTGAAGCAGATAATAATGTTCGAGCAGCCTCAACTAAAGTACGGTTTCATCCTTCAACAACACCGTTTTGTTCAGGTGTTCTAGCAATATATGTTTCGTGTTCAATCCCTTCGTCTTCAAAATACTTATTCAGAGTTGAATTTAAGAATTCTGTGCCTCTGTCAGTACGTACCACTTTTACTTGAGCTTGAAGACCACGTTGTATCAGCTTAAGGAAGTTAATGAGAACCTCAGGTGTTTCATCCTTGGACCTTAAAAAGAGGGTCCACGTGTACCTTGAGTAGTCATCGACAATTACCATAACATATTTCTTCCCATTGATGGTTTGAACACGCATGGGGCCACACAGACCTATATGAAGAAGATATAACCGTCCTTTAGAGCTTGGTGTAGTCTTTGTCTTGAAACTACTTTGTTTAGCTTTACAAATCTCACAAGAAGAACAAAGGTGATCTTTGATGAATTTCAAGTTAGGAAGGCCTCACACAATATCTTTCTTGGAAAGCAAGTTGATGGTATCAAAGTTAAGATGAGATAAACGTTGATGCCATAACCAAGCTTGAGGCGTTGAAGCTTTAGCCATGACAGATTGGAGTTGAAGATGTGGAGTCTTGTAGTGAAATAATGTAGAGATCAGTACCCCGTGTTCCGGTAAGTAAGTCATTCCCAGCATAATCACGAACAAAACATGTCCCATATTTGTGATGATATAACACGAATTAAAAAAAGAAAATAGATGAAGAAGATGAATTCTAGAGAGAGAAAGTAGAGAGAATGGTTGGAGAAACTAGGTGATATCAGATTGAGAGAAAATGAAATGAACCAACACCCTTCCTAACATGCTAGGAAGGGTATTTATAGTCCCCCTACATGTGGGCTTGTATGGACTATACTACATGGGTCGGGCTTTCCATTAGGCTTTAGTTACTTATGAATGAACTTTAGCTTAAAGTTGAGCCCGTAAAACACGACTAACCTACTACCTATTACAACGTTCTAAAATACGATACATAATAAACCTATGACCGATCATTCTTGTTTGACTCAATATTTTGAGGCTAACATTATCATACATGTCAAGTGAATCAATCGCGTCATACACTCGTTTTTCTATACGAGTAATCACCATCTTACCATCTCACCATGCCACAACAAGGCATAAAACCCATCACCAAAACCAACCCATATCGTGTGACCCCATAATCACACAAGATGACTATTACTCAAAACATAAAACACACAAAAAATAGCATATCATAGGCAACCTTTACATAAACCCTGATTGTTTACGAATACCCAAAATACACATCTCATCATATACAAGCATGTACTAACGCTCTTTTATGCAATCATACTCAGGAACCCATTGAAGTTGTGGTACTTGTATAACTATGTTGGCCACCATACTTATACACTTACCTTTTCCCCAATGCACTCCCTCCTATAATGACACTTATAAGAATCAATACAACATATAACACATAAATCCATCTACTCACATAAGCTCATAACCACATAACCAATAAGGTCCAAAACTCCATCTATTGAAATAACATATTAAAAACTCTTGGAATACATAAACCCAAAGTCTAACTAAAACAGCATAGACGAACTCCAACACAACATCATAATCACTTATAAGTCATGTCGCCCATAAGATTAGAAACAACTTAAAATCCTTTCTATCCACCTACTCCTAGTAACTCGAATCACCACATGATTCTTAGGGAGCATGACTTAAATATCAAAAGAAAAATACTATACATTAGGTACACCAAGTAACTTATCAATTATTATGAAAGTAATTCATATATAAAAAACGAAACAGAAATTAACATGTGACTAAGTATGGACGACTATAGTTCAATCCATACTAGTCAAAACTCAAAGAAAACGAATCAACAATACTCCGAAAATACAATCAAAACCATACACACATATTGCTATGACTCCTATATGTAGGGATCCTTAAGCAATAGACTAGGCTACTAGACTAGGTAACCTAATTCTCTATAACCATTGTCTCTGATACCATTCTGTCACACCCCACCATGGCGGAATATGGGGCGCGACGTATGGATATCATCACAACAATATCGTGTCTATAGAGATAACTGAATGAAATGGAAATATCATAAATGGTGACACAATGTCATAAAGATATCACAAACAATGCGGGCGTCTAGGTAAGTAGGTAACAAGTCTACCTCTTACCAAAGACATACAATTAACCAATAACAAACATATAGGTGTCTACAAAGTATCACTTATTCAAACATAAGTAAAGACTAAGAGGAACGGGGGTTCCTCCAATGCAATCCTAAGCCTCCCATCTAGCCGCTCCTATTCTCACGCTTAACCACATTCTTACCTGAAAGAGACACTAAAACACGTCAACATAAAGTTGGTGAGAGTCATAGGTTTAGACTCTAACTCCAAATCAATTATAAGCTGTGAATAACAACCATTTAACAAAAGAACATATGGACAATGTGCTACAATTATGTATTAACCACTAGCATTCAAGATTAATCAATCACCATAAATCCAAGGCTCCAAGCCTTACCAATAACCATAATTCCAAGGCTCCAAGCCTTACCAATCACCATGGTCTCATAGGCGCCCATACACCTATGAACCAATCCCAATGCCCCGCCTTGTCAACATCCACGTGGTACCAAGTCAAACCACAAGAACTGAGACGGTATGTGTCGCCCGATCCAAATCATAAACACAATCAAGAATCACATAGCAGCTAATCACATAAGTGTACACACAAGTCCACCACAAACCATAAAAACATTCACATCATTCTTTACAAACCATACAGTGTCTCTTCCATCCCATCTGGAATTTAAAACATTTATAAATCATAGAACATGGGACTATGAAACTCACCTGAACAAGCTTCTCCAAGTATCCACGCTCTAGCAAAAATCTAAACACACAAACGTACACAATCAAGACATGAACCACATACCAAAATGTCTCATCAATCTATGATAGATATATAACCTTATTCTACCACTTAACCCCATTTATATGCCATATACATCTCATTACATCCCTCTATAAAGCCCTTAACTTAGTTTAGTTCATAACTCGCCCTATTAACATTTAACCCAAACAGTCCCGTTTTTCATACTTCAAACTATGGGTCTAACACCCCTTTAACCAAAATAACATGACCTGTAAAAGAAACCCTATGCCCTTACATGTGTTAGCTAACTCTCCCATTTGGAAGCAACCTTAAAGCTACTGTTAAGGCCTCCATATATATATATATATATATATATATATATATATATATATATATATATAGAGAGAGAGAGAGTTAGGATATAATAAGAAGATTAACAAAAATGAGAAGGATGAGAAGAAACCACAACCACTCATTTCAGATGCACCTACAAAATCTCCTGCATCTTCCCTTAAAATTCTCACTCTTATTTAAAATGTGTGGTCCAGAGTTCTTCTTATTCTTCTTATTTTTATTTCTCTTCTTACTGGATCGCTACTATATATATATATATATATATATATATATATATATATATATATATATAGTATAAATTTATTTGCAGAACCGATTTAAGTGACAGAACTTACAGAACCAACCATTTTACTCTTAATAATGCATATTGTACAACATATAAATGCAAAATGACATTCTCGTAAATATCTATAACTTATTTTAGAATAAATAAATAAATTAAGGGCAGTTTAGGTATTTAAACTTTCCATAAAAGAAGCATGTGATAAGAATACAAGCAGTTACATACTGGGATCATTCCAATATTTACGTCATTTCAAAATTAAAGTTAGCAGTTCCGATCTATACTTTTCTTTTTCAATCGAAACCTTAGCCGCACCTTATTTTGAATATTAGATCTAAAAAAAAACGCAGCCTACATGGACCCCAATCTGCACAAGAATTTACAAAGATGATATTCCTGAGTTTATTTATTGATCTTTAAGACGAAATCCATATCTGATGAGGCGGTTTTGCTTAAGTAGGACGCCACAGCCGGATCGAACACGATGGAGATCGGATTTCGTATCTACCATCTACACTTATTTGAGGTTTGATTTTTTTATTCTATATTGAATCTCGCATCTTTGATTTACGCAAGGAACCATCTCGCTTGAAAACGTAGGAGAAGACGTGATTTTTTTTAATTTATGAGTTAAAACAGATGATGTTTCATTTTTATGAACGTGTTTTAATTTAGACGTGATAGACGCGATTCATGTATGTTTATGCGCGAAAACATGTATGTTTCTGCGCGAGAACATGTATGTTTCTGCGCTAAAACATGTATGTTTCTGCGCGGAACATGTATGTTTCTGCGCGAAACATGTATGTTTCTGCGTGGAACATGTATGTTTCTGCGCGGAAACATGTATGTTTCTGCGCGGAAACATGTATGTTTCTGCGCGGAAACATGTATGTTTCTGTGCGGAAACATGTATGTTTCTGCGCGGAAACATGTATGTTTCTGCGCGGAAACATGTATGTTTCTGCGCGAAACATGTATGTTTTATGTTTTAAGAAACATGTATGTTTCTGTGCGAAACATGTATGTTTTATGTTTTAAGAAACATGTATGTTTTAAGTAGGGTTTCTTTATCGTTATGCTAAAAAAAATATATGTTTTGTTGTTATAAAAATATTTATGTTATAAGAAACATATGTGTTTTATCGCTCGTATAAGATTAAAGAAAGAAATGTGTATATATGTTTTATGATTTGATTTGTTTTTGTGCATGCTTGTTTCAGATATATGAAGATGATGAAAGATGATTATGTCATTTGAAGACTTAGAACTAGATGAAAGATGATGATATCATTTGAAGACTTAGAAGTAGATGAACACATATACAGATGAAGATAATTTGCCATTTCTAGAGAGATACAACTGTTGTATATATGATTTTTTTGTACTTGTTATTAATTGAAATGTAATATATATGTGCAGGAATATTTTTTTTCATTTATAAAGGTTTAGGTTATTTAATATTTGTTTCAAATTCAAAAAAGTAATACACACAATAAAAAGATGTATATTTACGTTCATATAGAAAAACACACATGTTCTTAAGAGAAAAACATACATATTTTTAAGAGAAAAACATTCATGTTCTTAAATTTTTTAAAAATATGAATCCTAAAAAAAATAAAAAAACGAAAATTAACAAATTTTGAAAACGTTTTTAATAAAAAAAATAAGTAAAATGTATGTTTTACTATTATGCCCTTTTGATTTAAATTAAATCTATTAATAAACTAAATTGTGATTGGTTGAAAGGAGTTCTGCAAGTTCTGTCAATAAGATTGGTTCTGTAAATAAAGTCCCCCTATATATATATATATATATATATATATATATATATATATATATATATATATATATATATGTTAGGACCATTGTAATAGTTAAATGTAATAGGTAGACTAGGAGGTATGTAGTTCCTCCTGGTCCTAGTAGTAGTAGGAGCAAGTCCTGCTCCTGGTCCTAGTCGAAGTCAAACTTTATTATTTACTTAATATTCTGTTAGGATATGCATGAGATATGTTAGGAAAGGATATGCATATCAGTTTTACACGTTTTCTTTAATGCTGTATTAGGGTTTCCTTGTAGTATAAAAGGAACCTTAGGCGGAAGGGTTATGTACACCTTCACAAAACGTAGTTCTAGTCATTATCAGTATTAGAAATCCTTAGAAAGGATCAAGTCTTTATAGTTATTATGTTCTCCTTGATTATATTTATATTTTACATTCATAAAGTTTATAGAGTCTCTTTGTGATTTGACTTGTGATTACAGAAGTCATTCACCGGTCCTGACAGGCTGCAAGATCTACATCTGGTAGACCCAACAAGTGGTATCAGAGCCTGGAAGGGTCTCTATACAAGAAGAATCAAGTTTTCTTATTACTGACATTTTGTTTATCATGTCTGCCTTAACTTCTACTCAAACAGGAGAAGACAGCACTCCTAAAATTGTGCAACCTCAGCAGATCCTTGCTACAGTCTCAAACACGAATGGTAAATTCACTCTTCTGAAAAAGGGTGAATATGAAAACTGGGCAATGAAGATGGAATGGTGGATCACCAATACTGATCAAGATCTTTGGAAGATAATTCTGAATGGGAACAGCTGGAAGAGACAAGAATGGTAATATTACTCTTCTTGACCCTAAGTCTCATGAAGAAATCATAGCTATTCAGAAGGAGGTCAAAGCAAAGACGATTTTGCTTCAATCCCTTCCTGAAGATCACATGGGTGACTTCTACCATTTGGATGATGCCAGAGAGATCTGGAATGGCATAAAAGCAAGGTTTAGCGGGAATGAGGAGTCCAAGAAAATGCGAAGATCCATGCTGAGAGATGAATTCACAGAATTCAAAATCTCAGAAACTGAAGGTCTACATCAAGGGTATGATAGGTTCCAGAAGATATTGAGCCAGTTGAATCAACTTCGGTCAAAGCCTGATGATGGTGACATTAATGCAAGGTTTCTTAAAGCCTTACCCTACTCATGGAATCAGGTGGTGATCTCTCTCAAAGCCAAAGGTGGGCTTGACTATCTCAACTTTGATGATCTGTTTCATAGGCTCAGAACTTTCGAACCTCATGTGAGAGGATTTTCGAGTGACTCTTTTCCCACTCCTGCTAATTCTGCCTTTGTGAGTTCTATGGCATCTAGTCCCATGTCATATGCAAGTAGCCCAAGCAATACTGTCTCCTCTCAGCATACTGTTCAGCATACTTCTGCTCCTGATCCTACTGCCAAGTCTGGTTGTATGGTAGAAGTCGTTCTTCATTCTTTTGTGACTGATGTTAATGCTGAACAACAACTTGCTTTTGATGACTTCAAACAGGTTGATAAACTTGACCTGGATGAGATGGATCTTAAATGGCAGATGGCCATGCTTACTCTTAGGGTTCACAATTTTGAGAAGAAAGCAGGAAGGAAATTTAATTACAACCCTCGGGAGCCAGCAAGATTCGACAGAAGCAAGGTTCGATGCTATAACTGCCAGCAACAAGGTCACTTTGCAAGGGAGTGCCCTAGCAAGAATGATCAGGAGAAGAGCAGGTACTCCGCTTTCAAGGTTCAGGAGATAAAAGATGACAAGAAGGCATTGGTATCTGTTGACTCTATGGTCAACTGGAATGATCATCAGGCTTCTACTCTGGAATCAGCTGAGTCCTCGACTGACGTGTTTGCAATGATTGCTGGGAATCTCTCTGATGCAGAAGAAGTAGACGAGTTTGCCCTTATGGGCATCTCACCTCAGGTACAACATTGTCCTCTTGGTTGTCATGATAAATACTCAGAATTGGTGTCCCAATTTAATGAAGTAAATGATTAAAATGATAAGTATTTTTTAGAGGTTCAAGCCTATAAGGCTTCATTAAACACATTGGAACAACAAAAGAGGTGGTTACAAGATACTCAACGTGCGTATGAGGATAAAATCAGGATACTAAGCATCGATTTAGAAAACACGACAAATATGCTTAAATATACAGAAACAGTAAGAGATGCTAGTATCAAAGAAAAAGAGGAGATGCAAGGAAAATTAGATGCTACAATGCTAAGATTTGAAAAATGGCAAAAGGCACCTAAAAATCTTTCAAAATTAATTGATAGTAGCATGTCTGGTAGAACTAAAAGAGGCTTAGGATTTGAAAAATATATTGATTTAGAATATGTATTTGATTTATCTTTTTCAAATGTCTTTGATGCCGACAAAGAGGATGAGGGATACATCTGGTAGACCCAATAATATATATATATATATATATATATATATATATATATATATATATATATATATATATATAATATATATATATATATATATATATATATATATATATATATATATATATATATATATATATATATATATATATATATATATATATATATATTATATATATATATATAATATATATATATATATATGTATATAAATATATATATATATATATATATATATATATATATATATATATATATATATATATATATATATATATATATATATATATATATATATATATATATATATATATATATATATACATATATATATATATATACATATATATACATATATATATATATATATATATATAGATATATATATATATATATATATATATATATATATATATATATATATTATATATATATATATATATATATATATATATATATATATATATATATATATATATATATATATATATATATATATATATATATATATATATATATATATATATATATATATATATATATATATATATATATATATATATACTTTTACCTATCCAAAATTTACTAATTTTGAACATATGAAAACTTTGTTATGATCAGAGGGTCTTACCCTACCTCATTTGTTTAGCCCTCCTCTATATCTTTTATTTAATATATAATCTAAGTCTCATGTTCGTTTGAAGGTCCAATTATACTCTTAAGTACCCTAACCATCTTAAAACATTAATTTAAACCCGAATGATTTCAAAACTGCTTTGAGCTCTGACTGTTGTAACCTGTTTTTGACCCACTTTACTACCTTCAATTTAGTTCTAGTTTCTTGAATTTGAAAGCCAACTCATTTACCTTTCCAGGGGTACCAAGATCGAAACTTAAAAGTTTGTAAAACTCTAGATATGATCAAAACAATGACCCAAAAATTCTGCCCAATTTTTAATGACGAATTTAATATGATTAACCTAATTAATCATACATAAACCCTAATTAAAACCTAAAAACGATTTATAATGATAAAAACCCATTAACTACATCACTAATTACAGGTCATTAACAAACCCCAATAAAAAATTATGAATCTCAACCCTAATCCATCATATTAGGTTACATATATGTAAATTAAACGTTAATTGTCATAGTTTTAGTGTGTACCTTAAACCCTATTTGAATTATTGGGTTTCTTGCTCCTCCATTGATAGAAACGACTGAGATTAGGTTTGGGGAAAGCTAAAGTCGTTTGTGGGGTTTATGGTGGCTTATTTATGGTTAAATTAAAAAGGCTTCCTATTAGGACTCAAATTGGGCTCCCATTTCCCTTCCTTAAGTTTAAGTCTACCCAAATCCAAGCCCAAACACCATATGGCCGAATTTTTTACTATATTTCTGTTATTAAACCATTACTAAACTAAATGGTACTACTGGGTTGCATCCGAGCCAAAACCTGAAAGCTTTACGTAAATTTTTCGACTTTTTACACGATTACCGTAAAATACGCAAAAATGGGATTTTTGCTTATATTCTTAATTCCATTCCAAATTATCAAAACTAAGTTTACATGACTTATAATAAATACTAAAACCATTACCCACCCAAAATCTTAATCCCGAGACCTCTAAACGCTAGATCCTCGAATCGTAAATATACTATTTTCTATAATACATATACGTATACGTAAAGCCACGAAATAACACCATCTCATTTCATAGTCACTACCTTGTAAGCTCATGAACATGAAACAACCGTTCCTCGATTTACTTATGAGAACCATTTACCCATAAACGATATCCAAACCTCACTCCAAACATACAAAATAAACACATAAGCACATAAAAGCACATATTTGCATAAAACACCCTAAACTATAGTCTAAGTGATGAACCCCAAGACCATGGTTGTCACAGTGGCGATTGAGGGTGATGAGAATTCAAAGTTCTATCATGGTACGCTCAATAAAAAACGTAATATTCTAAATATTAGGGGGGTGATGGTAAATGGGGCTTGGGTGGACGATTTGAATGATGTTAAAAATGAGTTTTTTTTGATCATTTTAGTAATCGATTTTGTGTTCCTAGTGCACGACGTGCAAGTTACAGTTCTTTATGGGCTGGGGAAATCTCCTAAATTACAAGAGAGGAAGATAGAGTTAGCATTGATTGGAAGGAAGGAACTAGTAATCCATTTACCGGGCCGATGCGGCCGGTTACCAGGAACCTTTTGGTTCCCGGGAAAATATGTTCCTTTTGTAAAGTAGGCCTTTTTATAACTAATTAGAGTTGACATGAAATGGATCACGGAAGAAGACATAAAATATTAATGAATGATTCAATCCCTTCCCACTCACACGGGTTCTTCTATTGAAGAGGTTCCCCGGGCTTAACATGGTATTTATAAATAAACTTAGTGTAGAACGATCTTGTGAATTAGAAGAGGAGGTGTCTAATGACGAGATAAAAAAGGCGGTGTGGGATTGTGGTATGGACAAGGCGCCTGGGCCGGATGGGTTTACATTTGGGTTTTATCGACATTTTTTGGTATCTCGTGGAGAAGGACGTTTGTACGGCAGTGAGATACTTTTTTACTACAGGTAATTTCCCACCAGGTTGCAACTCTTCGTTTATAGCTTTCATTTCAAAAATTCCTGATGCAAGTCTAGTTAAAGATTTTAGACCTATCAGTTTAATTGGTAGTGTTTATAAAATCATTGCTAAACTTTTGACAAATCGGCTTATTAGTGTTTTGGGAGATTTAGTTAATGAAGTGAAATCGGCATTCATTACAACTAGAGAGATACTTGATGGTCCGTTTATTCTTAATGAAGTCATGAATCAGTGTAACACAAAGAAGAAACATGCTCTTATTTTCAAGGTAGATTTTGAGAAAGCGTATGATTCGGTGCGTTGAGATTTCGTTGATGATGTCTTCTACAATTTTGGTTTTGGTGTTAAATGGATGAGATGGATTCAAAGTTGTCTAAAATCTTCGAGGAGTTCAATTATTATCAATGGAAGTCCTACAGATGAATTCCAATTTGGTAAAGGTTTAAAACAAGGTGATCCGCTTTCACCATTTTTATTCATTTTGATCATGAAAAGCTTACATCTATCTTTTCAGCGGGTGGTGAATTCTAGGATGTTTCACGGGATTAAGCTTAACGATATGGTGACTATTTCCCATTTATTTAATGCGGATGAGGCGGTGTTTGTAGGTCAATGGAGCGAACATGATATTACCACTTTAATTCACGTTTTGGATTGCTTTCACAAGGCTTCTGGTCTCAAACTTAATATGTGCAGAAGTAAGATAATGGGAATTCATGTTAATAATGGTTTAATCAATCATGCAGCAGAAAGTTTGGGGTGTCAAGTTCTTAAAACCTCGTTTATGTATCTTGGTTCTCTAGTGGGCGCTAATATTCACATAATTAATTCGTGGAATGAAGTGGTGGATCGGGTTAAGAAGAAGCTCTCTAAATGGAAGATGAAGATGTTGTCATCTGGAGGACGTTTAACTTTAGTCAAGTCTGTCCTTAGTTCTATGCCGATATTTCATATGTCATTGTTCAAAGTTCCTTCAGGTATTCTTCATAAACTTGAATCGTTACGTAGAAATTTCTTCAATGGTCATGATGGGGTTAATAAAAAGATGTCATGGGTTAACTGGAATAAGGCGACTTCTCTTAAAGCTCATGGGGGTCTCGGGGTGTCTAGTCTATACGCCATGAATAGAGGTTTACTATTCAAATGGATTTGGCGGTTCCTGAATCACGGTTCGTCTTTGGGCTCGTGTTGTTAAAGCCATACACGGCTCTAGTATTCTGTGTAGTGATATGAGGGTTAGTGGCAGTAAGTCTGGGTGGAGAAGTATTATTTATGAAGTAAGTGTTCTGGATAAAAGAGGTATTGATTTGTTGCAATATCTTCGGATAAAGTTAGGTGATGGCCAATCGACGCGGCTACGGGAGGATCATTGACATATAGGTGGCATTCTTAAAGACCGGTTCCCTCGCTTATATGCTCTTGAAGACAGTAAAGGGGTCACTGTAGGAGGTAAGCTTCTTCAACCTAGTTTAGATTACTCGTTTCGTAGGTTGCCGAGAGGTGGAGTTGAAGAGGTGCAGTTTGAGTCTTTCATGGAGATAATAAGTCAAATCAATCTTTCATCAAATTCTGATAGGTGCACTTGGACAGCTAAAGGTTCTAGTGAATTTACCGTGGCCTCGATTAGGAATATCATTGATGTAGTGATCTGTGTAAAAGGGGATCATGAGACTCGATGGGCTAGATGTGTTCCAAATAAGATTAATATTCACGCATGGAAGGTGATGACGAATTCTTTAGCTACCAGATTTAATATTTCCAAACGGGGTATTGAGATTGACTCAATTGTTTGCGGGAATTATGAGACGGGGGTCGAGACTATTAGTCATATTTTTTTAAAGTGTGATTTGGCGAAACACATTCGGAAGCTGATTAATAGGTGGTGGGATATTCCTGATTTTGACTTCGAATCATACGAGAATTGGAAGACGTTGTTAGTGAACTTGAGATTGGAGTCCAAATATAAAATGTTGTTGGAAGGGGTTTATTATGTTAAGTGGTGGATGCTGTGGTGGTATCGCAACAAGCAGATTTTTGACACAAAGGCTCCATCTAAATCTACGCTTTTTGATGACGTTGTTTCTAAGTCCATTTATTGGTGTCGTTATTACAAGGGTTTCCTCGTATGAAAAAGATTCATTTTTCTAGTCTTTTCGAATTGATTACTAGTTAAAAGTGCGACTCAGTCGTTCTTGGTGGAAAAATAAAATGGTTTGATTATCTATTTTAAACTATAAGCAAATATGAAAATGTCGTTGAGTAAAATAAAAGCTCTAACAATTAAACTAAAAATTACGAGTTAAAAATAAATGATTAAAAACTTAAAAACTTGAAAGTGAATTTAAAACTTAAAACTTAAAACTTTGTAAAAACATAAAAACTTTGTAAAAACAAAAACTTAAACCCAATCCGTCGGAATACACCTATCGGAATCCCATCGGAATAACAGTGTCGGAATTCGCTCGGAATAAGACCATCGGAATAGTCCGTCAGAATAAGCACAAAGGTATCGGAATAATGAACATGAAAAACTATCGAAATGACACTCTGTCGGAAAACAACCTATCGGAATATACCCAAAAGAAAACAATCGGAATATCAAATAACCCTACCGTCGGAATGTTGGTCGGAATATCAATCGGAATAACAAACCCTAATCCGATGTAATGATCGGAATAACAATGAAACTGTCGGCATAATGGTCGGAAAAGGGTTTACCCTTTCCGACAGAATGTAAACTTAATAAGCAAACCAATAAGCTCTTTTTTAAAAAGCACAATCCGAATCCTTACCAAACTTATAATGAAAAGAGCTAATAAGCGCAAATAAGAACTTTTTAAACTTTAAATAAGCAAACCTTTTCAAACAATCATAAAAAACGAAACCTTTTAAGAAAACTAAAAAGTAAATAAGCTAAACACAAAATAAGACAATAAGCATGATAAGCTCAAAGCTTAATCCGTATAAAACTTAGACAGAAACCAAAAGATAAACTTTTTGATCTCATAAACATCAAGATTAAACAAGATCAAGATTATAACGAATCAAGAATCAACTTTAAAAATAAAAAAAAGGTAGAAGAAGATTAAAGATAAAGAGCTTAACTTGAACTTGTAGATTAATGATTCCCAAATACAAGATTAAATCAAAGCTTAAACATGAAAGGAAAGAAAAGATGAAGTTCTAGTGAGAAAAAGTTAAACACTTTCTCTCTCTAAAAATGAATCTAAAGAAAGAAAAATAAACTAGCTAACTTAACTAACACCCTCCTAATGTGTCATTAGGAGGGTATATATAGGAGGTGGGGAGTGCATGTGTTGCTTCCTTCTTTCTTTCTTCTCATCTCGGCTTGATTTAAATTCTTTGTCTTTTTCGACGTCGTCTCGGCATTTGTCGATATAAATTGAACTTGTCTTATAATTTCCTTCTTCTATTAGACTTGAGTTCTTCGAATTCATTAAACTTCCGTCTTTAGACTTTTTCTTTGATAAATCTTTAAAATAGGCCTTGGACTTCCGTTTTTTTGCACTCTTGATCTTGTGACTTCGTCTTTTGTCTTTTTCTTAGATAAAAGCCCGTGATAACCCATGTTTTCTTCCTTTTTCATATTTTTATCCTGAAACACAATAAAAACACAAACCACGCATAATTCCGAGTTTTACGACATAAAATACACGTTTTGTTCTTGTTATTATTGAAATGAGTGGTAAAAGGATAAGTGTTTTCACACTTATTAAATCCCCTACACTTGACCATTGCAATGCCCTCATGCAATGCATTAATTTCAAAGCATGGTTTACATTTTTCATCATAAATAACCCACCTTGGCCTTTATTAAATACTAAACTTTAAGGAAACTAAAAAGATAGAAATATGTACAAAACAAGTAAAGAAATCAAAGACTTACATTGGGGTTTTGGCCGTCATGAATGTTCATCATCCTTAAGTTTCACGTTCCCCAAACCAAGCTTATAAACGAGATCATTGTTATTATAAGTTAGGAAACTAACACGAATTCATGTGGCTCAATTATTCACTTAGACTCCCTTATTCCTAGGCGTATCTCTTATATTTTAATTTTTGTATTGAATGATCACGAGGATACATTGTTTGACTTATTTCGATAGTTTATTTAGGCCGAAAATAAAGTGGGACGATTTAATCAATAGTTAGCTAAAGGACAAAATATTTTAAAACTGCTTCTCGGGACCTTTTAAAGTTCATATCTTGGCATAACTCGCTTCACGATTTGAGACCTTTCTCGGACCGATATTTGGCAGCGACTTCATACATCGAATCTTGAGAGACGTTCTTGAAATTATGGTCTTCTCTTCATAATAGGAATTTCTTCACTTGAAGTTTTTGATAGATTCTTCATATTTGGACCACGACTTCTTCATTTTTCTCCAATCTTTATTTTGGACTTTGATATACAACGATCCGCCTCCTTCTAGGACTTGGATCTATTTATCCTTGTTGGAAATACGTTTTACGTATATAGAAAGTCTCGGTCACTCCAATAATGTAGTTATAGGCTCGTAGTAATGTTAAGTTTCATTTATTACATAGCCCGACCCATGAGCATGTTCATGGGCCGGAAGCCCAAGTCCATTAAGGACTTGGGGTATTTAAACCTCTTTCCACCATGGAAAGAGGTGTTGGTTGTTTATTTCTTTCATTTCAATAGACAAGTTTCTTTCACTTCTCTCTCTAACTTTCTCTCTCTAGAAAAACATCAACCCCCTTGTTTCACAAAGATTATCATTGTTCTACAATTGGTATCAAGAGCATGGGATGAAATAAAGGTTGGTTTTGTGGTGCTCATGTTCACTTTGGTGTGTTCATGTGTTTTTGATTGATCTTTACCCAAGTTTCAATTTTTTTCGTGTTTTTGACTCTCCAAGTGCTCCATATATCTTCTAAATACTTTTAGTAGTGTTTTGGGTGTTTTGGGTTGGTTCAAATCACGGTTTTCTTGTCGAAAATCTCATCTTTTTACCTCAAAATTTCGTAACAGTACCGTTATTCCGATCAGAACAATCGGAAAAGGGTTTAGGGATTCCAATCAGTCACATCGGAAAAGGGTTTACACATTCCTATCAGTATTCCGATCAGGGGTGTCTTTCTACATTCCGATTAGGGAGGTTATTTAAGTATTCCGATCAGGGTGTCTTTCTACATTCCGATTAGGGAGGTTAGTTAAGTATTCCGATTAGGGTGTCTTCCTACATTCCGACCAGGTTTTTCTATATCATTCCGATAGTGTAATATTCCGACCAGGGTTTCGATATCTTTCCGATTGGCTCATATTCCGATTAGGTTTCCGAATAGCATTCCGATCAGAAAACATTCCGACCAGGGTTCTGATATCATTCCGATTGGAAGACATTCCGACTAGGTTTCCGATTAGACAACATTCCGATCAGGGTTTCAGATAACATTCTGACAGGATTGGTTACTTTTAGCATTTCGACGGATTAATTTTGAGACTTACGACACTTTGAGATTTTCACATTGAGATTAAGAAGCTTGGTATTGAGATAGTATTTTCAACTTAGAGGATTTCGTTTCAAGTTTGTAATCTTTCACAAAAACACGCAACATCTTTGTTTCAACAACATTAAAACACTTAACCTTATTTCATTGTTCGATCATCTTTGATAATCTTTTGTCAAGGGATCACAAAATGAATTCACATTCTTTCATGCCAACTATGACTTCACTCACCGATATATCGATCATTTCGGGTGCCGATACTCGCCCGCCTTTGCTCATCAAAGATCTATTTGAAGCATGGCAAGGCCGTATGAGAACATATATCATGGGCAAACAAAATGGTCGACTTATGCTTCAATCAATTGATAAAGGACCATTAGATTGGGGAGAGGTTACCGTCAACAATGTGACAAGACCAAGGGAGTATCATGAGTTAACCGATGCAAATAAAATCATTGCAGATGCCGATGAAAGGGTTGTTCAGACAATTCTTCAAGCCCTTCCGCCCGATATCTTTTGAATGGTGAGTGAACATACAGTAGCAAAGAATCTTTTGGATCGACTTGCGGTGTTGCTACAAGGGACATCTCTCACAAAGCAAGAACGAGAGTGTCAACTGTATGATTTGTTTGATAGATTCACATACCTTCCAGGGGAGACACTTCATGATTTTTATTGGCGTTTTACCACTTTGATGAATGACATGAATGTCTATAATCTAAGGATTAAACAGTTTCAGTTGAACACCAAGTTTTTGAACACACTACCCCCTGAATGGAGTCAATATGTGACTGATGTCAAAATGATTTGTGATCTACACAAGTCCAATTTAGATCAACTCTATGCTTTCTTACAACAACATGAGAAGCATGTGATCCAAAACCGAATTTCTCAAGGACATTATCACGAACCTATGGCATTATTGGCAAACCATCCTACACAGTCATACCACAACTCTCAGCTTGCTTTAGGACACAAATCTTCATATCAACATGTGTATCAGACACCAAGCTTTCCACAGTACTCGATTCTGCCACCACCCCCAACATCTTATCACCAACCAGCAACATCATCATCACAAGGAGATTCACACCCATCACCTTATGCTTCACACCAGTATTCACCGTATCAACCTCCCACCAACCTTGCTAGTACCTATCCACAACTCGAGGCTCCTCAACCTCATTACTCACATCAAGTAAGTGCTCCAACCAATCAGTGTGTTGCTCAACCACCATCAGCATTGTACTGTGAAGATGACATCCCTGTCCCTGAATTTAGACAAGGAGATAGCCCTACTGAAATCCTTGCTCTGATGTCTGCATATTTAAGTCAAACTTTGAACAAACGAGGTTACCGAGGTTCGGCAACAACTAACAATCAGTTAAGGAACTCGTCTAACTCTTGACAACAGGCAACAATTCAGGACGGAAGGGTCATGTTGCAACCACTTCAAGGGAGATCAAATTCGTCCACTGCTGGTGCACGTTCATCCAATACTACTGCTACAAGGGCTAACAGCACTGGTAAAATGAAGGTGGTTATTTGCTACAACTGCAAAGGGGAAAGGCACATGGCCCGAGAATGCAAGCAGCCTAAGAGGAGAAGGGACGACACATGGTTCAAGGAGAAGATTTACCTGATGAATGCTCAAGCCCAAGTTCGTGAGCTTCATGAAGAAGAATTGGCATTCCTTGCAGATCCGGGAGTAACGGAAACTGATGGTCTCACAACAGTCATCACCAACAATGCTGTATATCAACGTGATGATTTGGATGCATATGACTCAGATTGTGATGATCTTAACATCGCCAAAGCAGCTCTTATGGCAAACCTTTCACTCTATGGAGCTGATACCATTTCTGAGGTACCAAATACTGCTACAGATACTAGCATTGTACCTTATCAAGTTGAGCAAATGTCTGAGTATTCGGAACAGCCTCCGGTGGTTAGTAACTCAATCGACGAGACAAACAATGATAGCAATGACATTGCAAGTCCTTAGACTTTGAGTGAACCACAACCGGGAGCTATTACGACTATTAATTTGTCTGCTCAACCTGATTTGGTTAGGGTCCCGGCATGTTTGCTTAGCAGAATGAATAGTACGATCCTTAAAACCCTTAATGCTAATCAGACTTTATCTACCGAGCTTGCTTTGCATAAGGACAAGGTTAAAACCTTGGAAATGACTCCTGTGTCCACTACCTTAACCAATCCTGAATTTGATAGGTTTAGGAAAGTTCAAATGGACAATCTGCTAGAAATTGAAAGTTTAAGAACAAATCTTTCGAATGAGCTTAAAGAAAAAGAGCCAGTCGTTACTAATTTTCAACAACTTCAAACGGGTTTTGAAATTCTTGAGTCCAAACAGCTTGAAATGGAAATTAAGACGTTTGAAAGAATAAAAGAAACGGAAATTAAGCTTTTAAAACAATATGCTGCTTCACATCTAGTACACTTGTTTCATACATCATTTAAAGAGTTCAATCTATCGCGTCTTATAGACTTACCACCTAACCCGGGGTATGCAAAGCAAGCGCTTAACCACAACCCACGACTTTATGATGCAACAAAGTTAGGATTGGTATTAGATCCGATAGTGTTCTCAAGTGATTCTATGACACCATATGATAAAAAGCAGTTAAAATTACTTTCTACATATCCTGAATATGATTATGCTTTAATGAATGCAAAAAATGCCACAATAGATCTTAGAATTCGTTTTAATATGAAAAAGAGAACTCTCCAAACATCCACTTTCATTCCGACTAGAGAATGCCTTAGTATAATTCCTACACTTGTCAACTCGGACAAACCAAAGGAAATTCCTAAGAATCTTCCCCCGGTTAGTACGGTAAAGCTCAGCTTGGAAGAGATTGGGTAATACCTTACCGATTTTGACAAGGTCATCTTGGAATGTATGACTTCAACGGCTCAAACCGCTGGAGAATGGGCGTTCGAACACATGAAAACGGTGTTTGAAGAAGCGATCGTTCCGTTTGTGGACCATATTAAACAAGGAGTCTATGATCTAGCGTGTAATTTAAGTTTTGAAATTGGTGAAGTTCAAAAAGTTTTCAATAAAATGGATGATGCTTATGAACAACACTTAATTGAAAAGGAAAAGATTTTATCAGAATATGACCGCTTTTTAGAACATATGATGTCTCTCGAAGTGATGCAAGTTGTTACTGTTAAATATACTCATGAAATTTCATCTACTGTGAATATTTGTGATGATGTGCATGAATCTGTGAATACTGTTGAAAATATGAATACTGTAGAAAATCATTCTTGTCATGAATCCAACGCTGAATTTTTAAAGCTTCAAGACTCGTATAATACACTTTCAAAAAGTTTTAACGAGCTTCAACAACATTCTATATCTCTTGAAATTGAGAATCAATCTAAAACTAAAACTCTTTCCAAACTAAATGATGGTGGAAACTCCGTTGAGACAAGTGACAAGATGATTCAGATGGTTCAAAATTTAGAAGAAGAGATGATGAGACTTAAGAGAGAATTACTAGAAACAAAAACGGAACTAGAGGCTGCAGAGACTAAGAATCATGTCCTAGAAAATAGAATTAATTCTATACTAGGAGAGCGTGAACAAGTAAGGCAGGGAGACTCACAAATTGCTGGTTCAATAGAAGAACACCTCGCGTTTAATGCGACAGAGCAAAAGTCTTTAATTGACAAACTGAACAAGAAATGTGAGGAAACCTCTGACCTAAAAATTCAGCTCATAGACAAAAACATGGTTTTGGCCGAGTTAAAGGAGACACTTCTTCTCACCCGACAAGAAGTTGTTAATAACTTAGCTACCAACTCTGCACCGTCCTCTAGTGCTCCAACAACCAATTCAGTAGTGCTTTATAAGAACCCGCTCCATAAGAAAAACCCGGTTACCTACGATGATTATATGAGGAATGCAATTAAGCATGTAGATCTTGTTAGGGATATTTTAGATGATTTGTACGCGTTAGATCCCTCAAGCAGTTACTATTATTCAGCTCATGAATATATTAAGCGTGTTCAATATTTCTTAGCATATTTGCAATACATAGGAAAACCGAGGTCTGCACTACTCACTAATCGACCCATTGCTGTAACTCCATTCAATAAGACCCCAGGAGCTAAGCCCGTTTTAAACACACCCATCAAGGCTAAGTCAAAATCTGTAACTAATGTTCCCTTGGCTTCTACAGGAGTAACTGTGTCCACTAAGTCTAAAGGATCTCAAGAAAAGAAAGATAGGATCAAGCCTTCCACTAATAGGACTGAGAAGAAGAAAGTAGAAGTGCACCCTAGGAACGTTATTTCAGTTTTAAATAAAAAGAATCATGTAGCTAAGACAAAAGGTCCTCGTTATGAGTGAAAACCTAAGCAAAATGTGAATTCTAATGCGAAATGTTGGAATTGTAATGAATGCATGTTTTCTCAACGTCATGATTTATGCCTTGTTTATCACGTGAATGAAATGTATGCTATTAAGAACAATCTTTAATGGACTCCAACAGGGAAGAAATTTACCCAAGTTAGGTGGCAATGGAAACCCACTGGTAGGACCTTTACTGCAAATGGAACTAAGTGCCCTTTAACTAGGATCACATCCACGGAAGTTAGGTCTAAGCGTCCTTTAAATAGGAACACTAGCACTAAGAAATGGAAAAAGCGCCCTTTAACTAGGTCTGCCCCCACTACTGTGCCTACCAGTGGTAATGTCCCCAGTCAAAAAGTACCCCAGAATACTAGACAACTAGAATCTAAGCCAACCACTAGTAAGAAAATCTGGAAACCTAAAGTTTCGTCTGATAGCAAATCTAAGATAACTGTATCTGTACCTGCTAACTCAGAAGAACAATTAGAATCCGATACATCTTCTGTGTTTGGTAATATTTTCAGGTCGTCCAAATTATTCTTTGGTATTTGGACTCGGGGTGCTCCAAACATATGACTGGAGACCGCTCGATGCTCAGAAATTTCGTCAGCAAGTTTCTAGGAACGGTTAAATTCGGCAACGACCATATTGCAAAGATTATGGGTTATGGTGAATACCAAATTGGGAATGTCACGATTTCAAGGGTTTATTATGTGGAGGGACTTGGTCACAATCTATTTTCAGTAGGACAATTCTGCGATTCTAACCTTGAAGTGGCCTTTCGACAACATACTTGCTTCATTCGCGATCTTGCAGGAAATGATTTGTTAAAGGGTTCTCGAGGGGATAATCTCTATACTTTGTCTATTCAAAACATGATGGCCGCCTCTCTTGTTTGCCTACTCTCCAAAGCATCTAAGACCAAGTCATGGTTGTGGCATCGACGGTCATCTCATCTTAACTTTGATGCTATTAACCATTTGGCTAGAAACGAACTTGTTCGTGGTGTTCCAAAACTTAAGTTCGACAAGGATCATTTATGTTCCGCGTGTTCATTGGGGAAAAGCACCAAGAAATCTTGCAAACCTAAAGCAGAAGACACCAACCAAGAACCACTATATCTTTTGCACATGGATCTTTGCGGGCCAATGCGTACAGCTAGTGTGAGTGGTAGAAAATACATCCTCGTTATAGTGGATGATTTCTCAAGGTTTACATGGGTGAAGTTTTTAGCATCCAAGGATCAAGCACCAGAGTATATCATTACTTTCTTAAAGATGATCCAAGTACGTCGTAATGCTACTGTTCGCCGCATTCGGACTGATAACGGCACTGAGTTCGTTAATCAGACTCTTCGAAATTATTATGAAAAGGTTGGTATCTCTCATGAAACGTCTGTGGCTCGCACTCCACAACAAAATGGTGTCGTTGAAAGACGTAACCGTACACTTATGGAAGCTGCTCGAACTATGTTGATTTATGCGAATGCTCCTTTATTCTTATGGGCCGAAGCAGTGGCAACCCCATGTTATACCCAAAACCGCTCAATTATTCGCAAACGTCATGGTAAAACTCCATATGAGCTACTTCATGGACACAAACCCGATATTTCATATCTTCATGTGTTTGGTGCACTTTGCTATCCAAATACAAATAGTGAGAATCTGGGAAAACTTCAACCGAAGGCTGATATTGGAATCTTCATTGGTTACTCGCCTGTAAAGAAACCTTACCGAATTTATAACCGTCGTCTTGGCAAGATAGTAGAAACTTTGGATGTCGATTTTGATGAGCTGACAGCGATGGCTTCTGAGCAACACAGCTCTGAACCCGCATTACACGAGATGGGAACCGGTACAATCAGTTCCGGCTTAATTCCCAACAACCCTACTTCTCCATCATTCATACCACCAACAAGGTCCGAGTGGGATAAGTTATTTCAACCTATGTTTGATGAACTCTTTGATCCACAGAGTAATGATTCTCCAGCACCCGTAGCAGTAGCTCCGATTCCCGTAGTTTTTGCTCAAGATAATGGAAATCTATCCGAGGCATCTACTGTTACTCTTGAACAAGATGTACCATCCCCCACCAATTCTCAAACAACACCTGAATCATCACCCCCACTCGTTCCTAATGATGTTGAAGAGGATCCTATATGATCACGATCTGGAATATGCTCACTTACAAGAGCTTCCCTTCTTTGGTTCACATATACCTGAAGACCCTACCGGTGCGTCTACCTCAGAGGAAGCTCCTGTAATCGTTCACTCCCGACCACCACGGATTGAAACTCACAACACTAAATGGACAAAGGATCACCCAATCTGCAATATTATTGGTGACATCGATCGACCAGTCTTAACACGCCATCAACTTCAAGAACATGCATTATATTGCTATTTTGATGCATTTCTTTCAGACACTGAACCTAAAAACTGGCAACAAGCCATGACCAAATCATCATGGATTGAAGCCATGCAAGAGGAACTTAATGAATTCTAACGTCTTGAAGTGTGGGAATTAGTTCCGTTACCCAGCAACGTTGAAATCTTGACATTGTTGTGGGTATACAAGGTTAAGCTTGATGAGTTAGGAAGTGTGCTGAAAAACAAAGCTAGATTGGTTGCTAGAGGTTACAAACAAGCTCTGGGTATCGATTTTGAAGAAATTTTTGCTCCTGTTGCACGATTGGAGGCAATTAGACTATTCCTTGCATATGCTGCTCACATGAATATGATCGTCTACCAAATGGATGTTAAGACGACATTTCTCAATGGTGAATTAAGGGAAGATGTCTATGTAAGCCAGCCGAATGGATTCGTCAATTCAGAGTATCCTAATCACGTGTACAAGCTCAAGAAGGCTCTTTACGGGTTGAAACAAGCTCCACGCGCGTGGTACGATCTCTTATCGTCGTATCATCTCCAAAGGCTTCTCCAAAGGCAAAGTGGACCCCATATTATTCATTCTCAAGGAGGACAACGACATGATACTGGTACAAATTTATGTTGATGATATAGTATTTGCTGCTACTAATCAACGTTTGTCTGACCGTTTTGAGAAAATTATGTCCACACGCTTTAAGATGTCGATGATGGGAAAACTTTCATTTTTCTTAGGGTTGCAAATTTCTCAGAATCCCAGAGGCATCTTTATTAATCAATCCAAATTTGCTCTTGAATCCTTAAAGAAATATCACTTTGAAAACTGTGACCCCGTGGATACTCCAATGGTGGAGAGATCCAAGTTAGATGAAGATAAGGAAGGGATAGCTGTCGATCCTAAACTTTACCGTGGAATGATCGGCACCCTTCTCTATCTGACTGCTAGTAGGCCTGATTTGCAATTTGCTATAGGCATGTGTGCCCGGTATCAGGCTCGGCCTACCGAAAAGCACTTACTTGTTGTGAAAAGGATCTTTCGGTATCTAAAAGGAACACTTAATCGTGGTCTGTGGTATCCGAAGGATTCCTCTATTGCATTAATTTCATATGCATATGCAGATTATGCCGGGTGTCAAGATAACAGACGTAGCACTTCTGGCAGTGTGCAACTTCTTGGGGATAGACTTGTTAGTTGGGCATCAAAAAGGCAGAAAAGCGCTGCGATATCAAGTACTGAGGCTGAATACATTGCTATGTCCGGTTGTTGTGCTCAAGTTCTTTGGATGAGGTCACAATTGACTGACTACGGTCTTGGATTCAACAAAATCCCGATGTACTGTGATAACAAAAGTGCAATCGCTCTATATTGCAACTACGTTCAACACTCTCGAGCAAAGCACATTGACATCCGCTACCACTTTATCAAGGAGCAAGTGGAAAATGGAGTGATCGAACTATACTTCGTCAACACTGAGTATCAGCTGGCAGATATATTCACAAAGGCCTTAGATCGAGGACGTATCGAGTTTTGATCGAAAAGCTAGGCATGAAATCCTTTTCACCAGCGACACTTAAGGAGTTGGCAGAAGAATCTAAAGAATAGTAATGGTAAACTATTCTCGAGTATCCTTTGATCGTGATCTTGTATAATATCGTACATATTTAAACCATCAAAAGCAAAATACAAAAATATAAAACATAGAAAAACCATAAAAATTATAAAACATAGAAAATCCATAAAAATATAAAATCAAGAAAATCCAAAAATATTTTTTCGTTTTTCAAATCGGGCATGTCTTTTAGTACGGTAATATTTACGGATTTAGAAATGTCGATTAATATTGACACGGAGCCATAAATAGAGTCCGTATAAAAGTTGTACAAGTTTTAAAACATGCCCATTATGGCTTGTAGTTATTTCAGACTGCAACCCGCCTTTCGCATTAAAGTCACGTATTTCTTCTGAAAACGTTGGCTCAAAACGGGAATTAATTTTCTCGGGCAAGGTTTACTTGAAAACCTTGTAAGGGACTAAGTTTAATTTATAACTTGGTCTAACACAGATTAGTGTACGTTTCAGTGCACTTATTTTGTTAAAATAAGAGAAATCTTATTGCCCCTAGAATCGTTTTAGAAAATCATTAAACAGAAAAGGTCTTCATATGATAATTGTCCCATTAAATGCCATGACTACAGCTCTTTAAATAGAAAACGGGTCACCAATTGAGGGGGAGCAAATATCATATCATTTTGAACATGATCTGGTCTTAATATTATCTTGTCTTATGTGCATTATGTGAAATGTGTGCCTTGTATGGTGTTTGTTTTATGTTGGCATTAGGTTTTATTGGCGTGTCTCAGTTGTCGGGATATTGTGTTATTAACTAGTTTTAATAACTAGTTTTTCTTACACATGTCAAAACTGGGAGGACCAGTTTGCAATTTTTGCAAACATTGGTTAGAAAGTTTGACTTTTGTCAAAATCTTCCTCTCCCATTTCTTTGTGTATCCCGTCTGCTATTCTCCCACACACCATTACTTATTTCTACCGCCATTAATCTTTGCCAAGACCTTGCATCAATTTGTTTCTTGTGCGTTTTTTTTTTGCTGTGATTTCTTCTAAGGTAAACTTCGAAAACATGTGCTATCTCTCTTGCCTATGATTTCTGTGCTAATAGTCTTTGTTCTTCTCGGTTTGTATCATTTGATCTAGGGTTTCTATCTAAATGTGAATAAACATCAGGTTTCAAAGAGGGGATTTAATCTTTATCACATATCATAAAATGGTTTTGCACGAATTTGATTATAACAGCCTAAAATCATAGAAATCGTTAAGTTTAGATCCACCTCGTAATAACCGCCCAGATTCCGATGAAGAAAGGTTTTAGATTCCGATTGGTCATTCCGATCGGTCATTCCGATCGGACATTCCAATTGGATATTCAGATTGGACATTCCGATTAGCTCTTTATTAGGTCATTCTGATCGGTTCATTCCGATCGGACATTCAGATTGGATATTCCGATGGACTTTTAGATCATTCCGATTAGGTCGTTCCGATCGGTCATTCCGATCGGTCATTCTGATTGGTCATTCAGATTGGATATTCCGATGGACTTTTAGATCATTCCGATTAGGTCGTTCCGATCGGTCATTCCGATCGGATCATTCCGATCGGTCATTCCGATTGGTCATACAGATTGGACATTCCGATTAGATTCTTTATTAGGTCATTCAGATTGGTCATTCCGATCAGTTATTCAGATTGGACATTCCGATTGATATTCCAATTAGATCATTCCGATTGGGACATAAGCATTCCGATCACGAGATTCCGATTGGATAATTCAGATTGGCACATTGTCATTCCGATGAGGTGTATAACATTCCGATCATGTCATTCCGATAAGGTCATTCCAATTGGGATATTGTCATTCCGATTGGGCATTCCGATTTGGGAATATGAGATTAGAGATTCTTACATTTAGACTTTCTGATTAGGTATTTTTTTCCAAAGGGTTTTCCGATAAGATTAGTGCCTTGTGTTGCTAGATTGTTTCCTATATAAGTGGTCTTATAGTATTTGCAAAAAGATTGTTGTTGCATCATCACTTTAAGTTAGCATGCCTTTACACTATGCAATTGCCTTAGACTATCTAATGATTTCGACCTAGATTGCATTATTTCCTTATTAGGCTTTAAGTAAATTAGGGCCACTTTCACGAAACCAAGTTTTATTGAAATTAATTAATTTTATCTCTTAAGGATACTTGAAAGGTTTCTTATTACAGAAGTTCCTCTTATTTAATAAGTTGACTCCTCTGTAAACAAAAGAGATAAAAATTACTTATTCAATGTCTTGTATTTTGTTTCCAGGCCATGGAAGACAAGGTTTCATCATTGTCTTGCCCTCTGTTCAAGCCTACTATTGTTTGGGTTGAGGAAAATCCTACAATTCCTGATTTAGTGGTTGAAACTAAACCAAAACCCACTGAAGTTTTGGTTGAATCTAAACCAAGACCTACTAAGGTGTTAGTAGAAATGAAACCTAGACCTACTGAGGTTCTGGTTATGACAACCAAGATATCCAAATATTTTAAGAATTAATGCTAGGTTGTTATCCATTTAGAATAAAATGTCTTTGGCATGTCTGTGTGTTGTTGTATGTAAGGACCTAGTCCATCTGAACCATGTTTGTATGTTGCTTCTCTATAATATGTGGTAATAGTTGTTATCCTTTATTCTCTATGCTTCAACTTGGCATAGACTTAAGATATATATATTTTTTGTGTATATCATTTGTGCTTATGTCATCAAAGCAGGAACCATGTCAATCACCAGAGAAGAACAACAACAATCAGACCTCGCATTAGTACCACTTAGTGTCCGACTACCACTTGCAGAGAACAACTTTCGTCTGAGAGAGGATTTTGATCCAAAAATAGCCGCTTTCAAAGTTGCAATGGACATTCTTGACATGTCACCCATTAAAGATGCCCTTAGAGCTACTGCATCAGTTCTCGAAATCTACATTCATGAATTTTGGGCCACAGCATCGATTACTGCAGCAAAGGAAGCATCTAAGATATCGATCACTTTCAAAATCAACAAGCAAAATTTTACTCTTGATTTAAGTCAATTCAGGAAATTGTTCAAGTTTCCCAAATTAGCAAAAGGAGAAAAGTTTGTGCCCAATCCAAAAACAGAAGAAGTGCTTCGAGTAATTAGAGCTCTAAACTATGAGGGTAACATTCAAAATCTATCTTAGTTCTCCACTGCACGCATTGGTCAACCATGGAAAGCAATCGTCACCATCATAACTAGGTGCCTCACTTCAAAGGCTCGTGGTTATGACCAACTGAGACCACCTCAGGCTCATATACTTTGGGGCCTATACACTGCATCTAAAGTAGATTATGCTCTACTTCTTTGGGAAGAAGTGTGTTACCAATTCACCGGTACCAAGAAGAAATCACTGCATCTTCCGTTTCCAAGGTTCACAAAACTTATCATCAACCATTTCATGAAGAGTGTTCCTTCTATTGACAAGCGTGGAAACTTCTTCTACCATACATCAGATGATGACCATGTGTTGGATCAGATGGGTGACGAGAAACATTCCAGTAAGTACTCACTGCTTCCAGCTTTAGTGCCTGACACCATGATCAATGACGGGATCAAGGACAGTGAACCTTACAAACAAATGCTTCTGGACATTGAAACACAATTTAAAAAAGCAAACACAGATCCATCCGAAAAACAAAAGGGTAAAAGGAAAAAGATTGTTGTCAAACGCCAAAAGACTTCTTCACCCCAAACCAAAGGTAAAGCTAAAGGGAAAGAGCAACTACATGATGAAGATGCAGATGAACAAGATCCTTTAGTACAAATGTCTGAAGAAAAACAGATGTGCATAGCACGAAAGTTAAGTAGGATGGAGGCACAAAAAACCGGTAGTGGTTCTAGATCAAAAACTCCTGCCGAGTTAGCACTGGAAGATTTTGGAGATCCAGACGATTCAAATGATGAAGAAGAACAAGATCTCAGACTAGAGGAAGAACTCTCAGACCCAACAAATCAAGATGATGACAACGTAGATGATTATATCAACTATGATTATGAAGATCAAAATTTAGAAGGAGGAGAAGATATGAAAACAATTCTGTACAAGGACGTCAACCTTAGCAAACCACTTCCACCTCCTTCATCAATGATAGCAGCAGACGATGCTCATCTGACGTTGTTTCCTATCCAACAACACATACCCCCTCCACCACCAGTCTTCAGCACTGTTGTAACAACCATCCCGCCGATTGAACCTACAATCGAGACCATTCAACCTGTATCAACCACCACCCCCGTAATTACACCCACACCGTCACCGGTCATCAATCAACCTGTATCAACCACCATCCATGTGATCACACCTACGCCGCCACCGGTCACCCATCAACCTGTACTAACCACCACCCAAGTGATTACAACGATGCCTCCACCGATTGTCGATCCTCCTGTGCCAACAACTGCCCTAGTGATTGTACCAACATCGCCATCTATCCTCGAACAACTTGTACCAACCACCATCCAATCTGAAACCTCGTTAACAATTGCAGTAACTCCTCCACCAACAACAACAGCAGTACAACTATCATCCACTCCCACTCCATTTCTCACAATCAATGATCCACTCATTCAGCACCTCCAAAAACAACTTACAGTCAAATAATATTGCGTCACTGGAGAAAAGGATAAATCATAGTAAGTCACGTGAAGAACGAGCACAAAAACGTGATGACAACAAACTTCAAGAAACATTCGAAAGTGTCATAAGACTTCAAAAGCAACACAAAAATTTTCTTGCTAAAAAGGACGCACGTGACAAAGAAAATGCTGCATTTCTCGATTCCATCAATGATTCCATGACTAACATCATTCAGCGTGAAGTTAGGTCATGTGTACATCAGGAGCTTCCAGCATTATTCACAAATGGCCTTACTAACTTACAGTTAATGCAAACCTTGGAGACTCGGCTAACCAACATTGAGTCACCCATAACAGAAGCTCAACACGAATTACAAAGAGCTCTTAGTAAGGTCATAATGGAAGCTTCCAACACATCACCAGTAGAAGACACTGCAGTTCCCCAATCTTCCAAGAAACGGAAACGACAGGAGTCAGAAAATGAGGAAGAAGAGGAAAAGAATGAGGAGGAAGAACATTCTGATAAAAATGAAGAAGAAAAGGACGAGGACGAGGACGAGGATGATGACGAGGACGAGGATGAGGATGAGGACGAGGACGAGGATGAGGATGATGACGATGGGGAGGATAAGGATGACGATGAGGATGACGATAGTGATGCGGATGACGATAATGGGAATGGTAAGGATAAGGAGTAAGGGGATGGTGATAAGGATGAAGGTAATGGCACCAATGGAGCAGAATCTGATGCACGTTCAAAAGAAAAAGTTGACGATAAACAAGCTGAGAGTGAACACATCACCACTGATGAGTATGGTGAAACCACTGACAAAACCATAGGTAAGTCATCTGAACCAATTCGTACTAGTGTATCACAAGAAGATCCTGTACTACCACTAGTACAAGACGAACCAATGATTGAAGACGAACCATCACCGTCTGTGGAACATCACTCTCCACCGCCCACTCCTGTTTAGCATCACACAGAAACAGCCACATGTACTTCTTCTGTACCGGTTCCTACTAATGTCTCATCAACAGCACCTGTTGAACACGAACCTATGCAAGAAGACGACCCGATACCATCTGTGATACATAACTCTCCACCTTAGCACTAGATTGATATGGATATTGACGAATTAAATCAACCAGATCCTGAGATTGCTGACACGTTCACTATTGATGAGACGGTTCTCGTACAGCCATGGCTTACACAGGCAGCAACCGCACGTATAGTTTCTGACAGTGAAAAGGCGGATCTCACACAATTCCTCAATAATCCTATCGACTTCTCTGGATTCTTGATGGATAAATATGGAGTGCCTAGCATTGATACAAACATGCTTCAAACAACGATCAAAGACAAGAACTTCTGGGCTTCCATGAAGATTGCCGAAACTGAGGGAGAATATCATTTCAATGAGCTCATGAAAGCAATCAAGTCAACAACATCAGGTGAACAAGCTCCAATTCTTCTTCCACTAACACCCTCAGTTATTGCAGCCGCCAAGAATCTGCCAATGCAATACTTCACCAACCGTGATCTTGACTACTTAGAAAACGGCGCGGACAAGTATGCTACGTCATTAACAATGGGCAAAGCAGTAAATTGGGAGGATATCCCTTGGATTGAAGATAAAGTTTCAAAACTATGGAGCAAAAAGCTTGTCAAAGAATATGATCAATATGCAGAATTAGGCATCTCACATTGGCGGGGCAACAAGAAGTCAGCTTACTACTTCTACAATCACACCAAGCAAGGTACACCTATAATTGCAACCCGTCGAATCTCCAGCATACAGGGAGTTAACTTTCACCATATCTTCGGATATACGTATTTGAAAGACATCATATTCAAGCGAGAAGACGGTAAGACTTATAGTGTCAGTGAAGGGGATCTTCAATTCCTACGACTTGAAGATATTGAAGATTTTCTACTCCTTTTGGTTCAAGGCAAGGTTCCTCACTTAGACCCCGATGAAGTCATTGCCCTAAGTTCCAACATTCGCCAATTCACTCGTCGAATTGTAATCAAGCAAAGGGTTGAGGATTTACAACTCGGGGTAGAGAGTTACCAATCCAGGCTAAATCTGGAACGACCTCACACAACACCAATGAGTCGTTTTCACCAAGATAAGGAACCATACATGGGTACACTTAAACCAGAGATGGGCATATTTTACCTGAATGAAGCAGAGGTCATGCAATACATGCGACTCTCAGAACTACACAAGTTCAGCGATGGCACTCTCAAGCATGTACGTGACAAGCTGTTGATGCTCAACTCAGGACAAGGTCTTCCAGAAGTAAAGTACCAATGGGTAGGCCGATTTAAGAAGAGTGCCAACCACACCATCCAGGTGATCGAGGAAAAGTTAAGGCATCGACGGTTGATCCGCAGTATTGAACGACTGGTGGGGGGCAGACCATATGGAGCACATCACAGGCTCGTGGACCAATCCATCTAATGGGTCATACTATTTCAGGTCTACTCCATATTGGTTAATTTGTGAATATGTTAATATTGTAAATATTGTGCTTTTGTGGCTTGTTGTAGTGTGAAAGTATGAAATGTTTCAAGAATTTCTCACGAGATTCTAAATCTTTCAAAATCTATCATACTCAAGCACTACAACTTACCCTCATTAATTTGAGGGGGAGCATTAATATGTTCTTTGGCCAACATCTAATTTCATTTTATTACCCAAAGACCGGTTAATCCATTAATATCCAAAATATTGATGGTTAACATTTTGGAAAGGGGAGAAAATGGGATTAAGGAGACTTAATGATACTTGGCTAAAACAATGAAAAAGGCTTAAAAGATAAACCAACTTAACATGTGTAATGCACAAGTTAAGGGGGAGCGTTTTTGATGATAAAAACACTTAAGGCACAAAAACTTTGATTTTAATATCACAAGTGCTTTTAGTGATCTTTTCAAAGATTTTTCATGGTGACTATATCAACCCAAAACACACTTAACTCACAACGGATGTGGTGACAAAAGGGTGGTAGGTATAGGTATTAGTCCAATGATTCATCAGAACCGATGGAATCTTCCCAAGGACAACTCCCTAGATAGAACTAGAAGTCCTAGGAAAGATGGAGAATGAATGTGAACGTAGCTGAATGCCGACCAAGTACTTAAGCTAGCACTGGAACAATCACAACAAGGTGCTAGTGATGACGTATTGATAAGCATTGAAGGGGTTGAAGAATGAAAAAGAATTGTAAAGATAAAGGGTGTAAAGAAAGAAGCCCTCCTTACAACTTTAGGCAGAAACCGGGTCAATACATATGCTATTGAGAATATTAGTTAATGATTCTCGATATTGAAGAAAGACATCATGGACCCAGTGATGCAATGCACAACCCTCCCCAGCTAACTCAAATATCTCTCAAAAGGTATTTGTTTTAATCACACGGAGATCAACACGTTATCTATTGGTTTATTCACTCCGAATAGAATAATATTGAATAGGTGGCACTCCTCTCTAGCCATCGATCACTAAATCAAAACGCACTATCGAGTCTAGAGCCACGAGATCATCAAAAGTCTCATTAGGACACTTTCCATTTATTCCTTGCTTCTTCACACACTGTGAAAAGTAAGAGATCTTTTATGAGTCCTACGCAGTATTCTTGCAATATTGCCAGAACATCCGAGTGATACGTAAGTATTACAGTGAAGATGGAAATCCTGCTTGAGCCAACATCAAACAAGCTCATGGTAGGTGACACGTGCGGTTCTTTACGAACTAATCTTGTGACAACTGGAAAGAAACAGTAGTTTAATTCTTAATTGAACTTAAACTCGTTCCAAGCCTCTACGCATTATCGTATGATCTTGCCAGAACACTCAGAGTGAAACTCTTTAGTGTTCACAGTGACGAGTGGAAATCCTTCTAGTGTTAACATCAAACAGCACTTGGTAGGTAACAAGCAAGATTCAATTTGAATCAAGTTTGTGACAACTGGAAAGCAACGATGGTGAATATCTTAATTGAAATTCACTTGGTCCAGGTTTCATGAATTGACGGCTTCAATCATAAGGATTTTTAATCCAAATGATTCACTCTTTATGTTCGCAGTCAGCTTTGGACGGTCGAATAAAGAGAACGGGTTTACCCGCGAAATCCTGTCAGGAAGTTACTTAATTGAAACTATCCGTCACGGGTACGATATCTAATATCGTCCAACGGTCTTCACCGACCGGAGGTAAAATGCTACCGAATGAGAATAAAAAATGTCAAAGCCTATTCGTGTCGTTGCTGTGTACCTGTTGAAGACGGTGGCGTTGCTGTGTACCTGTTGAACACGGTGGCGTTGCTGTGTACCAGTTGAAGACGGTGGCGTTGCGGTGTACCTGTTGAAGACGTCCTCACATGCTTATTCCTTCCGCATCAAATACTCCTACAAATTCAAGAAAGTATGACCTGAAAGTATTCCGCTGTATCGACTCTGAAACTTTCAAGAATTCAACAAAGGATAAGTGTGTGGGACAAGAAGTCACAAAGAGGCAAACATCACAAGAAAATAAAGACTGCACGTGAAAGGCCAAAAAGAACGTGTTCCAAGCAAAAGGCTGATATGATTCAACACATATTCACAAAAGGAAGAAAAAGAAAGAAAAGAAGACTACGAGCTCAAGAACAAGATCTAACATGCTAGATTAGGACTTTGTAAATTTGGAGTGACCTCCCTTTGTGGGAGATTGTTGGAAATACGTTTTATGTATATAGAAAGTCTCGGTCACTCCAATAATGTAGTTATAGGCTCGTAGTAATGTTAAGTTTCATTTATTACATAGCCCGACCCATGAGCATGTTCATGGGCCGGAAGCCCAAGTCCATTAAGGACTTGGGGTATTTAAACCTCTTTCCACCATGGAAAGAGGTGTTGGTTGTTTATTTCTTTCATTTAAATATACAAGTTTCTTTCACTTCTCTCTCTAACTTTCTCTCTCTAGAAAAACATCAACCCCCTTGTTTCACAAAGATTATCATTGTTCTACAATCCTCATACCTTGCTAGGGTCTTTTCGGATAGACTTCTCCATGATCTTTAGGGGAGTATTTGCTTTTCGTCGTGTGTCTCGATCCTTCATATTGATTTTTGATAAATGATTCTTCACATCACTTGGGATCTTTAGCTACAAAATGTAGCCCTCATGCCTTGTTAGGGCCTTTTCGGATTCGCCAATCTTTGAATCCCGCTTCAATAAGTTATGCCTTGGCTATGAACTCTAATTAATACCGAGCAACTTTTAAACGATCTTGGGCTAGAAGCTAAGTAACTTTTCAAATCGTACGACCTTATTTATTGCAAATATATTTATTAACAAGCGATGGGAGAAAAAGCTTATAATCAACTCACATAAATTCATGAAAGAATACCAAACTTATAATTGACTCTATCATCTCTCGTTCTCCACAATTTAAAATCTCAAGGAATGAGACTCGTGGATGCTTAGCCAATTAAATCAAAATTTTGGGTTTTCAAGTCATCTATAGGATCTTGCGAATTCTTAGACTCTTTCGAGTTTAGAACTCGCATTTTAAAGTTCCCTTAATAAACGACTTTCTAGGGTCAATTATAGGAACTTGCAAAAAGTTCTTGTTCTTAACCCATGAGAGTTAATACTTTCGCGTTTTAAAGTTCCCTATATAAAAGCCTAGCAAAACTTGACTTAAACACGTTAAGGATACTAGCTAGAGTAAACTTGGATAAGTAAACTCGGGTTGAGTCAAAAGATTCATGACTTTGAAAAATTAAAACCACTTTATTCAAAATTTATTCTAGCAAAGAAAGTAAATAACGATAGCAAAGGAAAATACTACTATACAACTAGGCCAAAATAGATTAAAAATTTTGAAAAATGTCGAAAAATCAATTTTTCCGGTTAAAATGAGGGAAAATTCATGGAAAAGACCACTTACTTCGATAGAAGTCCCCCCTACACTTGATATAAACATTGTCCTCAATGTTTAAGCATGGGGAAGTAAACTCCCCTACACTTAGGACATTGTGCACTTTGTTTAAATCTTGCTAAGGAAAGGACAACTATGATGATTTCAATGTGAACATATAAGATATGAAATATTGAATCACGATAGTTTAGGATAGAACCAGGAAGACGGGTACACGGGATCACGGTTCGTCAAATGTCATCAAAAGTGCTCTTTGAAGCTTTAATCCCTGCACATCACAAGAAACAAGACAACAAACACATACGGGGCTCCCCTACACTTATTATAAAAACGGATAAAGGATAGATCAACGGGTTGCCTCCCGAGAAGCGCTTGTTTTTGTTAACCGAGTCCTGAGCCTGACTCGACCAAGAACTAATTCAAGGGAAACGTGGTGAGGGATGGAATCATCTCATGAGAGATGTCCTCACCAAAGTACAGCTTCACACGCTGGCCATTCACTTAAAAATTAGGCCCATTTGGTTGAGGAAGTTCAATGGTGCCGTAAGGGAAGACTTTGGCGACGGTGAATGGACCAGACCAACGAGTGTTCAGCTTGCCCGAGAAAATCTTCAACCGAGAGTTAAAGAGTAAAACTTGATCACCAACGTGAAACTCTCGGTTCTTAATCCTTGAATCATGAATGATCTTGGTCTTCTCCTTGTAGATCAATGAATTCTCATAAGCTTCATTCCTTAGTTCATTTAGCTCGTTGAGTTGAATCTTCCGAAGATCACCGGCTTTGTTGATGTCAAAATTGGCCCACTTCAAGGCCCAGTACGCCTTATGTTCCATCTCAATAGGGAGGTGGCATGCCTTCCCGTACACAAGACGATATGGAGTGCAACCAATCAGAGTCTTATATGCGGTACGGAAAGCCCACAAAGCATCGTCTAACTTATCGGCCCACGAGGCACGATGCTCTCCCACAGTACGCTCTAGAATTTGCTTCAATCCACGGTTAGATATCTCGGCTTGACCATTTGTTTGAGGATGATATGCGGTGGAAAGACAGTGATTAACACCATACTAAGCCATGACTCGAGCAAATTGATCATTGCAAAAATGAGTCACGCGGTCACTGATGATAGCACGAGGAACACCGAATCGAGCAAAAAGTTGCTTCAAAAAGTTCACAACCACCCTCGCATCATTCGTAGGGAGAGCCTTGGCTTCAACCCATTTAGATACATAGTCAACGGCTACGAGGATGTACTTGTTCCCTTTGGATGATGGAAATGGACCCATAAATTCGATACCCCATACGTCAAAGATTTCACATTCTTGTATAAAATTTTGAGGCATCTCATCTTTATGTGTGATCTTGCCTTGTCTTTCGCAAGCATCACAACGTTTAACCATTTCATGAGCGTCATGATAAATGGAGGTCCAATAGAATCCAGAATCGAAAACTTTCTTCGCGGTGTAATTAGAACCAAAGTGACCACCGGTGGGTCCTTTATGGCAAGCTTCAAGGATTAGTAAAGTTGTCGGCCCATCAATACACCGACGAATGACAAGATCTGCACAGTGTTTGAAAAGGTAAGGGTCGTCCCAAAAATAGTGTTCAATGTCTTTAAAGAACTTTTTCTTTTGGTGGGACGTCCCTTCCTTGAGAATTCCACCCGCCAAGTAGTTTGCAATGTCCGTAAACCATGAGGTGTCATCAAGATTGGAATTGATAGACATTAAGGCCTCAAGGGGAAAAGAATCATTGATCTCTTGAGTCGGATGATCCCCTTGATAAGGATCCTCAAGTCTACTTAGATGATCCGCGGCTAGGTTTTCCGCTCCCTTTTTGTCACGAATTTTGATTTTTAATTCTTGAAGGAGCAAAACCCAACGAAGAAGTCTTGGCTTCGAATCTTGCTTTGTTAACAAGTACTTCAACCGGAATGGTCGACATAGACAATGGTGGTGGAAAGGACAAGATAGGGGCGGAATTTTTCAAAAGCATACACTACAGCTAAAAGCTCTTTTTCGGTAGTGGTATAATGCAATGGAGCCCCCGTCATTGTCTTGCTAGCATAATGGATTGGTTGGAAGTGTTTGTTCACTCTTTGGCCCAAAACCGCTCCAATAGCAAAATCGCTAGCCTCACACATCAATTCAGAAGGTAACTCCCAATTAGGGGTAACCAAGACCGGTGCCTTAGTTAGTTTATCCTTAAGAAGATTGAAAGATTCAATACACTCTTTAGAAAAGATAAAAGGAGTATATGTTTCCAAGAAGTGGGTCATCGGGCGAGCGATCTTAGAAAAATCTTGAATAAATCGACGATAGAAGCCCGCATGACCAAGGAAACTTCTCACACCCTTCGTGGTTGAAGGTGGAGGTAATTTAGCAATCACTTCAACTTTAGCACGGTCGACTTCAAGACCGGCTTTGGAGATTTTATGACCAAGCACAATACCTTCTTTTACCATGAAATGGCATTTTTCCAAATTTAGAACAAGGCGAGTGTCTCCACACCGCTTAAGCATGCGTTCCAAATTGGCAAGGCAAGAAGAGAAAGAATCACCATAGACCGAGAAATCATCCATGAAGACTTCCATAGTTTCTTCAACCATGTCATGGAAGATAGCCATCATACACCTTTGGAAAGTCCCGGGAGCATTGCATAAGCCGAAAGGCATTCTTTTGTAAGCAAATGTTCCATAAGGACAAGTGAATGTGGTTTTCTCTTGGTCTTTAGGATCGATGGGAATTTGAAAATACCCGGAGAAACCGTCTAAGAAGCAATAATAATCATTACCCGCTAAACGCTCGAGCATTTGATCCATGAAAGGAAGAGGGAAATGATCCTTTCTCGTAGCATCATTGAGTTTGCGATAGTCTATACAAACTCTCCACCCTGTAACGAGACGAGTAGGAATCAACTCGCTGTTTTCATTGGGCACAACGGTGATTCCGCCTTTCTTAGGCACACAATGGACCGGACTAACCCATGGTGAATCCGAGATAGGGTAGATCATTCTCGCATCAAGAAGTTTGATAACCTCTTTTTTGATAACGTCATGGATCTTGGGATTCACCCTTCTTTGGTTTTGAATAGTGGGTTTAAAGTCGTCCTCCATGAGAATTTTATGTATGCAAAAGTGAGGATCAATTCCACGAATATCAGAGATTTTCCAAGCAATTGCTTTCTTATGATTTTTCAGCACGTCGATAAGTCGAGATTTTTCATCTTCTTTCAAGTCCTTTGTGATGATGACGGGTAGCTTCTTATTGTCTTCCAGGGACACGTATTCGAGATGAGATGGTAGATCCTTAAGCTCTAAATCCGGAGGATTTTCGATGGAAGGTGTAGTCAAATTCGGATCTTCGATAGAGATTTCCTTAGGAGATGGTGGAGAAATATGGTCCTCATTGAGAAGGTTCTCAATGGTACGAATGTCTTCTTCCCAATTGGTTTGAGAATCTTCATATTGTAAGTCCACATCTCCCAAAGTTGCTTCAAATTCTTTCAAAAGGAAATCACTTTCTCCAAATGGAGTTAGTGATGGAGCAATAGAGGCAATGGTCTCAACAATGGGTAGAGAAGAAGAACCACTTTTACAAGCGTCTTTGAAATGATCTTCACAAGCCTCATCAAGTACGTCAATGAAATTAACGCTCTCTTTTTCATGAGGTTTCTTAGAAAGTTTACCCATGTTGAAGACGATTTTATCGTCACAAACTCTCATGATTAATTCGCCCTGTGGCTACATCAATGAGAGTGCGACCGGTCCTCAAGAATGGATGTCCGACGATTAATGGAACACGGGGATCCATCTCATAGTCAACGACAACAAAATCCGCCGGAAATGTGAATTTGTCCACACCGACGACGACATCTTCGGTTATCCCCACCGGATAAGCAACTAATATTTGTATATAGTGAATTTTGTTTTTCTCGATTCTTAACCATTGAAAGTCCTAACAAGATCGGGTTTATGATTGTTTTTGGTTGTTAAGGGTATTTGGATATTCTATTTCTATTTCAAACAAAGCCTTGCTAAAATGAAAAATAAAGTCTACTTATACGTAAAACAAAGTGCACAAACCAAGTATTTTATACAATCAAAAACACAAATGTAAATACTACAAAGTTGAAGGACTGAAAATGTAAATTCTATGAAAATTAAATGCTAAAAATGTAAAGTCAAAAAAGTCAAAGGACTAATATTGCAAAATCAGTTAACTAGATGGACTAGAAATGAAATTTAAGTAACTATGTAACTAATTTTAACTAATCCCAAAACTGACTAACCACTATTTAACAAACTTCAAAAACCAGGGACCTAATCCAACAAATACCAAAGAATTAGGAAGCTAGAGCTAATTTTGTAACTGTTTAACAAACTAAGGACCTGGATGCAATTTCCAAAACTTTTAAACCAAAAACGGGCACAAGGACTTCAATAAGCCCGTTTGAGCTTATTTCTTAACCAATTAAGCTCAAACAAGTTGCAAAATGCTTAGAATTAAATTTTAGCTAGTGTTGCAAAAGGACTTAAGCTGAAGTTAACTAGAACTCAAATAAGCTAAATCCAATAAGCTCAAAATAAGCTAACTAAAAAGCTACACGTGCACAACCTGTTTTTATTGCAAAATCTTGTTAATCAGCTAACAAAAAGAAGGGGAAATCTTGTTTCAAAGAAAACGATCCACTAATAAGCTCTAAATCTGAAAATAAGCTAGAATAGGCTTATGTTGACTTTTGTTGACCAGATTACCAAAAAGCTGAAACTTTGCAAACTCAACCAAGAACACTTTCTAAAGCCATTTGTGAAAGAAAATCAACAGGTTTATGAAGTAGATATGTGGGAATGAGAAAACAGCAATGATTTTTATCACAGAAAAATGCAATTGCTTAAGAGTTGATTCAAGGGCTTATTCCAAGCTTATTACTGCAAACTGTATAATTTCCTATTGAGGACTTAAACTACAGATGTTACTTGATCTATAGAAACTGGTTGCAAAGAATTTCATCTACAAATGAAGCTATGGTAAGGATTTGAAATTGGCAACTTTCTGAAATGAGATTTTGAAACAAAGTGAACAAAAGTCTTTTGAAGCAATTACCTACTTGGCCAAAAACTTGACTTGAAATGGACTAAGAACTCTTTATCTAGACTAGAATCAGCTAAGTGACCAATTCTTAACACGTTTTGCTCAAAGATTAACACTACATCCTATACTAACACCTGTTGCCAAACACTGGTTAATATTTCTAGTGAAGCTTATATGGAGGAAATTAAGCTAGAATGCAGTTTTACTAAAGAGTGAAATCAGGTTTATCTTAGCTACCAAAATGAGATGAAACACACTTAACACTAGCTATGCTGAATCACTTAAACTCCAAATACTAAACAAGCCAAATCTTAAAGCAAAGACTTAACAGAATTCTGAATTAAGCTATAATACTAATGCTAAGCTATCAATAGGCTGCACAATTACTCAAATCAACTCAAATATCCACTAAACACCTTTGATCATACAAGCATTCAATTTCTATCTAGGTATTAAGCATGCCTGCAACGGTTTAGTGGAACCAAAAATAGGAACATGTACACCTTAAAGATTGAAGCCTCCTTTGTAGGAGAAGGCAGGCGCTGAGCCTCCTTTAATCTGCACCTAACTCTATGAAACACACCCAATCACCACCATTTACCATCTACAATCATCTACAACCATCATCATCATCATATCAACCCAAAACAGCTACTCAACTTTGCAATTATGGCTTCTGAATGAAAAGAGCAGCTACAGTCTTCAATCAGCTTCTAGTGATCAAATTATGATCACTAAACAACAAATATCAATGGAGATTGAATAGTATAACAGAACAGTAAGAATATTGAGGGAATTTTAGTGAATTGAGAAATTTTATTGATTGAATGAAGGGTTTGTTACAAATCTGTTACAACTAACTAACAGACTCATAAGTGTGTGTCAAACACTTGAGAGTTGTTGCTAACTATCTTTCTAACAGGAATGAGAGAAAGAAATCAAGTGTGTGTGTTTTCACACTTAAGCTACGTGATACAAATGAGAACTCCTATGCCTATTTATAGAATGCAAATGTGAAGTAGTTGGGGTTGGTGACGTGTAGGAGCCAATCAATTGCTTCCACGTGGACTAATCTGCTTGATTGAATTTTGCAGGTGAAGAACACTTTTGGGGATTTTTGATTGAAATGATTTCATGTTAATTAAATTGTTGGGAAAGATTCGTCTCTTGATTTGGATCAACTTTGATGTTTTGATCTTTTTCTGAAATTGCCTCTAGCTCTATATCGATCCTGCGTTTTTGTTCTTGTAGGAGATGACACGTGGCAAGTGTTGATTTGGTGTTGTAATGTCACACGGATTAATATCCACAAAAGAGAAATATGATTGGTGAGTGGGGAAAGTTTTGGATTGCACTGTGTAGATTTTGTTCATTAATGGGAGGCGGCTGTGAGTGGCCAGCTGGCCATTATTTGGCAATCCATGTTCTTTTATTCAAGCCTTCCCATTGGTTGACATTATCTTCACACGGATCAAACACAAAGTTTATCAAAACTTGTCATTTTCAGTCCCTTGCTTTGGGAGAATGTTCACTTGAACTCTTATCTTCATTCTTATGGCAATTTAGGTCCTTCCACTTGCAAACTTGATCAAATAGCTCCTTTGACTGAGTTGACTTGAAGGTTGACCTTGTTTGACTTTAATCTTGACTTTGACAATTTTGCACTTTAGCCCCTCAACTTTGTAAAGTTGACAAGATAGGTCCTTTCACTTCAAAGTCTTGTCACTTAGCATCCTTCTTTGTCTTTTCTTCATAATTAAGCTTGAAAATCATGATTTCTTCAATTTGTATCCTTTTACCTACACAAGTGTACACAAACACAAACATACCACATAATTCTGTTTTGACAAGATAAATCTGGTATTTTGCTTCATGTTTTAGGGTTTTATTTGATAGAATTGATATGAGATTTCACTCATATCAAATACCCTACACTTGACCATTGCCATGACCTCATGCAATGCAATATTTTAAAGTACCAAGTTACACTTTTCTCATAATTAACCCACCTTGTCCATTATGGAATGTTTCTACACTATGCTATGCTATATGATGCATGATTTTGATTTTGTACAATGCAATGCAAGAGAAAACAATTCTATTTACATCTTTTTGTATTTTTTTGAAATGGCTTTGATGGAAATAACTCATAAGACTCAATGACTTGGATTAGGGCTTTTGTACCATGAATTTCTATCACCCTCAAGTTTCACTTTCCCCAAACCAAGCTTAAAAATGGTATCATTGCATTCACAAGTAAAAAGTGCATCAACTAGTTCATAACAATTAATTGTGCAACCAATTATTATTTGAGCAAATTGCTTTTGGGCAAATTTGTCATTTATTCAAGTGTGAAGTATAAGAAATGCAAAATCTAAAAATAAGGAAGAATGGTTTTAACCCTAAGTAGTCATCTCATCCATTACTTGAAAAACCGCTCATGGTTAATATAAGTTCGTTTCAAGAATAATAAGTCATTCGTTTTATGTGTAAAATCCTCATGTCATGCTTTCATAAGTAGCTACACACTCGCTAAGGAAAGAAAAATAAACTCACGCAATAATTTACATCCGCCGCCTTTTTGAGACCTTGGATCTTCAACCCGCAACCCGTCAAGGCAATATTGGATTGGAGCAATCTATCGAATCCCCGCAACCCGTCAAAGTAATACTGGAACTCAATAGTCACTATAATTAACACCACACTGCCCCTCTTGGGAGTCTTGCATAATTATTATTTTTTTCTTTTTTTTTTCTTTTTTTCTTCTAGCCACTCATATTTTTTTCATAAGCCGCTCTTATTTTTCTTTATTCCTCACAAAGAAAGTAGAAAAGAATAAAAGGAAAAACACCCGCTAAATATTGAGCATGACATAAGTTTAGTACACATAAACCGTTCTAACTTAGAATCTTAAGACGTACTTATATCACCATGAATGATTAGTAAAAAATGCATAAGAGACTACAAACCAATTAAAACCGTTCTTGATTATTTATTAACAATATATACGTGCAAAGAAAATAGAGGTAGAGAAGAGAAGGGTTTAGCCACAATTAATTATCATGAAATTTATCTAGCCCTTTTATACTTGCTTCAACTCTATCATCTCCCATTCTCCACAAATTTAAATCTCAAGTAATGAGACTCGTGGATGCTTAGTGTTGGAAATACGTTTTACGCATTTAGAAAGTCTCGGTCACTCCAACAATGTAGTTATAGGCTCGTAGTTAAGTTAAGTATCATTTATTACATAGCCCGACCCATGAGCATGTTCATGGGCCGGAAGCCCAAGCCCTTTAAGGACTTGGGGTATTTAAACCTCTTTCCACCATGGAAAGATGTGTTGGTTGTTTTATTCTCTCATTTCAATATATGTGTTTTCTTTCATTTCTCTCTCTAACTCTCTCTCTCTAGAAAACATCAACCCCCTTGTTTTACAAGATTATCATTGTTCTACAATTGGTATCAAGAGCATGGGATGAGATAAAGGTTTGTTTTGTGTTGAGTAGTGTATTCTTACCATTCGTAGAGTACAAGTTAGTTTTTGGCCGAAATCTTCAAAAAAAATTTTGGTTTGATCGTAGTGATAGGTAGTGCAACATAAAAATTTGTGCTTAAACGTGTTCTTGGTATCTTGGTTTTCATTAAAACTTCAGTTTTCTTGGATCAAAAGTGCAAAAAAGTTTGTTTTCTACATTCCGAAATTTCAGCAGAAGCATCCATCGGAAAGTACAAACTGTACTTGGGCCTCCATCGCAATAACTTAACCATCGGAAAGGGTTAGGTTTCTACATTGCGATCGTTGGATTTTTATTACTTATTCCGATCTGAATCATTCCGATAGCTATTGCGATCTGAGATTCCGACGGGTATAAGGAAGGTGTGTTAAGTCGTTACTCTGCTTAAATTTTGTAAGCCACTTTGCGATCTAGATCATTCCGATAGCTATTGCGATCTGAAGCATTCCGATAGACATCGTATTGCGATCTAGGCATTCCGATACCATCATCATTGCTACAAGGTTACATTGCGATCTAAAAGCATTACGATCTGAGTTGATTCCGATAGTAAGACTTTCCGATCTAGGTATTCCGACAGAAAGAACATTGCGACAAAACTTGTTTTAGATACTTAGTGGATTTTCTTCTATTTGGCATTTAATTTGGTAATTTGGAAACGTTCAAAAGCTAACACTACAACAAGATAACAATATCCTTTAGTTAACAACACAAAAACTCATAACTTTATTTCATTGTTCGATCATCTTTGATAATCTTATTCAAGGGATCACAAAATGAATTCACATTCATTTATGCCAACTATGACTTCACTCACCGATATATCGATCATTTCGGGTACCGATACTCGCCCGCCATTGCTCATCAAAGATTTATTTGAATCATGGCAAAGTCGAATGAGAACGTATATCATGGGCAAACAAAGTGGTCGACTTATGCTAGAATCAATTGACAAAGGTCCATTAGATTGGGGAGAGGTTACCGTCAACAATGTGACAAGGCCAAGGCAGTATCATGAGTTAACCGATGCAAACAAACTTATTGCAGATGCCGATGAAAGGGTTGTTCAAACAATTCTTCAAGCCCTTCCACCCGATATCTTCAGAATGGTGAGTGAACATAAAGTGGCCAAGGATCTTTGGGATGGACTTGCGGTTTTGCTACAAGGGACATCTCTCACTAAGCAAGAACGAGAATGTCAATTATATGATTTGTTTGATAGATTCCAATACATTCCAGGGGAGACTCTTCATGATTTTTACTGGCGTTTTACCACTCTTATGAATGACATGAATGTCTATAATCTAAGGATTGAACAATTCCAGTTAAACACCAAGTTTTTGAACACACTACCCCCTGAATGGAGTCAATATGTGACGGATGTCAAAATGATTCGTGATCTACACAAGTCCAACTTAGATCAACTCTATGCGTTCTTACAACAACATGAGAAGCATGTGATCCAAAACCGAATCACTCAAGGACCCTATCATGAACCAATGGCATTATTGGCAAATCATCCTACACTGTCATATCACAATTCTTAGCTTGCTTTAGGACACAAATCTTCATATCAACCTGTGTATCAAACACCAAGCTTTCCACAGTACTCGATTCTGCCACCGCCACCAACATCTTATCACCAACCAGCAACATCATCATCACAAGGAGATTCACACCCATCACCTTATGCTTCACACCAGTATTCACCGTATCAACCTCCCACCAACCCTGTTAGTACCTATCCACAACTCGAGGCTCCTCAACATCATTACTCACATCAAGAAAGTGTTCCAACCAATCAGTTTGTTGCTCAACCAGCATCAGCATTATACTGTGAAGATGACATCCCTGTCCCTGAATTGAAACAAGGAGATAGCCCTACTGAAATCCTAGCTCTGTTGTCTGCATTTTTAAGTCAAACTTTGAACAAACGAGGTTACCGAGGTTCAGCACCAACTAACAATCAGTTAAGGAACTCGTCCAACTCTCGACAACAGGCAACAATTCAGGACGGAAGGGTCATGGTGCAACCACTTCAAGGGAGATCAAATTCGTCTACTGCTGGTGCACGTTCATCCAATACTACTGCTACAAGGGCTAACAGCACGGGTAAAATGAAGGTGGTTATTTGCTACAACTGCAAAGGGGAAGGGCACATGGCCCGAGAATGCAAGCAGCCTAAGAGGAGAAGGGACGACACATGGTTTAAGGAGAAGATTTACCTGGTGAATGCTCAAGCCCAAGGTCGTGAGCTTGATGAAGAAGAATTGGCATTCCTTGCAGATCCAGGAGTAGCGAAAACTGATCGTCTCACAACAGTCATCACCAACAATGCTGCTTATCAATGTGATGATTTGGATGCATATGACTCGGATTGTGATGATTTTAACACCGCCAAAGCAGCTCTTATGGCAAATATTTCACTCTATGGGACTGATACCATTGCTGGGGTACCAAATACTGCTACAGATACTAGCATTGTACCTTATCAAGTTGAGCAAATGTCTGCGTATTCGGAAGAGCCTCCGGTGGTTAGTAATTCAATCGATGAGACAAACAATGATAGCAATAACATTGCAAGTCCTCAGATTTTGAGTGAACCACAACTGGAAGCTCCTATGACTATGAATTCGTCTGCTCAACCTGATCTAGTTATGGTCCCTGCATCTTTGCTTAGCCAAATGAATAATGCAGTCCTTGAAACCCTTAATGCTAATCAGACTTTATCTGCCGAGCTTGCTTTGCATAAGGACAAGGTTAAAACCTTGGAAATGACTCTTGTGTCCACTACCTTAACCAATCCTGAATTTGATAGGTTTAGGAAAGTTCAAATGGACAATCTGCTAGAAATTGAAAGTTTAAGAACAAACCTTTCGAATGAGCTTAAAGAAAAAGAGTCAGTCGTTACTAATTTTCAACAACTTCAAACAGATTTTGAAATTCTGGAATCCAAACAGCTTGAAATGGAAATTAAAACGTCTAACAGAATAAAAGAAACGGAACTTAAGCTTTTAAAACAATATGATGCTTCACATCTAGTACACTTGTTTCATGCTTCATTTAAAGAGTTCAACTTATCGCGTCTCATAGACTTACCACCTAACCCGGGTTATGCAAAGCAAGCACTTAACCACAACCCCCGACTGTATGATGCAACAAAGTTAGGATTGGCATTAGATCCGATAGTGTTCTCAAGTGATTCTATAACACCATACGATGAAAAGCAGTTAAAACTACTTTTGACATATCCTGAATATGATTATGCTTCAATGAATGAAAAAAATGCCATAATAGATCTTAGAACTCGTTTTAATATGAAAAAGAAAACTCTCTAAACATCCACTTTCATGCCGACTAGAGAATGCCTTAGTATAATTCCTACACTTGTCAACTCGAACAAACCAAAGGAAATTCCTAAGAATCTTCCCCCGGTTAGTACGGTAAGGCTCAGTATTGAAGAGCTTGGGCAATACCTTACCGATTTTGACAAGGTCATCTTGGAATGTACGACTTCAACGGCTCAAACCGCTGGAGAATGGGCATTCGAACACATGAAATCGGTGTTTGAAGAAGCAATCGTTCCGTTTGTGAACCATATTAAACAAGGAGTCTATAATCTAGCGTGTAATTTAAGTTTTGAAATTGGTGAAGTTCAAAAAGTTTTCAATAACATGGATGATGCTTATGAACAACACTTAATTGAAAAGGAAAAGATCTTATCAGAATATGACTGCTTTTTAGAACATATGGTGTCTCTTGAAGTGATGCAAGTTGTTACTATTCAATATACTCATGAAATTTCATCTACTGTGAATATTTGTGATGATGTGCATAAATCTGTGAATACTAATGAACATGTGAATACTGTAGAAAATCATTCTTGTCATGAATCCAATGCTGGATTTTTAAAGCTTCAAGATTCATATAATACACTTTCAAAAAGTTTTAACGAGCTTCAACAACATTCTATATCTCTTGAAATTGAGAATCAATCTAAAAATGAAACTCTTTCAAAACTAAATGATGGTGGAAACTCCGTTGAGACAAGTGACAAGATGATTCAGATGGTTCAAAATTTAGAAGAAGAGATGATGAGACTTAAGAGAGAATTAGTAGAAACAAAAACGGAACTAGAGCCTGCAGAGGCTAACAATCATGTCCTAGAAACTAGAATTAATTCTATACTAGGAGAGCGTGAACAAGTAAGGCAGGGAGACTCACAAATTTCTGGTTCAATAGAAGAACACCTCGCGTTTAATGCGAAAGAGCGAAAGTCTTTAATTGACAAACTGAACAAGAAATGTGAGGAAACCTCTGACCTAAAAATTCAGCTCATAGACAAAAACATGGTTTTGGCTGAGTTAAAGGAGACACTTCTTCTCACCCGACAAGAAGTTGTTAATAACTTAGCTAGCAATTCTGCACCGTCCTCTAGTGCTCCAACAACCAAGTCAGTAGTGCTTTATAAGAACCCGCTCCATAAGAAAAACCCGGTTACCTATGATGACTATATGAAGAACGCAACTAAGCACGTAGATCTGGTTAGGGATATCTTAGATGATTTGTATGCGCTAGATCCCTCAAGCAGTTACTACTACACAGCTCATGAATATATTAAGCGTGTTCAATATTGCTTAGCATATTTGCAATATATAGGCAAACCGGGTTCTGCACTACTCACTACTCGACCCATTGCTGTAACCCCATTCAATAAGACTCCAGGAGCAAAACCGTCATTGACACTATCAAGTAAGGCACCTTTAAAATCTGTAACTAATGTTCCCTTGGCTTCTACAGGAGTAAATGTGTCCACTAAGGCTAAAGGATCTCAAGGAAAGAAAGATAGGATCAAGCCTTCCACTAATAGGACTGAGAAGAAGAAAGTAGAAGTGCACCCTAGGAACGTTATTTCAGTTTTAAATAAAAAGAATCATGTAGCTAAGACAAAAGGTCCTCTTTATGAGTGGAAACCTAAGCAAAGTGTGAATTCTAATGCGAAATGTTGGAATTGTAACGAATGTATGTTTTCTAAGCATCATGATTTATGCCTTATTGATCACGTGAATGAAATGCATGCTATTAAGAACAATCTTGAATGGACTCCAACAGGGAAGAAATTTACCCAAGTTGGGTGGCAATGGAAACCCACTGGTAGGACCTTTACTGCAAATGGAACTACGTGCCCTTTAACTAGGATCACATCCACGTAAGTTAGGTCTAAGCGTCCTTTAAATAGGAACACTAGCACTAAGAAATGGAAAAAGCGCCCTTTAACTAGGTCTGCCCCCACTAATGTGCCTACCAGTGGTAATGTCCCCAGTCAAAAAGTACCTCAGAATACTAGACAACTAGAATCTCAGCCAACCACTAGTAAGAAAATCTGGAAACCTAACGTTTTGTCTGATAGCAAATCTAAGATAACTATATCTGCACCTGCTAACTCAGAAGAACAATTAGAATCCGATACATCGTCTGTGTTTGGTAAAATTTTCAGGTCGTCCAAATTATTCTTTGGTATTTGGACTCGGAGTGCTCCAAACATATGACTGGAGACCGCTCGATGCTCAAAAATTTCGTCAGCAAGTTTCTAGGAACGGTAAAATTCGGCAACGACCATATTGCAAAGATTATGGGTTATGGTGAATATCAAATTGGGAATGTCACGATTTCAAGGGTTTACTATGTAGAGGGACTTGGTCACAATCTATTCTCAGTAGGACAATTTTGCGATTCTAACCTTGAAGTGGCCTTTCGACAACATACTTGCTTCATTCGCGATCTTGCAGGAAATGATTTGTTAAAGGGTTCTCGAGGGGATAATCTTTATACTTTGTCTATTCAAAACATGATGGCCACCTCTCCTGTTTGCTTACTCTCCAAAGCATCTAAGACCAAGTCGTGGTTGTGGCATCGTCGGTTATCTCATCTTAACTTTGATGCTATTAACCATTTGGCTAGAAAGGAACTTGTTCGTGGTCTTCCGAAACTTAAGTTCGACAAGGATCATTTATGTTCCGCATGTTCATTGGGGAAAAGCACCAAGAAATCTTACAAACCTAAAGCAGAAGACACCAACCAAGAACCACTGTATCTTTTGCACATGGATCTTTGTGGGCCAATGCGTACAGCTAGTGTGAGTGGTAGAAAATACATCCTCGTCATAGTGGATGATTTCTCAAGGTTTACATGGGTAAAGTTTTTAGCATCTAAGGATCAAGCACCAGAGTATATCATTACCTTCTTAAAGATGATCCAAGTACGTCGTAATGCTACTGTTCGCCGCATTCGGACTGATAACGGCACTGAGTTCGTTAATCAGACTCTTCGAACTTATTATGAAAAGGTTGGTATTTCTCATGAAACATCTGTGGCTCGCACTCCACAACAAAATGGTGTCGTTGAAAGACGTAACCGTACACTTATGGAAGCTGCTCGAACTATGTTGATTTATGCGAATGCTCCTTTATTCTTATGGGCTGAGGCAGTGGCAACCGCATGTTATACCCAAAACCGCTCAATTATTCGCAAACGTCATGGTAAAACTCCTTATGAGCTACTTCATGGACACAAACCCGATATTCCATATCTTCATGTGTTTGGCGCACTTTGCTATCCAAATACAAATAGTGAAAATCTGGGAAAACTTCAACCGAAGGCTGATATTGGAATTTTCATTGGCTATTCACCTGCAAAGAAAGCTTACCGGATTTATAACCGTCGTCTTGGCAAGATTGTAGAAACTTTGGATGTCGATTTTGATGAGCTGACAGCGATGGCTTCTGAGCAACACAGCTCTGAACCCTCATTACATGAGATGGGAACCGGTACAATCAGTTCCGGATTAATTCCCAACAATCCTACTTCTCCATCATTTTTACCACCAACAAGGTCCGAGTGGGTTAAATTATTTCAACCTATGTTTGATGAATTTTTCGATCCATAAAGTAATGATTCTCCAGCAACTGCAGCAGTAGCTCCGATTCCCGTAGTTGTTGCTCAAGATAATGGAAATCTATCCGAGGCATCTACTGTTACTCTTGAACATGATGTCCCATCCCCCACCGATTCTCAAACAACACCTGAATCATCACCCCCACTCGTTCCTAATGATGTTGAAGAGGAACTATATGATCACGATCTGGAATTTTCTCACTTACAAGAGCTTCCTTTCTTTGGTTCACATATACCTGATGACCCTACGGGTGCGTCTACCTCAGAGGAAGCTCCTGCAGTTGTTCACTCACGACCACCACGGATTGAAACTCACAACACTAAATGGACAAAGGATCACCCAATCCGCAATATTATTGGTGACATCGATCGACCAGTCTTAACACGCCATCAACTCCAAGAACATGCATTATATTGCTATTTTGATGCATTTCTGTCAGACACTGAACCTAAAAACTGGCAACAAGCCATGACCAAATCATCATGGATTGAAGCCATGCAAGAGGAACTCAATGAATTCCAACGTCTTGAAGTGTGGGAATTAGTTCCGTTACCCAGCAACGTTGAAATCTTGACACTGTTGTGGGTATACAAGGTAAAGCTTGATGAGTTAGGTAGTGTGCTGAAAAACAAAGCTAGATTGGTCGCTAGAGGTTACAAACAAGCTTTGGGTATCGATTTTGAAGAATCCTTTGCTCCTGTTGCACGATTGGAGGCAATTAGACTATTCCTTGCTTATGCTGCTCACATGAATATGATCGTCTACCAAATGGATGTTAAGACGGCATTTCTTAATGGTGAATTAAGGGAAGATGTCTATGTAAGCCAGCCGAATGGATTCGTCAATTCAGAGTATCCTAATCATGTGTACAAGCTCAAGAAGGCTCTTTACGGGTTGAAACAGGCTCCACGCGCGTGGTATGATCTCTTATCGACGTATCTCATCTCCAAAGGCTTCTCCAAAGGCAAAGTGGATCCCACATTATTCATTCTCAAGGAGGACAACGACATGATACTGGTACAAATTTATGTTGATGATATAATATTTGCTGCTACTAATCAACGTTTGTCTGACCGTTTTGAGAAAATTATGTCCACACGCTTTAAGATGTCGATGATGGGAAAAATTTCATTTTTCTTAGGGTTGCAAATTTCTCAGAATCCCAGAGGCATCTTTATTAATCAATCCAAATTTGCTCTTGAATCTTTAAAGAAATATCACTTTGAAAACTGTGACCCCGTGGATACTCCAATGGTGGAGAGATCCAAGTTAGATGAAGATAAGGAAGGGATAGCTGTCGATCCTAAACTTTACCGTGGAATGATCGGCACCCTTCTCTATCTGACTGCTAGCAGGCCTGATTTGCAATTTGCTATAGGCATGTGTGCCCGGTATCAGGCTCGGCCTAACGAAAAGCACTTACATGTTGTGAAAAGGATCTTTCGGTATCTAAAAGGAACACTTAATCGTGGTCTGTGGTATCCGAAGGATTCCTCTATTGCATTAATTTCATATGCAGATGCAGATTATGCTGGGTGTCAAGATACAAGACGTAGCACTTCTGGCAGTGTGCAACTCCTTGGAGATAGACTTATCAGTTGGGCATCAAAAAGGCAGAAAAGCGCTGCGATATCAAGTACTGAGGCTGAATACATAGCTATGTCCGGTTGTTGTGCTCAAGTTCTTTGGATGAGATCACAATTGACTGACTACGGTCTTGGATTCAACAAAATCCCGATGTACTGTGATAACAAAAGTGCAATCGCTCTATGCTGCAACTATGTTCAACACTCTCGAGCAAAGCACATTGACATCCGCTACCATTTCATCAAGGAGCAAGTGGAAAATGGAGTGATCGAACTATACTTCGTCAACACTGAGTATCAGCTGGCAGATATATTCACAAAGGCCTTAGATCGAGGACGCATCGAGTTTTTGATCGAAAAGCTAGGCATGAAATCATTTTCACCAGTGACACTTAAGGAGTTGGCAGAAGAGTCTGAAGAATAGTACTGGTAAACTATTCTCGAGTATCCTTTTGATCGTGATCTTGTATATTATAGTACATACTTAAAACATCAAAAGCAAAATACAAAAATATAAAATCAAGAAAAACCATAAAAAATATAAAACCAAGAAAAACCATAAAAAATATAAAACCAAGAAAACCCAAAAATATCTTTCTTTTCAAATCGGGCATGTATTTTAGTACGGTAATATTTACGGCTTTAGAAATGTCGATTACTATTGACACGGTGCCATAAATAGAGTCCGTATAAAAGTTGTATAAGTTTTAAAACATGCCCATTATGGCTTGTAGTTATTTCTGACTGCAACCCGCCTTTCGTATTAAAGTCACGTATTTCTTTTGAAAACGTTGGCTCACAACGGGAATTAAGTTTCTCGGGCAAGGTTTTACTTTAAAACCTTGTAAGGGGCCAAGTTTACTTAATAACTTGGTCTAACACAAATTCGTGTACGTTTCAGTGCACCTATCTTGTTTAAATAAGAGAAATCTTATTTCCACCAGAATCGTTCTATACAATCACTTAACCGGCAAATGTCCTCATTAATAGTTGTGTCCCTAATATCTTTGATTACTGCTCTTTAAATAGAAAACGGGTCAGGGATTAAGGGGGAGCAAATATTAATTCTTTAAGTTAACAAATTTGGTCGTTCAAAAGGATTATCAGAAAATATTAGCTACCCATCATCTTCAGTTACGCTATGTGTGCCATGTGTGATTTAAGTATATCTTGGATAGGTCATTAACATTTTGGCGTCAAGTATTTGTGTTTGTGTTTGGGAATGAGTTTTTTATAAGCTAAGTTAACTTGAACTTTCACTTTAAATTACAAATAGGGGGACCAGTTTTGCAATTTTTCAATAATGGTAGGGGATTCAAGCAATTTTGACCAAGTCAAAAGCCAACCCCCCCCCCCCCCCTCCTTCCCGTCGTCATTTGAAACACACACAAAACACACTCTTTTCTGCCATTGTTGAAGAACTCAAAGCTTCATCTTGACCCAAGATTGATTACTTATTTCTTGATTGCTTCATTATCTAGGTAACAAATCTGTGGCCTAATTAATCTCGTCAAACATGTTTCATCATCATTAATCAATACAGAAACCAAAGTTTCAAGATTTCGATTTAGGGTTTTAATTTTTGCCATGAATATGTATTTTAAGTGCTGGGATTTGTTAAGGATACGTTATTACACATTGGTTTTGCTCAGAATCGCTTAAAACGTTGCCTAAAATTCCAGATCGTGAAGTCAAAGTTGAGATCGAATCCCTGTCACGGATTTCGATGTAGATTGCGATACATCATTGCGATGCTGTCATTGCGATGAATCATTTCGATGATTCTTTGCGATGGGCTATTGCGATGAGTCATTACGATGACTCATTGCGATGCTCATTGCGATGCTCATTGCGATGGTTTTATTGCGATGGGTCGTTGCGACGAATCATTCCGATGGCTCGTTGCGACAGGCTCATTGCGATGTCCATTCGATGGTTCATTGCGATGGCGTGTTGCGATGGCACATTCCGATGTGTCATTGCGATTGATTCGCACTATGTATTGCGATGGGTTATATTGCGATGACTTCTCAGTTATTCCGATGGAAATGCACTGATTGCGATAGCCTTAGATATTGCGATAGGATGTTATTTCATTAGGATTCCGATGATTGTTTCATTGCGATGATATGGTTAGGATTCCGATGGTTTGCTACATTGCGATAGAATTAGGTCTCTTATTATTGCATTAGGATATACCATGAGTTCGGCCTAGCTTGCACTAATTCTTCTTTAGCTTTAAGTTCTTTAGGGCCATTTAAACGAAACCAAGTGTTGTTGAAATAAGTCAATTGTCATCTCATAAGAATACTTGAACGGTTTCTTATTACAGAAGTTCATCTTATTTAATAAGTTGATTCCTATGTAAACAAAAGAGATACAAATTACTTACTCAATGTCTCGGGTTTGTGTTTCCAGGCCATGGCAGACAAAGCTTCATCTTTGTTCAAGCCCACTATCTTTTGGGTTGAGGGTAATCCTACAATTCCTGAAGTAGTGGTTGAAACTAAATCAAAACCCACTGAAGTTTTGGTTGAAATCAAACCAAGACCTACTGAAGTGTTAGTAGACATCAAACCTAAACCTACTGAGGTTTTGGTCATGACCTCCAAGAAATCCAAATATTGTAAGAACTAAGGCTAGGACGGTATCTCTTTAGAATAAAATTATCACTGGCATTCATGCCATTTTCCTAAGTGCATTGCTATATGTAAGGACCTTGTTCATCTGATGTATGTGTGAATGTTGTGGTAATAAGTGTAATGATATTTTTCCTGTGTTTAAAATTGGCATAGAGTTAATATATCTACATATGTTGTGTATATCATTTGTGAATATGTCATCAAAGCAGGAAAATGTCAATCACCGAGGAAGAACAACGACTCCGTGATCTTGAACTTGTCCCGCTCAGTAATAGGCTTCCATATGCTGAGAACAACTCTAGATTACAAGATGATTTTGATCCGGTTTTACCTGCTTTCAAAATTGCCACGGATATCCTAGACATATCACCCATCAGCGACACACTCAGACGTACTGCATCTGTTCATGATGTCTACATCCATGAATTCTGGAATACTGCATCTTTCTCTAACAAGACTATATCTTTCGAACTAAACAAAACACCAAGGGTACTCAACTTGAGCATTTTTCGGAAATTGTTTAAGCTCCCTAGGTTGGCACAAGGAGAACAATTTGTGGCTAATCCAAAGAATGATGAAGTGCTTAGAGTTATTCGTGCCATGAATTATGAGGGTGAAATTAACAACCCATTAATAACTCACTTTTTGGTTGGTTAATAAAAGGGTTTTTGCTTGCAAGATCTCTCTTTGCGTTGCTCGTACCCAATTGATATATATCGTTGTTTCGTTCTCGGTATCTTCTCGAATCGATCACGGTCAAAAGTGGAATAGTTGTAATTGGTGACTAAAAAGGGGGAGCTTTGGTCTAAATCTACTGAAATGATAAAGGCAGGTAATAATAAAACTAAACTAGAAGCTTCAAATGAAACAGTAATACCTCAATAAAACTGGAATTCTTCTATTCGGAATGTTGCCCTTACTCGGAATAATTTGCTCCATGCGGAAAGTCATGATCATGCGGAAAAATCTTCTTACTCGGAATATTAAGCTACTCGGAAAATTTGGGTTATTCGGAATATGGAAGATATTCCGAATAGAGGAAATTGAAACAAGCCTATGCGGAATATTTAGGGTAATTCGGAAAATTGGTTTATTCGGAAAAAGTTCCGAATAGAGAAACACAAACAATCCTATGCGGAAAAAGTCTTCTACTCGGAAAATCTGAAATCTATGCGGAAAGAATGGACTATTCGGAATATGGAATATTCCGAATAGAGGAAATTGAAATAAGCCTATGCTGAAAATTTTTGAACAGAATACTATTCGGAAAAATCGAAATGTTCCGAATAACCAAAATGATAAAACCCTTACTCGGAATGTTGGAATATTCCGAATAACACAAAATTAAAATCCTTACTCGGAATAAATGAAAGTTCCGAATAGACAAGAATTCAAACCCTTACTCGGAATAATTGAGAATTCCGAATGGACACACTCCCAGATTCCCTATTCGGAATCTGGGGAACTTATGAAGCTGACGAAGAACAGTAAGATACGAGTGATCACAAACCAACTCAATCAAGTAGAAAGGTTTTACCAAATCAACCACAAATCATCTACTAACTACAAGGATCAAATCCCAATCATAAAAACACCAATTCAACAACTTTTTAGAATCAAGCTAGAACCAAATAGAGCTTAAGAACATGAAAGAAAAAGATGAAGAAGAACAAGATGAATCAAAAGATTAAAAGAGGAATTGTATTAATGATTTAAGATTCAAAACAACAAAGATTAACTTACAAGATTGGAAGATAAATCAAACGAAGATTAAAACCACTCCTTAAGGGAGATGGTTCCTAAAAACTAGGAAGAAGAAAATAACTGGAAAAAGAAGAAGAAGCCCTCTCGAATGTGTGAGTGGGAGGAGTATTTATAGGCTTCTCCCTTGGTTGGTGAGTGGGCTTTCTTCCCTTCTTTAAGTCTTCTCGTCTTTTCAGAAAAGTTGACGTTTTCGATTCTGATTCGGGATTTGTCGTCGATTAAATTCAACTCGTCTTTTAATTTCTTCGTTAAATAGACTTGAGTTTCTTCGACATGTGTAAATCTTCCGTCTTTGGTCCTTTTCTTCGATAAATCTTCAAATAGGCCCATTGACTTCAAATCTTTTGCATCTCTTGGACAATAGACTTTGTCTTCAGTCTTTTTCCTTTATAAAACCCGTGCAATCCCATGTTTTCTCCAATATTTATCCGGTTGGCTCTGAAAACATAACAAACACACAAACCACGCATAATTCCAAACAAATGACCTTAAATACGCGTTTTGGTCTTGTTTTAGCAAGAAATAAGTGGTAGAAAAGATGGGTGTTTACACACCTATCAAATCCCCTACACTTAACCATTGCCATGCCCTCATGCAATGCTTAGTGATAAAGCAACGTTACACTTTTCTCATAATTAATTAACCTTGGCCTTATTCAAAATAAAAATTAAAGCACTAAAAGAAATTTAAAGCAAACAAAAGGATAGAACATAACTATGTGGAAATAACTTGTAAAGAGATCGAGGACTTACATTAGGGCTTTTGGTGCTGCGAAGATTTATCACCCTCAAGTTTCACGTTCCCCAAACTAAGCTTAAAAACGAGATCATTGTTATTATAAGTTAGCAATTCAAACACTTACACACATGGCTTAATTAAATGCTTAGACTCCCTTATTCCTAGGTGTATCTCTTATATTTTATTTTTGTCTTAGAATGATCATGAAGATGCATTTTTGGACTTATTTCGATAGTTCATTTAGGCTGAAAGCAAAGTAGGACGATTTGATCAATAGTTAGCTAAAGGACAAAATCTCTTAAAACTGCTTCTCGGGATATCAGAAAGTTCATATCTTGGCATAACTTGGTTCACGATTTGAGACCTTTCTCGGGCCGATATTTGGCATGTACTTCATACTTCATACCTTCGAGAGACGTTTCTTGAGGTAATGGTCTTCTCATCATAATAGAGTTTCTTCACTTTGGAGACTTTTGAGGGATACTCCAACTTTGTTGACCACGACTTCATGATTATTTCTTCAATCTCTAATTGGGATTTTGAGATACAACGATCCGCCTCCTTTTCGGACTTGGATCTATTTATCCTCATACCTTGTTAGGGTCTTTTCGGATAGACTTCTCCATCATCTTTGTGGGAGTTGATTGCTTTTCGTCGTGAGTCTTGATCCTTCATATTGATTTTGGAGATAATGCTTTTCACATCACTTTTGGGATCTTCAGCAATAAAATTGAATCCTCATGCCTTGTTAGGGCCTTTTCGGACTCGCCAATCTTCGCGCCCCGCTTCATAAGTTATGCCTTGGCTATGAACTCTCGTCATTACCGAGCAACTTTTAAACGATCTTGGGCTAGAAGCTAAGTAACCTTTCAAATCGTACGACCTTACTTATTGCAGATAAATTATTAGCAAGTGATGGGAGAATAGGCAAATAATTACACCAAGTGAGCTTGTATAAGAATACCGACTTATAATTGACTCTATCATTTCTCGTCCTCCACAATTTAAAATCTCAAGTAATGAGATTCGTGGACACTTAGCCTAAATAAACCAATTAAGGTCTACATGGTTAAGGATACTAGCTAGAATAAACTAGAATAAGTCTATTCGGGTTGAGTCAAAATAAACGCAACGGGCCTAATATGTTCAAGATTTCAAAACTAGCTACATCACTTTATTAATATTTTTGACTTTATTGCGGGATATATACATATGAAAGCAACGATAAAAATTTAAAATTTACGACAAAATGGCCAAAGTTGATTAAAAATTTGAAAAATGTTGAAAAGTATGATTTTCCGGTTAAATGAAGGCATTTTCATGGAAAAGTCCACTTAAAACTTCGATAGAAGTCTCCCCTACACTTAAGATAAACATTGTCCTCAATGTTTAAGCATGTGGGAAGGGTCTCCCCTACACTTATGACATTGTGCACGTTGGTTAACTCAAGTTAAGGAAGAGACGACTAAAGTGATCAATTTCAAATGTGAGTAAGAAGAAAATTGAATCACGATAGTTGAGAGATAGAACCAGATTTCGGATAACATGGGATCACGGTTCTTCAAAGATTCCAAGAGTGCAATAATCCCTGTAATCACATCACCATCCAAAAACAAGCAACCTATATAGCTCCCCCTACACTTATGATGAAAAACGGGAAAGGGGGATAGATACCCGGGTTGCCTCCCGAGGAGCGCTTGTTTTTGTTTACCGAGTCGCGAGCCTGACTCGGTCCCGAACTAATTTAAGGGAAACGTAGTGAGGGATGGAATCATCTCCTTAGAGATGTCCTCACCAACGTACAACTTCAAACGCTGGCCATTCACCTTGAAGTTAGGCCCATTAGGCTGAGAAAGCTCAATGGTGCCATAGGGAAAGACATTGGCGATGGTGAATGGACCAGACCAGCGGCTCTTCAACTTGCCGGAGAAGATCTTCAACCGAGAGTTAAAGAGTAAGACTTGATCACCAACGTTGAACTCTCGGTTCTTGATTTTGGCATCGTGGATAATCTTGGTCTTCTCCTTGTAAATCAATGAGTTCTCATAAGCTTGATTCCTCAATTCTTGAAGCTCGTTGAGTTGAATCTTCCGAAAATCACCAGCTTTGTTGATGTCGAAGTTAGCCCACTTCAAGGCCCAGTATGCCTTATGTTCCAGCTCGATGGGAAGGTGGCAGGCTTTCCCGTACACAAGACGATAAGGTGTACAACCAATCGGCGTCTTATAGGCGGTACGGAAAGCCCACAGAGCATCATCAAGATTATCGGCCCACGAGGCACGATGCTCTCCCACAGTACGTTCCAAAATTCTCTTCAATCCACGGTTGGATATCTCGGCTTGACCGTTGGTTTGAGGATGATAGGCGGTGGAAAGACGGTGATTGACACCGTACTTAGCCATGACTCTTGCAAATTGATCGTTGCAAAAATGAGTCCCGCGGTCACTGATAATAGCACGAGGAACACCGAAACGAGCAAACAGTTGTTTCAAGAAATTACAAACCACCCTCGCGTCGTTAGTGGGTAAAGCTTTTGCTTCAACCCATTTAGAAATGTAGTCGACAGCGACAAGGATGTATTTGTTGCCTTTAGAAGACGGGAATGGCCCCATAAAGTCGATGCCCCATTCTTGTATGAAATTTTGAGGCATCTCATCTTTATGCGTGATCTTGCCTTGTTTTTGGCAGGCATCACAATGTTTGACCATCTCGTGAGCATCACGATAAATGGTGGGCCAATAGAATCCCGAGTCAAACACTTTCTTAGCGGTGAAGTTGGGACCAAAGTGACCACCGGTGGGTCCTTTGTGGCACGCTTGGAGAATATCAAAAGCTGCCGGTCCGTCCACACACCGACGAATAATCAGGTCAGCGCATTGTTTGAATAGAAAAGGGTCCTCCCAAAAGTAAGTCTTAATATCGTTCAAGAACTTCTTTTTTTGTTGGGATGTTAACCCTTGGATGAGAACACCGCCCGCTAAGTAGTTTGCAATATCGGCAAACCACGGGGTGCCATCAAGATTGGGATTGATCGACATTAAGGTTTCAAGGGGAAAAGAGTCATTGATCTCTTTGTTTGGATGGTCCCCTTGATATGGATCCTCAAGTCGGCTCAGATGATCCGCGGCCAGGTTTTCAGCACCCTTCTTGTCACGAATTTCAATGTTGAATTCTTGAAGGAGTAAAACCCAGCGGAGAAGTCTTGGCTTAGAATCATTCTTAGTCATCAAGTACTTCAACGCGGAATGGTCCGTGTATACGATGGTGGTGGATAAAACAAGATAGGGGCGAAATTTCTCAAAAGCATAGACAACAGCTAAAAGCTCTTTTTCGGTTGTCGTATAATGCAATTGAGCCCCTGTCATTGTTTTGCTAGCATAGTGGATTGGTTGGAAGTGTTTATTCACTCGTTGGCCCAAAACCGCCCCAATAGCAAAGTCGCTAGCATCGCACATCAATTCAAAAGGCAGCTCCCAATTGGGGGTAACCAAGACCGGTGCCTTAGTCAGCTTATCCTTGAGAAGATTGAATGCTTCGAGACACTCTTTAGAAAAGATAAAAGGAGTATCTTTTTCCAAGAGGTGGGTCATCGGGCGAGCGATTTTAGAGAAATCTTGAATGAATCGACGATAGAAACCCGCATGACCCAGAAAGCTTCTCACACCCTTCACGGTTGAAGGTGGAGGTAATTTGGCTATGACATCAACTTTGGCACGGTCGACTTCAAGACCGGCTTTAGAAATTTTGTGTCCTAGCACAATGCCTTCTTTTACCATAAAATGGCATTTTTCCCAATTCAAAACAAGGCGAGTGTCTTCGCACCGCTTAAGCATGCGTTCCAAATTGGCAAGGCAAGAAGAGAAAGAATCCCCGAAGACCGAGAAATCATCCATGAAGACTTCCATGGTTTGCTCAACCATGTCATGGAATATAGCCAACATGCACCTTTGGAAAGTCCCGGGGGCATTGCATAAGCCAAAAGGCATTCTTTTATAAGCAAATGTGCCGTAGGGACAAGTGAATGTTGTCTTTTCTTGATCTTGGGGATCGATGGGTATTTGAAAATAACCCGAGAAACCATCCAGAAAGCAGTAATATTCATTACCCGCTAGACGTTCAAGCATTTGGTCCATAAAAGGTAGAGGAAAATGATCCTTTCTCGTGGCATCATTGAGTTTGCGGTAGTCTATACAAACTCTCCACCCAGTAACGAGACGGGTAGGAATTAACTCGTTGTTTGCATTGGGCACAACGGTGATACCACCTTTCTTAGGCACACAATGGACTGGACTAACCCATGGTGAATCCGAAATAGGGTAAATCATACCCGCATCAAGAAGTTTGATAACCTCTTTTTTGATGACTTCATGGATTTTAGGATTCACTCTTCTTTGGCTTTGAATAGTGGGCTTAAAGTCGTCCTCCATGAGAATTTTATGTGTGCAAAAGTGAGGATCAATTCCGCGGATGTCGGAGATTTTCCAAGCGATAGCGCGTTTATGCTTCTTCAACACTGCAACAAGGCGGGCTTTTTCGGCTTCTTTCAGATCCTTTGCGATGAGAACCGGTAACTTCTCGTCGTCTTCTAGGAAAACGTACTCAAGATGAGGCGGTAGGTCCTTAAGCTCGAGAGTAGGAGGAGCCTCAATAGATGGTGAAACTAACGATGGATCATCATTAGTCACCTCTTTAGGAGTAGGAGGAGACAATGGGTCCTCATTGAGAAGTCTCTCAATAGTACGAATATCTTCATCCCAATTGGTGGACGAATTATCATACTTAATGTCGAGAGGACCCAGGCTAGCTTCGAACTCATCTAAGTCACTTTCTCCAAAAGGAGTAAATGCTGGAGCAATTGAGGCAACGGTCTCAACAATGGGTAGAGAAGAGAGAGTACTTTTGCAAGCATCATAAAAATATTCTTCACAAGCCTCATCGAGAACGTCAATAGCATTAACACTCTCATAGGAATAAGGTTGTTGAGAAATCTTACCCATGTTGAAGACAATTTGATCGTCACCAACTCTCATGATTAATTCGCCTGCGGCTACATCAATGAGAGTGCGACCGGTCCTCAAGAATGGACGTCCAACGATTAATGGAACACGAGGGTCCATCTCGTAGTCAACGACTACAAAATCAGCCGGGAAGGTGAATTTATCTACGCCAACAAAGACATCTTCGGCTATCCCCACTGGATAAGCAACCGTTCGGTTGGCTAATTCCAAAGTCATTCGTGTGGGGACTAGCTCGGGGAGAGATAATTGCTTCCAAACACTTAAAGGCATTAAGTTTATACTGGCACCTAGATCAGCTAGGGCCATGCAATTCTCTACTCCCGGGAAATTGCAAGGAATCAAGAAGCGACCCGGATCACCAAGTTTGGTGGGCAATTTCCTTAAGAGCACTGCGGAGCAGTTCTCATTAAGTTGGGTCTGAGCAATGTCAAGAAGCTTTTCTTTATCACTTAGAAGATCTTTAAACATCTTAGCATATTTGGGCATGTGAGCGAGAGCCTCGGCAAAGGAGATGTTAAAATTCAATTGTTTAAACATTTTTAGGAAGTTTGAAACTTGAATATCATCCTTGCTCTTTTGCTTCTCTTTCCTCAACCTTGAAGGATAAGGTATATTGGATGAAGAAGAAGGCTTTAAGGGAATAGGATCACTCACAACCACGGGTGGTGGGGAAATGGGGATAGAAGGTGAAGGAGGTGGAGAAAGTTGCTCTTTTTCCTTGTTCACAATCACGGGTGGAGGTGTAGGAAGCTCGGGTTCCATATAACCTTTTCCACTACGAGTGGTGATTGCTTTCATCTCCCCTCTTGGATTTGCAACGGTATTACTCGGAAGAGTACCCGAAGAAGAGGGTTGATTACCTTGGATGAGCGAACCAATCATATCACGAAGGTGAAGAGCTTGATTATTGAAAGAGTTTTGCATGTTGGTATTAATAGCATCGCTGTGTTTGGCCATATCATTCCTTAACTCGGCTCGAATATCACTTCCTTGTTTCACCATGTCATTCTTCAAGTTGACAAACTGACTCTGAAGATTCGTCACCATCTCACGATTGGTCTTCATGAATGACTCGACGTCGGGATTCACTGCCATCGGTTGATTGAGAGGTGGAACTTGGTAAGCTTGAGAATTTCCTTGAGTTTGGTAGGTATTTCTTTGGGACGGATATTGGTTTTGAGCACGAGGTTGGGATTGGTTGTTTCGGTTATAGTTTTGTTGTTGGGTTTGGTTTGCAGGAGGGAAACCGGGAGGTGCAAGATAATTGTTGGAACGATAACTTAGCAAGCTACGGTCTCCTTGAGGGCGAGCTTGATAGCCTCCCGTGGGATATGTACCGTATGCTGCGTTAACGTTTTCAGAATAATTGCCTTGAGTGGAAGGACAATCATTATAAGAATGAGGACCACCACATGTGTCACAAGACATAGCAACGACTTTAGCTTGTTGAAAGTGGTTTGTGGCCATGGTCATGAAATTTTTGTTCATTTCAGCAAGTTGTCGAGAAATTTCAGACATATCAGGATTGGAGGTAGTAGAAGAAACATTGACTCTCGAGTTAGATCTTGAGGATGCGGATGAATCCCAATTCTTGTGGTGAGTAGTCATGTTTTCAATCAACTCTCGACACTCCTCTGGTCTCCTTTTCATAAAAGTACCACCGGCGGCGGCATTGATCGTGTCACGATCACGAAAGGTGAGACCATTATAGAAGGTGTCAATGAGAGTGACGGGGAGCATATTGTGATTAGGACAGCGGTCGATCAAATCATTGTAACGTTCCCAAGCATCGAAAAGCGATTCATCATTTTCTTGCATAAATCCACTGATTTGGTTACGAAGGCTAGTGACCATGGATGGGGGAAAGTAGCGCGATAAAAAGCGTTGAGTCATGTCGTTCCATGTATGAATAGAATTCTTAGGAAGACGGTCAAACCATTTTTCGGCATGGTGAGAAAGCGAGTGAGGAAAGAGTTGGAGGCGAAGGTCATCCATAGAAACACTGGGAGATTTCATGCTTTGGGTAATAGTGATGAATTTGTCGAGGTGTTTGTTGGCATCATCATCCGGAATTCCGCGAAATGGATTCGTTTGTACTTGCTGGATCATGTGATGTTTCAACGAAAACTCCTGAGCCGTGACATGCATCGGTGCAATCGGGCCTCCACGTCCGTTCATTGTGGGTTGACATAGCTCCTCCATGGTTCGTAAGTCGGGTGGGTTATTCATATTTGGGTGGGGTGGGTTATTATTGTTATTGTTTTGGGGGGGTGGAATATTATTGTTGTTGTTGTGTACACCTGCCATGTCTAATTGTTCGAGAGTCTCGGGCTCTGAATAAGACGTGGATCGAGTACGCATACACTAAAAAGAAAATGCAAGAGAAAATATTTTTGGTTTTTATAGGTTTTATATTGTTTTTGTATTTTTGAAAATTTTATATTTTTATGGATTTTTGAAAATTTTTGTGCTTGAAAATAACGTTCCCGAAAGAACGGATCCCAAAATCCAATTTTTTCTCACAAGAAACCGTTGATCCTTACGAAAAGAGCCGGCAGCGGCGCCATTTTAATAACTCACTTTTTGGTTGGTTAATAAAAGGGTTTTTGCTTGCAAGATCTCTCTTTGCGTTGCTCGTACCCAATTGATATATATCGTTGTTTCGTTCTCGGTATCTTCTCGAATCGATCACGGTCAAAAGTGGAATAGTTGTAATTGGTGACTAAAAAGGGGGAGCTTTGGTCTAAATCTACTGAAATGATAAAGGCAGGTAATAATAAAACTAAACTAGAAGCTTCAAATGAAACAGTAATACCTCAATAAAACTGGAATTCTTCTATTCGGAATGTTGCCCTTACTCGGAATAATTTGCTCCATGCGGAAAGTCATGATCATGCGGAAAAATCTTCTTACTCGGAATATTAAGCTACTCGGAAAATTTGGGTTATTCGGAATATGGAAGATATTCCGAATAGAGGAAATTGAAACAAGCCTATGCGGAATATTTAGGGTAATTCGGAAAATTGGTTTATTCGGAAAAAGTTCCGAATAGAGAAACACAAACAATCCTATGCGGAAAAAGTCTTCTACTCGGAAAATCTGAAATCTATGCGGAAAGAATGGACTATTCGGAATATGGAATATTCCGAATAGAGGAAATTGAAATAAGCCTATGCTGAATATTTTTGAACAGAATACTATTCGGAAAAATCGAAATGTTCCGAATAACCAAAATGATAAAACCCTTACTCGGAATGTTGGAATATTCCGAATAACACAAAATTAAAATCCTTACTCGGAATAAATGAAAGTTCCGAATAGACAAGAATTCAAACCCTTACTCGGAATAATTGAGAATTCCGAATGGACACACTCCCAGATTCCCTATTCGGAATCTGGGGAACTTATGAAGCTGACGAAGAACAGTAAGATACGAGTGATCACAAACCAACTCAATCAAGTAGAAAGGTTTTACCAAATCAACCACAAATCATCTACTAACTACAAGGATCAAATCCCAATCATAAAAACACCAATTCAACAACTTTTTAGAATCAAGCTAGAACCAAATAGAGCTTAAGAACATGAAAGAAAAAGATGAAGAAGAACAAGATGAATCAAAAGATTAAAAGAGGAATTGTATTAATGATTTAAGATTCAAAACAACAAAGATTAACTTACAAGATTGGAAGATAAATCAAACGAAGATTAAAACCACTCCTTAAGGGAGATGGTTCCTAAAAACTAGGAAGAAGAAAATAACTGGAAAAAGAAGAAGAAGCCCTCTCGAATGTGTGAGTGGGAGGAGTATTTATAGGCTTCTCCCTTGGTTGGTGAGTGGGCTTTCTTCCCTTCTTTAAGTCTTCTCGTCTTTTCAGAAAAGTTGACGTTTTCGATTCTGATTCGGGATTTGTCGTCGATTAAATTCAACTCGTCTTTTAATTTCTTCGTTAAATAGACTTGAGTTTCTTCGACATGTGTAAATCTTCCGTCTTTGGTCCTTTTCTTCGATAAATCTTCAAATAGGCCCATTGACTTCAAATCTTTTGCATCTCTTGGACAATAGACTTTGTCTTCAGTCTTTTTCCTTTATAAAACCCGTGCAATCCCATGTTTTCTCCAATATTTATCCGGTTGGCTCTGAAAACATAACAAACACACAAACCACGCATAATTCCAAACAAATGACCTTAAATACGCGTTTTGGTCTTGTTTTAGCAAGAAATAAGTGGTAGAAAAGATGGGTGTTTACACACCTATCACCCATCATAATTTAACACCTCACACATAGGGCAACCCTGGAAAGCAATTATCACCATCATCGTCAAGTGTCTCACAGGTAAAACTAGGGGCACCGATGCAATGAGACCACCACAGGCTCACTTATTTTGGGGACTGTATACTGCATCAAAAGTCGATTATGCACTTCTTCTCTGGCAAGAATTTTGTTATCAGATTACTGGAACGAAGAAGAAATCCGTGCATCTTCCATTCCCGAGATTCACCAAGCTCATTATCCACTATTTTATGAAGAATGACCCAACCATTGACACTCGCGGGAAGTTCTTTTACCACACCAAAGATGATGATTATGTGATTCTCTCAATGAATGCAGACACAAATTCCACAAAGTATGCATTACTTCCTGCACTAGTACCTGACACGATGATTAATGATGGAATCAAGGAAAGTGATAAATACCAAGAAATGCTTCGAGACATTGACGCACAATTCAAGCGGGCAAATTTACCACCCTTAGAGAAGCAAAAAGGTAAACGCAAGAAACGAGTTTCACAGCGTCAACCAGCTGCTCCTAAAGATAAACGCTCAGGAAAAATGCAAATTGTTGATGAAGATGATGAAGATGAGCTGATCCACACTGAAGAAGAACAAGAAGAAGAAGTACCACTACGCAGGCCTAAGAAAGCAAGGAAAGCTAAAGGCAAAGAGGCAAGTGTTGCTCAAAATGATCCTGTTCAACAACAACTTTCTGAAGAAAAAAGACTTCGTATTATTCTTCAACAAAGTCGACAGGAAGCCTTTGGTGGATCAGGCTCAAGGGTATTTGATGACTTAGCAGATTTTGGTAATCCTGATAGTGATATGGAATTCTTCGACGAAGAAGATACCTATGAAGATGAGTATGAAGATGCTGCTACCTTTCAACTTGAAAGTCGGGAACCAAGTGAAGAACGTGAGAGCAGTGCTGACACAGATACAAGTATGATGTATCGAGATGCAAATTACCACATCTCTGCCTGAACCGACTCACATGGTACTGAATGAAGATGCTCATGCAACTTTCATTCCAGACACACAACTTCAAAGTAAGTCTACTTCAAACTCTGATGATGTTTTGAAATATCTCAATTTAGAAGGGGAGGGTGTTGAGGTCACCAACACTGATCCGTCAACAAACGAACAAATGGTGGATGTCCCTATAACCACTATTACATCAACCACCACTTACCTACTTTCAACCCCAATCATCAGTGAGGTCCCGACCACCACCATCACACCCGTAACTGTTGAACAACAAGTATCAACCACCACCATTACCACAGAATCCACACCGGCATCTACAGTTGAACAACCTGTATCAACCACCGTCCTAACCACTGTATCTACATCAACACCTATCCCGGTACAACCAGTATCATCCACGACCACCTTAACGGTTTTGGTTACACCTCCACCAACAGAACCACAAGCATCATCTACATCAAATCCTTTTCTCACAGTCAATGATCCATTGATCCAGTCTCTTAAACAACAGCTAGAGGCTTAAGCTACACAAATAGCTACATTGACAGAAAGGTTTGCTACTCCTCCAAAGGAACCGCATCCTGATGAGCCCATTCTTCAAAAACTAACAGACAGAGTGTCAAAGCTCAAAGAACAACATAAAGCATTTCATAAAGAGAAGAAAACTCGGGATAAAGAAAATGCTGCTTTTCTCGGGTCAATTAACGAGCAAATGACCGCGATCATTCGACGCGAAGTCAAGTCTTATGTTGATCAACAACTACCACATCTTGTCGGTAATGGTCTATCTACTCTTCAAATCATGACATTGCTTCAGAAACGCCTGCTAGATTTGGGAGCTCATAAATCAAAATACAAACGCAAAGTTCTGCAATACCTCAACAAAGCAATTGATGAAGAGAATCCTGCAGACACTACTGACTATGAGTTTGATGATGAGAATGAGTTAGAAGAGGAAGATGACGAGGAACATGGTGAAAAGGATGATGAGAATGAGGATAAGGATAAGGAAGGAGATGAGGAGGATGAAGAGGATGAACAAGGAAAGGATAAGAATGTTGATGACGATAAGGACGAGGACGAGGATACAGATGATGATCAGGATGACGATGACGATAATGACAAGGGTAATGAAGTCAACAAGGGTGATAAGAATGACAACACTGGTACAAATGCCGACGAGACAAACAAGGATGACAATGAAACGGCCACCGAGAAAGGTCTCGAGGATATTGCAGAAACGGTTGCTGACACCACAGAAAAGCCACTGGAGACAACAGTATCAGACACTCAGCAGGTTGCTTCAGGTATATCTACTGCACCAGAATTCACTACTGATTCTCATATTGAATCTGTAGAATACATGCAAGCAGAAGAACCGACAGAAACAATGCTTGAAGAAGAACCTCACAATGATATACCGGTGACGCAAACTCAACCTTCAACATCATCTACAGTTCAGCATGATGATGACATGGAAGTTGAAGATTTAAATGTTCCAGAACCGACATTTGCTGAATCCCTTATCATTGATGATACGGTACAAGAACAACTTTGGCTAACAAACGCAACACCACATCATCCATTTGAAACTGCAACTGTAATGGAGATGACTCAATTCCTCAACAACCCTATCGACTTCTCGGCTTTTCTAAGGTACTCTCATGGGAAACCAACGATGACCCCGGATCTGATCAAAATGGCAGCTGCAAATGTGGACTTCTTTGACACATTAAAGATCACCCATAATGAAGTAGAATATCACCTGAATGAGCTTACTAAAGCAATGAGAGCGACAACTACAGGAATTCAAACTCCCGTATTGCAACCTCTTACACCAACGGTCATCACTAGTTCTGTCACTATCCCAATCGAGCATTTTGTCTCTCACGATCTTGAATACCTTGAAAATGGAGCAAAGAAGTATGCCACGTCACTAACAATGCTCAAGGCTGTCAACTTGGAGAATGTTCCATGGATAGAAGACAAAGTGCCTGACTCAATATGGAGAAAGAAGCTGCTCAAATTTTATGACACCTATGCTTCACTTGGCATATCTCACTGGGACAAAAAGAAGAAGTTAGCCTATAATCACTTCCATCGTCCTAAGAGAGGTGCTTCTATTGTCTCATCTCACAGAATCAAAAGTATCCTTGGGGCAACTACTCAGACGGTTTTCGGTTACGATTACTTAAATGTAATCTTGTTCAAACGTACCGATGAGAAAGAATACCGCATTGACGAAAGTGATCTCCAGTACCTTCAACTTGAAGACATAGAAGATCTATTGTTGATTTTGGCTCAAGAGAAAGTTGACCATCTATCACCTGATATTGTCATAGCCTTGAGTTCAAACTTTCGTCAATATCCCAGGAAAATTGTCATTCAACACCGGGTGGAAGATTTTCAACTTGGGGTAGAAAGCTATCAGAAGAAGCTAAACCTGGAACGTCCCCATACGACTCCACTCAGTAACTTCCACAAGAACAAGAAGGTTTACATGGGGACTACCAAGCCGGAAGCAGGAATCTTTTATCCAAATCAGACTGGCGTCATGCAATATATGCGATTCTCAGAACTGCACAAATTCAGTGATGGAACGCTAAAGAATGTTCGAGATGATTTGTCGGTTCTCAATTCCAACTTACCTCTTCCGGCAGTCACATACACCTGGACAACCCAGTGCAGAAAAGGATCTTCGTATGCAATCAGGAAAATTGAGGAAGTGCTAAGGAAGCGCCGGTTGCTACGAAGCATAGAACGATTCGTCGGTGGACGACCATATGGAGCTCACCATCGGCTCACGGAACGAACCAATTAATTTTGGTTCATCTCATTACAGGTCAACTCCATATGTACATTATTATGAATATGTTATCTTTTTACTTTATCAGATTTTGTGGCTTGTTGTAGTGTTAAGGTATGATAATTTTTCAAGAATTTCTCACGAGATTCTAAATCTTTCAAAATATATCATACTAAAGCACTACAACTATCCCTTATTAAATTAAGGGGGAGCATTAACATGTTCTTTGGCCAAACATCGATTTCATTTTTACCCAAAGACCGGTTAATCCATTCAATATCCCAAATATTAATGGTTAACATTTTGGATAAGGGGAGAAAATGGGATTAAGGAGACTTAAATAATACTTGGCTAAAAGATGAAAAAGATTTAATGATAATCCAACTTAATATGTGCAGAGCACGTGTTAAGGGGGAGCGTTTTTGATGAACAAAACACCTAAGGTACAAAACTTTTGATTTCAATATCACAAGTACCTTAGGTGATTTTCAAAGATTTTTCATGGTGATTATATCAACCTAAAACAACACTTATCTCACGACGATGTGGTGACAAAAGGGTGGTAGGTATTGATATTAGTCCAATGATTCATCAGAACCGATGCAATCTTCCCAAGGACAATTCCTTAGATAGAATTAGAAGTCCTAGGAAAGTTGGAGAAAGATTGTGAACGTAGCTGAATGCCGACCAAGTACTTAAGCTAGCACTGGAACAATCACAACAAGGTGCTAGTGATGACGTATTGGTAAGCATTGAAGGGGTTGAAGAATGAAAAAGAATTGTAAAAATAAAGGGTGTAAAGAAAGAAGCCCTCCTTACAACTTTAGGCAGAAACCGGGTCAATACATATGCTATTGAGGTCATTTTTGCTAATGATTCTCGGTATTGAAGAAAGACATCATGGACCCAGTGATGCAATGCACAACCCTTCCCAGCTAACTCAAATATCTCTCAAAAGGTATTTGTTTTAATCACACGGAGATCAACACGTTATCTATTGGTTTATTCACTCCGAATAGACTGGTATTGAAAAGGTGGCACTCCTCTCCAGCCATCGCTCACTAAATCAAAACGCACAATCGAGTCTAGAGCCAAGAGATCATCAAAAGTCTCATTAGGACACTTTCCATTTATTCCTTGCTTTCTCACACACTGTGAAAAGTAAGAGATCTTTTATGAGTCCTACGCAGTATTCTTGCAATATTGCCAGAACATCCGAGTGATACGCAAGTATTACAGTGAAGATGGAAATCCTGCTTGAGCCAACATCAAACAAGCTCATGGTAGGTGACACGTGCGGTTCTTTACGAACTAATCTTGTGACAACTGGAAAGAAACAGTAGTTTAATTCTTAATTGAACTTAAACTCGTTCCAGGCCTCTACGCATTATCGTATGATCTTGCCAGAACACTCAGAGTGACACTCTTTAGTGTTCACAGTGACGAGTGGAAATCCTTCTAGTGTTAACATCAAACAGCACTTGGTAGGTAACAAGCAAGATTCAATTTGAATCAAGTTTGTGACAACTGGAAAGCAACAATGGTGAATATCTTAATTGAAATTCACTTGTTCCAGGTTTCATGAATTGACGGCTTCAATCATAAGGATTTTTAATCCAAATGATTCACTCTTTATGTTCGCAGTCAGCTTTGGACGGTCGAATAAAGAGAACGGGTTTATCCGCGAAATCCTGTCAGGAAGTTACTTAATTGAAACTATCCGTCACGGGTACGATATCTAATATCGTCCAACGGTCTTCACCGACCGGAGGTAAAATGCTACCGAATTAGAATAAAATGTCAAAGCCATTTTATTCGTGTCGTTGCTGTGTACCTGTTAAAGACGGTGGCGTTGCTGTGTACCTGATGAAGACGGTGGCGTTGCTGTGTACCAGTTGAAGACGGTGGCATTGCGGTGTACCTGTTAAAGACGTCCTCACATGCTTATTCCTTTAGCATCAAGTACTCCTGAAAAATTCAAGAAAGTATGACCTAAAAGTCTTCCGCTGTATCGACTCTGAAACTTTCAAGAACTCAACAAAGGATAAGTGTGTGGGACATGAAGTCACAAAGAGGCGAACCTCACAAGAAAAGTAAAGGCTGCACGTGAAAGGCCAAAAGAACATGTTCCAAGCTAAAAGGCTGATATCATTCAACACATATTCACAAAAGTAAAGAAAAAGAAAGAAAAGAAGACTACGAGCTCAAGAACAAGATCTAACATGCTAGATTAGGACTTTGTAAATTTGGAGTGACCTCCCTTTGGGGGAGATTGTTGGAAATACGTTTTACGCATTTAGAAAGTCTCGGTCACTCCAACAATGTAGTTATAGGCTCGTAGTTAAGTTAAGTATCATTTATTACATAGCCCGACCCATGAGCATGTTCATGGGCCGGAAGCCCAAGCCCTTTAAGGACTTGGGGTATTTAAACCTCTTTACACCATGGAAAGAGGTGTTGGTTGTTTTATTCTCTCATTTCAATATATGTGTTTTCTTTCATTTCTCTCTCTAACTCTCTCTCTCTAGAAAACATCAACCCCCTTGTTTTACAAGATTATCATTGTTCTACACTTAGCCTAATAGACGAATGAAGGACTACATGGTTAAGGATACTAGCTAGAGTAAGCTTAGATAAGCAAACTCGGGTTGAGTCAAAAAATTCATGGCGGGCCTAATATGTCAAAGATATCTAAATTCGTTAAACCATGTCCTTTATTATTATTTTTTTCTTTATATATTTTTGATGCAAAATAAAAGAAGAAATATATACAATGCAAAAGAAAATGATTAATGCAAAAAATATGAATGCATATTTTTGGTGGCCAAAGTAGATCAAAAATTTGAAAAGCGTTGAAAATCATTTACAAGTTATCATGAAGAAAATACAATGGTCTAGGTAAGGTCACTTCGATAGAAGACCCGCCTACACTTGAGATAAACATTGTCCTCAATGTTTAAGAGCATGGGATTCTAAACTCCCCTACACTTATGACAATGACTAGACTTTGTTTAACTCTTGTTAAGGAAAGATCAACTATTGGTGAATTCATGTTTAAGCACAAGGTGTCTATGAAAAATCACAATAGTAACAAAGTGAACCGGATACAAGGGCCTTCTTCATAAGCTCCAAAGCATGTAGTGAGTGAGCAACCCTACAAACAACATGAAGACAAAAGAAGGTCTCCCCTACACTTATCTCCAATTCTATACCCTTATTGCTAACCTACAACACTCTAAACCTAGTTATATGATGCTTGAGTTATGGAGTCTCTAGCTCGACTCATCCCTCTTTGAATTAATTCATGGGGAAAATAGGGACTTCTTGGACCATTTCAACAGAAATGTCCTCCCCAAAGTAATGTTTAACACGGTGGCCATTCACTTTAAACTTTGGGCCATTTGGTTGAGATAACTCAATAGTCCCATATGGGAATACTTGAGCTATAGTGAATGGACCGGACCACCTTGACTTAAGCTTGCTCGCAAAGAGTTACAACCTTGAGTTAAAGAGGAGAACCGACTCTCCAACTTTGAACTCGCGGTTCTTGATCTTAACATCATGCAATTGCTTAGTCTTTTCCTCGTAAAGCAACGAGTTTTCATAGGCATTGGCTCTTAATTCATCCATCTCATTAAGTTGGTCTTTCCTATGTGAACCGGCTTGGTTTAAATCAAAGTTTGACCATTTAAGAGCCCATGAAGCCTTATGCTCTAACTCGAATGGGAGGTGGCAAGTTTTTCCATAGACAAGCCTATATGGAGTACAACCAATAGGTGTCTTAAAAGCCGTCCTAAAAGCCCACAAAGCATCATCAAGCTTGTCCGACCAAGAAGCTCGATGCTCTCCCACCGTTCTCTCTAAAATTCTCTTTAAACCACGATTTGTGACCTCGGTTTGACCATTGGTTTGAGGGTGATACGCGGTAGAAAGTCTATGATTAACTCCATATTTCTTCATAACTCTCGTGAATTGATCATTACAAAAGTGCGTACCATGATCACTTATGATGGCCCGAGGTACACCAAATCTAACAAACAATTGCTTTAAGAACTTCACAACAACTCTAGCATCATTGGTAGGTAAGGCTTTAGCCTCCACCCATTTAGACACATAATCCACCGCCACAAGTATATACTTGTTTCCCTTAGAAGATGGAAAAGGTCCCATGAAATCTATGCCCCATACATCAAAAATCTCACACTCTTGAATAAATTTTGTGGCATCTCATCACGTTGCGTAATTTTTCCTTGTCTTTGACACACATCACAAAATTTCACCATCTCTTGGGCATCTTTGTAAATAGAAGGCCAATAGTAACCCGAATCAAAGACTTTCTTGGCGGTATAGTTGGGCCCAAAATGTCCACCTGTAGGTCCTTTATGACATGCTTCTAAGATTTTAAATGCCTCGGGCCCATCTACACACCGTCTAATGATTTGGTCCGCACATTGCCTAAAAATATAAGGATCATCCCAAAAGTAGTACTTAACTTCCTTAAGAAATTTCTTCTTTTGTTGGTAAGTAAGACCCTCAATAAGCACATTCCCCACAAGATAGTTTGCTATATCCGCAAACCAAGGGGTGGCATCCTCTTGGGAAGAGATCGACATGAGCTCCTCTAATGGAAAGGATTCATTGATTTCTTTATTAGGAAAATCTCCTTGAAAAGGATGCTCAAGTCTACTCAAGTGATCCACCGCTAAATTCTCGGCCCCTTTCTTATCTCGAATTTCTATCTTAAACTCTTGAAGCAACAAAACGCATCTCAAAAGCCTAGGCTTAGCATCTTGTTTTGTCATGAGATACTTAAGAACGGAATGATCCGTATACACTATGGTTTTGGATAGCACAAGGTATGGTCTAAATTTCTCAAAAGCATAGACTATAGCAAGCAACTCTTTTTCCGCGGTAGTATAATGAAGTTGTGCACCGGTCATGGTTTTACTCGCATAGTGTATAGGTTGAAAATGCTTATTCACTCTTTGTCCTAAGACGGCCCCCACCGCATAATCACTAGCGTCACACATAAGCTCAAAAGGTAATTCCCAATTTGGAGAAACCAAAACGGGAGCCTTTGTCAATTTCTCCTTAAGAGTCTCAAAAGATTCCAAACAATCTTGGTTAAAAATGAAAGGAGCCTCTTTTTCCAAGAGGTGAGTCATCGGTCTAGCTATCTTAGAAAAATCTTGTATGAAGCGCCTATAAAATCCCGCATGACCTAAGAAACTCCTTACACCTTTAACCGTAGTGGGTGGGGGAAGCTTAGCAATCACATCAATTTTAGCTCGATCCACTTCTAATCCCTTATTGGATATTTTGTGTCCTAAAACAATTCCCACTTTCACCATAAGGTGACATTTCTCCTAATTAAGCACTAAACGTGTTTCCTCACAACGCTTAAGCATTCTTTCTAAATTGGTGAGACATTTAACCGTAGTGGGTAGGGGAAGCTTAGCAATCACATCAATTTTAGCTCGATCCACTTCTAATCCCTTATTGGATATTTTGTGTCCTAAAACAATTCCCACTTTCACCATAAGGTGACATTTCTCCTAATTAAGCACTAAACGTGTTTCCTCACAACGCTTAAGCATTCTTTCTAAATTGGTGAGACATGAGGTAAATGAATCTCCAAAGACGGAAAAGTCATCCATGAAAACCTCCATTGTTTGCTCTATCATATCATGGAAAATCGCCATCATGCACCTTTGAAACGTCCCCGGTGCATTACATAAGCCAAAAGGCATCCTCTTGTAAGCAAATGTACCGTAGGGACAAGTGAATGTGGTCTTTTCTTGATCCTTAGGGTCAATGGGTATTTGGAAATAACCCGAAAAGCCATCAAGAAAGCAATAGTACTCATTTCCTGCTAAGCGTTCAAGAATTTGGTCCATAAAAGGTAATGGGAAATGGTCTTTCCTAGTAGCCTCATTGAGCTTCCTATAGTCAATACAAACTCTCCAATCGGTAACAAGTCTCGTAGGAATAAGCTCATTGTTCTCATTAGGTACTACGGTGATTCCATCCTTTCTTGGAACACAATGTACCGGGCTAACCCATGGAGAGTCGGAAATGGGGTAAATCATGCCCGCATCAATGAGTTTGATCACTTCCTTCTTAATGACCTCATGGATTTTTTGGTTAAACCTTCGTTGACTTTGAATGGCGGGTTTGTAATCATCCTCCATAAGGATTTTGTGTGTACAAAAATGTGGATCAATTCCCCTTATGTCGGATATTTTCCATGCTAAGGCTTTCTTGTGTTTCTTAAGGACTTCAATGAGTTTTTCCTTCTCATCCTCTTTCAACTCTTTAGCAATTATCACGGGTAATTGGTCTTTGTCCTTTAAGAAAGCATACTCTAAATGGGATGGAAGGTCCTTAAGTTCAATTGGAGGTGGAGTCTCTATGGAAGGTTTTTCTATGGAAGGATCCTCATTGGTAACTTCTTGTGGAGTAGGGGAAGGAATAGGGTCCTCATTGAGCAACTTTTGGATAGTAAGAATATCTTCTTCCCAATTAATGGGAGAATCATCATCACCAAGAAAGTTGGACTCAAATTCATCCAAGAGGAAATCACTCTCTCCAAAAGGTGTTAAAGAGGGAGCAGTTGAGGCCACGGTTTCAACATGGGGCATTTCCTCACTAGTACTCTTGCAAGCATCATGAAAGTGTTCATCACACACCTCATCTGGCACATCAACTATGTTAATAGTCTCACAAGGGTTAGACTCCTTAACCTCTTTCCTATCACAAACCTTTCCTAGCTTAAACACCACTTTCTCATCCTCTACTCTCATAATTAGTTCTCCCTCCGCCACATCTATCAAAGTACGACCCGTTCTCAAAAACGGTCTACGAACAATCAAAGGAACTCTAGGATCCATGTCATAATCAACCACTACAAAGTCGACCGGAAATGTAAACTTATCCAAACCTACAAACACATCCTCCGCGATACCTACGGGGTAAGCTATGGTTCGGTTGGCTAACTCAAGGGTCATCCTAGTGGGAGTGAGCTCGGGAAGAGAGAGTTTTTTCCAAAGCGATAAAGGCATGAGGTTTATGCTTGCCCCTAGATCCACCAAAGCCATGTATTTTTCCACACCGGGAAAATTACAAGGTATCAAGAAGCGCCCCGGATCTCCAAGTTTTGTTGGTAAGGTTTTAAGTAACACGGCGGAACAATTTTCATTAAGGGATGTGTTGGGCAAATCAACCAATTTTTCCTTGTTTGAGAGTAAATCCTTGAACATCTTAGCAAACTTTGGCATATAAGCAAGAGCTTCCGCAAAGGATATGTTAATGTTGATTTGCTTGAATATCCTTAAGAAATTTGAGACTTGGATGTCATCCTTGTTCTTTAACTTGTCCTTTTTCAACCTTGAAGGATATGGAAGAGTTGGTTTAGGTGTAGGTGTTGTAGTGGAAGATTTGTCTTTGATAGCTTCTTCATTGGAACCTCCTTTCATTCTCTTGATTCATTTTGTGAAGAAGCTCAATTGTGTTATAATCATGTGGCACATTTCCTTGAAAACCTTGGGGTTGGAAAGGTGGAGGTTAATTGTAAAACCCTTGATTGTTACCTTGAAAGGTATTTCCTTGATTATGAAAGGTATTTGGTGGTCTATAGTTATTCCCTTGGTAAGGTGGTCTTTGACCTTGATTCCTTTGTAACACTTGAGGGGGATTTTGTTGAAGTTGGGTGGGTGGTTGGGGTGGGAATCCCGGTGGAGTAAGGTAATTTTGGGACTTTTAAGAAAGGTTATTGGGATTGATATTTGGCTTGAAGTGTTCACGATGTTCCTCTTGGTAAGCATAACATTCCCCTTGATAACCTTGCACCTTATCACATTGTTCATAGGAATGGAGACCTCCACAAGTCACACAAGAAAGAGTAATGGCATGCACATCATTTGTGGAATGATTTCCCACAGAAAGCTTCATAAAGTCATTCATCATTGTTTCTTGCATTTTTTGAGTGTTTTGCATGAATGTTTGACTTTCCTTTTGAGCTTGAGTAAATGCTTGAATGCATGAAATGAGTTGAGTCTCCAATGGTTTAGAACTTCCTTCTTGAATGACATGGACTCTTTCATCAAATTGTGTGTTGGTTTGCACCATTGCTTTGGTCTCAATAATATCCCAAGCCTCTTGAATGGATTTAAGAGGAATATTCCCTCCCGCGGAAGCATTGAGTGAGTCTTGGTGATGAGGTTTAAGGCCATTATAGAAAGTATTGATTTGGTGAACTTCATCCAATCCATGGTTAGGGCATCTCCTCAATATCTCTCTAAACTCCTCCCAAGCATCACTAAAGGTTTGACTAGGTTTTTGTTGAAAGCCTATAATTAAGTTCCTCAAAGTCGTGGTCTTAGATGGGGGAAAGAACTTGTTGAAAAACTTAGTAGTGAAACCGTCCCATGTGGTGATACTATCGGGTGGTTGTGTATCTAACCAATGCTTAGCCGGACCCTCTAGTGAAAATTGCACCAATATCAACTTAATGGCATCATGGGGAACTCCATTGTACTTAATGGTATTGCAAAGAGCAAGAAATATCTTAAGGTGATCATGAGGATTATCATTCTTGTTTCCATAAAAAGGTGTGTTTGAAACCAAGTTAATCATAGCCGTTTTTAGCTCAAATGAATTTGCAGGAATATCGGGTATCTTGATAGCATCGGCATATCCGTGAACATTGGATTGCAAATGTTCCATCAAAGAACGAGTATCAACTCCGGCCATGGCTTCTTGTTGTGGATGAATCAAAGCACGATTCTCGTGATCGGCTTGATGGACGGTGGTGTTCCTACTCTTTCTCTTTTTCTTCCTTTTCGGAGGAAGGGGTTGTACACCAATCGGTATTTGTGCACGCCCGCGAGTGAGCATGCAACTCAATACGAGGAATGAGAGAGAAGCTCTCGTGTGACTTTGAAGAGAAAAGGATTATCTCCTTCGAGTTTCAATATGAAATATCCACAAGAAAATAATAATATGCGTATGTACTACTTGGGTGCAAGACCCCCAATGAAGCCTTCCTTCTTAGAATACGCACAAGTGAACGGGGGGTTAGGTGGCGCGAAGCACTTAAGTACCTATTGACCCTTAGATGGCATTTTATAGCACATCGCCTTTCTATTCACTTAATTGTTTGTATTCTTTGAATTGTTGCTTATTGGAAGTATTTATCTATTCTTGCTTTATTTTGTTTGATCGATACACGTGTCAAGGACCGGAATGCCCCTCAACACGGTGTATTGCCTTGGCAATACTTATGGAGAATATGTGAATTGGTTATTCTTATACGTATACGTATTTACTTATAATAATATATGGAAAATATTTTTGTATTTATGAGTTTTTAAGAGAAAATACTATATGTACATAAAAACCGAGAGAATCCAATAATATATATTTTTAGGTGCAATCTCTTAGGAAAAAGATTGCTTTTTGGATTTTTTTTTATTTTGTTTGGTCAATTCTTTAGGAAAAGAATTGTTTTGTTAATTTTTTAGTTTTTATGTATTTTTATATTTTTGATTTTTTTATTGTTTTTGATTTATGATACGTAAAAATAACGTTCACGAGGTGAACGGATCCCAAAAGCCAATGAAAATCGTCAATCGATAGTCTCTCGTAAAGTCAAAGAACCGGCAGCGGCGCCATTTAATATTTATATATAGTGAAGTTCGTTTTTCTCGATTCTTAACCAATTGAAAGTCCTAACAAGATCGGGTTTATGATTGTTTTTGGTTGTTAAGGGTGTTTGGATATTCTATGTCTATTTCAAACAAAGCCTTGCTAAAATGAAAAATAAAGTCTACTTATACGTAAAACAAAGCGCACAAACCAAGTATTTTATTCAATCAAAAACACAAATGTAAATTCTACAAAGTTGAAGGACTGAAAATGTAAATTCTATGAAAATTAAATGCTAAAAATATAAAGTCAAAAAAGTCAAAGGACTAATATTGCAAAATCAGTTAACTAGATGGACTAGAAATGAAATTTAAGTAACTATGTAACTAATTTTAACTAATCCTAAAACTGACTAACCACTATTTAACAAACTTCAAAAACCAAGGACCTAATCCAACAAATGCCAAAGAATTAGGAAGCAAAAGCTAATTGTGTAACTGTTTAACAAACTAAGGACCTGGATGCAATTTCCAAAACTTTTAAACCAAAAACGGGCACAAGGACTTCAATAAGCCCGTTTGAGCTTATTTCTTAACCAATTAAGCTCAAACAAGTTGCAAAATGCTTAGAATTAAATTTTAGCTAGTGTTGCAAAAGGACTTAAGCTGAAGTTAACTAGAACTCAAATAAGCTAAATCTAATAAGCTCAAAATAAGTTAACTAAAAAGCTACACGTGCACAACCAGTTTTTATTGCAAAATCTTGTTAATCAGCGAACAAAAAGAAGGGGAAATCTTGTTTCAAAGAAAATGATCCACTAATAAGCTCTAAATCTAAAAATAAGCTAGAATGGGCATATGTTGACTTTTGTTGACCAGATTACCAAAAAGCTGAAACTTTGCAAACTCAACCAAGAACACTTTCTAAAGCCATTTGTGAAAGAAAATCAACAGGTTTATGAAGTAGATATGTGGGAATGAGAAAACAGCAATGATTTTTATCACAGAAAAATGCAATTGCTTAAGAGTTGATTCAAGGGCTTATTCCAAGCTTATTACTACAAACTGTATAATTTCCTATTGAGGACTTAAACTACAGATGTTACTTGATCTATAGAAACTGGTTGCAAAGAATTTCATCTACAAATGAAGCTATGGTAAGGATTTGAAATTGGCAACTTTCTAAAATGAGATTTTGAAACAAAGTGAACAAAAGTCTTTTGAAGCAATTACCTACTTGACCAAAAACTTGACTTGAAATGGACTAAGAACTCTTTATCTAGACTAGAATCAGCTAAGTGACCAATGCTTAACATGTTTTTCTCAAAGATTAACACTAAATCTTATACTAACACCTGTTGCCAAATACTGGTTAATATTTCTAGTGAAGCTTATATGGAGGAAATTAAGCTAGAATGCAGTTTTACTAAAGAGTGAAATCCGATTTATCTTAGCTACCAAAATGAGATGAAACACACTTAACACTAGCTATGCTGAATCACTTAAACTCCAAATACTAAACAAGCCAAATCTTAAAGCAAAGACTTAACAGAATTCTGAATTAAGCTATAATACTAATGCTAAGCTATCAATAGGCTGCACAATTACTCAAATCAACTCAAATATCCACTAAACACCTTTGATCATACAAGCATTCAATTTCTATCTAGTTATTAAGCATGCCTGCAACTGTTTAGCGGAACCAAAAATAGGAACATGTACACCTTAAAGATTGAAGCCTCCTTTGTAGGAGAAGGCAGGCGCTGAGCCTCCTTTAATCTGCACCTAACTCTATGAAACACACCCAATCACCACCATTTACCATCTACAATCATCTACAACCATCATCATCATCATATCAACCCAAAATAGCTACTTAACTTTGCAATTATGGCTTCTGAATGAAAAGAGCAGCTACAGTCTTCAAATCAGCTTCTAGTGATCAAATTATGATCACTAAAAACAACAAATATCAATGGAGATTGAACAGTATAACAGAACAGTAAGAAGATTGAGGGAATTTTAGTGAATTAAGAAATTTTATTGATTGAATGAAGGGTTTGTTACAAATTTGTTACAACTAACTAACAGACTCCCAAGTGTGTATCAAACACTTGAGAGTTGTTGCTAACTATCTTTCTAACAGGAATGAGAGAAAGAAATTAAGTGTGTGTGTTTTCACACTTAAGCTACGTGATACAAATGAGAACTCCTATGCCTATTTATAGAATGGAAATGTGAAGTAGTTGGGGTTGGTGACGTGTAGGAGCCAATCAATTGCTTCCACGTGGATTAATCTACTTGATTAAATTTTGCAGGTGAAGAACACTTTTGGGGATTTTTGATTGAAATGATTTCATGTTAATTAAATTGTTAGGAAAGATTCGTCTCTTGATTTGGATCAACTTTGATGTTTTGATCTTTTGCTGAAATCGCCTCTAGCTCTATATCGATCCTGCGTTTTTGTTCTTGTAGGAGATGACACGTGGCAAGTGTTGATTTGGTGTTGTAATGTCACACGGATTAATATCCACAAAGGAGAAATATGATTGGTGAGTGGGGAAAGTTGTGGATTGCACTGTGTAGATTTGGGAGGCGGCTGTAAGTGGCCAGCTGGCCATTATTTGGCAATCCATGTTCCTTTATTCAAGCCTTCCCATTTGTTGACATTATCTTCACACGGATCAAACACAAAGTTTATCAAAACTTGTCATTTTCAGTCCCTTGCTTTGGCAGAATGTTCACTTGAACTCTTATCTTCATTCTTATGGCAATTTAGGTCCTTCCACTTGCAAACCTGATCAAATTGCTCCTTTGACTGATTTGACTTGAAGGTTGACCTTGTTTGACTTTAATCTTGACTTTGACAATTTTTCACTTTAGCCCCTCAACTTTGTAAAGTTGACAAGATAGGTCCTTGCACTTTAAAGTCTTGTCACTTAGCATCCTTCTTTGTCTTTTCTTTATAATTAAGCTTGAAAATCATGATTTCTTCAATTTGTATCCTTTTACCTACACAAGTGTACACAAACACAAACATACCACATAATTATGTTTTGACAAGATAAATCTGGTATTTTGCTTCATGTTTTAGGGTTTTATTTGATATAATTGATATGAGATTTCACTCATATCAGCAACCGTACGGTTAGCTAATTCCAATGTCATTCGTGTGGGGACTAGCTCGGGTAGAGATAATTGTTTCCAAATACTTAATGGCATTAAGTTTATACTAGCACCTAGATCGGCTAGGGCCATACAATTCTCTACCCCGGGGAAGTTGCAAGGAATGAGAAAACGACCCAGATCACCAAGTTTGGTTGGTAATTTCCTTAAGAGCACTGCGTAGCAATTCTCGTTAAATTGGGTCTGAGCGATATCAAGAAGTTTTTCTTTGTCACTGAGAAGATCTTTAAACATTTTAGCATATTTCGGCATGTGAGCGAGAGCTTCAGCAAAGGAGATGTTGAAATTCAGCTATTTAAACATTTTAAGAAAGTTAGGAACCTGAATATCATCCTTGTTCTTCAACTTCTCTTTCCTCAACCTTGAGGGATAAGGTATATTGGGTTGAGATGAAGGCTTTGGAATGGAATTCTCACTCACATCCTTGGGTGGTGGAGGGGTGGAAGTAGAAGGTGGAGTAATTGGTGAAATAGAAGGTGGAGGAATTGGAGAAAGGGACTCGTTTTGCTTTGTCACAATCACCAGTGTAGGTGTAGGAAGCTCGGGTTCCTTTAAACCTTTTCCACTTCGAGTGATGATTGTTTTCATCTCCCCTCTTGGATTAGCAACGGTGTTACTCAGAAGAGAACCCGAACCAGAGGCTTGATTACTTTGGAAGAAACTAGCCATCATATCCCTTAATTCATTCGTTTGACTGGTCAAAGAGTATCACATATCAGCTCGAAGATCATTCCCTTGTTTCGCCATATCTCCTTTCAAGTTGATGATTTGTCGCTGAAGATTCTGCACTATCGCATCATTAGTCCTCATGTAAGTGTCAACCTCTTGATTAAATGCGGTGGGTTGGGTGGGAGGAAGATCATGGTAGGCAGGTGGTTGATAAGAGGGTTGTTGGTGAACTTGATTGTTTCCTTGAGGTGGATATGGGTTTCTTTGGGTTTGATATTGATTTGGAGCTCGAGGTTGGTTTTGATTGTTGCGATTGAGGTTTTTTGGGTTTTGAGGGGGAAACCGGGTGGTGAAAGGAAGTTGTTTGAACGATAACTGAGCAAATTGCGGTCACCTTGAGGACGTGCTTGATAGCCTCCCGTAGAAAAGTTACCGTTGGCGGCATACACATTTTCCGGATTGTCATGAGTCGAAGGACAATCGGTGTATGAATGAGATCCCCCGCATATTTCACATGACTGACTCATAGCATTAACTTACGCATTGATGCTTTTGGTATTGTTAGCGGTTTGTAGAGCAAGTGTTTCAACAATTGAAGTAAGCTTATCAATTCTCTTGTCGGCGTCACTAGTACTAGCACTAGCCACATTAGTCCGAACACTCTTAGTTTGCACTCTAGACTTATTCTCAATAATATTCCATGCGGCATTAGAAGACTTAACCAAAATGTTACCCCCTGAGGCACTATTTAGTGAATCTTGGTCATTCATGCTTAAACCATTGTAAAAAGTATTAATTTGATGTAGTTTAGTGAAACCATGTTGTGGACACTTTCTTAAAAGTTCCTTAAAACGATCCCAAGATTCACTAAATGTCTCACCGTACTTTTGTTCAAAGTTAATGATTTCATTCCGCAAAGCGGTAGTACGTGAGGGTGGGAAAAAGTAGTTGATGAATTTGGTCTCTAAATCCGACCACGTAAGAATACTTTGTGGCGGTTCCTTATCAAGCCAATGTCGGGCTTGTCCCTCTAAGGAGAAAGGAAAAAGTTTCAAGCAAATCACCTCTTGTGAAACCTCGTTATACTTGACCGTATTAGTGAGTTGAAGAAACCTTTTGATATGGTCATGAGGATCATCAAGTGTACTCCCCAAGAGTGGTTGAGAAGAGACCATTTGAATGAAGCCGGATTTGAGCTCAAAGTTGTTGGCTCTAATCTCGGGTATGACAATAGCATCGGTGTTGCCCTCTACTTGCGATTGCAAAAGCTCGATCATTGGTCGACTGTCCATGGTGACAATAGGTGGAGTTTCGACTTCGGCTTGAATTGCTTTCTTCTTACGAGCACGGGTACGCATACACACCTACAAAAAGAAAAGAAAGATAGACAAGAAATATTTTTGGTTTTTTATGTTTTTCTATTTTTTATTTTTTTTTTGAAAATTTTAAATTTTTTAGGATTTTTGAAAATTTAAGCAAGAAAAATAACGTTCAAAAATGAACGGATCCCAAAATCCAACGCGTCACTCACTAAAAACCGTTAATCTTAACGAAAAGAGCCGGCAGCGGCACCATTTAATACAAGGGTTTCCTCGTATGAAAAAGATTCGTTTTCCAGTCATTTCGAATTAATTACTAGTTAAAAGTGCGACTCAGTCGTTCTTGGTGGAAAAATAAAATGGTTTGATTATCTATTTTAAACTATAAGCAAATATGAAAATGTCGTTTAGTAAAATAAAAGCTCTAACAATTAAACTAAAAATTACGAGTTAAAAATAAATGATTAAAAACTTAAAAACTTGAAAGTGAATTTAAAACTTAAAACTTAAAACTTTGTAATAACATAAAAACTTTGTAAAAACAAAAACTTAAACCCAATCCGTCGGAATACACCTATCGGAATCCCATCGGAATAACAGTGTCGGAATTTGCACGGAATAAGACCGTCGGAATGGTCCGTCGGAATAAGCACAAAGGTATCGGAATAATCAACATGAAAAACTATCGGAATGACACTCTGTCGGAAAACAACCTATCGGAATATACCCAAAAGAAAACAATCGGAATATCAAATAACCCTACCGTCGGAATGTTGGTCGGAATGTTGGTCGGAATATCAATCGGAATAACAAACCCTAATCCGATGTAATGATCGGAATAACAATGAAACTGTCAGAGTAATGGTCAGAAAAGGGTTTACCCTTTCCGACAGAATGTAAAACTTAATAAGCAAACCAATAAGCTCTTTTTTAAAAAGCACAATCTGAATCCTTACCAAACTTATAATGAAAAGAGCTAATAAGCGCAAATAAGAACTTTTTAAACTTTAAATAAGCAAACCTTTTCAAACAATCATAAAAAACGAAACCTTTTAAGAAAACTAAAAAGTAAATAAGCTAAACACAAAATAAGCCAATAAGAATGATAAGCTCAAAGCTTAATCCGTATAAAACTTAGATAGAAACCAAAAGATAAACTTTTTGATCTCATAAACATCAAGATTAAACAAGATCAAGATTATAACGAATCAAAAATCAACTTTAAAAATAAAGAAAGGTAGAAGAAGATTAAAGATAAAGAGCTTAACTTGAACTTGTAGATTAATGATTCCCAAATACAAGATTAAATCAAAGCTTAAACATGAAAGGAAAGAAAATATGAAGTTCTATTGAGAGAAAGTTAAACACTTTTTCTCTCTAAAAATGAAACTAAAGAAAGAAAAATAAACTAGCTAACTTAACTAACACCCTCCTAATGTGTTATTAGGAGGGTATATATAGGAGGTGGGGAGTGCATGTGTTGCTTCCTTCTTTCTTTCTTCTCGTCTCGACTTGATTTAAATTCTTTGTCTTTTTCGACGTCGTCTCAGGATTTGTCGATATAAATTGAACTTGTCTTATAATTTCCTTCTTCTATTAGACTTGAGTTCTTCGACTTCATTAAACTTCTGTCTTTAGACTTTTTCTTCGATAAATCTTCAGAATAGGCCTTGAACTTCCTTTCTTTTTGCACTCTTGATCTTTTGACTTCGTCTTTTGTCTTTTTCTTCGATAAAAGCCCGTGATAGCCCATGTTTTCTTCCTTTTTCATATTTTTATCCTGAAACACAATAAAAACACAAACCACGCATAATTCCGACTTTTACGGCATAAAATACACGTTTTGGTCTTGTTATTATTGGAAATAAGTGGTAAAAGGATAAGTGTTTTCACACTTATTAGTCGTGTTCGATGTAAAGCATCTTTCTGCTAGACAGATTGGCTTAAAAACCCATACTTTATTTCTTTGTAAGTTTTTTAGCTTCTTACTAATCTAATAATAATGTCGTTAAAAAAATGCATTATTATTCCACATATAGACTACCAAACCTTAATGGACCCAACCCACAAGTCAGGATTAGACCATATCTATTCTCTAACAAATTCGACTAATTTTTTCTAACTAAACCGAAATCGTATCAAATTTAATTTAAACTAACCCATAACCAAAACTGAACATAACAACTCAAATTACTTAGTTTTACTTATATATCCATTCATATATACAGATTTTTAGCAAAAGAAATTTTTTTTAAGCTTGAAAAATGTTAGAGAAATAAGTTTCATATATCTTCGTACCAATATTAAAAAAAAGTCAATTTTCGGTTTATATTGTCAAAATCATAACTAAACAAAAAAACAAATAGTATTTAATTGGGTTTTTAGTATTTATTTAAAAGGCTACCTCTGCAAAGAACTATATTACACACAAAAAACCCTAATCCAATCACCGGCGGGTTCAAACGCCTCAAATCCAATCACCCTTTGATTCTGGTAGATCCCTATTGTGATTCTTCCTTGAATGAATAAAAGTTGATATGTGTTTCTTTGATTGATCTTTATCTGTTCGCTGGTGATTTGGGATCAATATAGGCCTTAATTTCTATTATCCCTATATTGGTATGATCAATTGCTAAACCGAGGATCTCGATCTTTCAATATTTTCTTCCCTAATTAATCATTATCTATTTCAAAGAATTTCTTTTAGGTGATTTATACAGACCTTTCTAACCCTATCCGTGATCTCCCTTCAATCCAAATATCCTTACGGATCTTTGTGATTATCCATTATGGGTAGTCATCGATCGAAGGAGGACGATGTTTCTAAGATATTTGTATCCGTTTTTGTCACAAATTTCCTAGACTCCATCATCGATAAGGATTTATTCCACACCTGTAAGCAATACGGTCACGTTGTGGACTCCTTCTATCCACTAAAAAAAACAAAGGAGGTAAATGATTCGGGTTTGTACGTTTTATTAATATGCTTAATAAGGAGTGTTTGATTAACAACCTCTGCACGTTATGGATTGGCCGTTCTAGGCTTCACGCAAACATAGCTAGATTTCAACGTACTCTATTGAATGGGACTTCTTCCCAGGTTAGGAATGTAGCCACGGCTGTGAATGACATTACGCGTATTTCTCGTGCACAAGCTGGTAATAACATGAATGGTAGAACATTTGCTACTGTGTTAAATGGATACCCTAAGTCAAGACCTGTGGAGAGTGATGTTGTGCCTGCTATTGTTTTGGACGAGGAGCATTTATATGCTCATGATGTATCTGTTTCATTACTGGGAAATTCAAAGAATTTGCATCCCTCTCTAATATTAAAAACGCACTCATCAATGAAGGGTTTCTAGGCATTCATATTCGCTACATGGGTGATTTATGGATCATGCTTGAATCTAACTCCCACAAAGCTAGAGAGTTATTCTGTAATAATGTGGGAGTCAATTCATGGTTTTCTAAGCTTAGAACAGCATCCAGGGAATTCTCCACTGATGGGAGAATTATTTGGGTTGAAATTGAAGGAGTTCCTTTCAAGCTGTGGTCGGGGAACACTTTCAAACGAATTGCTTCTAAATGGGGCGACTTACTAGATGTAGATGACAAAGAAAACAATTCATTCCATTCTAAAAGTTTATGCATATATACCAAGAGGCATTCCAATATCTTTGAAGAATTTAAAATAATATTTCGGGGAAAGGTATTTTGGATTCGAGCCAAGGAGGTTCCTGGTTGGGTGCCCGATTTATTGGATGATCTAGAAGAGGATGACCAATCGGAACAGGAGCAGAATATTGGAGATTTAGAAGAGTAGCTCAATAGCAAGGATGATGGTAAGCAGGGTGTTGATAGTGCTTGTGACGATGTAGAGGAGGTGGAAGATACTATATTCTAGGAGGAATTGGGGCAGAAATTGACACACTCTGATGACCCTTTTGGTTTTTATCCTTTACTTGAGGAAGATACACAAAATGGGCATAAGAGTGCTTCCGGGGATGATAGTCACACACACCCACCTGGGTTTATACCCACTGGTGTTAACAAGGGAAACACATAAGTTCATCAGAATAGTGGTACCTGTAAGGATTCTTCACGGGAGCATGTCTTGGAGTCGGTTAATTCTGGTAGATTTAAAGTCTCAAAGATTCCACGCTCAGGCGGATCTATTCTTAACTTAATGGAAGAAGTAGTTAAAGTGCGTCAAATTATGGGGTATAATATGGATGGTTGCATAAATAATATTACAGAAATCATTTAATCACAAGGAGCTTTCGTGGTTCATAGATGAATATCTTGTCCTTAAATGTTCAAGGCCTCGTCTAAAAGGCCAAAAAGGATTGGGTAAGGGAATTATATGTATCTAATAAGGTTAACGTGTTGGCGATTCAAGAAACTAAGATGGAGAAAATGGGATTGTTTTGTGTAAAATCTTGTTGGGGCAATTACGCATTCGAGTTTGTTCATAGTGATTCCGTGGGAAATTCGGGCGGGATTTTGTGTGCATGGGATTCTAATTCTTTTCGAAAACTTAATCACACGGTGTCAGATTACTAATAAAAGAGATTTTGTATGTATTTTCGTTCCTCGACTCGACTCGAATTGAAATCCGATTAAACGTAAGATTTGATTTGTTCTTGGTAACTATTACTTGGTATTTTAAATCTAAGTAAAACTACTAATTAATTAAAAGCTATTTAATTAAAACTATTTTAAAACTATCACTTTAAATCTAATTTTTGAAAACTAATTAATTTTTAAACTAGAGATTTTTAAATAAAAACTATTTCAAAATAAACAAAATAAAATTAAAAGAATTTTAAAATTATAAAAGTAAATAAAATATTTTTGTCTTTTTATTTTTATAAAAACCAAATCAATTTAAATAAAACCAATTTTAAAGTAAACTTAAATCTAAATTTAAATTAATTTTAAACTAAAGATTTTTAAAAACTTTAAATGAATTCTAATTTTAAAACTAATTAAATGAAATAAACTAATTTAAAAATCTATTAAAACTAAATTAAAATTACAAAAGAAAATAAAATGTTTTTTAAACTTTTTATATTTTAAAGAAACTGAATTAAAGAAAATTTAAGTATAACTTTTTAATTATAAAAAAACAAACAAAACTTGTATTAAAGATATTTAATTAAACTGTCAATAATAACTATCCTATATTAATTTAATGTTGCAGAGTAAATCACAAAAGTAGAACTAGCACAAGTGGTAAAGCGTATGGTTGTTGTGCGAGAGGTCTGGGGATCGAATCCCACCCCAGACGAAATATTGCTTTTTATTTTTGGATCTTTTGGACAATATGAGAAACCAAACAGATTGTAGGAGTCTGTTTGTTTAAGCAGTAGCAATATAAATCAGCAAATACAATAAATCTCAAACTATAAATCAGAAAACAAATAAGCTGAAAAAGTTTAACCAAAAACCCAAATAAGCAACAACAATAAGCAGATAAGCAGATAAAACTTCTTAAACAGTAATATGACTAATCAAAATAAAGCTGATTAAGTTTTAAACATGTAAAATCAAAAGCAAACTTATAATATAAACTAAATATTACTAGCAAATTCAATTAAATCAACAAAAATGAAACATTAAAACAGTAAGCAGAACCAAAACGACTTTTATCCTAACAAATTTAAAACAGACTTAACCTTAATAAGCAGATCTACACCAATATTTAACTAAGCAGAAATAAACTTAAACATAGCCCAAATCAAATAAGCACATAAATCAAAGAGATTAAAACTTAAACTAAAACTTAAAAAAAATTAAAAAAAGAAGAAGAACCCGGTGTCGATATCCGTTGTGACGAAGGATGGGCGCTGTGCCTCCTTATGACCCGAAGCAAACCCCACCGAACATCATCTCGAACATCATCATCACCAAATAGCTCTCATGAACCAAATTAAAAGCCTCGAACAATGAACAAAAGTGAACCGAATAGTAACCTTTTGATATCTTCCCAGTGGGGAAATATCTTTTCACTTTCTATTTATTTCTTTTTTTATTAATTAATGACGCGAACAGTAAATTAATAAAAGGATTAAAGATGAACAGTAACTTAAAGATAAAATTAAATTTAGACAGAAAAATTAAAGGAGACAGAAATAATTAGAATTGACTTTTCATTAAAAATAAACATTACAATTACTGGAAATTTAAAATTACATTAACCCTAAAACTAAATTGCAAAAATTAAAAATAAAGAAAAGTGCTGTCAAATGAATTACAATGAATGGGTTTTTATAGAGAACCCCCTAAACTTGTTGCCCAAGGTCTTGAATCATCACCGTTGATTTCTTCTTTTCTTCTTTCTCTCTCTTTTATTCTAATTAACGGATGAGATCAACTCTTGCCACGGATTGCCAGGGTGCCTTTAATTTGTGCTTCTTTAGGCTGAGGTGGAGCAAATTTATTGGAGGGATTTGGATGGTGAAGTGTTCCACCCAATCAAAACAAGAGAAAAGGGCCACGTTGGATCAAGAGGGAGGACCACAGTGATGGATGCTGCGAAAAACTTGGGGGTTTATTCCCCAAGTGTGTGAATTAAACAATAATGGTAAAAGCCCCAATTTTTACTGATTAATTGGGATGGTAAAAATTAGGGTTTGGGGGTGATGGAGCGTATCTTTTGGGGGAGAAGAAGTGGTAGGTGAAAATTGCTTTGTATGTAACGAAAAGGAATAAGAGAGAGATGGGGGTAATATTTTCGTTTTTATTAATAATGAGTGGGGGGTTGAAGTAAACACGTGTGAGGAGTAAATGGTTTGTGGTTGTGGGAGTTGACCGATCAACCAAGTGAAGAAACACATTCGTTTGTTTCATTTGTATGGTGTAATTGGGCTTTGGCCAGTATCTTTCAGTATGTCCCAAAAATAGGTAGATATCAAATGGGCTTAGACCATTTGAATGACTTTTTGATCCGTTTAGGTTAAATCATTCCTTTAATGGGCTTGTGGGCCCATTAAGCAAAAGTGGGACCCACAAGGCCCAAACTCTTCGTAAATGACTAAGTTCACTAAAACGAGCTTGATTTTGGCTTTCTCGATCTTTTCTTCAATTCCATGTTGATTTTGACGGTTTTTGTGATCTTGGCACACTTTTGGTCTTTCGACTTTGTCTTCGTCTTTTTTGGACTTTTCTTCAACATTTGGCCGTGAAATCCCGTGTTTTCTCTTCTTTTGATCATTTGTACCTATTTAACACACAAAACACAAAACCACGCGTAATTCCGACTTTTAAGACATTAAACACATGATTAGGTCTTGTTTATCCTTGATTTTAGTGGCAAAAGGATAAGTGTTTACACACTTATTAAATCCCCTACACTTGACCATTGCAATGACCCCATGCAATGCATAATTTCAAAGCATAAGTTACATTTTTCTCATAATTAATCCATCTTGGCCTTTATTATGATTACTACTACTATAAAGATAAAATTTAAAAGGAGAAAAAAGTTATAACAATTTATTAACTTGAAATAATTCGATGGAAGAAACTCGTAAAGAAATCTAAGACTTGAATTAGGGCTTTGGTGTCATGAATATTAATCACCCTCAAGTTTCACGTTCCCCATACCAAACTTAAAAACGAGATCATTGTAATTACGAGTTAGCACAACTAACACTTACTCATGTGGTTTAATTAATCACTTAGACCCCCTTATTCCTAAGGTGTATCTCTTGTATTTTATTTTTGTCTTGAATTTTGACTTATTTCGATAATTTATTAAGGCCGAAAATAAAGTGGGACGATTTAATCAATAGTTAGCTAAAGGACAAAATCTTTTAAAACGGCTTCTCGAAACCTCATAAAGTTCATATCTTGGCATAACTCGTTTCACGATTTGTGACCTTTCTCGGACCGATATTTGGCTTGTACTTCAAACTTCAAATCTTGAGAGACGATCTTGAAATTATGGTCTTCTCTTCATTTTGGTATACATCTTCATTAGGATTGAAAGATGCTTCAAACTTTGACCACGACTTCTTCATTTATCCTCTTCTTTATTTAGGATTTTGATATACAACGATCCGCCTCCTTTTCGAACTTGGATCTATTTATCCTCATACCTTGTTAGGGTCTTTTTGGATAGACTTCTCCATGATCTTTAGGGGAGTAATTGCTTCTCGTCGTGTGTCTTGATCCATCATATTGATTTGGATTAATGATCTTCACGTCATCTTTGAATCTTTAGCAAAAAAAAGTGAATCCTCATGCCTTGTAAGGGCCTTTTTGGACTCGGGTATCCTCATGCCTTGTTAGGGCCTTTTTGGATATGCCAATCTTCGCGTCCCGCTTCAATAAGTTATGCCTTGGCTATGAACTCTAATTAATACCGAGCAACTTTTAAACGATCTTGTGCTAGAAGCTAAGTAACTTTTCAAATCGTACAACCTTATTTATTGCAAATATATTTATTAACAAGCGATAGGAGAAAAAGCTCATAACTAACTCACATAAGTTAACGAAAGAATACCAAACTTATAATTAACTCTATCATCTCTCGTTCTCCACAATTTAAAATCTCAAGGAATGAGACTCGTGGATGCTTAGCCTAATAAACCAATTAAGGTCCATATGGTTAAGGATACTAGCTAGAGTAAACTTGGATAAGTAAACTCGGGTTGAGTCAAAATATTCACGACGGGCCTAATATATCAAAGACATCTAAACATGTTAAAACCATTTTATTTATTTATTTATTTTGACTTTATTCTTGAAATAGAAAAGATGCGATGATAAAAGGAATGAAAATAAATGTTTCTACTAGGCCAAAATAGATCAAAAATTTGAAAAACGTTGAAAAGTTTTTAAAATTTTCCGGTTAAAATGGGGTCAAATTCATGAAAAAGCCCACTAAAATTTCTATTTAATATCTATTTTCGTTCCACAAATCGACTTGAATTTGATTACCGATTAACGTTTCGACTTACTCTGTTCTTGGTAACTATATTTTTGGTATTTTTAAACTAATTTAAAACTACTAATTAATTAATTATCTAAACAATTTTAAAAACTATTTTAAACTAATTTTGATAAAAACTATTTTGAAATAAATCTAATTTAAATCTAATTAATTTGAAACTAAAAAGAACTTTTAAATGAAATTTATAAAAACTATTTTAAAACAAAACTAAATTTTATGAAAACTAATTTAACGAAAACTAATTTTTAAAGCTAAATTTAAAAACATAAAATAAAACTATTTTAAAAAAAAGTAATTTTAAAACTAATTTAAAATTGTAAAAGTAAATAAAGAAAATATTTTTTTTGTCTTTTTGTATTTTTATAAAAACTGAATCGAAAGAAAGTAGAAATAAACTTTTCAAATTTTAATTTAATTAAAACATAAAATTTAAAGACTTGTTTTAAACTATTTTAATTTAAATAACCTATATTAAATAAACAATAAGAGATAAAACACAAGTAAAGGTGTAGAAGAGTTGGTTGGGGCGTTTGTTAGCTATGCAATAGGTCGAGGGTTCGATCCCCAGCAGACCCTTTATTTTTGCTATTTAAATTTTTGGACAAATAAACTAATAGATCAATTGGATCTATAGTCATAAGCAGAACAGCAAAAGCAAACAAGCATACAAAACCCAAAACAGACTAAGCACAAAAAAACTGAATCAAATAAGCTGATAACTAATATACCAAATCCTAAATAAGCAAAAGCAAATAATCAATAACAGTATAAGCTATAACACATAAACAGTATAAGCTAAAAAGCTATAATCCAAAATATGCAAAACAAATTCAAACTTATATTAAACCTAAACAATTCTAAAAAATCAGCTGGCAAATATAAAACCAGGTCTAAAAAAACAGATTAGAAATGTACTCACACTTAATAAGCAAATCCCAAATAACAAGATCAAAATAAGCTAAAAAAATCAATGAGCAGATTCAAAACCGACTGAAATAAGTAGATCTAACAACCCTACTGAAACTTAAGCAGTAATATAAACTAAATAAGAACTGAAAAGGCAGATACCGAAACAACATAAGCAAATAACATCAAAACCAAATAAGCAGATTTAAACATTTATCTAAACATAAATAATTAAAGTAAAAAGAATTCAAACCTTGTGTCGATCCGTTGTGACGAAGATCGGCGCTGAGCCGTCTTATTAACCGAAAACAAACTCCGTCTTCATCATCTCGAATCCAACCACTCGAACCAAACACATCAACAGTACCGAACAGTATCCAAACGAAAACTTGAATAGAAATGAACAGTAACCTTTAATCTATCTCCCCAGTGGGGAAATATCTTTTCACTTTCTATTTATTTCTTTTTTTTATATTAATTAATGACGCGAACAGTAAATTAAGAAAAGGATTAAAGATGAACAGTAACTTACGGATAAAATTAAATTTAGACAGAAAAATTAAAGGAGACAGAAATAATTAAAATTGACTTTTTATTAAAAACAAACATTACAATTACTAGAAATTTAAAATTACATTAACCCTAAAACTAAATTGAAAAAATTAAAAATAAAGAAAAGTGCTGTCAAATGAATTACAATGAATGGGTTTTTATAGAGAAAACCCTAAACTTGGTGCCCAAGGTCTTGAATCATCACCGTTGATTTCTTCTTTTCTTCTTTCTCTCTCTTTTCTTCTAATTAACGGATGAGCTCAACTCTTGCCACGGATTGCCAGGGTGGCTTTAATTTGTGCTTCTTTAGGCTGAGGTGGAGCAAATTTATTGGAGGGATTTGGATGGTGAAGTGTTCCACCCAATCAAAACAAGAGAAAAGGGCCACGTTGGATCAAGAGGGAGGACCACAGTGATGGATGCTGCGAAAAACTTGGGGATTTATTCCCCAAGTGTGTGAATTAAACAATAATGGTAAAAGCCCCAATTTTTACTGATTAATTGGGATGGTAAAAATTAGGGTTTGGGGGTGATAGAGCGTATCTTTTGGGGGAGAAGAAGTGGTAGGTGAAAATTGCTTTGTATGTAACGAAAAGGAATAAGAGAGAGATGGGGGTAATATTTTCGTTTTTATTAATAATGAGTGGGGGGTTGAAGTAAACACGTGTGAGGAGTAAATGGTTTGTGGTTGTGGGAGTTGACCGGTCAACCAAGTGAAGAAACACATCCGTTTGTTTCATTTGTATGGTGTAATTGGGCTTTGGCCTAGTATCTTTCAATATGTCCCAAAAATAGGTAGATATCAAATGGGCTTAGACCATTTGAATGACTTTTTGATCCGTTTAGGTTAAATCATTCCTTTAATGGGCTTGCGGGCCCATTAAGCAAAAGTGGGACCCACAAGGCCCAAAATCTTTGTAAATTATTAAGTTCACTAAAACGAGCTTGATTTTGGCTTTCTCGATCTTTTCTTCAATTCCATGTTGATTTTGACGGTTTTCGTGATCTTGGCACACTTTTGGTCTTTAGACTTTGTCTTCGTCTTTTTTGGACTTTTCTTCAACATTTGGCCGTGAAATCCCGTGTTTTCTCTTCTTTTGATCATTTGTACCTATTTAACACACAAAACACAAAACCACGCGTAATTCCGACTTTTAAGACATTAAACACATGATTAGGTCTTGTTTATCCTTGATTTTAGTGGCAAAAGGATAAGTGTTTACACACTTATTAAATCCCCTACACTTGACCATTGCAATGACCCCATGCAATGCATATTTTCAAAGCATAAGTTACATTTTTCTCGTAATTAATCCATCTTGGCCTTTATTATGATTACTACTACTATAAAGATAAAATTTAAAAGGAGACAAAAGTTATAACAATTTATTAACTTGAAATAATTCGATGGAAGAAACTCGTAAAGAAATCTAAGACTTGAATTAGGGCTTTAGTGTCATGAATATTAATCACCCTCAAGTTTCACGTTCCCCATACCAAGCTTAAAAACGAGATCATTGTAATTACGAGTTAGCACAACTAACACTTACTCATGTGGTTTAATTAATCACTTAGACCCCCTTATTCCTACGGTGTATCTCTTGTATTTTATTTTTGTCTTGAATGATCACGAGGATGCATTTTTGACTTATTTCGATAATTTATTAAGGCCGAAAATAAAGTGGGACGATTTAATCAATAGTTAGCTAAAGGACAAAATCTTTTAAAACGGCTTCTCGAAACCTCATAAAGTTCATATCTTGGCATAACTCGTTTCACGATTTGAGACCTTTCTCGGACCGATATTTGGCTTGTACTTCAAACTTCAAATCTTGAGAGACGATCTTGAAATTATGGTCTTCTCTTCATTTTGGTATACATCTTCATTAGGAGTGAAAGATGCTTCAAACGTTGACCACGACTTCTTCATTTATCCTCTTCTTTATTTAGGATTTTGATATACAACGATCCGCCTCCTTTTCGGACTTGGATCTATTTATCCTCATACCTTGTTAGGGTCTTTTTGGATAGACTTCTCCATGATCTTTAGGGGAGTAATTGCTTCTCGTCGTGTGTCTTGATCCATCATATTGATTTGGATTAATGATCTTCACGTCATTTTTGGATCTTTAGCAAAAAAAAAAAGTGAATCCTCATGCCTTGTGAGGGCCTTTTTGGACTCGGGTATCCTCATGCCTTGTTAGGGCCTTTTTGGATATGCCAATCTTCGCGTCCCGCTTCAATAAGTTATGCCTTGGCTATGAACTCTAATTAATACCGAACAACTTTTAAACGATCTTGTGCTAGAAGCTAAGTAACTTTTCAAATCGTACAACCTTATTTATTGAAAATATATTTATTAACGAGCGATGGGAGAAAAAGCTCATAACTAACTCACATAAGTTAACGAAAGAATACCAAACTTATAATTAACTCTATCATCTCTCGTTCTCCACAATTTAAAATCTCAAGGAATGAGACTTGTGGATGCTTAGCCTAATAAACCAATTAAGGTCTATATGGTTAAGGATACTAGCTAGAGTAAACTTAGATAAGTAAACTCGGGTTGAGTCAAAATATTCACGACGGACCTAATATATCAAAGACATCTAAACTTGTTAAAACCATTTTATTTATTTATTTATTTTGACTTTATTCTTGAAATAGAAAAGATGCGATGATAAAAGGAAAGAAAATAAATAAAAATACTACTAGGCCAAAATCGATCAAAATTTTGAAAAACGTTGAAAAAAAATTTAAATTTTCCGGTTAAAATGGGGTCAAATTCATGGAAAAATCCCACTAAAATTTCGATAGAAATCCCCCCTACACTTAATATAAACAATGTCCTCAATGTTTAAGCATGTGGGAGAATAAACTCCCCTACACTTAGGACATTGAGTACGTTGTTTAAAATCGAGCTAAGAAAGGGACAACTAAAGTGATTACATTTATTCGTTTTATTTATATACAAGATTGAATCACAATAGCAAAAACTTATCGAAGGAACCGGGTACACGGGAAACACGGGAACACGGGTCGTGTCAAAGCACCAAAAGTGGATCATTAAGCACATGTCCCTGCACACAACATCACAACATAAACAACCTACTTGGCTCCCCCCTACACTTATTGGTGAAAATGGGTGAAAAAGGGTGGAAAAGGTAAAAATCTAACCTAGTTATACGATGCTTGATTTTTAACACGAGTCTCTAGCTCGACTCGATTTCCCGAATGTCATCATTCAAATGGGAAAATCATAGAAAACCGAGATTTCCAAGGGAGGAAAATTTCTCCATGATAGAGGGTGAAACAAAGTCATATAAGGCATACCCCATGAAAATCCACCCGGGTCAAACACATAATTTCCATCACGAAAGGAAATAAACCCCAAGGTGGTACGCAAGTCAAAGAAAAGTGGGGTATCCTTAGGCAAAAGTCTCTTACAAGGAAAGGTAAGGTGGTTAGGAAATGATAGCACTAAAGTCTCTATTCCCGGATCAAACACTGGTTCCTTAACGGGAAAATAGCAAGAGGTAGTGACATTTAAGCTCAAAATATCATCAAAATCCAAAGTGGGAAGGTCGTCCTCTTCCAAACTTGATGTGAAAACATAAGTATCGTCGGAGTCATAGGAAAACTCTTCCTCATGAGGGAAATAGGTATTTAGAAAGATATCTAAATCCTCCTCAAATGGAATAACCTATAGATTAGGTATGATCTCTAAGAGTGGAGGATCCTCCTCAATAGTCATGACTTCTAGAATTGGAGTATAAAAGTCAAAAGGAGTCTCCATGGAAGAATCACTCATAGAAATATGAGGTGCATTAAACTCATGGGGTGGGTCATCAAAATTAATGAGATCACTTAAAGAAGTGTCATCATCGTAGGTATCAAAGATTGGGGTATCATAAATGGGTGGGTCAAAAGACGAGTCGTCTAAACCAAAGATAGTTTGATCACTTGAAGAAGTGTCATTACTATAAGTGTCATAAATAGGAGTTTCAAAAATTTGAGGCTCTAAGGGAAGGGATGAGTTTATCACAAAATCATTTTGATTAGACTTTTCAATTCCAAAAGGATTAATAAAAATCTCGTCATTATCATAATTAAGAACATCAATCATATTGACCGACTCTTTTCCATTTGATTTTGTTGTGATTTTTCCCATTCTAAAAACTTGTTGTTCATCCCGAACCCTAAGAATTAACTCCCCTTCGGCTACATCAACTAAGGCTCTTCCGGATCGTAAGAATGGTCTACCAAGTATTAACGGAATACGAGGATCCATCTCATAGTCGACGACGACAAAGTCCACGGGAAAAGTGAATGTACCAACTCGAACAAAAACATCTTCGGTAATACCAACGGGGTATGCGAGAGTTCGATTAGCTAACTCTAAAGTCATACGAGTCGGTACAAGGTCGGGTAATGATAATTGTTTCCAAACCGAAAGTGGCATAAGATTGATGCTAGCACCGAGATCCGCTAAAGCCATACAATCATCGATTTGAGGAAACGAGCAAGGTAACACGAATCGTCTGGGATCTCCTAGCTTTTCGGGAAGCTCTTTGAGAAGAATCGCGGAAAAATTCTCATTTAAACGGGTGTTCACGAGCTCAACCATTTTTTCTTTCTTATTAAGCAAATCTTTAAACATTTTCACAAATTTTGGCATTTGAGCAAGTGCTTCAATAAGGCTTATGTTAACATTCACATTGGAAATTATTTTCAAAAAGTTAGAGACATGAACGTCATCTTTGGTGAGCACTTTAGCCTTGTCTAACCTAGATGGATAAGGAATATTAGGCTTAGACTTTGAAGGTTGAGAAGGAGAAGGACTCGCTTCTTGAACAACCGTAGGAATAGGCTCTTTCGGCAATGGAGGACTAGTACTAGGAGTGGTAGTGGGAGGAATCACCGAAGGGGGAGTAGGATTACTCATTATGACCTTCGGGCCTTGTCTCTCCTTTATGGGCGAAGAGATGGAAGGTCCCACTAAAGTGGCTCCACTTTGAGTATTGATAGCACTCACATTAGCACGAGGGTTAATCTCGGTATTGGATGGTAAGGCACCTTGGGGTCTAAGGGCTTGAATCATTGTCAAAAATATCTTATCGTTGGACTCATGCATTTGTCTAGTAGATTCTTGCATTGCTTTCATGATTTTCTCATGTTTGGTCAATTTTTGTAGAACCAAGTCCATTTGAGGATTTTGCATGTTCATTTGATTAAACCCTTGATTAGGATAACCTTGGTTTTGATATTGAGATTGAAAACCGTTGTTATTATAAAAACCTTGGTTATTATTTTGAAACCCTTGATTTTGACCATTAAAATTCCCTTGATTTCCATTCCCTTGAAAATTACCCATTTGAGGATCTTGGTTCCTATTTTGGTATTGGGTATTTTGGGCGGGTGGGGGTGGTCTTTGTGGTGCTACAAAACCCGGGGGAGCCAAATAATAAGTACACTTGTAAGACAAATGGTTAACATCAACATTTGGTTTAAATGGAACCCTTTCATTAACATTAAAAGCACAAACTTGTTGTTGATTATTGTAAACCTTGTCACAATTGAAATATGAATGTGGTCCACCACAAGTCTCACACGTTTCACAATTTTTTTTCACGGCATTCACATGTGTAGTGGGGGCGTCGGTTTTTAGAGCAAGGTGTTTCACAATTGAAGTAAGCTCCTTAATTTGATTAGTCACCTCATTATCACTAGAACTAGCTATTGTAGTCCGAACACTCTTAGTTTCCACTTTTTCCTTGTTTTCAATAATGACCCAAGCCTCGTTCATGGTTTTCACAAGAATATTTCCCCCTGCGGCACTATTAAGTGAGTCTTGGTCATTTAGAGTTAAACCATTGTAAAACGTATTTATTTGATGCACTTTAGTGAAACCGTGTTGTGGACATTTTCTCAAAAGCTCTTTAAATCGATCCCAAGATTCACTAAACGTTTCCCCATATTTTTGTTCAAAGGTGATGATTTCATTCCTTAAAGAGGTGGTCCGTGATGGTGGGAAAAAGTAATTAATGAACTTGGTCTCTAAATCAATCCATGTTGTAATACTTTGGGGTGGTTCCTTATCAAGCCAAATCCGGGCTTGTCCTTCGAGGGAAAAAGGAAAGAGTTGCAAATGAATAGCCTCTTGTGGCACCCCATTGTATTTGACGGTATTAGCCAATTGTATAAATCTCTTGATATGATCATGGGGGTCATCTTGGGAACGACCCAAAAATAGGATAGCGGAAACCATTTTAATTAAATCCGATTTGAGTTCAAAATTATTTGCTCCAATTGCGGGGACAACAATAGCGTCATCGTTTCCTTCAACGTGAGATTGCAAAATCTCGAGCATAGGTCGGTTATCCGTTTCCATTGTATTGTCGAAAGCACGATTCTCGGGATCGGCTTGAATGACGTTCTTTTTGTTTTTCTTTTTCTTCTTCTTTTTGGAAGAACTGGAAGAATTTGGTACACCACTCGGTATGTATGTACGCGCGCGAGTGCGCATACAATTAAAACTTGGAATGAGGTAGGTGACCTCAGTCGACTTTGAGAGGGAAAGGATTTTCCCTCTCGAGGTGCAATAGTAAAAAGCTACAAAAATATATACTTAATACTAATTGAGTTGGCAAACCAATAATCGGTCGTCCCTCACAATATACGCACAAGCAAGCGGGGAAACGAGGTGGCACAAAGCACTTAAAAACCTTTTTCCTTAGACGGCCTTTTATAGCGCGTCGCCTTATACCCACCTTATAGTTTGTATATGTCGAGTTCAAACGTCTTATTAGTATTTATCTATTTTGCCTTTTTATTTCGTTATGGATGCGAATAAAATAGCTAGGTGATGAAATCCCAACTAAGGCTTATTTGAAAAGTAGGTAAGTTATTGTGCTACGTAATATACTATAGTAAAAGAAAAATCTTTTTGTATTTTTTAGAAAAATATATATTCACAATAAAAACGAAAGAAATCGAACTTAAAAAAAACACTAATACGTAATATTTTTGGTGTAATACTTTTAGGAAAAAGTATTACTTTTGATTTTTTTTTTGGTGCAATTCTTAGGAAAGAAATTGCTTTTGTGATTTTTTAATTTTTTTGTATTTTTAAGTTTTTTATTTTTTTGTGTTTTTGATTTTTTTGTGCAAGAAAATAACGTTCAAAGAGAACGGATCCCAAAATCCAAACGTCTTCACAAAAAATCGTCAATCGTACGAGCGAAGCGGCAGCGGCGCCATTTTAAATTAAGAGATTTTGTATGTATTTTCGTTCCTCGACTCGATTCGAATTGAAATCCGATTAAACGTAAGATTTGATTTGTTCTTGGTAACTATTACTTGGTATTTTAAATCTAAGTAAAACTACTAATTAATTAAAAGCTATTTGATTAAAACTATTTTAAAACTATCACTTTAAATCTAATTTTTGAAAACTAATTAATTTTTAAACTAGAGACTTTTAAATAAAAACTATTTCAAAATAAACAAAATAAAATTAAAAGAATTTTAAAATTATAAAAGTAAATAAAATATTTTTGTCTTTTTATTTTTATAAAAACCAAATCAATTTAAATAAAACCAATTTTAAAGTAAACTTAAATCTAACTTTAAATTAATTTTAAACTAAAGATTCTTAAAAACTTTAAATGAAATCTAATTTTAAAACTAATTAAATGAAATAAACTAATTTAAAAATCTATTAAAACTAAATTAAAATTACAAAAGAAAATAAAATATTTTTTAAACTTTTTATATTTAAACGAAACTGAATTAAAGAAAATTTAAGTAAAACTTTTTAATTAAAAAAAACAAAACTTGTATTAAAGATATTTAATTAAACTGCCAATAATAACTATCCTATATTAATTTAATGTTGCAGAGTAAATCACAAAAGTAGAACTAGCACAAGTGGTAAAGCGTATGGTTGTTGTGCGAGAGGTCTGGGGATCGAATCCCACCCTAGACGAAATATTGCTTTTTATTTTTGGATCTTTTGGACAATATGAGAAACCAAACAGATTGTAGGAGTCTGTTTGTTTAAGCAGTAGCAATATAAATCAGCAAATACACAAAATCTATAACTATAAATCAGAAAACAAATAAGCTGAAAAAGTTTAACCAAAAACCCAAATAAGCAACAACAATAAGCAGATAAGCAGATAAAACTTCTTAAACAGTAATATGACTAATCAAAATAAAGCTGATTAAGTTTTAAACATGTAAAATCAAAAGCAAATTTATAATATAAACTAAATATTACTAGCAAATTCAATTAAATCAACAAAAATGAAACATTAAAACAGTAAGCAGAAGCAAAACGACTTTTATCCTAACAAATTTAAAACAGACTTAACCTTAATAAGCAGATCTACACCAATATTTAACTAATCAGAAATAAACTTAAACATAGCCCAAATCAAATAAGCAGATAAATCAAAGAGATTAAAACTTAAACTAAAACTTAAAAAAAATAAAAAAAGAAGAAGAATCCGGTGTCGATATCCGTTGTGACGAAGGATGGGCGTTGTGCCTCCTTATGACCCGAAGCAAACCCCACCGAACATCATCTCGAACATCATCATCACCAAATAGCTCTCACGAACCAAATTAAAATCCTCGAACAATGAACAAAATTGAACCGAATAGTAACCTTTTGATATCTTCCCAGTGGGGAAATATCTTTTCACTTTCTATTTATTTCTTTTTTTTATATTAACTAATGACGCGAACAGTAACTTAAGAAAAGGATTAAAGATGAACAGTAACTTAAAGATAAAATTAAATTTAGACAGAAAAATTAAAGGAGACAGAAATAATTAAAATTGACTTTTCATTAAAAATAAACATTACAATTACTGGAAATTTAAAATTACATTAACCCTAAAACTAAATTGCAAAAATTAAAAATAAAGAAAAGTGCTGTCAAATGAATTACAATGAATGGGTTTTTATAGAGAAAACCCTAAACTTGGTGCCCAAGGTCTTGAATCATCACCGTTGATTTCTTCTTTTCTTCTTTCTCTATCTTTTCTTCTAATTAACGGATGAGATCAACTCTTGCCACGGATTGCCAGGGTGCCTTTAATTTGTGCTTCTTTAGGCTGAGGTGGAGCAAATTTATTGGAGGGATTTGGATGGTGAAGTGTTCCACCCAATCAAAACAAGAGAAAAGGGCCACGTTGGATCAAGAGGGAGGACCACAGTGATGGATGCTGCGAAAAACTTGGGGATTTATTACCCAAGTGTGTGAATTAAACAATAATGGTAAAAGCCTCAATTTTTACTGATTAATTAGGATGGTAAAAATTAGGGTTTGGGGGTGATGGAGCGTATCTTTTGGGGGAGAAGAAGTGGTAGGTGAAAATTGCTTTGTATGTAACGAAAAGGAATAAGAGAGAGATGGGGGTAATATTTTCGTTTTTATTAATAATGAGTGGGGGGGTTGAAGTAAACACGTGTGAGGAGTAAATGGTTTGTGGTTGTGGGAGTTGACCGGTCCACCAAGTGAAGAAACACATCCGTTTGTTTCATTTGTATGGTGTAATTGGGCTTTGGCCCAGTATCTTTCAATATGTCCCAAAAATAGGTAGATATCAAATGGGCTTAGACCATTTGAATGACTTTTTGATCCGTTTAGGTTAAATCATTCCTTTAATGGGCTTGTGGGCCCATTAAGCAAAAGTGGGACCCACAAGGCCCAAAATCTTCGTAAATGATTAAGTTCACTAAAATGAGCTTGATTTTGGCTTTCTCGATCTTTTCTTCAATTCCATGTTGATTTTGACGGTTTTCGTGATCTTGGCACACTTTTGGTCTTTCGACTTTGTCTTCGTCTTTTTTGGACTTTTCTTCAACATTTGGCCGTGAAATCCCGTGTTTTCTCTTCTTTTGATCATTTGTACCTATTTAACACACAAAACACAAAACCACGCGTAATTCTGACTTTTAAGACATTAAACACATGATTAGGTCTTGTTTATCCTTGATTTTAGTGGCAAAAGCATAAGTGTTTACACACTTATTAATTACTTTGTTATTATCCAGGGTATTTGGCTGAAAATAGGTATGAGTATGCTCTTGGTTGTTGTGTATGTTCCTCACGATTTGCGTGATAAAAAAAATTCTATGAGATTATTTTACCACTGTTCTTAATTCTTGGGATGGAGGTATTACTATGATGGGATACTTCAATGAGGTAAGATAAATTAGTGATCGATTTGGTTTAGTCTTCAACATTCGCGGGGCAGATTTATTCAACTCTTTCATTGATAAAGCGGGCGTGGAAGAAGTGGCTCTTTGTGGTAGTGCATTCACTTGGTGCCATAAATCAGCTTCAATGATGAGTAAATTGGACCTTTTTTATTTCTTTCAATCTTCTAATCGAATTTCCAAGTCTTAGTGCAATCACTTTAGACTGTTACTTATCCGATCATTGGCCTATTCTTCTTCGTGGATCCACACATGATTATGGACCAACTCCTTTTTGTTTTTTTCACTATTGGCTAGAGATCGAAGACTTTAATAAACTGGTCATTGACTCATGGCATATGGCTCCTGGGGATGATTCTAATGGTATATGTAATCTTATGAAGAAGCTGAAATTTTTGAAATCTAAGATCAAAATATGGAAGTCTGGGTACACGCCTCCTTTAAAATCTGATCTTATTCGACTTAAAGAGGATCTTAAGGCGATTGATGATGTCATTGATTCTGGTACGACCTTGGAGGATATTATATCTAAGCATGCAGATATTGTTAATTCTATATTCGATTCTAATAAAATTCTTGCTTCGGAGCTTGCTCAAAAGGCCAAAGTTAAATGGTAGGTGGAAGGCGATGAGAACTCTAGATTTTTACGGAATTCTAAATAAAAAGAGGAGTCAGTCTAATGTCCGGGGTGTGATGACAAATGGTGTTTGGGTTGTGTTGGGTCAGTATTTACTGACCCTGAAGCAACTCTAGGATTTGAATATAAAATCCCCCTAAGTGTTTCATGCTCAGTAGTAAGGCCAGTCTACTGAAGGATGACTAGAGGAACAAAATTCCTACTAAAGACTTTGTAGCTGAAGGATGTTCAGCATTCCTCTTCCAGTTAACTTAGAAGACAAAGGAGTATTTGCTTCAAATACTAGGCGGTCTAGTTGCTGAAGAACAAATACTGAAGAAGAGCTTTCAGTTCAGTTTGGTTTGACAATACCAAACTGAATGATGTCGATCTCCTCTAGGATACTGAAGACTCTTCAGTATTCTGATGGTTTGCATTAGGCGGGAAAAGATAACTTTAAGTCAAAGTAGGTTGCTTGTATACTTAGCTATAAGTACAACCTTTATCTTTTCTAGAATAGTTTATTATGTAGTTTGTACTATTTATCTAGCATGGGCATCAACCACCCACTGGATAAACCCATGCATTGAAACATGCAAATGTAAACTGTAAAACCCGCCTTAAAAAATCCATGAAATATTAATCACATGAAATTACATATTAATTAAAAGTTAAATAAGTAATTCGCGCCAAGTATTCAAGTAAATTAAATGTAAACGCCAAGCATTTACGTTTAATAAATAAGTCACGACACGAGATACCACGAACTCAAGTTACGAATATTAATACACGAGGATTAATAAAACACGATAACGAAATTATGTTTTAAAAGTGGTAAAATTATAATACCTCAATGAATCGTATAAGTGTAATAATAGTATTATTAGTCTTAGGAATAACAAGTATTTTACTGATAAAATAAATAGTTACCATGAGTAGTTTACGGTTGTCGTTTTATTGAGCAGATTGATAGTCATTTAACGTTATTAATTATATTATGAAAAGGACTAGGACAAGTAAATCATAATCATATTGATTGATGAAAATTAAGAATTTATTTTACCATTAACTAGTCAATAACTTTCGCCTTAAGTTCCACCTTTCTCGGTAAATTGTTGATACTATCTTTGTATCCTTTATTACTTGTCTTTGACATTTAAACTGCAATATGTACATATCTTAAATTTTGGTTACAAAAGCCGAGTTATTAGCATAATTGGCTCATTATTAACTTATTCACAATATTACACCAGACGTTACAAAGTAAAGACATAGAGGTTTAAGTGTTTATCAACTTTAGTAAGGTTCACGTCGTGAATGTTCGAGTTGGAACGTTCGCATGTTGATTCGATCAGTTCTTGTTCGCAGTGGGTTTCGGCTAGTTCGTTAGAGTTTTCAGTTTATGATCAAGTTTTTGTTCCGGTTTATTTCAATTGATCGTGGTTTCTATAATTTGGTCCAATCAACCTCGTCTTCTATTCCATTCCCAAATCTGTCCTCGTGATTTCTAGAGGTAAATCCTAAACTATTTTTGATACCGTAAGTAAGTCGCTTATAAGTAATATTTGGTCATCACAAACTTGTATATTACCAGTGGTATGATTTTTGGTCATAAGATTTCCCATATGATTGGTTAAATTAAAGTTATTGTTATTTTTAAATTCATGTTCCATCGGGCCTCAAACAGTTTGAAACAAAATTGGGTTCAAGAAAAAAAAAGGTTTACTTACTAATCAGTTTTGTTTTGTGTCTATCTTTAAAATAATATACTACAAATTCTAAACCATTTGATAATGAACCAAAAGCAACATCAGTAATTGTTAGTCATGAAAATGGAAATTACTTCTCTTTCACTAGTAATTAGTAGACACCAATTTGGTAGATGGGTTGGCAGTAACATTAGTACAAAAGTTGCTATAGACGTCAAGATGACAAGAACTGTATGAAGAATCAAAGACTAGCTAAAACTTTGACATAGTTTGGTTCATCGTTAATTGTAGCAAGCTAATAAAATCTTATTTATAATATGCTTGTCAAAAAGTTAGAACAATTATTTTGAGATGATTTTAACTTGGGACTGAAACAATTTGTATGGAAAGAAATCAGATATCATAAAAACCTTTAGCAGTGATTGGTAAATATGTCAAATACATACTAAATGGTTCGATATATTATACCTTAAGATACTTATAATTTTGTTGTACGATTGGCAAACGTTTTAGTAATATATGATGGTAAAATTGTAGGTTACTTTAATAATAGTTGGTATTACACATGTAGATTGAGTGACGAGAAAATTAGTAAGACTACTAGTAATTTGAAGAGGTGATTTTGGCATTTAAGGTATGGATATCCTAATCTTTTTACTATTTGATTCGTTGTTATTTCGTTCATGTGATTGATCATACGGATTTTCCGTCCTTTCAGTAAGGACTTCCTTTCCTATGCATGATTAGGATTCCCCGTCTGCAGCCAAATGTTTTCCCTAGTATGTGTTTAAGCTTATCAGTAATCATGTTAATAACTAATTAAATTGCCTGAGCATTATATACAAGCATGACCAGTTTATGTACTAGTTACGGAGGTACCGTAACCATGGCACTAGAGGCACCGGTGTCGTGACTCACATGCAGGAGAGTGATATCCTGCATCGTCCCACTCATGTTCAGTTTGGCCATTTTATTAGTATGTTTAGTGGGGCGTATGGATGCATCCTAGGCTTATCAGTTTACAAGTTATCAGGGTGAATGTGGTGTGTGCTCTACATCCTTCACATTGGAGCTGATCCCTCCACCCAGTACAGTATTTAGAGGTCACCCCTCTACGGTTATTTAGAGGTCACTCCTCTACAGCATGACGAGGTCACCCATCCAGTTATTCATGCATCGTTGTTACAGCACATGACCTATATAAGCTTCGGTAATTAAAATACAGTAAATGCATGTTTTCAGATTTAACAGATAATAGTTCAGCTTTATTATTTATAAATCAGACTTTACAGATTATACACATATTTCCCCTGCAACTTTACTTATCAGACTTACAGCTCTAGTATTTCATCATCTGTTTCATTTCAGTAATTCCTTATCATGTTTTATATCCGTTCACTGAGCGTTATGCTCAGCGGTAGTTCCCTTTCATGTTCTAACGACAGGTACACCAGGACGCTCTTAGGATTCTGAGAGCATGTGCATTTGGATGGAAGCTATCCATACTTCTTACTTTATGTACTTACATTATTCTGCTTATTTGGACATTGATTAGTCCTTTCCTTCAGTATTTTACTTTTCATGTTTTGGGCTTATGTTTGGATTGCTGATGTTTGATTCCGGTGTTTTCCTTTATGGTCAGTTAATGTTTTAGGACATTTACCTTATGCTTTGATGACACGCCATAAATACACGTAACAGTCCACTTATCCAAGTGGGGTGTTACAATTATGGTATCAGAGCGCAAGGTTCGACCTATAGGCTCTAAAACTTGACCTGTGAATAGTGGATGGTTACCAGGAACTTTCCAGATTTTGGCGTTGTTATCTTTCATGTTTCTCATGCATTTATCAGTCAGTTTTCTTCAGTTATCAGTCGGTTTTCTTAAAGTTGTTGACTAAGTAAAAGGTTGGTACAGGACTGGCCATATTTAGTCGCACGTGTTTTTTTACGAATTTTGTTTTGGTGAACCGACCCATAGGCGTTCACCCTTGCCCGTTCAGATTTTGTATTGATGAACTGACCCTAAGCGTTCATCCTTACTCATGTCAGATTCATGTTATCAGTCAAGTATTACTTGGTGAACCAGCCATAAACGTTCACCATTGTTCAGGTCAAATTTCATGTTATTCAGTCGAAGTTTGTTTTGTGAACCGGTTCATAGTTGTTCACCTTTGTCATATCAGGACATTTCATAAATTTGGACAAGTATGGACAGGACTACAGCCAACCATATTTAGTCCCAGATTATAAATTTCTATACATGACAGTTCTCATAAAAATTTGACAAGTATGGATCGAACCATAATCGCCTATACTTAGTCACATGTTTTTTTCCTTGAATTCTGTGGATTGAACCATAGCCATCCACATCAGTTGATGTTAAATCTCAGTTGATTATACTTTTATGTTCTTTGTAACAATCAAGTTTTCATACCCTCACGTGGATGTTGTTTTCATGCTGATTAAGTCTCATGTCTCCTTATGAGGATTATGTTTTCAGTAGGGTAATGATATGTTCATGCTAAGATACGAAAAGATTACAGTAAAATGATGTTTTCATGATAAATCATGTTTGGTTTTCATTAATTATGTCTTCATGCTGACCATTGCTGAAACTTCGTTTAAATCATACTTTGAGCCTCTATACAACCAATATTAAGTCTATGCATGAATTGCCAGGTTATCATGTTACTCGTTTCAGTTCACTTTACTACCGTTAAAATCAATTTGTTTCTTTTGATCATGTCAGATAATGAACACCAGTATCGATCATCCCATAAATTACCATCAGTGTCTCAGTTATGCTCCATGTGTAGTATTCATTGTGTACCCATGTGCAGTAGTCCAGGTGTACTCCATGTACCTTACTCCATTTGTATTGTAATCAATCCTCAATCATCTCAGGCGTTTCCACTTGTCGATATTTTACTAGATGTTGATGTTGCTCGTGAGTTGAAGATTTTACCAAATATTGATGCTGCTAAAACTTTAGAGACCTCACAAATGCTGATGATGCTGATATTTAGAGATTCCACAAGATGCTGATATTGTTTATACTATGAAGACTCTTCAAGAGCAAGGACAAAAACTATAAATTTGAAATTTCTGACAAGAATATACTTCAACCATCAGACGTTACCATCCTATTACATGCTTTTATTTCCTCAGTTAGATGTCACACTTCACTCAGCTAATCTTTTAGTCAGAAGAGTGGGAACCGGTAACCAGCCGGCCACTCAGCAGCTCTAGTTACATGAATCACGATCATGATAACGACCATCGTGAAACTAACAGACAAGGCAGTAGTGACAACCACCGTGCTAATAATTAATCAGTCAGTAACCATCAGAACTCCGGATCGAACGTGACCAGAAATACAGAGTTCAGCAGTCTAACCGGACCAACCCTAACAGTTACCAAACAAAAAAATTTCAACCTTGTTCAAATCCACCTACAGAAACACATGTCAAGACATCAGTCAAGACAAAGACCTCAGATATCCTTTCTGAAGACACTTGTCAGGACACCAGTCATGGTACATGTCATAAGAGTTTCGTTTCTAGGTACGAGTCAAGACTTATAATTTCAGTATATATTCTAAACCAGACCCTCAGAAATTCAAGGTACCCTACACGAGGGTATACCCGTTTTGTCATACCAGGCATAAATCAAAACATAAAAGATTCAGCCACCACCACTGGAGTATTATTTAGATTAGAAACGTAGTATTCATTCTATGAGGTTACAGACGAACACATTCAGTGAAAGTGGCCACGTTTACTTCACGATTCCTATGTCAGCTTTATCTTAAATCAGATATTTACTTACCTACCAGTCAGAAAAGACTACACAGTATCACCATATTTATAAGGTTTTTCCTTTCTGTTAAAGACAAGATCCGTCTTACTAACTCCCAAATATAGTCATTTTATTTTCTGCCATAAAATCAATACAAGTTGTTATGCTTTACAACAAGTGACTTATCATTCCAAAGCTACGAAGACCTTTATAGCTATCAGATATAAATCCACTTCTGAAGTTCCTTAAATTCATGATTAGTAGATTATTCCAGAGTTCCCAGATGTAATTTCAGAAAGTTTTCTAGAAATTCCTTGCTAACCACGAGACAGAATTTAACATCGAGCTTGTCTCAAGAACAGAAACTGTTTTCAAAACTCTTTATTGCAGGGCTTCGGCTGAGTTTAAAATAGTTACCGGAACGAGACTTTATTCGCCCTAGCGCACCACCAGGAGGTGCACCGTTTCTATCTATCAGGAAGAAAACCGGTAACATGAGATCACGTACCGACCACCAAAAATTTTACAAGATCACCATACATAATCAATGTTCATTCCATGTATAGAAGGTCTATCTTATCTGCTATGATGTCTTAAACATTTTTCCAGAACGATTCACGATCATGCCAACATCAGTGGTGAGAGAAAGATGATGTTTTCCTGACTACTGTTGCACACGTTATAGTCTCTCTAAAATTTTGATTTATACTTCTGAGCTCCTAAATGCTCCAGCTACACGGAGTTTATGAATCAAAAATTTTTCCATTAATTCTTAAACCAGTTCGCTAGTATATTTATCGATAACACCCCGATCTGCTAAATTCTAGAGGAAAACATGAGGATTATTTTTTTATTATTATTCCGCAGATTCTCCGATAGGAGAAAATCATATACGCAGCTTTCCAGATGTGAGTTTCACTTGAACAAGGTGGCATTCCTGAGCCGCCCTATTTCAGCATAAAGAAATTTCAGAAGTACTACGAAGGTGGAGGCCATCACCAGATGGTCACGACCGACGTCTATGACCGAAGTACGAAATTTTCTAGAACTCAGTTGACTGCTACAGCAGAAATTGCTGACAGTCCTCACGATTAGCTTTCCATGGCTAAGCTTACGCATAAAAGAGAGGACTTAAAATAAAATTTTGTATTCCATAAGATCCTACGCTTGGAGAGATCTAAACTACCGAGACTCAAATTTTTTAATGACTATTCACCCATATTCCACCAGAATGTTCCACAATCCCATACAGAATTTTGATAGAAGCAGTATAACACAATGTTGGGAATAAAATTGACCAAGTCCCTAGACGCTGACAAGAGGAACTTGGACGTTGACAAGAGTAAACGAGGCATTGACAGATGAGACGTTGATAAGAATTATCAAGGCACTGACAGGAAGAATCTTAACACCAAGACAAGGACTAAATCTGCCAATGATGAATTCTTCAAGCTGGTGGACAAAATATGAAGATAAGAATTCAGAATATATTCTTAAATGTTTAAAAGATTTAGTCAATAAGTCATTTGAGTATGTTTATCTTATGTCTCTTCCTAAAATAGTTGATCTTAGCTTTTTGTACAAGACTCCTTAAACCTATAAAAGGAGGCCTTAGGGTTAGACATAAGAGACATCCCTTTCACACATATCTTCCACATATCTCATAACAATTTCATTGTAATCATTCATTGATATTACTAATCAAAGTGAAATTTTTGGTTTACTTTGTTTTGTTCTTTGTTCTAAGTGTTAAATTCCGCATAACACTTAGTTTGTTCAATACAACAAAGTTTCTCTACGTGTTTAACTTGATCTAATCTCGTTTACACAAGCTAAATCGATCTAAGTTTGGGATCAACAAGTGGTATCAGAGCTTGTTGAGAAACTTTGAAACGAACGAAATCCAATATCGTGAGGTGAACTAGGCTAAGGAAGAAGGTGAAGAAGAATCTGATGATGTTTTCAGTTAAGGCCACGTCTACTTCAAGTTCCACAAGTTCCAATTCTTCTTCAAGTTATGATAATAAGGTATGTGATGACTCTTCTTGTAGGATAAATACTGAAAGACTTAATAAAGAGATTTTAAAATTAAAATCAGATGTTTTAGACGTAAAATGCAAGTTATCTAATTATCAAGTGGCACATGTTGACACTGAAAAGACTGTGTCTGAGTATAAGAAAATGGAGTTTAACCTAAAAGATCAAATCAATATTTTAAAACATGATTTAAATGCTAGTACTGATATTAGAAACATCATGGAGAGGGTCAATGCTGAATTACAGGCTAAGTTGGATGAGGCTATCAAAAATAAGGATAATGTAGATCTTAAGATTCAAAAGTTTGATAAAGCTAGCCAAACCCTAGAAAAGTGTGTCAGTGAACAAAGAGACTCTAGGGATATGTCTGGGATTGGGTTGAATGAATATGTTGCCATTCCACCACCAGTTGGGAACTTCTATGGTGTCCATAGAAAGGATCTCTCTTGGACTGGTATTCCAGAACTCCAAGAAGAGGAATTTATTCCTCCACCTAGAGTCCTTTCTCCAGTTGAGGAATATCAACAAAAGGTTATTGACCTAGAAGAGTGGAAGAAGGCTAACCCCACTTTGTTTGTTAAGGGTGGGATGCTTAGTGAGAGTCCATTTGTGCCTACAACCGTTAAGAGTCCAGTAGTATCTACCTCTATCACTGTGACAAATCCCATCACTGTAAAAGCTGTTAATCTTGGCTCCCCAATTAAAAAACAACCTAGTGTTAAATACGTTGAAATGTATAGGAAACCTAGGTTACTCAAAAGCCAAGCAAGTGTTAATGGGACAGGGTTTTATCAGTCTAAGCCTAAGTTTGTGTCTAAAAAGGCTTGTTACTCATGTGGGAGCTTCTCACATTTGGCCTATAATTGTGTCAGTGGATACAATTCATTTGATGACAATAGGTCATCCAATGTCAACCATAGACCTTTTGTCCATACTAGACCACAGGTTACTAGACCAGCTCCTTTCTTCTCTAAGGTAGCTAATACCCATGGACAAAGGCCCTTTCAAAAGACCAACACTTGGTCAAACAGACAGTATGTTCCTGTAGCAAACCCTAATTTGGGCGCTGACAAGAACAAATTCAGCACTGACAAGAAAAAATTAAGCGCTAACAGGAACAAGTTCAACACTGACAGGAACAAATGCAATGCTAACAGCTCCAAGTGTTGTATGAGACCTTATTTTAGATCATATAAACAAAGATACTTGGTTAATAAGTGTCAAGGGTCTGAAGCATCATCCCACTTAACATGGAAACCTAAACAAGAGCAAAACTCCAATTTTAATGGTATTTTAATGAGTTGCAATAGATTTAAATATCTTGAGAAGGTCATTACTAGACTCATTGGAACAAATTGGGTGACTAGGTCCCAAAGGGATGAACAGGGATTTGTGGTAAAGAATAAGTCCACTATAGTTGAACAACTAGACAGATCCAAGTCTCACAAGGCTTGGTTCTCCAAAGAAAACTAATTTGTTTTCTTTTTGAGCAGCCTATCTAAAAGCAGGTTAATGATCAAGGATATTGGGATAGTGGATGCTCAAGGAACATGCATTGTTGGTCTTTCCACTGTTATTATTTTTATCCACTGACATGTTATCTCTACCCATTATTGTGGGAAAGGGTAGCCTCTATTGGTGTGTTTTTGTGGTTTTTGTCTAACTATGCAGGAAAATGGAGCTACATTTTGATGGATACAGAATTGTAAACTTTTATTTATGATGGTTGGAGTGTTTACATTCCTATCTTGAGATAAATTTTGCTTCTTCACATATAATGATTTGTATGCTTCTATTAAGGGGAGGTAAACCTCTAGGTTTTTGGGTACTCTTAGATCACTCTTGCATAATACTAGATTGTATCCACTGGTGAGTACGATTTAGTTTTCTAATTCGTGAGGCACTATAGCATGCAAAGTTGATATACTGTGCATGTTGCCAAGACATTTGACCTAGATTTGGGTTTGGTCGGTTGGGAGACTTTGGGTAAATGTTTGGGTTACTTGGGAAGTTGCAAAGGTTTTATATGAGTTAACTTTCTCTTTGGGGCATTTTTGAACAAAGGACTCTAGAGTTCATGTGTGTCTATCATGCTTTTGCATGAGTGTATGAATGAACAGTGTTTGTCACTCTTGCTTATAAGAGACTAGTTAATTTCCTTAGGATTATTACCTTGGTTTATGTTCTAACTAAAGTTTTCCATTCGTAAGTCCATTTTATGCTATGACATCTTAGCTAGTGTCATTTATAAACTTCTTTATAGTCCCAGAATGTTTCATCACCATTTCATTTTTCAAATTTTTGGATATCTGGAAGCCTAATGATCATTGAGATGTTTTTCCTAGTGATTAACATCTAGTAGCAGCATAGATCACTTTCACAAGGGTGAATAGTGTTATGGAGATGGCTAAGAATATTGTCACTAGCTTTAATGCAGGTCAAGTCAGTCTTATCATCAGTAAGTCCATCCCCATGTCCTATGAATCAACATTGAGGATTCATTTCCCGAATGTGGATGAGGACAGTATGAAACCTTTGACATTAATGGAATTGACGAAAACATGTATTAGCTTGTAAAAGTATAATACATAAATGGTACAAATTGTCAAGGATCACTGTTTTAACCAGTTAGACTTGTTGTTTTGGAAACTGATGCAAGGAGGATGTTCTTAGTTTTGTCCTTGTATATTGATCTTGGAGAGGAGTCTTAAAAAAGGGAGGAGCAATCGAATTTGAGTGACAAAAGTAATAAAGAAAGCTCCAAATACTCTACAGGTGCTGAAGATGATTAAGACCAAGTGAAGGCTGACTATACAAGTGATTTGAGTGACTGACTTTTCGAGATTTATTATTACTCAAATTCAGGGATAAGTATATTTGTAAGAATCCTCTCTGTATGTTTTATTTTATTCAGAAACTTGATTACTAGAGTAGATATCAAGTTTAGGGGAGGATTGTTAGGAATAAAATTGACCAAGTCCCTAGACGCTGACAAGAGGAACTTGGACGTTGACAAGAGTAAACGAGGCGTTGACAGATGAGACGTTGATAAGAATTATCAAGGCACTGACAAGAAGAATCTTAACACAAAGACAAGGACTAAATCTGCCAATGATGAATTCTTCAAGCTAGTGGACAAAATATGAAGATAAGAATTCAGAATATATTCTTAAATGTTTAAAAGATTTAGTCAATAAGTTATTTGAGTATGTTTATCTTAGGTCTCTTCCTAAAATAGTTGATCTTAGCTTTTTGTACAAGACTCCTTAAACCTATAAAAGGAGGCCTTAGGGTTAGACATAAGAGACATCCCTTTCACACATATCTTCCACATATCTCATAACACTTTTATTGTAATCATTCATTGATATTACTAATCAAAGTGAAATTTTTGGTTTACTTTGTTTTGTTCTTTGTTCTAAGTGTTAAATTCCGCATAACACTTAGTTTGTTCAATACAATAAAGTTTCTCTACGTGTTTAACTTTATCTAATCTCGTTTACACAAGCTAAATCGATCTAAGTTTGGGATTAACACACAATTGATGCAGCTATTTTCATATCTAAATGCCTGACATACCGCAGGTTCAAGATAGAACACCGACATGCTAGTTAGTTATTACAACCATTAGAAATTTCTCAACAGAAATGAGACAAGTTTCCCATATAGTTGTTATCAGATTTCCACAGACTTAGAAGAATTATGATACTATCTAATTCATTGTCAACCAGTTCACCCAGCCTACACGTTTTCTTTCATCCGAAGGGATTACGCGGTAGCAGATCTGCAGGAGATTCAGCAATAGATCGTACGATTTCAGGGTATTCCATCAACAATCATGTCAGATAGAAAATTTACGTTCGTGAATCACGCTCACGTTCATGTTTACGTTTACCTTCACGTTTACATCTCGCGTTCATATTATGACGTTGTTTTAGTCCATATTTTTTGCTCTCTCATGATTTAAGTTCACGTCCGCATTCATGACATTGTTCACGTTCAGGTTTGTGTTCCATCTCACGATACACGTTTCCCAATTTGTTAATGTGTATGGTTACAGAAAGCTTGTGAAACTAGACTCAAGTTTAGTACAACTATTTCATAACTAGGTAGACGTTTCACATCTCAGGTCATATCGTTTGGCATTCTTTTCTCAGTCAGCATACGTCCATGATATGTTCTAGTATCACGTTCACAGTATGTTTAACGTATCACATTCATGATATACTTCATGCTCAGCATTCCTCGTATAATCGCGAACCACGTTCATAATTGCTCACGTAGCACGTTCACAGTTGTTCACTTAGTTCGTCCCTATATATTCTAAGCAGCTTGCTCAGAGATATAAATGTTATCTTTTTCAGGATAATTGTACGTATCGTTTCATATATCCTACATGTTATAGCTTACTCAATCGATCAGATTCAGAAAATCCATCTTAAGTATGGAATCAGAAACTTGTCAGTATCGTCAGGACAGGGTCATTAAGACAAAGATGTTCATTGTGTCAAGATCTTTGAAGGAACCGTTTCGAGCGGGTAGCCACTTGGAACGGAGGAGTCCATCCGGACTTCTCATCCCTTTTCCTTCAATAATTCAGTTATGTTCTTTCAGTCATGTTACATTCCATGTTTTATTTCAGTCAGGTGATGTTCCATGTCCTCTTTAGTCATGTCACGTTCATATCCCTTCAGCTTACATGTCTTTTCAGTTTGTGTCCTTTCAGCTTTTATTACTCAATAGCTTATTTCCTTAATTCGAGGATGAATTTTCCTTTTAGAGAGGGAGAATTGTAAAACCACAGCATTATCGCATCCTTAATTCGATGACAAATTATTATTTTTTTAGAGGGGGAGAGTTGTAAAACCCGCCTTAAAAAAATCCATGAAATATTAATCACATGAAATTACATATTAATTAAAAGTTAATTAAGTAATTCGCGCCAAGATTTTAAGTATATTAAATGTACACGCCAAGCATTTACGTTTAATAAACAAGTCACGACACGAGATACCACGAACTCAAGTTACGAATATTAATACACGAGGATTAATAAAACACGATAACAAATTATGTTTTAAAAGTGGTAAAATTATAATACCTCAATGAATCGTATGAGTGTAATAATAGTATTATTAGTCTTAGCAATAACAAGTATTTTACTGATAAAATAAATAGTTAACATGAGTAGTTTACAGTTGTCGTTTTATTGAGCAGATTGATAGTCATTTAACGTTATTAATTATGTTATGAAAAGGACTAGGACAAGTAAATCATATTCATATTGATTGATGATAAATTAAGAATTTACCATTAACTAGTCAATAACTTTCGCCTTAAGTTCCACCTTTTTCGGTAAATTGTTGATACTATCTTCGTATCCTTTATTACTTGTCTTTGACATTCAAACTGTAATATGTACATATCTTAAATTTCGGTTACAAAAGCCGAGTTATTAGCATAATTGGCTCATTATTAACTTATTCACAATATTACACCAGACGTTACAAAGTAAAGACATAGAGGTTTAAGTGTTTATCAACTTTAGTAAGGTTCACGTCGTGAATGTTCGAGCTGGAACGTTCGCATGTTGATTGATCAGTTCTTGTTCGCAGTGGGTTTCGGCTAGTTCGTTAGAGTTTTCAGTTCATGTTCAAGTTTTTGTTCCGGTTTAATTCGATTGATCGTGGTTTCTATAATTTGGTCCAGTCGACCTCGTCTTCTATTCCAGTCTCAAATCTGTCCTCATGATTTCTAGAGGTACCTAAACTATTTTTGATACCGTAAGTAAGTCGCTCATAAGTAATATTTGGTCATCACAAACTTGTATATTACCAGTGGTATGATTTTTGGTCATAAGATTTCCCATATTATTGGTTAAATTAAAGTTATTGTTATTTTTAATTTCATGTTCCATCGGGCCTCAAACAGTTTGAAACGAAATTGGGTTCAAGAAAGAAAAAAGGTTTACTTACTAATCAGTTTTGTTTTGTGTCTATCTTTAAAATACTATACTACAAATTTTAAACCATTTGATAATGAACCAAAAGCAACATCAGTAATTGTTAGTCATGAAAATGGAAATTAGTTCTCTTTCACTAGTAATTAGTAGACACCAATTTTGTAGATGGGTTGGCAGTAACATAAGTACAAAAGTTGCTATAGACGTCAAGATGATAAGAACTGTATGAAGAATCAAAGACTAGCTAAAAGTTTGACATAGTTTGGTTCATCGTTAATTGCAGCAAGCTAATAAAATCTTATTTATAATATGCTTGTCAAAAAGTTAGAACAATTATTTTGAGATGATTTTAACTTGGGACTGAAACAATTTGTATGGAAAGAAATCAAATATCGTAAAAACCTTTAGCAGTGATTGGTAAATATGTCAAATACATACTAAATGGTTCGATATATTGTACCTTAAGATACTTATAATTTTGTTGTATGATTGGCAAACGTTTTAGTAATATATGATGGTAAAATTGTAGCTTAATTTAATAATAGTTGGTATTACACATGTAGATTGACTGACGAGAAAAATAATAAGACTACTAGTAATTTGAAGAGGTAATTTTGGCATTTAAGGTACGGATATCCTATCTTTTTACTATTTGATTCGATGTTATTTCGTTCATTTGATTGATCGTACGGATTTTCCGTCCTTTCAGTAAGGACTTCCTTTCCTATGCATGATTAGGATTCCCCGTCTGCAGCCAAATGTTTTCCCCAGTATGTGTTTAAGCTTATCAGTAATCATGTTAATAACTAAATAAATTACCTGAGCATTATATACAAGCATGACCAGTTTATGTACTAGTTACGGAGGTACTGTAACTATGGCACTAGAGGCACCGGTGTCGTGACTCACATGCAGGAGAGTGATATCCTGTATCGTCCCACTCATGTTCAGTTTGGCCATTTTATCAGTATGTTTAGTGGGGCGTATGGATGCATCCTAGGCTTATCAGTTTACAAGTTATCAGGGTGAATGTGGTATGTGCTCTACATCCTTCACATTGGAGCTAATCCCTCCACCCAGCACAGTATTTAGAGGTCACTCCTCTACGGTTATTTAGAGGTCACCCCTCTACAGCATGACGAGGTCACCCCTCCAGTTATTCATGCACCGTTGTTACAGCACATGACCTATATAAGCTCCGGCAATTAAAATACAGTAAATGCATGTTTTCAGATTTAACAAATAATAGTTCAGCTTTATTATTTATAAATCAGACTTTACAGATTATAAACAGATTTCCACTACAACTTTACTTATCAGACTTACTGCTCCAGTATTTCATCATCTGTTTCATTTCAGCAATTCCTTATCATGCTTTATATCCGTTCACTGAGTGTTATGCTCAGTCGTAGTTCCTTTTCATGTTCTAACGGCAGGTACACCAGGACGCTCTTAGGATTCTGAGAGCATGTGCATTTGGATGGAAGCTATCCAGACTTCTTACTTTATGTCCTTACATTATTCTGCTTATTTGGACATTGTTTAGTCCTTTCCTTCAGTATTTTACTTTTCATGTTTTGGGCTTATGTTTGGATTGCCGATGTTTGATTCCGGTATTTTCCTTTATGGTCAGTTAATGTTTTAGGATATTTACCTTATGCTTTGATGACACGGCATAAATACACGTAACGGTCCACTTATCCAAGTGGGGTGTTACATAAACCCTAGTTTTACACTACCTATAAAAGGATTATACATTGAGAGAGAAAGGGTTAACCAATACAAGAGTAGAAACTCTGGAAAACCTTTCTCTCTCAATATCAACTAAACCATATAACCAAGAAGCATATTGATATAAGTGTAATTACTCATATCATTTGTATCATAAAACGAACAATAAATGCTTAAAACCTTTAAAAACGGCCTTGTATATGCTTGTTTTGTTCGTTTCGTGTGTGTAGGTGTGAAGTTCATGAAAACCGGTGAAACTGACACGAGATTTGAAGGATTTTGTCAAAAGTCAAACAATGAATCAATTTTAAGACGGGATTCGAGTTTTATCAAAGTTATTGGGCCTTGGTGGGTCCCACATATGCTTAATGGGCTTGACAAGCCCATCATTTTGACAAAGGATTTTAAGAAAAGGGCTCAAGATTATTTTGTGGGTCAAAAAGCCCAAAAGAAAAGAATAAAGAGATGTTGGATGTTATAAGCCCATCACACAAGAAAATATTAAGACGGTGGAGTATTTATCTTGAGTCTTTAAAAGCCCACCAAGGAAATAAACAAAGTAAGTCGGTGGTGAAAAGTATTTTATACTTTTGGGAGTCAACAACAATCGGTCAAACATATTTACAAAGAAAGAAAAGAACGAGAGGCGACTGAAAGAAAAATGGGGAAGGAAAACTCCCAGTATGAAGAACCCTAGAAATTAGGGGTTTCTTCAAATCAAAACGCGAGTTTAATTCACGCATGAATTTCAGAGTATTAAGGCAAGATAAAGCGCGTGGACTACTCAAAGATGCCAAGAACGAAGCTCCACGTGGACAATTAAAACGTCACACCTCTTTTCCTATTGGCTGAGGGACTGCCAATCTGACAAGGGACCAATCATTCAAGTCCACCTCAGCATCAAGGTAGCACAAGAAGCACAGGAGTGTGCCACGTTGGCGATCCAAGTGAACAAGGGCGAATCACAGCCATCCGATTGTAACAAACAAGAAAAAGAAAGGAAATAGTTGATCCAAGGGCCTGAAATCGCTTCTTCATCAACAAACCCTCACCCCTCACCCTCTCACCTAGCCTATAAAAACCCCTCTCGAAATCAGTATGGTCATCCCTTTTTCTTTCCTAGTTATAATGTTAGTTTTTTTATTAAAATTGTCATTTACTTTTTGATGTATTGTAATCTTTGATTCGGTGAAATAAAAGTATATTTTTTATCTCGAAATCTTTTACCTGCGTTCTTTAATTATTATGCAATTTAAATCTGATAATAACTATTGTTTATAACTGAGAAATAGTCATTTAAGCTAAATCAATAGCTTAAGTGAACATTTGAGTAAGTAATAGGGATAATTCATCTATCCCACTGATAGATGTTAACATAGCTGTTGGATTCGAGTGAAATTGATACTGGTTCGTAGTTATAATGTTATACGGAGGTTATTGAGCAAGTTAAATTGGTGATTTGATTAAATGGTGGTATCGGTTTAGACAAATCCGCTCAGCGCGCGATTTCTGCCCAAAGGTTCTCATCAAAAGGTTTTATTCACTTTATTTTATGTTGTTAATGTCTTTAGAGGAATCTGTTTATGTGATTTAATAAATTTAATGTTAGATGGATTAGATTCATATGGATATAAACTATATATGTTAATTTATGAATTTGTTGATCTGCTTTGAACTTTGAAGTTTAAGGTTTAATCTGTTGGTTCAATTATGATTAGCTTGATTTGTTTATGATTTGCTAATATGGTAATTACGTTTTCTAAGGATTTTCGGGTCTGTTAATTGTGAGTTAGGAAGTTAGACTGCTTTTGCTTCTTGGTAAGTTAATGATCTGTTGATTTCAGTTTATTATGATTTTTACTTTAAGCATGATTTATAATTAGACTGATGAGGGTGGATTTTACTGCATGATTCGGTTTTGTTTGCATGAATGATTTGCTAGTAAACATTGTGTTGGACAGACTTGTGGATTTGCTTTGAGTTTGAATGTTCATGATGTGATATCCGTTTAGGTCTGCTAAGTCTCTTTGTATTTTGTTATTTTATCTGTATTCGGTATATTTGATATCACTGATTTGGTATGTTTGTGTTTGAAACTGGAATTGAATTCATTTTAGCTGATAGACTTTTAATTAATCTTACGTTTCTGAGTTCTTAGCCTTTACTGAATTTTTATTGTGTGAATTGCCATGTTTGATTTAGTGTTGAATTATCGGAATGTTATTACTATATTTTCTGTATGTTATAATTAAGATTTGAGTTTCTGCGTGTTATTTGGATTTCTGCTATATTGCCTTCTAGATCTGCTGAGTTTGATTCGTTGTGTCTATTATTCTTTTAATCGTTCATAAGCAGTATCTGGTTTAGATCCATTTGCCCTTGTTAGGCGGCTGAACTAGTTTAAGTTATGGTAGTGGTAAGCATAAATATATGTTGCTAAGATGATGACTGTGGTTGCAATTTATAGTCTGCATAAAATTGGTTTTAGGCTTGCTGAGATAATCTTTTGGATCTGAATCTGCTTGTTCTGTTTTATGTTTAGCCTTCTATAGTACCTGTTTAAGTAGTATTATTCAGAGACGTTGGATTTCTGTTTCTTGCGTCTCTTGTGTGCTAATGGTGTTCATCTGTATGATTTTAGTTTATGCTTAATGTTGATTTACTGAATTTTTATCTGCCTTTTGAATTTTTGCTGTTGTTGACTTATCTTGCTGAGTAGATAAATTGAGTAGTAATTTTCGTTCTGTACTGTTTATTTAAGTAGCTGTAGTATTATTCTTTTTATCTGAACTGCGTAATTATCAATTCCAAAATTAAATAATAAAAATCATCCAAAAATATCCCTTACAGGATTCGAACCCATGACCTCCTGGTCATGGGCTAAGGACGTTAACCATCTGAGCTATAGGCTCGTTTTTGTTTTGTTTTACTTTAAGTAATAAATAGACTGTTTTAACTTTGACTTAACAGATTTACTAACAAACAATTTTTATTCCTTTAGTTAAGTTTTTACTCTTATGTCTTAAATAAAAGTAATTCTTTTTAATATTTTTATTTTAGAAATTTAAATTGTTCTAAAAATTAGAGTTTAAATAAAATAGATTTTAAATAAATTAGTTTTTTTTAATTGATAGTTTTAAATGAAAATTAGTTTTAAATTGATTTATTTAAATATGGAACAAGTAATTTTCTCAAATAAGATTAATTTTTAAATAGTTTTTAAATATAGTTATTTTAAATAGTTTAAAAGTTTTGAAATTTGGAAAATTGTCCATTAGATTTTATTTTTAGGTGACGATTAATACACTTTAGGATAACATTAGGATTTAAAATTGGTAAAATTAATTTTAGTTTACAAACCGAAAACCATATTCAAATCAATTGTCCAAATCAAAGCAAAACGTCTCAAATTCACTCGATCTTCGTGTACAACGAACTTGGTTCATTCACGTGCTTAATTGAATTCGTCATTGGTAATATTAGTCTATTACTTTTTCCTAAAGGTAATTTTCTAATTTACCCTATAACATATCTCAAATTATCACTATACATATCTCGACACATCAAAAATTTTGGCGCCGCTGCCGGAGATCTTGTGTACGATTCGTCTTTGTGGAGATTTGTTGATCGTTGATTTGAAGACCCTTTCCGTCCTCGGAAAGTTTTGTTATTTTCTTATTATATAGTATGTAACGTTTTTCTCGTTTTTATGAAAAATACCAAAAATAATCTTCTTAATCCTCTATCATGTTTAATTCTTTTTCTCCTCACCCTCTAAATTTTAATTCTTCCATGAATTCCTTCGTCGATTGTGTCGTGTGTCTCGATCCTTCATATTGATTTTTGATAAATGATTCTTCACATCACTTTGGATCTTTAGCAATAAAATATAGCCCTCATGCCTTGTTAGGGCCTTTTTGGACTCGCCAATCTTCGCATCCCGCTTCAATAAGTTATGCCTTGGCTATGAACTCTAATCCATACCGAGCAACTTTTAAACGATCTTGGGCTAGAAGCTAAGTAACTTTTCAAATCGTACAACCTTATTTATTGCAAATAAATTTATTAGCAAGCGATGGGAGAATAAGCTTATAATTAACTCACATAAATTCCCGAAAGAATACCAAACTTATAATTGGCTCTATCATCTCTTGTTCTCCATATTGTAAAATTTCAAAAATGTGAAATCAATGGATACTTAGCCTATTAAATCAAAGTTTTGGGTTTTCAAGTCATCTATAGGATCTTGCATCTTCTTATACTTTTTCAAGTTTTAGAATTTGCGTTTTAAAGTTCCCTTGATAGACGACTTTCTAGGATCAATTATAGGAGCTTGCGAAAAGTTCTTGTTCTTAACTCGTATGAATTAAGACTTTCGCATTTTAAAGCTCCCTATATAATAGCCTAGCAAAACTTAATTCAAATACGTTAAGGAAAAGCTAAAGTTAAAAACCGAGTCGAGTCAAAAACTATTCTTATTTTCACCAACGGAAAGCCTACATTCGTGTCAAAAGCACTTATTTTATTTATTAAAACTTAAAAATAACACTAAAAATTTTATTGAAAAATGAGAAAAACAATACGTTTGGACACGACAAAAGCAATTGCAAGCGATTATATCGATTGACTCCCCCATGCTAAAACCAAACATTGTCCTCAATGTTTCTTAGCTCAAGAGTAAAAACCCCTTGCTAAAACACGAAGACTCTAATGCAAAATCCTAGCATGGAAAGAGCACGCAAATCTATAAGCCGTTTATTAATTATGCCTCAAGAAAAATGTTAGTCGATAAAAATCAAGGGTAAAGAGTGTGCCCCTTTTTGGCATTCAAAGAATGGAAGATCAAGTGGACCGGCAAAAACCAAACACGAGAGTCTTCAATGATAAGGGTCATACCTAAGATTCACAACACAACAAAACATGAGCACGAGCTTGAAAGATCAAGCCTTATTAGTTGTTAGAAAGTAGAAAGAAGATAGAATGTATGGGACTCCCCCACAAGGCACCTCGTTTTTGTTCACCGAGTCATGAGCTCGACTCCCCGCATTCATTGGTCCTTAGGGAAAATGGTGAAAACCGGCATAATGGAGTAGAAACCAACATGAAGCACGATGTCGGGGTCAAAGATATCATCCTCGTTGTCGGATGACAAACGAAAGGATAAAACTCCAACACAAATCTCTAACAAGAGATGGTAGTCACAAATCACTAAATGGATGTAGCATGCTCCCCGAGATAAACTCGCACCAAAAAGTCTTTCAATTGTTACATCGGTGAAAGGCCGAGATTTCCCTAAATCAACGATTCTGGGATCGAATACCTCGTCCTCGGTGGAGAAAGGAATAGACAACACAGTTTCATCCCCCCATGTTAATCGTAAATCATATAAAGCACATGGTAATGGTGGGATAAAAATCTCATCCATAGTGGAATCAACATTCTTAGCTTTAACGACCATTTCACCCTTAGAAATGTGATCAATAGGGTCATGGTACTCAATATGAGACACATGAAAAACCCGCACATTAAGGTCAAAGTGGGTGGGAGGAGGACTTGGGACGAAATCATCATCAATTAATTTCTCTAAAAAGAGAGCGTCCCCCTCTGGGTCGATGTCATCAACACCCGGTGGTATCGAATCATTAGAAGCAAGAAGAGTGTCAATCTCCTCCATAAGCGGATCACTATCCTTAACGGGAATAGGAGATGGAGAGAAATACTTTCTAATAGGCTTAGAATTTAGAGCCTCGATCCTAGAAATGAGAAGATGGACGTTTGAAACTTCTCACGAAGAATCACGTCTTCCACATCTAAATGAGTAAGTTCATCGGTGAACTTCTCAAGGATCGGAATAGTCAAATCAACCTCATTTCCCGGTGGAAATGGGTCTAAAGGAGCAAGTTCAAAATTGAACCTCTCAAATATCGGATCACTATCATCCTCATTTCCCGGTGGAAATAGGTGAAGAAGAGTAGGTTCATCGGTGAACCCCTCAAAATCCACGTCGTGAATATCATCTTTATAAGAAAGTTCATCGGAGAACTCCTCATTAGAAAATTCACTAGAAGTAGAATCATTCTCAAAATCTTCATTTCCATCACAATTTTCATCATTAGAATTGGAGAAAACATCAAAGTGAATGGAAGAAGTTGAGTCATCACAATGCGGCAAATCACACATCTCATTGGTAATACCGTCAAACTCTCTTGGGTTTTGGACAAGTATAGTGCTAATATGCTCGTCCCCCTTGCTAAGAGAATTTTCGGTTTCCACGATGGAAGAATCATGAATAGGAGTGGTGATGTCATGAGAGATTTCCTCATCATCAAGGATGGGAGAATCCTCGGGCTCAATAGCCAGCAAGATATGAAAAGGAAGCACAATAGCACTAGACGAAGGATGTAGAGCAATAAGATCTCTCAAAGAAATAGCACTATCCTCGTCATCATCCAAAAGAAGAGAACGCTCGAGTTCACGATTAGCAAGATATTTTTCTTCCTCTTGAATTTTTTCTTTCTTTCGAATCTCAATGCTTAATCCATTATAATACTCCCCAAAAGTCATGGAGAAGTCTATCCAAAAAGGCCCTAACAAGGTATGAGGATAAATAAAGCCAAGTCCAAAAAGGAGGCGGATCGTTGTATATCGAAATCCCAAATAAAGATTGGATAAAAATGAAGAAGTCGTGGTCCAAGTATGAATCTCTCAAAACTTCAAGTGAAGAAATTCCTATATGAAGAGAAGACCATTATTTCATGAACGTCTCTCAAGGTTTGAAGTATAAAGTCACTGCCAAATATCGGTCCGAGAAAGGTCTCAAATCACGAAGCAAGTTATGCCAAGATATGAACTTTATGAGGTCCCTAGAAGCAGTTTTAAAAGATTTTGTCCTTTAGCTAACTATTGATTAAATCGTGCACTTTATTTTCGGCCTAATAAATTATCGAAATAAGTCAACAATGCATCCTCGTGATCATTCAAGACATCAATAAAATACAAGAGATACACCTAGGAATAAGGGAGTCTAAGTGAATAATTGGCCCACATGAGTTCGTGTTAGTTTGCTAACTTATAATAACAATGATCTTGTTTTTACACTTGGCATGGAAAAGTGAAAAGTCAAGGACGATGAATCTATTTGAGTTTTATGATCCTTAAAGTTATTTTTCAATAATGAAAGCAATACATTATGTCTTTGCAAAATAATGTGTCATAAGTTGAATAATGGTATAGTTAATGTTTTATTTTATCATTGTGTGAGGACACGGCAATTGCTTAGCATGAGGGATTTTGATATGAGTGTAATTACTCATATCATTTGTATCATAAAATGAAAAATAAATGCTTAAAACATTTGAAAACGGCCTTGTATATGCTTGTTTTGTTCGTTTCGTGTGTGTAGGTGCCAAGTTCACGAAAACCGGTGAAACCGACACGAGATTTGAAGGATTTTGTCAAAAGTCAAACAATGAATCAATTTTAAGACGGGATTCGAGTTTTATCAAAGTTATTGGGCCTTGGTGGGTCCCACATATGCTTAATGGGCTTGAAAAGCCCATCATTTTGACAAAGGATTTTAAGAAAAGGGCTCAATATTATTTTGTGGGTCAAAAAGCCCAAAAGAAAAGAATAAAGAGACGTTGGATGTTATAAGCCCATCACACAAGAAAATATTAAGACGGTGGAGTATTTATCTTGGGTCTTTAAAATCCCACCAAGGAAATAAACAAAGTAAGTCGGTGGTGAAAAGTATTTTATACTTTTAGGAGTCAACAACAATCGGTCAAACATATTTACAAAGAAAGAAAAGAACGAGAAGCGACTGAAAGAAAAATAGGGAATGAAAACTCCCAGTATGAAGAACCCTAGAAATTAGGGGTTTCTTCAAATCAAAACGCGAGTTTAATTCATGCATGAATTTCAGAGTATTAAGGCAAGATAAAGCGCGTGGACTACTCAAAGATGCCAAGAACGAAGCTCCACGTGGACAATTAAAACGTCACACCTCTTTTCTTATTGGCTGAGGGACTGCCAATCTGACAAGGGACCAATCATTCAAGTCCACCTCAGCATCAAGGTAGCACAAGAAGCACAAAAGTGTGCCACGTTGGTGATCCAAGTGAACAAGGGCGAATCACAGCCATCCGATTGTAACAAACAAGAAAGAGAAAGGAAATAGTTGATCCAAGGGCCTGAAATCGCTTCTTCATCAACAAACCCTCACCCCTCACCCTCTCACTAGCCTATAAAAACCCCTCTCGAAATCAGTATGATCATCCCTTTTTCTTTCCTAGTTATAATGTTAGTTTTTAGATTAAAATTGTCATTTACTTTTTGATGTATTGTAATCTTTGATTCGGTGAAATAAAAGTTTATTTTTTATCTCGAAATCTTTTACCTGCGTTCTTTAATTTTTATGCAATTTAAATCTGATAATAACAATTGTTTATAACTGAGAAATAGTCATTTAAGCTAAATCAATAGCTTAAGTGAACATTTGAGTAAGTAATAGGGATAATTCATCTATCCCACTGATAGATGTTAACATAGTTGTTGGATTCGAGTGAAATTGATACTGGTTCGTAGTTATAATGTTATACGGAGGTTATTGAGCAAGTTAAATTGGTGATTTGATTAAATGGTGGTATCGGTTTAGACAAATCCGCTCAGCGCGCGATTTCTGCCCAAAGGTTCTCATCAAAAGGTTTTATTCACTATATTTTATGTTGTTAATGTCTTTAGAGGAATCTGTTTATGTGATTTAATAAATTGAATGTTAGATGGATTAGATTCATATGGATATAAATTGTATATGTTAATTTATGAAGTTGTTGATCTGCTTTGAACTTTGAAGTTTAAGGTTTAATCTGTTGGTTCAATTATGATTAGCTTGATTTTTTATGATTTGCTAATATGGTAATTACGTTTTCTAAGGATTTTCAGGTCTGTTAATTGTGAGTTAGGAAGTTAGACTGCTTTTGCTTCTTGGTAAGTTAATGATCTGCTGATTCCAGTTTATTATGATTTTTACTTTAAGCATGATTTATAATTAGACTGATGAGGGTGGATTTTACTGCATGATTCGGTTTTGTTTGCATGAATGATTTGCTAGTAAACATTGTGTTGGACAGACTTGTGGATTTGCTTTGAGTTTGAATGTTCATGATGTGATATCCATTTAGGTCTGCTAAGTCTCTTTGTATTTTGTTATTTTATCTGTATTCGGTATATTTGATATCACTGATTTGGTATGTTTGTGTTTGAAACTGGATTTGAATTCATTTTAGCTGATAGACTTTTAATTAATCTTACGTTTCTGAGTTCTTAGCCTTTACTGAATTTTTATTGTGTGAATTGCCATGTTTGATTTAGTGTTGAATTATCTGAATGTTATTACTATATTTTCTGTATGTTATAATTAAGATTTGAGTTTCTGCGTGTTATTTGGATTTCTGCTATATTGCCTTCTAAATCTGCTGAGTTTGATTCGTTGTGTCTATTATTTTTTTTATCGTTCATAAGCAGTATTTGGTTTAGATCCATTTGCCCTTGTTAGGCGGCTGAACTAGTTTAAGTTATGGTAGTGGTAAGCATAAATATATGTTGCTAAGATGATGACTGTGGTTGTAATTTATAGTCTGCATAAAATTGGTTTTAGGCTTGCTAAGATAATCTTTTGGATCTGAATCTGCTTGTTCTGTTTTATGTTTAGCCTTCTATAGTACCTGTTTAAGTAGTATTATTCAGAGACGTTGGATTTCTGTTTCTTGCGTCTCTTGTTGCCTTTCAAACGTTTACATTCTTTCCAGTCGTCATCTACAACCTTTTTGAAATTTTCAATATTTTGTTTAAGAAAACTAAGTACTTGCTTATTCTTGCTTACAGAAGCTTCATATGGCAAGTACTCAATAAATTTTGAAACATTAGTTTTCTTAGTGGCAAAAACTTGTCTCCATTTAATTCTTATTTGTTCACATTCGTAAAATATTTGCTCACGAGACTTCTGTTTTTGTGGTTTAAAAATTTCATAAAAACTATTTTCATAAGCATAATTATATGGTTTCACAAAGTCTTTATTCACTGGTAATCTACTCTCCTCTTCAAAAATTAATGAATCATCACTATCGGGCCTAGCAATTAGACAATCAACGTCGGTCCATTGGGACTCCTCAAGATATAGGCGCGGGTTCTCAGATTCAGCTTGCTCGAGGTACTTAGGACTAGCAAAACTAGCTTTACCCTTGAAAAACGAACGAGGTGCCAACATGCGCATGGTTTCAATAGATTGATTTGTTTTTTTATAAACAATTTTCTTATAAAAATCAATTTGCACTTCAAGTTCTACGACTTTGTCAATGTCTTTAGCATGTTTAATTTTGAAATCTTTTTGCAAGTTTGCAACCTCTTCCGTTTTCGCAGTGACTAGTTTAGTTTTATCCTCTTGAAGAAAACCAATCTTTTGAGTTAACTCATTCACTTTGGTGGTAGCAAGATACGTTTTGTGTCGTTCCGTACTTAAAGAGGTGTTATAATTGCGTTTCTCTTGTTGTAAAAGCTTAAGAGTTTCGTTGTATTTTGTTTCAAAAACATACTTTACAGTAGTAATGACACCCCCATTGTACCTTGCAAGCTCTTTGTCTTTTTGAATAAGCTCAGCTCGGTAGCTTGCAAGAAGCTCACTAGATTTTATGACTGCAGCTTTGCTTTCTTCAAAATTTTGAGTGAGCGTAGCGTTTGCCTTCTTTAATTGATTTTGACTCTTTCTAGTTTCTTTGACATCTTTTTGTAAAGAAGCAATTAAGTTAGCAAGCGCAATACGCTCCTCACCATCATCATACTCATTTGCATGTTGATCATCCTTAGACTCATTATTGCACATGTCTGATGAATCGGGTCTGGTATTGCTATCAACCGTTTCCATCATACATGAGTCAGTAATAGCTTTGGGTAGCTCACAATGCTCATGAATATTACCACACACATTATATTCCTCTTCAGTATGTACCTTATCGATTGGCTCAGTATCAAAGATAGGACCGTTTTCATCTTCAGTGACATTTAGAACTTCTTCAACCTTTGCCATGTACGAGTAATGTGCTTCAAGTTCTTGATCGGAGGCTTCGTCATTAGTGTCATCAAGCATTGCTTCTTCCTCAGCCGACAGTTTAACCCCAGCTTCCATCTTCTTGCATAGCATCATCTTTTCTTTATGATAACCAGAGTCCCTAACCTGTTTCAGCTTTTTGCATTCCTTTGCCATATGCCCATAACCTTGGCAGTTAAAACACTGAATCCCACTTTGCTGAACCACTTGAGTTCCAACAGTTTCCCTATTCCCAACAACAGTAGCAATCCTCTGAGTATCATACTTAGCAGTTTGTCGATCATACCTTGCAGAACCCTCAACATGTGTTGGATTTCGTCGATCATACCTAGGAGGACTTTCATCATGTTGATGTGTGTCATACCTTCGAGGACTCTCAACATATTGGTTCCTTGTGTTAGATTATGTTCGAAGATTGTTGTTTGTGGGTTTGAAGATTTTCTTGTAGGTCTTCATAATGAAAGCAATTTGTTGGTTCATCTCCCTATCCTTCTGAGTTTGTTCTTCATCACTGTCCTCTTCAGATGATGGCTCAAGTGATGGTGATAGTGCTCTTGGTTCTTTGCCTCGTAATCTTGTGGGAGCTGAAGACTTGGATGAAGTGGAGTATCTTGGTGAGGAGGATGTAGTGGAGTATCTTGGTGAGGAGGATGTAGTGGAGTATGACTTTGGAGTACGAGAGCGATGATCTTGGACATGGTGAGTGGTAGACACCAAAGCAAGTGGATTAGCAGTCTTTGCTACCCGTTCAGCTCGAAGTTCATTTGCCACATTCTGAAATTGTGTCAAAATGTCAAAGAGCGTGTGATAGTTGACCTCGTCCAACTTATTTTGTTGTTTCACCAAAGTTACAAATCGTGTCCACTCTGGTTGAAGTTGTTGTATAAATTGCACATTGACTTGCATGTGGAGACTTCCAAGTTGTTTCTTGTCATATCATTCATCATTTTGTAGAATCTGGAGTAATATGAATCAATTGATTCCCCATCCAATGAAGTAAACTTGCCAAATTTCCAAAACAAGTTCGTTTTGACATCTTGTTTGTTTAGTAATTCTCCTTGTTACAGACGTTCAATGGTAAACCACATCTCTTTAGCAGTAGAGCATGCATCAACCGTTGAGTAAATATCATCCCCAATCCCACTTAGAATCAAATAGATTGCTTCCTTCTCTTCATCAATCCAAGCTCGATTCTCTTTCGAGGTATTCTCATATGTTTCCTTAATCGTCTGCTCAGTGGCACCTAGCATCGTGTTAGTTGCTAGAGTTGCAGAAATGGTGATGGTAGTGGGAGTATAGGGTCTGTCTGTGATGCAACGGCGAAGAACATCACCATTGGGTTTTGTGTCAAGATATCGAAGAAATCGTGATTGCCATTGTGCATATCGACCGGACACAAGCATTGGTGGTCTCTCTTTATTGCCCGCCACCATGATGTTGTTGTTTGTGACACGATACTCTTGAGTAGAATCCATGTTGAAAAACTTGAAATTGTTGAAGTGAAAACGATCTTAAGTAGATGTGTTGTGATTGTTGTTGTCGAAGAAAAATGTGAAAATCCCCTAAATATGTCTTCTGAAGAAACCAAAAATTCTAAGGCAAAAAACACATTTCACTTTCGCAAAAATCTGACTTTCGGGAAAATCTGTGTAAGGTTACCACTTTCGGAATAATTCACAGTTTCGGATAGATTTCTAGTTTCGTAATATTTCCAGTTTCGGGAAAATGAGAAGTTTGAGTTTCGGAATAAGTTTCAGTTTCGGGGAAATGAGAAGTTGAGTTTCGGAATAAAATTCAGTTTCGGAAAAAATGTGACTTTCGGAAAAATAGTGAGTTTCGGATAAATGAGTTTCGGATAAATTTGGGTTTCGTAGTTTTTTTTTGGGAGGTTTGAGTTTCAGGATATTATGAGTTTCGGATAAGTTTGTGTTTCGGAATATTTTTGAGTTTCGGGATATTATGATTTTCGGATAAATGTTCAGGATAAAAGGAGTGAGTTTCGGAAAAAAATTGTTTTAAATTCAGTTTCGGATAATGTGAAGTTTCAGTTTCGGATAATTACCTCATTCCCACTTTCACAATATGCTGAAAACCCTTTCCCAAAAGTGAAAACTGCCAATCTTAAATCTTATACGAACCCACTGATCTTCAATCATATCCCAAAATCAATCCAAACGCCCCAAAAACTTTCGATTTTAACCACAATAACTAACCCAAATCCCTACCACAACTATGTAGGAGATTTATATAAAGATTTAGAGCCCGAAAAACACTAAAAAATTAATCCGAGATGATTTATAGATTAAATCAATCGAATCAAATCAATAACAACAACCAATCACTAATCTACCCCGTGGCGATTGATACCAAATGTTTTTCCCATTTTTATTTACTTCACCATGGTTGATTTGATTAATTAATTATGAAAGAAGAAAGAAAGAAGATGATTTCTAGAGAGAGAAAGTAGAGAGAGATGATTAACTATATGAAATTAGATTAAGAAAAAATGAAAGATCCAATCTCTCCTAACATGCTAGGAGAGGTATATATAGTCGGGCTTACATGTGGCCTAAATGGACTATATTGTTTAATGGACCGGGCTTGAATAAAATGCTTAGTACCTTAAAAGAGGCCTTTTAAGCTAGCCATCAAGCCCGTAATGTCACGACTATTTTAACTAACTATTACAACGTTCTAATAAATGTTACAATATAAACATATGACCGAACATTCTTGTTTGACTCAATATTTTAAGGCTAACGGAAAGTGCAGCGGAATAATGTAAGTCCTGGAAACCTAGTGACATGTAATAAACTGGTTTATTCTGAAAAAGTCTCATGTTCATGTTAATACTGAGAGTCTGTTGTTTAATCATGAAAATTGTACTTTAAATGCTAAAGAGCTCATATAGGTCATGAAATATATCAACGTGCATGAATACATAGAGGGGTGACCTCGTCATTCAATTAGAGGGGTTGCCTTTAATTATAATAGTCTGGGTAGGAGGGATCAACTCCTTGTGAAGGATGCAAGGCACACACCACATTCACCATGAAAATACTGTCTGAAAAATGTAACTAGGATGCACCCATTCGCCCCACATGATAATAGTAACACAGGCCAAAATACTGTAAAGGGACGCTGCGAGCAATCACTCTCATCGCAGAAGAGTCATAACACCGATGCCTCCAGTGCTATGGTTACGGTACCTCCGTAACTAGGTGAAACATGGCATGCTTGTATATAGCTCAGGCAATTAAAATAAACATAAAATTTCGTGACGTGTTTAAGACACATGACTATAGGGAAAACAGTTGGCTGCAAACGGGAAAACCTAATCAAACATGCAAAGGAAGTTGTCCATACTGAAGGACGGAATATCTGTACCTTGTGTCCAGTAATGTGAACGAAGAGAACGTGAAGAATCCTACTCCGACTCCATAAATGCTACATAATAAAGAGGGACGTGTATGAGTTGGCTGATTATCTTATACTTAACTGATTATTAGTTTACTTGACGTGTTATTACTTGTTTACTTGTTCCTGTCTTGTTTTAAGTGTTCTGGACTTGTTTTACTGATTCATGTTAAATCATGTAGTCTGATTAGTGTATTTCATGTCCTTACATGTTAACATACTTGTTATATTATACTGAGTAACTTCCTAAATAGTAAGTTTCCATATTTAGAAATAAGTTTGATTAATAATAATATAAAATATAGGCCATAGTATTAATAAGTATAAAATACATAGTTCATGATTATAAAGTAAAGTTTATTAAATAAATACTTTAAGCTAAAATGGTAATTATTAATTAATAATAAAATGCATGGTTTTACTTGAAATTATTAATTTATAAAATGACATGATGATTTAATAAACCTAACATTAGCTAGACGATTAAATAATTATATTAAGTTACGGTTATTAATTTAATTACGTAGACAAATACTTAGGCTAATTTCGTTAACTACAACTAACCTAAGTGCATGATTAATCTAGTTATTACTTAAGTTAATTCCGTTAACTAAAAATAACCTAAGTGCATGAATAATCTAGTTATAACGTGCATTTAATAATTAAACTAACAACTTATTCGTAACTTATTCGTGTGTACCCGAGCCTACCGAGACACCCATGTTTCAGTCGCACTTAAACAAAACAACTAGCAAAACAACCAAAAAAACACAGTGTTGTCCCATATACCCCCTTCCAGTTGTGTCCAACCTAGTCCTGTCCAATATCTTATTACTAGTTCGGTCTGATATATTTTCTGTAGTGTCGTTCGATATATTACCACAGACCTATACCTTTGTTTCCTGCTGTTTGCTTAAGGCTACCCACTGTTCAAACACCTACCTGGTGCCTTGTATATAGTTTACCACCGAGACCCTGTGGGTCTCGGTTCCCACTGTTTCATAACCAAAACCCCTTGTTAGGGTTGGTGTTCCCACTGTTTTTACAAAAACCACACAGCCACCCCCTAAGGGTTTACGGTTGGTGGAATTAAATCACTACCGAGACTCCCATGAGTCTCGGTTCACGTGTAAACAACCACGCACACATAATAATCCAGAATCCCTCTGTCTTGTGTTAATCATGTTTTAATTTCTTACTTATGGATTCTTGATTAATTTATCATAACAATAAAAAAAAGATGATACCGTACTATTTTCTGATCTAAGGATTAAATACGACTCAAACCTTGTTCGATTTTAAAACCACGATCGTTTCTTGGTTCTTGATGTTAATGACAACGGCAGAATACAAAAAGAAAGAAAAGATGATCGTTGGTGTTTGTTTTAGGGTTTTTATGATTATGCATAAAATAAAACATCCCCCGTGTTTTATTATTTTTTTAACCGGCCTAGGATTCTATTGGGCCACAGCCCATGCTCTTTCCCTTTTGGGCCCTTAACAGTCCATAACAAACACACACACATTTTGGTTTGTTCTAATTTCGTGTTTAAATTAAATACTAACGCGTGTTCGTAATTTTACATATCGTGCCTTATTTTTCTTGAATTGTTTATACGTGTTATACGTGAATACATATCGTAACTAATAATAATAGTATACGTAATTACTTGTCGGAATTAATTAACATACGTAATAACCCTGTTAAATGTTCTTAATACGTGTCGTATATGAATAAATCATAAAGTTTTAACTTATACGTAATTTCATGTAATAAATGTTCTAAGGCTTTTTAAAGCGGGTTTTGCAGTTATCCATAATCTCCGTTTTTTGTTTATTCTTATCATGGAAAGCCTTCACATATCCTTTCAAAGAGTTGTTGATGCGGGCTTATTTCAAGGCATCAAATTAAATAACACGGTTAATTTGTCGCATATGTTCTTCGAGGATGACGCTGTTTTTGTTGGTAGTTGGAGTGATGCTAACATTGACAGTCTTGTTAACGTTCTGGATTGTTTCAACCGTGCTTTGGGGCTGAAAATCAATATGTGTAAAAGTAAGCTTATGGGTATTCACGTGGAAGATTCAAAAGTTAAACATGCTGCATCTAAACTCGGATGTCATACTCTTCACGTCACATTCAACTATTTAGGTCTGAAAGTTTGAGGCGTGATGTCACGACTTGATGCGTGGAAGGAGGTTATTTTTTTTCTTTTTTTTTTGAACTAGAAGGAGGTTATTCACAAAGTCAAGTCTCGTTTATCCAAATGGAAGATGAAATCTTTATCTATTGGCGGTAGACTCACATTGATCAAGTCCGTTCTTGGTTCGACCCCGTTTACTATATGTCTGTATACCGTGTTCCCAAAGGTGTTCTCCACGAACTCGAAACCATCCGTAGCAATTTTTTCAACGGTTCCGACAGCAAAAATAAAAAGGCCTCATGGATTAGATGGAGTTTTGTTTTGACAGCCAAGGAGAAAGGAGGTCTCGGGGTGGCAAGTTTGTTTGCCCTAAATAGAAGCCTCATGCTCAAATGGATTTGGAGATTCTTCACGCAAAATAACTCTCTTTGGGCGAATGTTGTTAAAGCCATTCACGGTAAAGACAGGGGAATTGGAAAAGCTTGTAACCCGGGCGCACGATCTTGTTGGTTGAATATAATAAAAGAAGCTCAAAATCTTAAGGAACATGGGACTGATTTTTTTGAATATGTAAAGCTGAATTTAGGTGATGGTTCTTCCTTTCTTTTTTGGGAGGAATGCTGGAGTAAAGATCGTATTCTCAAGGATGTGTTTCCTCGTTCGTATGCTCTTGAAACGCGTAAGAGCATCACTGTTAAAGATAAACTCTCAGATCCAAGTCTTGATTTCTCATTTCGTCGGCATACAAAGGGCGGTGTGGAAACAATGCAGTACAATACTCTTTCAGACATGATTAGTGATGTCTCTCTTGTTCCGCAAAACGACATGTATGTCTAGTCTCTTGATAACTCAGGTTCATACTTTGTGCCGTCAATGAGAAAAGTGATTGATGATAAGAGGACCTCGTCCGTCTCTACTATGACTCGTTGGGTAAAATGTCTGCCTATCAAAGTAAATGTGTTTGCGTGGAAGGTGAAGATGAATGCCATACCCACTCGGTTCAATCTATCTCTTTGTGGCATTGAAATTGGATCCTTGAAGTGCCCTATTTGCGATCAAGGTATTGAGACTTCGTGTCACCTTTTCTTTAATTATAGTTTGGCTCGTCAGCTTACTGCCAAGTTGATTCAGTGGTGGAACATATCTTATGACAACGTCAATTCCTATGACAAATGGATTTTGTGGCTCAATTCTTTTCGTATGTCGTCTAATCTTAAGGCTATGCTGCAAAAGTGTGTTCTATGTTATGTGGTGGTTCATATGGTCGTTTCGAAACAAGACTCTCTTCGACTCCAAAAGTCCTTCAAAGATGACATTGTTTGATGATATTGTTTCTAGCTCTTATAGTTGGTGTAGATTTAGATGTAAAGCCTCGTTCTCTTGGATCGATTGGCTAAAAAATCTTTATCTCATTGTAGTTTGATCTAGCTCCTTGCTAGTTTTTAATAAACATCGTCGTTCCAAAAAAAATATTTATTACTTTTAATTCAGGTTAAAAAAAATCAGAAGTCATAATTTTTACAACTAGATAAAAAATCAAATATTATGTTCCGCAAAAAAACGTGACCGCATCACTAACACTATTATACACCATATTTGTTGTGCGATGCTAGTTGCATGGTATGATTTTAGTTATAAGTTTCGTGCACGCTTAAGTTTACATATAAATTAAATTTATTTTAACTTTTTTGCTTAAATAGATTTTTTATGTTTTGTGTGTTTAAAGTATAAAGTCAAGAAGGTTTTAAGTGTAAGGAGTGTTTGTTTATCTTGGAACATTATTGAAAATGTTATGAAATGTATAGAATAAGAGATTGAGAAGGAAGAAATGATTCTTATTGATTAGTGTTCTCTAATGAATACAATATGTTCTTTATATACAAGTCTTTAGGGAGTGTAACCTCCTAGTAAATTAACCACTAAATAAAGGCTAAAAAACTATGCATTCATGATGAATATACATAATGAATTACAAGCTTATAATATTATTCTTCTAAAAACAAGTTATATATTATCTGTGACTCTAGGCGATTCCTTTTTTGAATGTTAACGAATTTTTTTCGTTTAGTATATTGAAATTCGAAGCTTTAATTGAGGCATTGTTGTATTGATGTAAAGTTGTTTATCAAACACCATTTATCATGGTAAAGGATATGGTCGAAGTAATATGAAAATGATAAACCACTAATAGTGGCAAAATAAAAAGGAGCAGATGAAAATATGATTTATGCAAAATGTAGTGTGATGTATGAAAAATACAAGTGTGTCAAAGATATCACACACTATATAGATGTAGGGATCTATGCTAACACATTGTTTCTCCTAAAATAAAATACAAAATTGTCACGAGGGATGAAATTTCATATAAATTATGCATTATATTGTATATTCCTTGACATACATTATAGATAAATTAGTGAAATATTATCACTAGCCATAACATAAGTTTATGGCCTATAACTATAATTTTTTTGGCATGAATAGTTATATCATCACGAGTCATTAGTGATGTGAAAACTGTAAATTGATTAGATTCTTCAATCTATTGTTATATCTCTCAAAGGAAGTTGATTATTCAACTACCAACTAGATTGGCGACTTAACTCAGTTATCTAGAAAGAAAACCAGTGGATATACGTTTGCATACATATCCATTGTATGAACCATTTAGAATTCTATAAATCGATGCATCGTCTAAATGGTAATAAAAATTGCAAGTTCATGTTTGCATGACTAATAGCTCGACATATTAAAATACGAGCATACCATTCCAGAGTAACTAATTTGTTGTGAATATGAGATGAATTACTTTTACATTATTCAATGATAATGAGAGAAAATATTTTGTTATTGTATGGGTCATACTATCATATACGTAAAATTAAAATTAGCATCATGCCAATATATTATTATAATTCATCCATTTCATAACTGGTTTTGGTTATAAACCAAACCTATCCTATTTTTTGTGCATTACTCCACCTAAGTGCAAATATACGGGATATAGACGAAGGGGTAATTCCTTTAGGAGGAGATAAGTAGCTACAAATTCAGAATGAATTACCATATTTTATTGATCCTCGATAGAAATTTTATGAATTTATTATTCAATGATAATCTAATAGCCATACATATACATTGGCCAATAACATAGTTTCAGCTACTCATGCTCCTACTTTGTCCCTCAAGGACACTACTTAATCATGACATGCATCAAGAATGGTAGACTAATCGATTTCAAATAAAATCCTCGATGTAAAATATGGAGCATAAAAACAAGATGGTTCTTCGAGGTATAAAAGACCCAATGCTAGTCTCACAAAGAGACACTAGACATAAAGGTTCTTAAAAGAACATTAAATTAACCAATGAGATCTCAATAAATGTTATCATGTCTAGAATCATATGAAATCGAAACAACATGACGTCGATAATCTGTTTTACATACAATATAGCGCTTATTATTATGCATGATGAGGATCATGAATTAATTATTATTCAAAAGTGAGCTCAACAAAATGATTGACCATCATGGAAAGATGCAGTCACATGAAAATAAGAGAAGTATTAGGACAAGAAGTCCATACACATGAATGTGTAAAAGCTATTGGATATACACGGTCGTGTGCGTAACCAAATTAAGAGCTCTAAAGTTACATGCTTTAAGACATGAATTGTGGAATAAATAAATTCACAAAAGCATGAAACTACTTATTAAGAGTCGTATTTTCTAGAGATGGATGTAAATATATTATTGATATTCTATGAGAAAGTCAATCTAAAAAGTATTAAATTTGTCTTATATACATGTTATTTGAGCTCCAATACTCCATGAATGATCCATAATGCCTCAAGCATATCTAGCAATTTCAACTTATGGAAGCATTTGAAAAAGTTATAAATAACTTATTTGATCAAGCAGGATGAACTCTTATATGGATCAAAATTTATTTGGATGAATATCATCTTGTTTTTACACATGTTTCAAAGAAAATTTTGGTCCTCAAGTACCAGAAGTGCAACTAAAATTTTGATGTCAATTTTGCAATCAATATGCGTAATGAGATTGTATATTTCTCTTTTAATATATATATTAACAATGTTTGTTTTCTTATCAATGCTTTTGACAATGGATTGGAATCTACACATATTGTCATCTTTGTAGCACATAATCTGAAGTATCAATAATTCAATGGACTTCATTACAAAATCTTTGCTGACAAAAGTTTTTGAGCAACAGACCGGGCATTGACGCTTGAAAGATATACGTTAATTTGAGTAGGAGCATTATGTACACTGCACTCTTTTTCCCTTCTCAAGTTTTTATCCCACTGGGATTTTTTTTTCATGATAAGGTTTTTAATGAGACAGATTATGGAGTATAAACAAACGGTGAATATCTAAGGAGGAGTGTTATAAATATATTCATTATTTATAACAGAAAAGATATAAAAAATTATAAGTTTTATTTGACTTCATTTGATTTATTTAAGATTTTACCATTAAGATTTTATACTTTTTTTTAATTTATGTTTTTCACTAAAAAAATAATTTTTTAACAATGTTTTTCACTAATTTAATATCTATATTTTTATGTTTTTTTCATCATATTCTGCCACTAATTTTTTAATAAAAAAGTATGTCTTTTCATAAATACGAACATCCTTGTTTATTATTTTGTTTAAAAAAAATATTTTTTTCTTAATGCAAAAAGCTACGATTATTATTTTAGTTTACTATATAAAAACATGACATTGCTGGATATTGCTATGTAACTAACATCGGGTGGATTGAGGATACACTCACTCATGAGTCTCACGCTTTTTTTTAACAAATCACGTAAAAAAGTAAATAGAATTGAGTTTCCATCCACCCCTAAAGACGTCGACGAGAAATGAATAAAAAAAAGAGGATTGATAACTCGGTTAAGGAAATGGAAACGTGATCCAAATTACGTAAGTGACAAGTCATGTTTTTTCTCTTCTTTTCTTTTCCTTTTCTTTTTGTATTATAAAACGGCAAAAAGCAACACGAACAACACACATATAAAAAAAGAAACCAATTTGACTCCTTAATCATCATCAATTCATCATCATCATCACAAAAACAATAATATCTTTGTCGTAAACAATGTCGTACGATTATCTTTTCAAGTACATCATCATCGGTGATACAGGTCATTTTATTTTTTTATTTTTTTATGATCATGTAAATTAATAAACCCTAAACAGTAAAGGACTAATAATAAAGATTTTTTTTAATAAAAAAACAGGTGTTGGGAAATCGTGTTTGTTGTTGCAGTTCACAGACAAAAGGTTTCAACCAGTTCATGATTTGACTATCGGTGTTGAGTTTGGTGCTCGTATGGTTACTGTTAATTCCAGGCCTATTAAGCTTCAGATTTGGGATACCGTATGTCTTCTTTACTAATATTCTCTACTTCTTTTATAATCTTAGGGTTTAGTTGCATATATTTTTTATGATTAGAGCACACGGTATAGGTGTCGTAGGGTGCGTTAGCGCCCTATGGCGCTGTCCTACCAACCCCGGCCAAGCAATCAGGCTTTTTTTCCTTTTTTTTTATTTTTTTTATTTGTGTGTTTTATTTTAAAATGATTAGATCACTGGATGGTGTTTACATTTTGTAACTAGTGCTCTTATAGATAATGATTTTTCTATGCATAATGATTATGGTTAGTGTTATGTTAAAAGGCTAAGGCGGCCTACCAAATTGGTTCAACAGTAACATGTGAGAGATTAACAACCTAAAAAAAAGCACATGGGGACATGATTTGAACCCTCTTTAATGTTACATCTTCTCCGCCATTGGGCTACCATTGCTGGAACAATTTTTAGTGTTTTGTTAAATTTTGATGATTTTGAGGATTTTTAAAAGTGTGTTACTTTGGTAATAGCTCCATTTTGCATATGGCAATATAATACTAGTATTAGTTAATGATACCTTGGAATAAAATTGTTTCATTCTAGACTCATCACTAGTAAAAGGTTGCATTGCCTTGGTGGTTCTGTTTGCTACTAACTTTGAAAAGTCATGTAATGTTCTAGTTATGTGGTTTGTATTGATAAATCTAGGATCTATTTATCCTTGGGTTACTTATAGAAGTAAAAATATTCGATTAAATTGGTGTGTTCCATATGTATGTAATTGTTGTACCTCTTTGTCTAGCGACTTGCTTGAAGTTTCTTTTAAAAACAACCCATTCATAAGCATCGGTTTATCCTTGATACATTTATCTATAGACCAAATGTTCTTATTGAAATCTATTTTCTGGTGCTTGTTTTGTCCTGTATATCGTATGCTAAAGTATTTCTAAGTTTCTTATGAAGAAAATGGAGGTTCAGAAAAGCAAAATGTTCATGATATAGTGGAACAACAAAATTCCAAGTCATGAATTATTCGCAATTCACATACTTGTGGAAATGCGATAGTTATGGGGGCCATGAATTTGGTATGTTCATACTTTCTTTGAATGCGTCAAGCCTGTGATCGGTTTAAAGAGATTTCAAGTTGAAGATGATTGGATTACATAAACAGAGTTTGATTTACTGACTAGGGAACATGTAAGGCCAGGTAGAGATGGAAAAAGGGGGGAATATAACAGGTTGAAGAATAACATGATAATGAGAAACCCCATTGAAATTTGAATATAAAATACCACCTAGTAGAAGCAAAAGAGTTATAGTACTTCTAAATGAACGTAGTGGTTCTTGATGAAAGAGTGGAGCTTATTTTCGTTATATATGTCGACAGTGAAGAGTCAACATAGCCACAAAGTATATTCTGAATAGATAAAGGAATGTAAAAGCATAAAGATGATCGGGAAAGACAGATTATGAAATATGATATTGAAGGATCACACGAATTGCACTATCAAGGTTCATGCTATATGCAATGAACAAAATGTACAAAAGAGTTCATACTAAGATAAGTGAAGACTCTACATTTAGGAAATACGTCGAGGAAAATAATATAGGTTCAAGGTTATGAAGAAAGAAGGGAAACTGGAAAATGCTAATCATAATCCATCTAGAGTAGAATTGGAGCTGGTGTTGACTGTGAGATAGAATCACATGGAAGAGCAAGAAGCTTTAGAAGAGCTATGTGCAAGTCGACCAGAAAACAATTATTACTGTATGATGAATCTTGGGTGAATAAATAATGGTGTGATAAACCCTGTCATAGTAAAGACTTCTAATTAGTAAATTAGTTAATAAAACAGATTATGTGAGGGTTTTTCAATCTTAGTTATGTGAAAGGAAACAGTATAAGTTATCCGGGGCAAGTTATAAACTGAGTTGGAACACTTGAACTATTGTCGAGTGAGGTGTGACAAGTGTAGGAAGAGATGGCAATAAGAGAATTACTATGTTTTTTTATGTATTACTTAATCCATGAATCGCAACAACCCCTTCCTCCAATACGTGTCATCATTTGACCTTTAGTTTTCACAACTATCACTGGTTTCTGATGTGATCTATCTTTGACCCTTAGACCAAAGATATATTACTGTATGTGGGTGTCACATGCGACATATCTGCATGTGGTGTAATGATCATGTATATACTTACAGGATATGTAATCGTTACATAATTTGATATTGTTGTCACTTATAATTTTTTGAATTCTTAAGATTTGAACCCAAGCATCCTGACCAAGAACCTTATATTTTGATTCAGGCTGGACAAGAATCATTCAGATCAATTACCAGGTCGTATTACAGAGGAGCTGCTGGGGCACTTCTGGTTTATGACATTACTAGGTACATGCTAATATGCAATTATTCTTAGGTTTTGCGTATGAAATTTTCATCTCACAAGCATTTTCACCTGCACAACTGTCTTCATGATCTAATTATTTCCTGTTCCCTATTATTTTCATTCTGTCTAAAGAACTTTCTTCTAAGTTCTAGTTAAAAGAAAGATAAATTTACATGTCAAAACTTACAATTATTAGTGACTCCTTGAATCTACGGGTAGATAGTTAAACACAGTAAAATACTTTTTCCCCCTGACGCAAACTGGAGTTTTCTAATTTTCTAGGCAATGTCGGTTAAATTTTATATGGTATATAAAACCGAGGATTGGTTTACTCTAGGCCACATATAAGACTTAGCTTCATTTATAAGAAATGCTGTTAAGATCTTCAACTTTGGTTCATATATTCTTGGACTGGAGTTACGATTTTGACCCAGTTATGAATGAGTGTCGATTCAGTGTATATATTTTTTATTTCTAATTGGTTAAATGTTTTGGTCAAGCGACCTTAAACTTATGCGTTGACCCTTACCAATCATATTGCTTTAGGTTGCGCAACTGCTTTTGGTTGTGCAACTGCTTTTGGTTATTGGTTAAATTCTAGTGTATTTTAGGATATTTGGGATTTATAACAAGTTTTGTGTTGCTTCTTCACTTGTTTAGGAGAGAAACATTCAACCATCTAGCTGGGTGGCTTGAAGATGCTCGACAGCATGCCAACCCCAACATGACTATCATGCTTGTAGGAAATAAAAGTGACCTTTCCCACCGAAGGGCTGTCAGCAAAGAGGAAGGAGAGCAGTTTGCTAAGGAAAACGGACTCTTGTTCTTGGAGGCATCTGCAAGAACATCACAACATGTTGAGGAGGTACTTTACACAGATTTCTATATTTCATTCACCAGCACGTCATATAAATGAGACGTGGAAAAATTGGATGCTGAAGTTAAACTAGTCTAATGAAGTAACTTGATTTATATATGCAGGCTTTTCTAAAGACTGCTGGAAAGATACTTGACAAGATCCAGGAGGGTGTGTTTGACGTTTCCAATGAGGTAATTTTGTTTTCTTTAAATTATCAAAAATCAGCTGTCCAGCTTATGATTGCATCAAGACTTATTGTTTGACTTGCTATTAATTTGTATTGTTTGATGTTAAATAAATAGTCATCTGGGATCAAGGTTGGATATGCACGTTCTCAAGGCACAGGACCGAGGGATGGAGCAGTTGCTCAGAGTGGTGGATGCTGCAGCTGATCTTAGTAGCATATCATTATTTCAGAATCATTAAACCTATATAATATCAACTGTTTTGTTTTCCTTTGAACGAACTCGGTCATCACATCATGTGTAACTTGAAATTTTTAGTCATGTGTATATAAGGTTTGTTGGCCTACTAATTTGTGTTGCTTGACATCACCAAGTATGTACTTTATGCCGGCTTTATAGGATTAAGTGCAATACTGCTTTACCCAACGACATTTTATACATAAAACAAGATAACTTCCCTACATGGGATGAAACCCATTATGTACCAAACCTATTGAAGTTTAAAAACATTGGTGTTTACATTCCACCACATTCCCAGCGTTAGGTGTGAGTGTGAGATTTGAGCCAAACCTGCTACAAGGGTTTGACAATGCCCCAACATATCCGCCAAATTTTGGCCAAACCAGCCAGAAACCTATATTGTTTGGTCAAGCCATTTTTTATGCACAAAACATAAAAACCCTGTAACCCACATAGGGGCGTACATAAAGGTTGTTTGATCCCAGTGTCCAATAATAGCTCAACCCCGTAAAATTATCAAAAATAAGGTATACGCCAGATGTTTGGTGACAGTAACATACCTCCTTATACAGTATTAATTATGTTTGGTCCTTTTTCGGAACCTATTAAGAAAAAGCTTACAAATTATAGGGAGTTTAGAAGTTTGCAAAGAAGCTGTCAATGATGTATTGACAAGCTCAAATGTTCTCAAAAAGCTTGTAAAGCTGACCACAGATCAATTCCTAAAGTAAAGGCAACGTATGAAACACTAATTAATTGCAGAACACTTGATAAAATTGTATCTGAATTCAATCAAAATTCCCCAAACCAAACGCGACAATTATTCAAGACATATATCTAAATGGTTTTCTTGTGCATGGTATTATTATACTCGTTGATTCAAAACCATCTTCATTTTGATATCACAATGTCTACCGTTATATACAGGGACCTGTGTGTACAGATTTAGAAAAACAGTTTCTAAATATTATCAGTAGCTTTTTGGTTTATGGCTGCTGTGGCAATGTGGTGTCTGGTGTCACCTTCCGTTACAAAACCTTCAACCGTGCAATAACAAACTAAGTTACTTTTTATTAGCAACGTGAAAGTTCTAGTGAAGAGAGTAAATTTTGTCAGGATTGATACTGCAAACTATAGATGTAAACAAAAATGATCATCCAAAATTGAATATCAAAACTTGGGCCTAGGATACAACAAAAGGAGAAAACTTCATAAGGCAGACAGTCTTCATCTTCTGTCTCCAGATTGTCCAGGGGTCCTTCCAAATCTTGCGCGCAAATTGTCAAGAGTACGAGACACTAACAACAGTCTTGGATCATCTTCAGGTATCTCTCGATCCTATTTACAATGCACAAAGCATTCACATGAGAAAGCTTACACACGAAACCACATTTAGAAGTTAGTGGTGACAATTTTGATGCATCTACTTATGAAGGGGTCATATTTCATTTGATGTTTTATCGGTGTCAAGTTGGGTAAATTTTTTAAATGAGAATAGCTACAAATTAAATGGAGTCAAATGGGTAAAGTTATATATAGTAAAAAAAATAAGCTGTTTGATGGGTCAAACATGAGACATCGTTCAAAGTGCTATTTTCACACGCTAATTATTGAAATAACAATTTGTATATTTTCGACACAGTATCTTCACCCATCCCAGTTTTGACCCGTTTACCCACCCGGCTCGCCAATTTGCCACCTTTTCTCTAAAAAGAAACATCACTAAGATAAAATGAGACGAATTTCACCTTTAATCCGTAGTAATATGCTTGAACGGCAGGAAGAGATGGAGTTATATTACGAGCTTGCATCAGATCCCATACCATATTAGCAAGGGTATATCCTCCAGTCTGCAAACAAAAGGTTCGTATAAAAGAATAGCGCTCGGCAGCAACTTAAAAAAAATATTACACAAGCAAAACAACTGCAGACAAGATCACAATGATAACAACACTAAAAGCTTGCTTACCTTTTCTCCAGATGCTGCAAGGAGGAGAGCATTACCAGTTACGGGAACCAGGTTGATGCCCCTATTAGTCATCTCTGTCTGAATCAACCAAAGAGTTCAGCAATTAGAGATATATTGGACAGGCGTTGACATTTATGTATAGAATAAAAATGCACCAGTAGTTTACCAGTTTCTCTAGAGCAACTTCCATACCCTTGGGTGTATAACCAACCATGGCCCCCTCTATTAGCGTCTATAGAAACAAGGTCCTCGAGTATTAGAAGTATTCAGTTCGAAAGATATAGAGTACAATATATGGACAAACTTTTTCATAAATGATGACTTGATATGAATCAAGGTTAAGGAATAGAATGGTAATGAAGTAATAAACGTTATTAAAAGAATTGGCAACTGGATTGCAATATCAGCTAAACATCTACTTGTAGTAACTAATTGACTCATATAAGCACAAAAAGAAATGTTTAGCAGCACAATAACTGTTATTGTAGTTTAAACACCAAATAACATAATCCAAAACTTACAGAATATAGATCTGGTACAGGTGGGCTGCCTGAGCTCATGTAGTCTTCAAAGACTTTAAGCCCACGATCAATGTCCCCAGAATTCAGATAGCACCTAATGTCAATAATCATAGAAAAATAATTAAGCAGTTAATCCGGATATGATGCTTAGAAATTTACAGAAATGCAAGTGCACATTTTACGTGATTACGAGAAGGAAAACAGACGAACTTAAAACCAGCGAATGACTAAGTCATAAATGGTAGAACTTTTTTTTTTCCTTTTTTGTCATAGATAAGATTAACATCAACAGAAGGAATCAACTATTACCTCAAAATTTGAATCAAGATAAAGACATCAGGAGTTTTATTATCCTTCTTTAGCATCTCCTGAAGAGTATCCACTGCCTGCAATAATGAACATGGGATAAGGATGTGAGAGGTTCAATAACGATTCAACAAAGAATATATTGCAAAGCACATGCAAGTTGTTCAACAGTCATAATGTTTTGAGATTCTAAACTGCTAAACAATTGACTAATAAAAATATATAAGGAGAACTACACAAGTGTTTAATGCATTGATAAATGGATTTCCAAGGGATCAACGATATATGGTGTCAAATTGTCATGGCCCCGCTGAACTGTGAGAAGTAAAAAATAGTAATCCTAGAACAATGGGAGCAGCAAATGCGACCTCTATAACTGTTCTTGTCAGGCATCGAAAGGAATTAACAGAAAAAAGAAAACTGAACCAAAAGACCAGATTTTGCATGTCTATAATCATTCTGCAACAGTTACCCAATGAACCTAAAGGTTTTTGTTCGTATCAAGATGGAGTTTCCCGATACAACTATATGATGCCCTTTGCATACAAATTGACCAACAGAATTTTGCCATATGCTCAACGAACTAACCGTAACATAAAATGATATGAACCGGATCGATTATAGAGATAAAAGGATAGATAGGCTATAATAATGGGATAACCCGACCCCCGATGGCTTATATTAGTGAGATAAACCGACTCCCCAATTAACTAAGAAAACAATAAACCAAAATAAAACATAATCATATTTCTCTGCATATTGAATTACAGCCTCTTATCTCTATATATAATCATACTTAAACTTATTCCCTAAGATAATACAATAAAAGGAAAGTAAATAAACTAATTCTTTGTTTAATATATTGATAATAATCTGTCAGGATCATATCAATACTCCGTCCCCCAAAAACACCTTGTCCTCAAGGTGTTGTCTTGAAAAAGTCGCCTGCAGTGATTCCGGGATCCCAAGTTCTTCGCTGTATCCCCATTGTGCGCTTCTTGAGCAAGCAGTAGTCTTGGTCTATGTTCTTGAATTTTCTTGTGCAGACTTGTAATTCTTCTTGTGAATCTGAAGTTTCAAATCCAGGACCAAGTGACGTACACCTTCCTTCCCACGGCCTCTGAATCTGACCCAAGACCAACACCTTCACCACATTTTTCTGTTATGGCAGGTTGTGTTGGAGGCGTTTGAACAGGCGAGATGAAAGACTGAATTAGTTTCTCCAGTTTTTCAATCTTCTGATTCCATTCTTCACGCCGCTGATCCTCTTCAATCTTTTGATTCAATTCTGCACGCCTCTTCTCCTCTTCATACGCTCTAATAGCCATTTGTTCCCGTCTTTGATTCCATTCATGCCATTCTTGACACCTCCGATTCCTTTGATGCCATTCTTGACATCTTTGATTCCATTGATGCCATTCTTGACATCTTTGATTCCATTGATGCCATTCTTGCCACCTCTGTGCTTCTGCTTCCATTCCAGTAACTTACTTTTTTTCTGATGAGCAGTAACCGACGATGAACAGTAACCGATGAACAGTTTTTTTTTTTTTTTTTTTTTTTTTTTTTTGAAACCCTAGAATCGAAACAGCTCTGATACCAATTGATATGACCTGGATCGATTATAGAGATAAAAGGATAGATAGGCTATAATAATGGGATAACCCGACCCCGATGGCTTATATTAGTGAGATAAACTGACTCCCCAATTAACTAAGATATTGAATTACAGCCTCTTATCTCTATATATAATCATACTTAACTTATTCCCTAAGATAATACAATAAAAGGAAAGTAAATAAACTAATTCTTTATTTAATATATTGATAATAATCTGTCAGGATCATATCATAAAATCAATATTTTATAAACAACAAAATGAAGCAATAGATATGGTGGATCTAACACAACTCGGCCAAAAGATAAATAACAGTATTGCTACAGGTAAAGCTGTGGAATTGTCATTTCAATTATCGAAAAGTATACTTGATGCACTTCATGATAACTGATAAGAATATGAGCTTGGATACAGTCGTTTTACTGGCTTAAAGCTATTTAAGTACCTGAACATCTTTGAGATCGGCGCAAGCATGAAAGGCAGCATGATATACTGTGAGAAACCTTTGCACAAATCCACCCCTCCTGTTAATATAGTTAGCAGTTGGAATGTTGTATAACTCTTCCTCAGGAATTCCCATCATGACGTTCTCAGCACTGTCCCTTGTCTGTTCTACCGAAGACCACCCTTTGGAGTTCTCAACAAGCTCCAAAATCTTTTTCATGCAAATGAAAAATTGAATTCCAGGAGCAGGAGAGAAACAAAGTACACGACATCTTACAATATAGTCTCTAGGTTTACCTTAGCAGAAGTGTCCTCAGCTAATGGTCGCTTGTTTTTATGTGCGGATATGAGCCCAGCATAGCAGTATTTGTTTAATCCAAGACCAGCAGCAGTCATATCACGAACGATTGCCTGTCTGAAATGTTAAACCAGCATTATCTAACCATTGACATAAATCTCCAATGAAGTGGATAGAACAAAAGTAATATGTCATGATTTCATAAGAACGGCCTATCAATACGACATAACTTGTGAATATACCCATTCTGGGCAAGATGATAAACAATCTTGAGAATTATCACATGTCATAAGTTATAACCATTCATGAAATAGAATCGGCAACAAAGGGGTATAGATTTTTGGAAAAACAAAAAATACATACACTTGATCCAATCGGCCAGCGGCTGCACATGCATTAATCAAGCAAATGAATGTCTGTCCCGTAGGCTTTACTTCAAGCCTCTTCATTTCTTCAAAAAGCTTCATTTACACAGATAACAAATGGTTAGGAGTGTATAAAATCATATTTATCAGATATTATTCTCTATCAAGTCATGAAACTGGGAATACATACCCGTGTAGCCTCCACAGAGTTATTACACTTACCGCATGTCGCGATCATGAAATTGTACAAAACAACCTACAACAGAAACGAACAATGTCAGATAACTAATAATTGCTACCAAAAAAACAATCAAATAGAATTGATGTAACTATTACGATCCCACATCGGCCAAGTATGGGATTGGTTGATGGTTTATAATGTCTAGGTGTCCCCTCCTCAAACAAGCTAGCTTTTTGAGTGAGTTCTACACTTGGACTTATGAACCGATACGAGCCTAGTATGGGATAGGTTCGTATCAATTGGTATCAGAGCTGGCCCTACCTTTCGAGGTCTCAACACTCGGAGTGGTGGCCTATGGAGTGGTGGCTTGGACCCGGAAAAAGAAGGGTGCCAACCGTGACCAACGAGCTCGGAGTGGTGGCCTATGGAGTGGTGGCTCGGACCCAAAGGGGGTGCCAACCGTGACCAACATAGCCGTGACCAACGAGGACGTTGGTTCTTCAAAGGGTGGGGTATTGTTACGATCCCACATCGGCCAAGTATTGGATTAGTTGATGGTTTATAATGTCTAGGTGTCCCCTCCTCAAACAAGCTAACTTTTTGAGTGAGTTCGACACTTGGACTTATGAACCGATACGAGCCTAGTATGGGATAGGTTCGTATCAGTAAGCTACCAAACAACAGTGTGACTAGCAACTAGCAACTAGCAACGCAATAAACATGACAACTAGATCGCCAAACCGCAATAGACAAATCACAGACCACATTTGTACATCAATAAGACAGTACTAGGATTGCTTGTTTTTCTTTTATTTGCCTATTTATCTGCTTAATCTTATGCAAATCCAAATAAGCAGTTTGAAGTGTAGCGATAAAACATACAGAATCTGCTTAACCTTATTTAACAAAGTGTCTTACGGCTTATGATGAATAAGCTCATGTTAAATGTTTTGATTAGTTTATAATAAAAAGGTAAAAAAAAGAGAGATTGATAAAAATTCTCCAGCACGCAGGTTGGAACCTGCTTACTTTAGATTGCTTATCAGAGATCAAACAAAAATTACACTGACACCCTCGTAGCTAACCTAACACCTAACTTCAAATGGACTCGATTAACTATTTTTAACCAAAATTTGCCAGATCTAATTGCATTTATTAGCTGTTTACCTACTTCTGTTCATAAATAAGCAAATCCCAAAACACCTCTAAGTTGTTACTACCATTATGTTATATGAGCTACATTCAGTTGATACTATTTGTTGCAAACCTCATTTTGATCCGAAACAACAAAATAAAAAGATACGAATAATTCTGGTGAACGAAAACGTACATCAGGGATATAACCCATAGACTTCATCTGATCACGGAAGAAGAAACAATCCTGCAAACGAACACCTTTCATACTACCAGCAATTAGCCCACGAAACGTATCTCTCTCAGGTTTAACTCCATCCAACATCATATCATCATACACATCTCTCAGCAACCAATTCCTATCACATTTCAAAAAAATCACATCAATATTCCCTTCATGAGATATTTAATTACGTGATCTTTTAAATCTTCCTGCTAGGTATACTCAAAGACCAGTGACACGTCAGTGTCACCTACTACTACAGTCATCTAGTACACACAATAGAAAGATTAGAAAGTTTGTGTAATTATTAGGGAAAAACAGGTTTGGTAACGCGCTAAAAGATTTTGTGTCAAGTTAGATACTTTATAACTAATTACCCTCCTGTAAACCCTTAAACCTTATCATAAACACTCATTAAAAATTAAGAAATTATAGTAATAATAAAATACACGAAACTGTCTCATCTTCCTATTGTGTGTACTAAATTACGTGCCACATACCACCCTACTTAATAGGAAGATTAAATAGTTTGTGTGAGTAAACGCGCTAAAGAATTCTATGTACATTTGAAAACACCCATATGAATAGTTCCCTTAAACCCGAGAAGCAATTAAGGAAATTATATATAATTCCCTAAAACCCTAATCACAGAAAGCCAATATGATGTTAAAAATATTTAAACCTTCTTTGAGAAGTGATGGATCCAATGACAGTATTGTATTCAGAGACATTGTTGGCGTAGTTGCGTTTGGCGTAATCGTCTGCGGAAACCGCAAAGTTACGGCGGCCGAATCCTCCAACAAGTGACCGGTGATTTGCTGATAACAATAGAGAGTGATGAAAATGAGTGTGAATAAATGAATGTGGAAATGATATTATTGATCGGAAAACTTACCGGAGATTGAACGGAGGAGTAACTTCATTTTTATTTGGGGTTTTGTTTTGGAAGAAATGAAGAGATGTATCCTAAACCCTCTTTTGTTTAACCAAAGTTTACTTTAACAAATTCGGATGCTCTAGTGACATGCCCATCATGTCACACCACTCCTGACCAAACAGTGATACACGTCATCTAAAATTTTTATGGCAATCACACTATCGTATAGTAGTAATACATCTGTTACAATTCACGTTTCATTCTTTTTTTCATTATTAGTTATGTAAAAAAATGCGATCCAATTTATTATATTAACCTTACTTAAAATTATAATTATATAAAATTTAAAAAATATTTGTATTAATTAACAAAAAGTAAAACTATCATTCTATTAAAAAAATAAGAGATATAATGTTATATTAAATCGGAAACAATAATTTTGAGACGAAAAGAATATAAGATATTTTATACAAATATTACGTTATAAGTTCGCATGCATCTTACTAAACGCAGAAAACTAAAAAAAATAAAAATTGAAAATTATATGGTGTGCTTAGCGCCATTATAGCTTGTGTTGGTGACATGATACAAGGCTGTCAGCCAAGCGTACTTCGGGTATGTTTGGTAAAATTAGTTGTAAATTATATGCTTTAAGTTGTTAACTGTAAGCGGTAAGCTATAAGCAGTGAAACTGTTATGTAACAACCGTGAAATTTCAACTTATGTAAATAGTATTAAATCCTAGTTAACGGGTTAGACTTGCATGTCTATTGAAACTCCGCTTATTTTCATAAAATATGTGTACGCATCCACTTGACGTTTAATAAAGTTTATTCTTATGGAATTCATTTTCATTGTGCTATTGTTTGTACGTGTCATTAAAAAGTATTACGTTTACGATGTTATATGTTTTGTCATTTATATACGTTTACAAACGAAACGAACTCGGAAAACTCGTGACCATGAACCGTACGCTTCGTTTATCACTCGTGTTCTCTTTAAAACCCTAGATTTTACACATTCGACACTTGGACGAAACCCTAAGTCCCATTTCGGTCGTAGAACGTCATAACTGATGCTATTGCTATATGTTGACAAACCCTAAACGACCCATGTCTCGTTACATTACACACCGTCACCAAATCATATTTGGAACCTGGCGCTTTCTCTAAAGCTAGAACAAACCGACTCTTGCCCCATTGATCTCCTCTAAATTGCCACCAACAAATATTTCACATAAATTATACTTACATTACGTAAATCCAAACAATAAACCTTTTGGATGAATTTTACCCAAGCCCAACCCATGCACCCCAAATGTATATATTCGGTTCTCTTTTCCTCTCATAGACCAACGGTTAAAAAGCCCTAACCCGACACCCCTTCTCTTTTCCCTTCCATGTTGTGTTTTTCTTCCCAAAACATTTCCTTTTCTTGTTTGGCCTCCCCAAGCTCTCTTCTCCATACTTGAAAAGCAATAGTATCCACCTTTTATTCAATTTAAAGGTGGATGATAAGAACCATGATCCTTATCAATTTCTCAAAATCATTCACAATCTTATTTTGCCTCAAAAATGATTTGTAAGCATCCTCATCACTAGCAGCATTTATTCTATAAACTTATGTTCAGGGTTGAGCATAAGTTAGAGGAGGATTGTTGGGAATAAATGGTTAAGGACTTCCCCGTGTTGATTCGTACAAGTTCCCCCTCTAGTGATAAATCCCACTGTTGTATCTAGTGAAGATAGTGGGATTTGTTCCCTCTACTTGAAGACTAAGCCCCTGTTGTGAAGATAACTTTGGAAGAGATTCGGACGCGTTTCTGTTTTGATTATAGTATATCTTCCATATATTGTTTGTAGTTATCTTGTGTTAGGATCCTTAGTGTATAAAATGATACTTATGCTTAGGTTTTTATATCTCTGCTTTGCATTTGCTTTAAGGTTGTAAACCCTAACACTACTTAGAGTGTTCGTACATTATGCTCAATATATTAAAGCTTTAAGTTTGTTTAAAACACTTTGTTCTTGTGTTAAACTTTATTTTCCGCATATTGTTTAGTTGTGCTTTACATACAAGGTTTCTCTTGTAGTTTGGATTTGTCCTTGCTACTACAACCCTTACAAGCTATGGTTTAAGATGTGAGTTTGGGATCAACAAGTGGTATCAGAGCTTGTTGAGAAACTTTGATCAAATCAAGAACAAACCTTTTTCACCTTACAACAATCATGACCACATCCAAAGCCAGTACTCCAATAGACTCATCATCAAACAACAATGCACTCAAGCTTCCTATTCTAGATCCTGAAAACTTTGAAATATGGGAATTCATAATACAACAAACCCTAAAAATGGAACATTATGCTCTATGGGAAGTCATAGAGTTTGGTGATCAATTTACAAAGACAGTACCAGTGGAGGTTGTTGGTGCTGATGGTAAGAAATAAGTTGGTGAAGGATCAAAGGATGGTGGCAATAAGTTTAAGTATGTTGCTGTCACAACAAAATAGATTCAACAAAGAATGCATGATCTTAGAGCTCACAGTTCTTTGCTATTAGCCTTACCAGATCGTCATCAGTTAAGATTCAAGAAGCATAAGACTGCTAAGGAACTTTTGGAGGCCATTAGTGCTACTTTTTGAGGAAATGAAGCTACCAAGAAAAAGAAGAAAAATCAAATGATAGACCAATTTGCATCATTTAAATCCAATACTGATGAAACCATTTGCTCAATCTACAATAGACTTCAAAGTCTAGTAGCTCAACTCGAATTCTTTGAGATTGAGGTCACAAGGGAGCATGTAAATGCCAAGTTTCTGAACAGCCTTCAGCAAGAATGGTTTGTCTATAAGTCTATTTTGCAAAATAGAGATGACATTGATGGTAAGAACATAGACGACATATACAACAACTTGAAGGTGTTTGAGCCAGTTGTTCTTCAGATGAAAGCTATTGGAACAATTCCTATAAATCCAAGTGGACTAACTGGTCCACCTGCAAACATGGCCTTCACTTCACATAACAGTGGCAATATCAAAAACAGTGGGACTGAAGTTCCCCCTGTTTCTTATCATCAAAGTCATGTTGTTGTCCCTAGTTCAAGTTATTAAGGCAATGAATAAAAAGCTGCAACATTCAGTCTTGATATTATATGTGCATACATTCCTTCACAAGAACCACTTGGTTCCTGTGTAGTGTATAATGACTTAACTCAAATCAGCAAAGAGTGTTGGGAGGAAATAGAAATCAAATAGAATATGGCTCTTCTTAGTATGAGAGCCAATAGATTCTACAAGAAATATGGAAAAAGGATTTCCATAAATCCTTCTAATGTTGTTGGCTTTGACAAATCCAAGGTTGAGTGTTATAAATGTGTCAAGAATGGACATTTTGCTTGAGAATGTAGATCAAAGAAGGAATGAAAGGTTAACACTTACAGGAAAGACACCAAGGTTGAGGAATCATATTCTAAGGCTATGGTAGCCATGCATGGAATTGATGGAGTCGGTTGACTGGAGCTTCTTGACAAACAATGTGGAAAGGAATCAAGCTTTGGTAGCTGAAGAAGAAGAGCCATTCATCAGCAGTTGAGGAGGATAACCCAAGAGAATTTTCTTTAACTGCAATGTCTTCTTTAAGTTTTGACAATGAGGTATATGATGACCCCTTGTGTACTAAATGTTGTAGGAAAAACAAAGAGTCATTGAATGCTCAAATAAATAAATTAAAAGTTGATTGCATAAATTCTGAAAACAATCTAGACAACTATAAGCGTGCTTTAGAACACACAAAGTCTAAAATTAGAGAATATCAACAAAGAGAAAGTAAGTATAGAGATCATATTGGCATACTTGAGAGAGATGCTAGAGAAAAAGATGCAACCTTTAAGGAATTAACTACTGAAGTAGAGTTCTTTAGAGCAAGTAGAGACAAGGCTAATTTAACTTTGAAAAATTTTGAAAAGTCAACTGAAAACCTGACTAAAGCTACAGAAATGGGACAGTCACCAAGAGATAAAACTGGTGTAGGAATTAAGAATCATAATGCCGAGATTCCTCCTCCACTTGCTAATATTCATAGAGCAAGTAAGATCAAAGATCTTTCATGGACTTGAATCCCCTGTTTTGCTAAACAAGAGGAAGTATCCTTTAATATACATGACTATATACCTAAGGACCTCAAACAACAATGATGTAGCTCAAACTAGAGAAATTAGAGATTTTAAAAGAGAACAAAAAGCCTTAAAACAGTAGAAATTAGAAAACCATGTTCTTTTCTCTAGAGAAGGATTGTTTGGAAGTGACACCAGTTCAAAAAACAAATCTAGAACCACCAATAAATCAAATTCTGAAACTAGTAGTCCCAAATCTGTTAAGCTAACTATCGAATATGCTGACATGTATAGATTTAATGGACCTAGAGGTAATCACAGATTTTGGAATGATCAAAAATCTATATAACTAGGACAGGATTTTGTGAAAGATACCAAACCATGTTTCACTTGTGGTAGCTTTGGTCACATGTATAAAAAATGTATTGCAGGTATGGAGGTGGTGGCTTCAAATCCTATAAAGGAAATGCAACCAAAGTCCAATTTTTTAAATGCAGGAGCAAAACCTTTTTCCCCTGCTAAATAGATTGCCCCTGCTTTCAGGAATAAATCACCTGCTAAATATGTTTCCCCTGCCTTAAGAGCCAAAATTGGTGCTTATCCAAAATCCACAGGAAATGAGACTAAACTAAGACATAACAAAGCATATTCATCTGTCTATAGACCCTACCAATGATTCTAAAAATAGCAAAACAGACAGTGGTTTCCCACTGCTAAGCCTAAGGTTCATTCTGCAGGCTCAAACCGTGCCTCTGCTAGCACAAGAACAAAGTGTTTTACAAAAACTGAAATGTTTAATATATTGAGCATAATATAAGAACACTCTAAGTAGTGTTAGGGTTTACAACCTTAAAGAAAATGCAAAGCAGAGATATGAAAACCTAAGCATAAGGTATCCTTTTATACACTAAGGATCCTAGCACAAGATAACTACAAACAATATATGGAAGATATACTATAATCAAAACAGAAACGCGTCCAAATCTCTTCCAAAGTTATCTTTGAAGCTGGGGCTTTATCTTCAAGCAGGGGGAATAGATCCCACTGTCTTCACTAGATATAGCAGAGGGATTTATCACTAGCAGGGGGAACTTGTACGAATCAGCAAGGGGAAGTCCTTAACCATTTATTCCCAACACTTAGGATTAGAACTCGACATTTAGCTTAGTGTCTATAAACAATGTAAGCAACGTTGTAAGGTTTTCTCGGCTAGGAAGGGAGCTTGTAGATATAGTGGAAATCTCGAGTAAGGTGTACTCGAGGAGTGGAGTAGGAACGAAGAGAGAGATTCGTTGCCAAACCACTATAAATCTTGGTGTACTTCCATAGGTTGTCTCTTTCTTTATTCTTTACTTACTTATCTTTACATTCATGCATTGCACTATCATAATCACTAGGTATAGCAAATGTTTTAAACTCTTGGAAATTGGCTTAACAATTATGAACAAGTTTTAAAGTAATAGTCATTTCTAATGACAAACATAATTTTAATTGGGACTTAATTAGAGAAACTATTCAACCCCCCCCCCCCCCCCCCCCCCCTCTTCTAGTTTCTACAATTGGTATTAGAGCGATGGTCACACAAGATCTTTGAAGTATATTGTGTTGTCAAGCTTGGATCGATCTGTTGTCTCTACTAATTAGAAGGGTTGGTTGCTCTAAAGTTTCTTTATGGTAAAACTATTTTTTCTCTAAAAATAGACCTTAAAAATGATTGATATATCAACTCATCTTGATTATGATATTATTAGTATCTTTTATGCATTTTATATTAATTTTTGAAATGTATCTACTAGTTTGTATTTTTCTTTGTGTGGGTACTCATGAAGGTCAATCATTGATTTGATTATGGATTGAGTTACTTACACTTGTTGAAGACTCATTTCCTTTTTATCTCCAACATCATGGGATGATGATATCAAGAATGGTGGATGTGATACTAGTCCTTGAAGACTAAGTATGCACTTTGTGTAACACCCACAAAGTGGTTAAATGCAGCGAAATAGTACATAGGGTGTTACTTTGGTGGATCGATAACACACAATATATAAAGCAATGATCATAAATGTCATTAAAACATATAACATGAATTTAACAGTGCAAATTAAGTAAATTGTCTTGAAATCAACATTTAACATTTTTGAAGTAATATCCCAGCCCAATGGTAAACATGATGCTCCCTATGATGCTAGAAATCCATGTGCATATGAACCTGCTTATTTTCCTGAGAAAACATATAAAGTAAAATGTGGGGGTCAACACGAAGTTGGTGAATTCACAAGTTTAGTTTATAATAAAAGTACTGATATGCAAAACACCACGAAAGTAGTAGAGCTCCAAGATCAATACTATAGTAGTTCCTATTGCCCTGTAATAGAAGCTAGAAAAGTGATCAGAGGCCTATGTGGATCGTCCCTGAGAAGTACCCCTTTAGTCCGACAATGTATATAAGTCTGGTGGCCTTGGCCTAGGCTAGGTGAGAGCTACTTACGCAGACTGGGATTGTCAATCCCCAATTAGATCTATTTATAACATTTCACGCTACACAATTTACTATTACAGTCCACGGGAATGGGGCAAACAATAGGCAATAAGTAAGTTGCGGACCCGTGAAATGTTTGCATATACAATAATTAGTATGTTTTCTTCCCCAGTTATAAAAGCTGTAAAATATGGGGCCATGAACTCACCTTATTGGTGATGCAGTAGTGATAAAGTCACGGAGTAGACTGGCACGGTATGATCACGAAGCAGTGGAATTACCTAGGTAATTTCTATGGGTCTCAGTAAATGCACAAATACAATGCACAAATAACTGCAATAAACCATAAAGTGCTTTGATAACCTTGTAGACTCTGTTGGGGAATTTAGGATCTACAAAACCTGGAGGTTGTGAAACATATACCTCCTCTGAAATAGTACCATAAAGAAAGGCACTTTTCACATCCATTTGATAGACTATAAAACCCATATATGATGCAAAGGCCAAAAATAACCTAATGGCTTCTATTCTTGCCACTGTTGCAAAAACCTCATCATAGTCTATCCCTTCTTCCTGTTTATAGCCTTGAGCAACAAGCCTTGCCTTGTTCCTCACAACAACTCCTCTTTCATCCTTCTTATTTCTGAAAACGTATCTAGTACCAATAACTCTTTTACCTGAGGGAAGATCCACAAGAATCCAAACCTTTTGTAGTTCAAATTATGTTAATTCTTCTTGCATGGCATCTACCCAACTTTCTTCATCAAGAGCTTGAGAAATGTTCTTAGGCTCTACTTGTGATAAGAAACAGGTAAACAAACAATGCTGAGTATCCTTATGATTCGTTCTCTGCTGCTGTTTGACATAACTCACAAGTGCATGAGTTTTAGTATTGTCTTGAAGTTGTCTTCTAGTTTGCATAACAGACTTAGGATTTCCAATAATTTAAGCAGTAGGATGGTTGTTGTTGACTTTATGAGTGGGAATAGAACTGACTGGAATTTTAGTTTCCAAATTATTGAAATCAGTTACTACACCCTACTCATCATAGGAAGCTTTGGAGAAGATTCCTTCATTTGGACTAGCATAAGCATCTTCATCGTCCATAGCTTGTAGAATATCTTCTAATGAATCAACAGACTTTGCAGAATTTGACTTAGCAGTACTTGCAAATGAGGTACCGATAGGTGTAATATGTATTGCTGAGTGTTGTGATTCCAAAGATTCTTCTCCTGAATGCTTATTGGCAGATGTAGCATTCTTTTCTTGATCTTGAAGCCTCTTAAGCTCTTGGGAGGCTTGATCATCTGCTGATGGCATTATTTGCTTCTGGGGAGTAGCATCCATAGGAGAAACAGTATGCATACTTGGTACATAGATGTGAACATCATCATCCTGATAATATGATGATGAAGGTTCTGCTTGAGTACCTAAATTTGTTGTACCAATCTCCTCACCTGCATTATTAGTTTAACAATCCTTTTGCACATAATAGTAATCCATGGAGTTAGTTAGATAATCCAAATCAAACATCCAAGCATAACCTATTCCTGGGACATTGGGTTTATTCTCTAAGAAATTAACATGGGCATTTTCTTTAACCTTCTTGGATGCCAAGTTATAAACCATATATGCTTTACTTTGCAAAGAATATCCTACAAGATATCCTGGATCAGATTTTCCATCAAACTTTCCCAAGTGATCAAGAGTATTTAAAATAGACACATGCCATCCAAAAGGTCCTAAATGACTTATGGTATGGCTTAATACCAGTCAAAAGTTCATAAGGTGTCTTGTTTTGAGGTTTGGCCACTAAGACTCTATTTAACACATAACATGCAGTATTGATTGCTTTTGCCCAAAATGTATTTGGCAAAAGAGAATCAGCTACCATAGTTATAACAGTCTCAAATAGTGTCCTATTTTTCCTTTCAACTACTCCATTTTGTTGTGGAGTCCTAGGACAACTAAATTGTCTCTTGATGCCTTTAGACCTACATAATTCATTAAATTTAGTATTCTTGAATTCTGTCCCATCATCTGTCCTAATGATTAAGACTTGTTTAGTGAACTGTTTTTTAACTAAAGTGATAAAATCCTAAAGTAATCCATTGGTTTCACTTTTAAGTGTTAAAAAGAAAACCCAACTGAATCTACTATAATCATCCGTTATAACTAGGCAAAAGGTCTTATGATGGACCAAACAAATCCATATGCAAAAGTTGCAAAGGCTTAGTCACAGAATTAACAGTCTTGGTCTTACAAGTGGCTCTATGTTGTTTACCTTTTTGACAAGCAGTACATGTGAAATCATTCTGAAAAGATTTGTTAGGTAACCCTCTAACCAAATTTTTATTCACCAATCTATTAAGATTCTTGAAATTCACATGACCTAACCTCCTATGCCATAAATTAGACTCATCATTAGAAGCCTTAGCCAGCAAACATGTAATACTGCCTGTTGGAGTAATAGTATGAAGATTAAAGGTGTACATGTTTTCTTTCCTGGGTACCTTGAGCAGTACTTGAGATTCTTTAGGCATCTCAAAGTCTTTGGAGAGCACCAAGCAGTCTGTATCTATAAAAAGCACCTTGTTCTTTTTATCACACATTTGTGATACAGAAAAAAGATTGAATTCATTCAATTCTTTTACAAAGAACACATCTTCAAATTCTAACTTCCCTATATTAATTTTCCCTTTGCCAGTAATTCTACCTTTGCTACCTCTAAAGGCTACTGGTCCACCTCTGAATTCTTCAAATTCAGCAAGGAAATCTTTATTCCTTGTCATGTGTCTTGAGCATCCACTATCTACAATACCTTTATCTTTCAATTCATCAATTAGATGCCCCTACACATACACAAAACTTATTAGTTTTTAACAGGGACCCAAGCCACATTTGGCTCGGATCTTATGGGACCTACATACTTAAGAGTTTGATAGGTAGTTTTTCCAGTAAGACTACACACACTCTTATACTTCATGGTTCCAGTCAAATAATCAAAGATGAAGAAACTAGAAGGGGGGGGGGGGGGGGGTTGAATAGTTTCTTATCGGTTTATCTCCTAATTAAAATTCCTTTCAATTAGGCGAGTGCACAAAACTATCTTTTACTTGAAAGCTAGTTGCATAATGATTAGGTTCAATTCTAATGCATTAACAATGTATAGTATGTGTAGTGATAATGAATGTAAGTAAAGAGTAAGGAAAGAAACAACCTAGTAGGAAGACACCAAGATTTATAGTGGTTCGACAACGAGGCTCTATCCTCGTTCCTATTCCACTCCTCGAGTACACCTTACTCGAGATTTCCACTATATCCACAAGCTCCCTTCTTGGCGGAGAAAACCTTACAACGTTGCTTACATTATTTTCCGACACTAAGCTAAATTTCGAGACCTAATCTTAGCTAGGACCAATCTACACAACGTCGCCCACTTCACTCTTTTACGACACAAGGCTAGATGTCGAGTTCTAATCTAAAGGTAGAACCAATCTTCACAACGTTTCCTACTTCACCATTTTCCGACACAAGGCTACATGTCCAGTTCTAATCCAAAGCTAGAAACAATCTTCACGACTGTTCACTTTGAAGCTAAGTGAGAACTTCACACAACACAACTACATATCACTTTATAGTTTAGTGAGAACTCACAAGACACAAACCACATCACTTTATAGTTTAGTGAGAACTCACAAGACACAACCACATCACTTTATAGTTTAGTGAGAACTAACATAACTAATTACAACTCAACTAATCATATCCAAGTACACACATGTAACTTGGATCTATACAACATAAATCCAAGCACACACATGTGCAATGGATGTACACAACTCTAATCCAAGTATTCACAAATAACTTGGATGAACATAACTAGTCCAAGTATTCACAAATACATTGGATCTACACAACACACAAATAAACAAATGATGAACATGACTAGATCTTTAGGAGAAGGTGATCTTCATCAATGCTACATCTTTAATCACATCACAAGTGTGTGAGTGATCTTCTATTTGGACAAGGTAAAGAAGGAGATCAAGAGGGTAATCATGAGTAAACATACTTAACACATTAAGTGATCATTTATAAATGACTAAGATTAGAAAAGAGAAAGAAGGCTGAAGAAGATGTCCAAAAAGGGTTGATGAGAATGCAGATTTAATCCACTATTTATAGGACAAAACATCCAACGGCTATATCTGCCCGCGGTTCCTTATTGGACCCGCGGTTCCTTATCGATAAGGAACCGCCGTAGGTGCTAAGGTACCGCCGGCGGAGAGTCCGCTCCTTTTTGTATTTTAGTGAATTGGAAATATCTGAGGCTGTTTAAACCTTCAAAGGATATTCTTATGGCATTTGGAATATGCCATATTCAAATTTGCATTTTCTTTTTAATAAAACATTTTCTTAAAAGTAAAGTTTATTAAAAATCTTTTGTTATGTTTAACAAAAGTGATTTTTAAGGCTAATCACTTTTATGATAACTAAGCATGATTAAGATAGGTTAGTGTAATGATCATTACCTTGATGATAGTGTTTGTTAGATAATTCATTTTATGATTGTGTTTGACAATAAATGTCTTTGTAATTTGTCGTGATCAAAACTAAGAAAGATTAATTAATACTAACAATGTTTTTAGGCATTGCTTTGCATTAACAATCTCCCCCTTTTTGATTACGACAAACTATAAACTCATTTACGTAAAATACAAGTTTATTCAAATTATTAACGAGTTTATCACTATCATTTCTCCCCCTTTGTCGAAGCAAAAAGGTTAGCACAAGTCTTTGAAGAAGAAAAGAACCGGACTTTTGCTAGTAGCTCCCCCTTGGTGCTTACTCCCCCTTGCTTGGGGCACCAAGTCAATGAGCTAAGGTGACATGCTACACAAAGTTTAGAAGAAATAAAAGAAACACCAATGTATATATGTGCACTACTTACTAACTAACTTGAGAGTGAGAAGGAAAAGAAATATCAAATTAGAAGCAAGCATTTGCTAAGTATGTCCAAAGAGTGTGTACTGACAACATCATAGTTTAATTGGTGGAATAAAGAAAGAAAAGAAACATCCAAACCAATCAAAGATGATTTAAAATGTCAATGGGTTAAAATTTAGAATTTATGGAATCACCCATAATTAATTTTAAGTTTTAACCATGATCAACTCTTGAACAAATGTGTGAAATATAATTAGAGGGAAAAATAACACACATAATATTCATATTACAAAAATATGAAATAACATACAAGATAAATATTCATACACACAATATGAATATTTAAAGCAAAAAAATATGGAAAATAAACCACAAAGCATAAACTACTCTAATAGTGATAATTTTCCAAGATTGCTTAACTTTTATTGATGCAAACAACTAAAGTACCAAATGTGCCTTAGTTGGAAAAGAAAGACGACGAAGCATCATTCGAAGTTTTGTTCACGGGAACGAAAACTTTGAGAGGAGGTCGAGTGAGGAGGAATTCAAGAAAATTTAGTTTGTCATAGATATGAGCAAGTTCAATTTGTTGAAAACGACAACAAGCACACGAGGAACCATGATGCAAAACAAAGTCGTTAGATGGGGGAGGTACATCAAGATTAGAGGTTGGCGGAGAGGGAGATAATGGATAAGAGATGTTTTCACAATGCCTAGTGAGGTTAGGGAAAGAAGATAGGTCATTGAGTTGAGGATAGTTGAAAGGTTTAGGTGGTGGTGGAAGAATTTCTTTTTCTCTGGTAATTGGATTTATAGAGTAAGTCTCATTCCAATATTGAATCGGAGAGAAACAGGAATTCTTGGAGGATTATGGAGAAGAAGAATCATGAGGATTCTTGTTCTTTTCTATCCAAATGGGTTTAACCGAGATTTTCGGTTTCTTTGAAAGCTTAGAAGAAGAAGCTTTAGGTTAAGAATTTTGTGACAAAGAAATGTCAAGGTTAGGAAAGGAAGAATTAGACATTATGAGGGATGAAGGAAAGAACTCCCAAAAGAGAAGTATTTAAAGAAAATAGACAAGGCAAAGATTTGAAATGAAAAAGAAAGGTTTTCAGGAATGTTTAGCCAAATTGGGTAAACAAAGAATCTTAACCAAAACAGTGGTCAAAGAAGAAAGACAAAAAATAAGACAATATCGGCTTTACTGGGCGCGGTTCCTTAAAATAGCCCGCGGTTCCATATCGATATGGATCCGCCTGGAGGCTAAAGAACCGTGTCCAGTGGACTGCAAAACTTGATTTTCAAAAGTTTTGGAGAGAAACAAGACTTTTTCAAAAATTTGCAAATCTTGGAATTTTACCTCTTTTAGCACTAGAGTATGCTAGGGTTGCATAAAAGCAACACATTCACAAAGAATGTCTTGACAAAGGATTACAAAATATTTAAATAACATTTTGGTCCAACTTTAAGTCAAGTTTTTAGAGGTTGTAATAGATTTAGGTTCAATTTTAAATAAATTGAAGTTGTTTAATGTGATCACATAGATTAAGCACATAAAAACTAAATCCATAAATCATCCACATGAGAAAATCATGAGGGAAAGAAAAGAAATGCAAGAAATAAAAAGACAATTAACTACTAAAAAGATAGCTAACAACTAGGTCTTGAATTCATAATTCTCTTTTAGCTTGATCTTCTTTTGAAAAGCATGTTAATTTTAAAGTCCATCATTTATCTCCTAGGAGGTGGAGGATTAGCAAATAGGTTCAACAAGAAGATTTGCAACTTGATGTGATCCCCAATCATCTCCAACCTAAGGATATCAATAAGGTGAAAGTTGTTCAAGCAACAAGGGCATTTAGTTCCATTGTGCATGAAAAAGTCAAACAAGTGTGGATCACCCAAGAAACGGGAAATAGGAACACCCAAGAGAGGAGTGTTGGTGGTAGGAGGATGAAGGGAAGGCATGGTATCCAAGGGTGAAATAGGTGAGATGGGTGAATTTAGTGGAGTGAAGGGAATAGGCTCAAAAACAAAGGAATCCTTTGATGAGGTTGTGGTTGAGCATTCACATTTAAGGGAGGGCTAGAAATGAGTGGAGAGGAAAACTCATTCATTCTTGATTGGAATGAAGAGGAGGTAGAACCATGTGAATGGTTAGTACCATGGGTTGAGGTTGTTTGCCATGAAGAAAGTGGTGGTGAAAGTGATGAGGAGATGAGGATAGGTGAGGCTTCACTTTTTGGTTTGAAAGAAGATGGAGAACCAAGTTTAGAGGACTTGAGATTCACCTTAAGGCTTCTTTTGGATGAGGAGGTTTTGGAGGAGTTAGATGTTCTAGTGGATACCATGGTTGAATGTTGAGGTTAAGAGAAGAGTTGAAGGGATGAAGAACACAATCAACATGAGAGGGTTTAAGAAGAGAAGGGGGGTGATCCAAACTAGTAATAGGTTAAAATCATTTTATGTGAACAATGAAATTAGGTAGCCTAGTTTAGGAAAGTGCAGGTTTTTGCAAAAGTTTTATCAAAGTTTTACACAGATTAAAGAAAACAATATAAAGTAAAGATTTTGTTGAAACGGTATCGGGCGGTTCCTTACGTAGCTCTGCGGTTCCTTATCGCTAAAGAACCGCGGCATTGATATAGAACCGCGACCAGAGGAGTTTGAAAATAGCACTTCCTTAAAATTTTGCTAGCCCAGATTTTATACAAAGGTTTATCAAGCCAAAGAGAACTAATAATCAAAGACTAAGAGGTCATTTAACACATAAGATGCATATAGCCATGTAAATCAAAAAATCGACAACTTGGATAGTTAGGATTAAAATACTAGGTAATCCAAACACAAATTGTTAGTTAAAGAATACACAACAAACTAAGAAGAGGTAAGGGAAGAGATAAAGTTCAACAATCCATACATGTTTACACACATGTTAATCTCACAAGAGTGGTAAATATCATTTATCTATGAGCATTTCCTCCTTTCCTTGATTCACTTCTGATTCGATCCTAAAGATGAAGATTGAGACAATATTGATAGTCTGAATCAATGTCTAGTGAAGACAATTAAGAGATAGATGATGACAAATCATAACGAGAAATGAGAGAATTGTCTTGAGAAACATTTTCATCCTCATTTGAGTCATGTGTGAGAATTGAAGGGACATTTCCTTCAATGGGAAACATGACTCGAACCACGGAGTGAAAAGATGAGGATTAAGAGGAGGATGATCAAGAAGAACTATCTCAAGAAGCCGTGAGAGAATCATGGCATAAGGAAGAGTAGATCGAGATCCATTGAGAACAAATATAATCCTTTTAGCCATGAAAAATGCAAGGTTGTATGGAGTAGTGGTAACAACACAATACAACATATGTGCAAGACAAGCAGGCACATGGTTGCGATCACCAACCAAACATATTGCATTTTCCCTAATGATTTCGGCCCATGGGACAATAAAATCACTAAGATTGCTAGTTAGTAATTCCCAAGGAGTGAGAGCACGAAATTCTCCTTCAAAATTACCAAGAATAGGATGTTCACGAGGTGAAGCAAGGGCACGAGAGATGGCCGAATCTGAAGGAATCTTAGTCGAGTAATGCACATCAACAGGGGCCGATTCTAAGTGATTTACACCCCAAGCATCGGTGAACCTACATTGACCTTCGTATGTGTTGGGTCTTAGGATCTAGACTCATCTGGGATATGTAACAATGATTGTAATGCACAGCGGAACATAACAAAGAACACAATCAAAGTTATGAACAAGGCTTTCTTATTCATAAAATACTAATAAGCTACTACTAGCTCCTGGTGCCTTATAGGCTCGACACCAGGAGGAACACACACACACCTTTAGTTTACATTGTATCTGAATGGATGCTCAACATGTGTGTCTAACCCTCTTTATATAATAGAGGGACTAGGGTTTACAAGCCAAACCCTAGCTTACTAACTAAGCTAACCTAATATTACATATTAGGTCCTTATTGTTTCTTCTGTCTTCATCTCTGCCTATAGGTTTTGTAATCATCAAATCTGTATGTCCCAACAATCTTCCCCTATTTGATATTACAAAACAATGTGCATGAAGAAATAATGCTCGAACATGTCATCACGATAATAAGCTGCACATCTAACTATTCTTTCCCTTTTTGTAATCAGCAAATAGGGTCTTGTGCAACTCGTAGACGCTTCCCCTTAAGTGATGCATGTAGATGGTTAAGTATATAAACAATAATACTAACCATCTCCTGAATCTTGAACTCAGTGACATAGATCATTTCTTCCTTCAGTATGAAAAAGACATGCTTATTACAATATCATGTAATAAAATGTCTTTGAATAATTCTTGTAGTCAATATATGCATGGCGATCACATGCAATGGCCGATATTCTCAGTGAGCCCTGACGGATCAACTAGAAACCACTCGATGCTTATGATCATGCTAATTTTGTGATGATCATATCATGAACTGTATGGTATCATATGCCCCCCAAATATTTGTAAAAGAGCGTGTAACTGTTCCAATTAAGAATTATAGCATAAACTGAATCTCCGAAACGATCTATACCCCTCGTCAAGATGAACTCCCCCCTTTTTTTTTATAAACGAATAGCAGGAATCAACACAACCACCAGAAGGAAACATAACATACCAGTAGAAACGACCAGTAGGAACGACCAGTAGTAACGACCAGGAGGAACGACCAGTAGGAATACACCAGGAAGACTAAGCTTCCCCTCGATCCATGTATGCTTCCCTTGAAGAAGTGCATGTCCAATCCGATAGGTTCCTTTGAGTGATCACTGATGAAGAAAATCAAGTAGAACCAATTTGATGAAGAAGTGGAACCTCCCAAACTTGTGTCTTATATCATGCATTTTATCCAGTTTTTGGTACACGGGAACGGATAACCTTCACAACTATGAGCCAGCTGTTAGCTATAACAATATATTTAGTCAAAATGATATATTTTTGATCAAAATGACAAGGTGTATTGCTCACCAACAGTTTTTGGTACATGGGAACTGCTAACCTTCACAACTATGAGCCAGTTGTAAGCTGTAACAATATATTTAGTCCAAAGACAAGGTGTATTGCTCACCTAAATGCTGATATAATAAGAAACAAATTTGTGAAACTCAACTACAACATCAAATAAATAATCAAGCATCAACTTCAATGACCAGAAGGAACCATAGCTCACCAGTAGCAATGACCAGCAGTAACGAAAACCTACCAGTAGCATCTCGAACCCCGTTCTACTTTTTTTTTTTTTTTTTTTTTTTTTGCAGTCACACTGTCATTAATTCTGTCGCTGTTGTTGTCGCTAAAGTTGTTGCATATCCGGGCATCATATGGGCGGTACTGAACCTGCATAAACTGTGTAGCCCATCTTGCCTAATACCAAGCCCAAACCTCACGTTTTCATAAACTCAGGGAATGATGATTTCCAATAAAAGTAAAATTAATTCCCTAAAGAGTAGGAAACACACGTAACAAACTTGAACACCAATAATCTCACGTGCTGCATATTTGAACCAAGGATAACGCAATATTGAAACATAACTGCTCGCAAAACTTGCGCATCACTCTCTCCATAGTATTCGCATATCCTTAGCAGCTGTCCCATAAAACACGGACAATATACGAGACCATATCAAACAAGGAAAGGTGGAGAAATCACATACCATATTTTGTCCAAAATGACATAGAATATAACCAAGATAAGACTTTTTCCCAAGCTTCAATCCAATAGATCAGGAACAAAAACCCTAAACTTATGGCAATGATATATCCACATGTCTAGTATCACACGTTTTGACCACAATATCACACGTCCAGCTGTACAGCAAACATCCACGCTGCATGCTATTCCCATAAATAAAAGTTATATCCCATAAAATCAGGAAGTAATTTGTTAATCTCCAAATCTCACGTATCATTTGACCAAGTAGTTGCAGATATTACGTGCGTCTTCTATGCATATCCCTTCAGCATATATCACATCCAAAAATATAATAGATTTCTTTAAGGAAATTCATTAAAAACAATCCCTAAGAATTTGCATGAAGACCTCACACACGCTTTCAATTACACGTGAGTTTTGAAACACGTATGTTGACAGCAATAAATCCAAATCAGTATATACCTTGAATAAAAGACTCACGTGAAGACCTTTAACCATAGTACATGTCATAGGTTAGTCACAATCAACAAGGACAACTACCCCACGTCTGTTTCCTTAATTCTGGTGAGCAGTGTGTGTATTTACACATAACGTATACATATATCGTCCTATCCCATGGTATCTCATTCCTTTCCCACGGAATATTTTATTCATGATCACATGTACTTTGAATCACATATAGTCTTCTCACGTCACTTTCTTTAATTCAAAAGCTAGAGTCAAACGTAATTATTTACACACGAGAACAGTACCTTTTGGGATCATAGTGTGCAAATCAAAGTGCATTTGGACAGTCTGTCACCAGCAACAGCTTTTCAATTACCATTCCTAGGGTTTTAATTATCTCAAGAAAACCCTAACAAATTCGAGCAGCAACAAAAATCCTTGTTTCTCTTGCAGTCCTGATCGAATCATAATAAAAGAATAACTAGGGTTTGAACAAAAACCCCAATGATCTTTAATCAGGACAGATAGTCCAGCAATAAGAATCATCTTTTGTTCATGGTATTCAATCTTGGCAGCAAACATTTTTAGTCCTACTAGGGTTCATCATTGATCAAGGATCAACTCACCAAATCTAGTAGAACAACATCATGATCAAGGACGCAGCAGCATCGAATAACAAATCGTCTAGGGTTTGTTGGGAAAAACCCTAGATCAGCAACTTTATTTATATAAAAACAGAAAATACTACCGAAAACCTTGTAGATCAACCAGATCGAGAGCCAACAAGCTCTGATACCACTTGTTGGGTCTTAGGATCTAGACTCATCTGGGATATATAACAATGATTGTAATGCATAGCGGAACATAATAAAGAACACAATCAAAGTTATGAACAAGGCTTTCTTATTCATAAAATACTAATAAGCTACTACTAGCTCCTGGTGCCTTATAGGCTCGACACCAGGAGGAACACACACACACCTTTAGTTTACATTGTATCTGAATGGATGCTCAACATGTGTGTCTAACCCTCTTTATATAATAGAGGGACTAGGGTTTACAAGCCAAACCCTAGCTTACTAACTAAGCTAACCTAATATTACATATTAGGTCCTTATTGTTTCTTCTGTCTTCATCTCTGCCTATAGGTTTTGTAATCATCAAATCTGTATGTCCCAACAGTATGGAACTCTGAGAATCTCACCAAATCCCTCGAGAGTGTATACAAAGGTTTTCCCCTTGATGGAAAATCTTATAGATAGACCATTGTTGATGTGTATTAACTTGAATGAGTTAAAGAATTCCATGAGGAAAGAAGGAAATATTGGCTCATCAATATCAAGCAAACAATCGAATCCAATGGTATTGAACATGAATCGAATGAAATCAAGTCCACGAAGGTTAGAAGGAACAATACGTCCTTCATGGAAACAACGAGACTCGAGATTATGATAAGTGTTTTGAAAAGAGCGAGTTTTATTTGTCAATGAAGGATTGGGCATGTATCTTCTAGTGAGTAGATGGTTATTTTGATATCCTGTGGTCATGATGATAGTACCTAAAAATAACATATAAACATATTTCTCCAATTACTCACATGTTACATATAGACCAAAAATCAAGGAAAGTGAGAATGTGTTTTATCAATCTCTTGATAAATCAAGGTTTAATCCTTATCATTCTCATGTTCACAAAGTACCCAGTTCACCATTGATCAAAACATATGAACTATGTAAGATCAACAATGAACTAGAACATTGGTTTTTCAAAACAAAGTTTTTAGGTAAGCATTTAACAATGCCATTACTAACTTGTTCATAGGTTCATATCAATTCCATCAATCAACCAAACTATTTAGTCAAAATTCGGATTTGTTCTACAAATGGGTTTTAGTGAAATCTCAATGAATATGAACCTAAGGAATCATAGTAACAATACTATGTCAACCCATATTCCTAATAAGGTTCTAATTCAATGTCAATTTTAAAAAGCCCCAATTATGAATGTATGAACCCTAGAACAAATTAGATGATATTGAAAGAAATAACTTACAATTAAGTGATCTTGGATGATGGATGAGTGAAACCCACGAAACCCACAAACTTGAGTCAATTAATTTGAGTAATTGAAGGTTTTTGAAGCTTCAACAATGGTGGAAAATAAGAGAAAACCGTCTATTGTGTGTGCAGGAGAGAGAAAGACTAGTTTGAAAAAATATATTTTAGTAAAATTGGCGCTCTGACAAAAGTTACTGCCCGCAGTTCCTTATCGATAAGGAACCACGCTATTGAGCCGCCGAGATAAAAAACCGCCTACAAAGGCAGGTTTTTATCAAAGAAAAACAATGAATTTTTGAAAACCAAAATTTTTAAAATACTTAAAAATATATCTTAAACCTTTTAGGATATCATTGCACCACCACAACACTAGGTAATAATGCCTTGTTGAAGGATTACGAGTTGAATCGAGATAGGAAAAGACCGAAACAAACAAACGACCACTCGTAGCAAAAAGGCAAAGGGAGAGGAGTCAAGAGAAGTGAATCAAGACCGAGAACATTGCTCAAGAGACAAATTACATTCTTCAAATTGAGGAGGCGAAGAGCTTGTGTCATATATAGTGTTTTCAGACGTGCCTTTCCGGCGATAGTCTAAACGGCTTTGGTAATGAGTTATACCAAGCAATTTTGATGCATAGAATAAAATCTTTTTCAAGAGTAGTCTTATTTTATTTCAAAATATGAGAAAAGTATAGATTCACTTTCTCTCCCACATGATCGGATAATTATTGCTAGAATTAACAATAACAATATCCTTGGAATTTTCAATTACAAATGTGTAAAATCCACCTACAACTTAATGAAGTAGATTGGTATCTCAAGGGATTCACTAATCATCCTAGAGATGAGCTTAATTGCACAAGTTACACATGATATAGGTCCTACTAACCGTAAGGGTGTAAACCATAGAAATCATGCTTGATACTTTAAGCTTCTACTAACTCACCCTACATCTCCATAGTGAGTCAAGTATCCAAGCAATGAAGGTTTGAGAGGGAAAAAGAAAAGAATCACAAACCACAAATAAATTTCAAGGCAAGGATGCCAAGAGCAAGCATATAGTCAATTAATGATCAAAAGAATGATTAATAGGGTGTGTGGAAGAACGAAAGCGCACCTTGGCCATAAATTGCATTCCGAGGTTTCAAGGAACCGATGCAAAGCCCAACTGTGACTAATAGTGACTGCTAAGTCTTCAAAGATTAGTATCACTTCTACCCATCTTGATATCATCGTTCAATGATGTAGGAAATCAAAGAAGATTAGTCTTCTATGTGACAATCCGTCAATTTATGGTCGATATTTTATTCTCAAATATTTATTTGGAAACATTATTTTAATGTTATAATATGAACTCACTTATTTTTGGGAAGAAATTTGGATTTACATCTTGAAGTAACATCGACTACGTCTAAACCGGAGGATTCAACTTTACGTGCTTACGTTTACATACACCGTCTTTGGTGACAGTCCGACATTTTAGAAAATAAATTTATCCGTAAATATTATTTTGGGATTTTAATTTCGAGTTGGTTCATAAACTCACAAATTTACGAGAAGAGATTAGGACTTACGTGAATAATTTAACGTCCTTTACGACTAAACCGGAAACCTTAGGATTACGTATTTACGTTTTTGAACTCCGTTTTTGATGAAACAATTTTTATTAGATTCGTTTTGTGCCGTTGATTCATAATTTATAAAAACGTTTTTCGTAAAACGACCCGAGGGCACGCAAATCGAGGAAACTAGAATCGAGGAGTACCCGTAAATTAGTGGAGATGAGACAAGTGGGACACTTGTCCCACCCCCACTATAACCGGCCATAACATAGCCACAACACCCTTAGGTGTCAAACTTGCACAAAACAAGTTTACACTTGTCTTGTTAGCTTAACTTGTAAGCCTTCCACCAACAAAACCACTTAGCTAAACTAGCAACCTCATTTCATCCATGCAAAAGCTTCCATTTTCTCTCTTCCTCTCTCTTTGTGTCGTCCAACAACCACCATCAAACACCCCATTCATACAAAATTTAACCACAAACATTTGTTATAATTAACATATGTTAATCTCCATTCAAAGAGATGAAGATTGGTGCAAGTTTTAACATCTAGAAAGAAGTTTTCAAAGGATTCAAGGGTTGATTTTCCACAAGGAGTTCTTGAAGATTGGTGGACTTGAAGATGATATTGGTTTATCACAAGTTTTGCCATCAAAATCCAAGCCTTGATCACAACCTACATCATCTTGGTGGTATAAAGATTGTTCTCCCCATCCTCTTGTTATTTTGATTATGTAATCATGTATTTTCTTTCCTATTGTATATGTATATGATGAATATATGATGATAAAAATATTGTGTGGGGATTTGGTGTTGATAATCATGGGTAAAAAGATGAAAAACTATATGTAAAAATGGTTAATCTTGCTTAATTTAGTAGGCTGTATAAAACAGTAAACAATCATATGATAAACTGATAAAATGGCTTGAATAAATTAATATACAATAAGTAATATGTCTTGTACACATGTGAGAGTTGACCATGCAATGGAATCATTAGGATGAGTGAGATATGATCAAAACAAGTTTAGAGTGCAAATCTGAGTACACTGTTTTGGACGAATTTTATAAATCACTTAGAGGCTGATTCAACAGTAGCCATAGAATAGTTAATTGGAGCACATATCATGTAGTTTATGGCATAAACATTTGGGCTTCTATCTCCATATAGAACTCCAGATATGGTTGTTTTGGTGAAAATGAAATTTAAAATCAGATTTGTATAATAAAAACTTATATAATATAAGCACTCACTTATATATTTATAAAATATATACACATGAAAACCCACTAAATTATAAATTTCATTTATATAGATATGTATAAATGGACTCTTTATAAAAATGGTAGTTGAATAAGGTTTATAAGTTATAAAAACTATAAACAGGATTTTTACGACTTTTTCGGCTATTACCGTAAAATTAACGTTTTTGTTAAATAAAACTTAGACGGTTGGACCCGTATAATGTAAACTTTTATAAACTCATATACTGATATATAAACATATATAACAAGTAAAAACCGATAAAACCCGAACTATATAACATACGGACATTAACGGGCTAAGTTAACATTATTGGACTAATAATACAACAAAATGGGCTAAAACACTTATAAACTTATTTATTGGGCTTACCCCATTTAGGCCCAACATGTAAAGTGTAAATACTGATAATACAAATATAAAATGGATTAATACAAGTTAAAGAACTTATAATAAGCCTATTGGACTTAAAACATGTAAATAGGTAAAACTAGTAAACTAGTATAAAAGTTATCAACACATAACACTAAAATGAGTAAATGAGAATATGTAAACCCACTTGATCATCATATATATAAAATCATCATATGTATACATAATTGTTATTTTTATAAAGTCATTGGACAAGAGTCTAAGACGAGTATTATTTGTCTAGGTTTTTGTGATTGAAGCACGTACCGTACATCCGAATTATCGATAACACGCTTTCCCACATCAACGTGAGTTCATAGCCTCGCACTCTTTTAAATGTTTTTATGAAATGTTTTATAAACCCGCGAGGGAGATAACATGTTAGTTTTTATAAAATAGGACACCGTTTGTCCCGATTATTTGTTTATTGATTTGGACCCGAATGATTGTATGACCCGATGAATGAATATACGACCCGATAGATGAAATAAAATGGATTATTAAAGTTAGGTTATGTCACTAAAAGTCCCATTAGCATGAACTGTGAACTACCGGGATTTGGTAGACGCTTATGCATATAATAGTACTATTTGGGGACGATCACCCCAGTTCGCGCCTTGACGGTTGATCCCCGTCGTGCCACATTGATTGGTAAGCGAATTTATGTATGAGAAGATTTACACAAGCGTGATTATTGTGACGACACGCTAATTTAGATGGGCAAATTGAGTTTCGGGCTAGCTACCCGTTGTTGGTTATAGTAAGGTAACAATGTCATGCGGCTTATAATAATTCAAATAACGAAATACTGCTATACACACTAAATTACGATATATTGCCTGACTAGCAATACGGGGTCTTACTATTGATATTATGTTCGTGTTTTGGTTTTTCATGACCATATTCATACAACGGTTTTTATTTAATCTATACAACGTTATAAAACGTATTGTATGATGTTTTTAACGACAATGGTTCGTATAATGATTTTGAAGGCGAAAGCCTATATTATGATTTTGATAAGGATTTGTATAAAATGACTTTGGCTATTTTATGGCCTATTATAAAGATTTGTATAAAATGATTTTCGGTAATAACTATATACCGATGATATATTGATGGTTTATTAAACTCTATGAATTCACTTGGCGTTTTCGCTGACTTTTTCTTTTAACATGTTTTATCTCAGGTACTTGAAGGTAATTCTCGGGAAGACAACAAGAATTCATGGCCCGCACTTAAATATTAATTTCCATTCAGATGCTTTGTAAACCTGTATAAAATACAATGACTTGGGACCTATGTAAATTTGGTATTTATGAATGGAAATGCTTTATTATTAAACGACGCGATTTTTATGCGTTGTCTATGATGTGAGTAATGTGTCATCCCGTAACACCAACGAGTCTTCCGCTGTATTGAGTTGTATAAATTTGGGGGTGTTACAATTTGGTACCAGAGCTCTCGTTATAGAGAACGAAAGATTTTTAAAACTAAGGTTTTGAATAAAACATTCCAAAATCTTTTAACTATAAACATTTTTCTAAAAATGTCTAAAAATATTTTGAATATAACGGTGCCGAAGAATTCCCGAGTTACCGACAAGGCCAGACTGAGAAGTGTTATTTTAATATATATATAACTTGGATTATATATATATATATATATATATATATATATATATATATATATATATATATATATATATATATATATATATATATATATATATATATATATATATATATATATATATATATATATATATATATATATATATATATATATATATATATATATATATATATATATGTATATATATATATATATATATATATGTATATATATATATATATGATGTAATTTTATTACATGATTGTTTGATGATTATTTTGATATTTATACGAGGTATTTATACGACGTAGATTGTCACAAGGAACCCTAAATCCCCTAGTAAATTAATAGAAGCTATTCCTGTAGGAATTCTAGCTATCCTAGATCTAAACCAAGTTGTGGATATTTATGATCCCAACAAATGATTGATATTCGTAGAAATGTTGATATTAGTTGATTACGATATTAAAGAAGAATTGGCGAGATTAAATCTGATATCGATGTCATGACGATCTTTCCTTATAGAGTGGAGTTTGACAAAACGTTGCCACCTGGAAGGGTGTCATCTGATTCGTTGTCGCCCAATTCTGAAATTAAAATCGAAAGGGTGAATGTTGCACTTGAGGCTGTCATTGGAACCATTACCTAAAAGCCTCATGCCACTAGTACCTTTCTGAGAAGTCTAGTTGAATGATCAAGTCATTTCATACTAGTGACTCATTTGATAACTATTGTTGTAAGAGCTATAGGATTGGAAATTAAGTGTTGTTCATATCGAGCTTTTATTGCACTTTGAAGGTCTAATAATAAGGTTGAAAGTATTGGAGAATGAGGTAGGATATTGCCTTGAGTATAAGTTGATTAAAACTTGAATAAAGTAAAAATTTCAACCGTATGGAATATAAGATTAATAAGAGGATGTCGTTAAGTTCTGTGATTGAATTATAAGGTTTTAATTGATTGTTGATTCGTGTTAAGGGTTGTTCCTAGGCCATTGTCCAATGACGAGGATGCCCAGTGTCCAAGAAATAAATTGATGAAATCTTCTTCTGAATTGGGACCGATGGATCTTCCGGGACATGTGGAACAACTAATGACTCTTGTAGATTAGTATTCATTGTGGTATCTTTTAAAAATAATCCCTAACTTAACTGAGACATCAGTTGGTAGGAGGAGTTCTGAGAATTGTATGACATAGTGACACGTAATGTGTTACGGTACAATTTTGACTTGTTTGTGATTAATGAAAAGACTACCTTTGATTGCTAAATTCTACATGTATCGATGTTATCTATCTTTTATTGCTTCATCCTAATGTTCACATTAGTGATGCAACCATTGAACAAGTACTCATCTCGAATTGAGTTACGTCGTGGATTATTCTTTTCGAGCGCCAGCAAGGTCATGAACCTCATGATTAATTGGCTAAATTCATTTCCTAGCATATTGTTGTTAGTTCTTAGTGAATAACTTTTCATCACTCTTTTGCAGATCACTCATTGTTTTCATAAGATACAATAGTATCCCTTGGGAAAAATTGAATTTTCATCACCATATGAATTATTTAAAGTGAGATTTATAAATAATCGTTATCGAAATTAAGTTGTTTATAAAACACCTTGGAAAACTTAATTGTTTCCATAACAAAGAAAATATTTGTAAATTTATTTTTGATTCTTATTTGAGAATTAAGCATGAAAATGTTTTTATTATAAACATGATGATAAAATTTTGACGAACTGAGTATTGCATCGTTAATCTTGAAATTGTATATAGTTGCGCACCTACATACAATTTGGAAGTGACCATGCAAGGCTGATTAGTAGTCACCATGAAATTATTAATAAACACTAAATTTTCTTTGAAGATTGTGAAAGATTAAATTTTATGAGATCTGCAAGAAGTGAAAAATAGGGACATATTGATAGGGACACCTACATATGTGCCTGTAGCATCTATTCTTCTGAGTCAAATTTACTCATTCGTGGAAATTGTCTTATTTGACAATTGACAATTCTTTCTTGTCCAATTCTCCCGTAGTGAGATTCTTAGGAAAAGTATCTGATTACCGAGTGTTGATACCCGACTGGATGTATCGACGTTCCTATCATTTATTTTGATTTGATTTCATTTGAATGACCTGGGTAACGATCCGAGGAGCTTTCGGATGCGTACTCAAATTATGAAAACATGGGATATATTCATATTTGTTAAATGTTTTCGTCTGTATCTGATTTGAAATTCTCTCGCAAAGATTATGCATTGACCTTACTCTTTTAGGGTTAGTTATGTCTCCATATATCCTTGAATTTGTGAAGGATTATGAGTTATTATTAGTCTTTTGAAGAAGTTCACATCTTATCGACGACAATAAAAATGAAAAGTTGGTAATGCCAGTAGAATAGATTGATTGATTATGACATGACGATATTATCTTAATTGATGGGAACTCGAGTAGAATTCCCCTAAATGATAAGATGTTGATTATCAAAAGTGATCTAAATAATTCTTGATGGATGACCATATCCTGCATTTAGACTTGAAATTATACTATGAATGGTTGTGAACTAGTCATAGATATTGTAATCTAGAAGAACTTAATATGAATTTATTAAAAGATGTTTCTGTTATCTAAAACTTTAGGAGGTAATTGCTGGTGAATTACCTAGACTTTCGCCATTAAGGCAAGTTGAAATTGGTATTGATTATGTTTCCGGTGCTGCACCTGTGGCTTGTGCACTGTACGTCAGCACCATCTGAATTAAAGGAATTACCGTACAACTGAGAGAGTTGTCGGAGAAAGATATTATTCTACCGAGCTCGTCATCATGAAGAGCTATGGTGTTATCATTCCTTATATTTATAGATTACTGTGAACTGAGTAAATTGACAATCGAAAACGATATCCATAACTCGAAATGGAAGATTTGTTCGATCATTTACAAGGTTCTAGCGTATGTTTTAAAGATTTGATCCACGGCATGGTTATTATTAACTTCGCGTCCACGAAGAAGATTATCTATTCCAATCACTACATCCGGTACTTGTAATGAACATTATGAGTTTCACGTGATGTCGTTTGGATTGACTAATACACATATAGCATCCATAAATTTGGTGAATCTCGTGTGTAGGCTGTAATTTGATAAATTCATGCTCGTGATCATTAAGGACCATTTGTTTGTTTATAAGAATAAGAAGAAGTTAATAATTAATTATAGATTGCCCTGAATTGGCCGAACAATAAAAACATGTACCTTAAATATTTAACATATGATTAACGACTTAATCCTTTATATTATTTGACCGTGTGATTAAAAGATAACGAAATCTATATTGACATTTCAAAATTTAGAGCCATTAAGGCTTAAGGTTATACCAAAAAGAAAAGTGCAAATATGTTTTGACAAATGTTTTATCAAAAAGAACTTTTGAGGGATTATTCCCTTATACCAAGAACATTTAACTAAACTCCTGTTTAGGGGTAAATGTTCGTGTATACCTCAAGACAACCTAAGAGGGATTGAGGAAACCGTTTAAAACAAGATTTAAAACGCCAATGTTTGCTTTTCAACTAAGAAAGTTTTTTTACCAAAGAATAAACGAAAGCTTTTCGAACATTTACGGATCTTATTAAATATTTTAATTATTTTCGATAAATCAACAAAAATCTTGTTAGTTAAATTCAAATTTATTTTGAACATTTTTATAATTGGTCGAACTAGTTACGTCATGCTTCATAAAAATTAAATATTTATTATTTAATTAGTTGTAATAATTATCGACGCTTTAAACGTCGGATTAAGCAAAACTGATAAAATGATAGCTGAAACTAAACTGAAACTTAGAAAATATGAAGAAAGGTGAACTTAATTACTGACACATTATGTAGAAAATATAAAGAACCTATTAGGATGTGTTCCTTAGTAATGACGGTGCAAAATAAATTGCCAAACAATTTAAAAATAGCCGATGTTTGTAAAAAGGATAATAAAAGGGGGTTCGCGGCTAATGTGAACCAATAGATTTGAGCAGCCGATAGCGTTAAATGTATAAAAGGCCACTTGTGATTTTCTAAATATGGAGGATTGTGAGATATAGTTATGTTGGAATCTTGTAAGTATAAGTATTCTATTTATGTCATTTCTGACTAAAAGTATCTTTGTCCGAAGAAGTTGTACTGATGGCAAATTATGAAGGCATACATTGCCTCATACATTAGTAAGCATCTAGCTATTGCAAAGGTCATCATCTGAATTTGATTCGATTTGGGTCATCGTCGACAGACTGACCAAATCTACTAATATCATTCATGTTAATGATATTCTTGATGAAGAAATTGACTCTTTTGTATTCAAAGGAGTTGTGTAAACATGGTGTGCCTGTATCGATCATCTCTATCAAGATCCTCGCTTCGCATTGAATTTCTAGAGATTTACTCAGAAGTCATTAAGAACGAATCTTGATGAGAGTACTGTGTACCACCCCAATCGAAGGGATGAGGTAAAGTAACGATACAAAATACTATAAGTGTTGTTCTATGTTTGAATATTTGACCTTTGGTAATAAACTATAAAATCGTTTTCCCTTTGGAGAGATTATCATTGATAATTATCGTGTTAGGATCGAGATCGAATCTTGTGAGGATATATATATTAGAGCATCTGTAAGCAAGAGTTGGGATGAAGACACCCGACATACACCAATTATGAGTTGGACATGTCTTTTAGGTTTAAGGTTTCCTATGATGGCGAACCTAACCTTACAAAATACTTGACCCGCGAGACTTGAAATGATTGTTGAAATTAGGATCTGATTATTGACTGCCGGTAGTGGGCAAGAGGTTATGTGAATATGAAATGTAGATCTTGAAGTGCCAGATGGGTAGCGAAGTTATGCCAAAAATTTTAACCATGGAAAAATGAATTGATGATCTGAAAGATCATGGGATATAAGTCCCCGTTGTATGGGACCATTGAGATGATGTAAAAGTTGGTTTGAAAGGCATATAAGCTGGATCTACCCTAGGACTTCAAGAGCTGCGTGAATTATGTTTCGTATATCGAACTTGATGAAATGTCTATCAAGTGAGAATCTGATTGTTTCTTAGTAAAGTTTAGATCGGCGAAAAGTTGCATTCATCAAAAACCCGTGAACATCATGGATAGAGAAAGTAAGTCAACATTAAGCCTGATCTTATTCCCGTAGTTACGTTTGATGAAACTCGCGTATTGTAATGAATTACACTTGTGAGAAAAGACCGAATGTGGAGGAAATACCCACATGGATTTAACTCTATAAGAAGCGAGTAGTAAGATGATCTTTGAGGACAAAGACCCTGTTTAGGGGTAAATGCTGTGACAAACCGTCAATTTATGGTCGATATTTTATTCTCAAATATTTATTTGGAAACATTATTTTAATGTTATAATATGAACTTACTTATTTTTGGGAAGAAATTTGGATTTACGTCTTGAAGTAACATCGACTACGTCTAAACCGGAGGATTCAACGTTACGTGCTTACGTTTACATACACCGTCTTTGGTGACAGTCTCACATTTTAGAAAATAAATTTATCCGTAAATATTATTTTGGGATTTTATTTCGAGTTGGTTCATAAACTCACAAATTTACGAGAAGAGATTAGGACTTACGTGAATAATTTAACGTCCTTTACGACTAAACCGGAAACCTTAGGATTACGTATTTACGTTTTCGAACTCCGTTTTTGATGAAACAATTTTTATTAGATTCGTTTTGTGCCGTTGATTCATAATTTATAAAAACGTTTTTCGTAAAACGACCCGCGGGCACGCAAATCGAGGAAACTAGAATCGAGGAGTACCCGTAAATTAGTGGAGATGAGATAAGTGGGACACTTGTCCCACCCCCACTATAACCGGCCATAACATAGCCACAACACCCTTAGGTGTCAAACTTGCACAAAACAAGTTTACACTTGTCTAGTTAGCTTAACTTGTAAGCCTTCCACCAACAAAACCACTTAGCTAAACTAGCAACCTCATTTCATCCATGCAAAAGCTTCCATTTTCTCTCTTCCTCTCTCTTTGTGTCGTCCAACAACCACCATCAAACACCCCATTCATACAAAATTTAACCACAAACATTTGTTATAATTAACATATGTTAATCTCCATTCAAAGAGATGAAGATTGGTGCAAGTTTTAACATCTAGAAAGAAGTTTTCAAAGGAGTCAAGGGCTGATTTTCCACAAGGAGTTCTTGAAGATTGATGGACTTGAATATGATATTGGTTTATCACAAGTTTTGCCATCAAAATCCAAGCCTTGATCACAACCTACATCATCTTGGTGGTATAAAGATTGTTCTCCCCATCCACTTGTTATTTTGATTATGTAATCATGTATTTTCTTTCCTATTGTATATGTATATGATGATAAAAATATTGTGTGGGGATTTGGTGTTGATAATCATGGGTAAAAAGATGAAAAACTATATGTAAAAATAGTTAATCTTGCTTAATTTAGTAGGCTGTATAAAACAGTAAAGAATCATATGATAAACTGATAAAATGGCTTGAATAAATTAATATACAGTAAGTAATATGTCTTGTACACATGTGAGAGTTGGCCATGCAATGGAATCATTAGGATGAGTGAGATATGATCAAAACAAGTTTAGAGTGCAAATCTGAGTACACTGTTTTGGACGAATTTTATAAAATACTTAGACGCTGATTCAACAGTAGCCATAGAAGAGTTAATTGGAGCACATATCATGTAGTTTATGGCATAAAAATTTGGGCTTCTATCTACATATAGAACTCTAGATATGGTTGTTTTGGTGAAAATGAAATTTAAAATCAGATTTGTATAATAAAAACTTATATAATATAAGCACTCACTTATATATTTATAAAATATATACATATGAAAATCCACTAACTTATAAATTTCATTTATATAGATATGTATAAATGGACTCTTTATAAAAATGGTAGTTAAATAAGGTTTATAAGTTATAAAAACTATAAACATGATTTTTACGACTTTTTCGGCTATTACCGTAAAATTAACGTTTTTGTTAAATAAAACTTAGACGGTTGGACCCGTCTAATGTAAACTTTTATAAACTCATATACTGATATATAAACATATATAACAAGTAAAAACCGATAAAACCCGAACTATATAACATACGGACATTAACGGGCTAAGTTAACATTATTGGACTAATAATACAACAAAATGGGCTAAAACACTTATAAACTTATTTATTGGGCTTACCCCATTTAGGCCCAACATGTAAAGTGTAAATACTGATAATAAAAATATAAAATGGATTAATACAAGTTAAAGAACTTATAATAAGCTTATTGGACTTAAAACATGTAAATAGGTAAAACTAGTAAACTAGTATAAAAGTTATCAACACATAACACTAAAATGAGTAAATGAGAATATGTAAACCCACTTGATCATCATATATATAAAATCATCATATGTATACATAATTTTTATTTTTATAAAGTCATTGGACAAGAGTCTAAGACGAGTATTATTTGTCTAGGTTTCCGTGATTGAAGCACGTACCGTACATCCGAATTGCCGATAACCCGCTTTCCCACATCAACGTGAGTTCATAGCCTCGCACTCTTTTAAATGTTTTTATGAAATGTTTTATAAACCCGCGAGGGAGATAACATGTTAGTTTTTATAAAATAGGACACCATTTGTCCCGATTATTTGTTTATTGATTTGGACCCGAATGGTTGTATGACCCGATGAATGAATATACGACCCGATAGATGAAATAAAATGGATTATTAAAGTTAGGTTATGTCACTAAAAGTCCCATTAGCATGAATTGTGAACTACCGGGATTTGGTAGACGCTTATGCATATAATAGTACTATTTGGGGACGATCACCCCAGTTCGTGCCTTGGCGGTTGATCCCGTCGTGCCACATTGATTGGTAAGCGAATTTATGTATGAGAAGATTTACACAAGCGTGATTATTGTGACGACACGCTAATTTAGATGGGCAAATTGAGTTTCGGGCTAGCTACCCGTTGTTGGTTATAGTAAGGTAACAATGTCATGCGGCTTATAATAATTCAAATAACGAAATACTACTATACGCACTAAATTACGATATATTGCCTGACTAGCAATACGGGGTCTTACTATTGATATTATGTTCGTGTTTTGGTTTTTCATAACCATATTCATACAACGGTTTTTATTTAGTCTATACAACGTTATAAAACGTATTGTATGATGTTTTTAACGATAATGGTTCGTATAATGATTTTGAAGGCGAAAGCCTATATTATGATTTTGATAAGGATTTGTATAAAATGACTTTGGCTATTTTATGGCCTATTATAAAGATTTGTATAAAATGATTTTCAGTAATAACTATATACCGATGATATATTGATGGTTTATTAAACTCTATGAATTCACTCGGCGTTTTCGCTGACCTTTTCTTTTAACATGTTTTATCTCAGGTACTTGAAGGTAATTCTCGGGAAGACAACAAGAATTCATGGCCCGCACTTAAATATTAATTTCCATTCAAATGCTTTGTAAACCTGTATAAAATACAATGACTTGGGACCTATGTAAATTTGATATTTATGAATGGAAATGCTTTATTATTAAACGACGTGATTTTTATGCGTTGTCTATGATGTGAGTAATGTGCTATCCCGTAACACCAACGAGTCTTCCGCTGTATTGAGTTGTATAAATTTGGGGGTGTTACATTCTACAAGTGTAAGTAACTCAATCCACAATCAATAGAATGATTTATATTCATGAGTACCTACACATATCAAGATGCAAACTAGTAGATACATTTCAAGAGTAAATCTAAAATGCATTAATACAAGTAATTTAAGTAATATGAAATTTTAACATTTTAAAAGGCTTATTTTCAATAAAAGATAGTTTTGACCAAAGAAAAACTTTAGTACAACATAACCTTCCAATTGAGGAGACAATGGATCGATCCATGTTTTAAAGTACAATATACTTCAATGATCTTGTGTCACCATCGCTCTGATACCAATTGTACAAACTAGAAGGGGGGGGGGGTTGATTAGTTTCTAATTGGTTTATCTCCTAATTAAAATTCCTTTAAATTAGGTGAGTGCACAAAACTATCTTTTACTTGAAAGCTAGTTGCATAATGATTAGGTTCAATTCTAATAAATTAACAATGTATAGTAAGTGTAGTGATAATGAATGTAAGTAAAGAGTAAGGAAAGAAACAACCTAGTAGGAAGACACCAAGATTTATAGTGGTTCGACAACGAGGCTCTATCCTCGTTCCTACTCCACTCCTCGAGTACACCTTACTCGAGATTTCCACTATATCCACAAGCTCCATTCTTAGCGGAGAAAACCTTACAACGTTGCTTACATTATTTTCCGACACTAAGTTAAATGTCGAGACCTAATCTTAGCTATGACCAATCTACACAACGTCGCCCACTTCAATCTTTTACGACACAAGGCTAGACGTCGAGTTCTAATCTAAAGGTAGAACCAATCTTCACAACGTTGCCTACTTCACCATTTTCTGACACAAGGCTAGATGTCCAGTTCTAATCCAAAGCTAGAACCAATCTTCACGACTCTTCACTTTGAAGCTAAGTGAGAACTTCACACAACACAACTACATATCACTTTATAGTCTAGTGAGAACTCACAAGACAAAGCCACATCACTTTATAGTTTAGTGAGAACTCACAAGACACAACCATATCACTTTATAGTTTAGTGAGAACTAGACAACTTATTACAACTCAACTAATCATATCCAAGTACACACATGTAGCTTGGATCTACACAACATAAATCCAAGCACACACATGTGAAATGGATGTACACAACTGTAATCCAAGTATTCACAAATAACTTGGATGAACACAACTAGTCCAAGTATTCACAAATACATTGGATCTACACAAGACATAAATAAACAAATGATAAACATGACTAGATCTTTAGGAGAAGGTGATCTTCATCAATGCTACATCTTTAATCACATCACAGGTGTGTGGGTGATCTTCTCTTTGGACAAGGTAAAGAAGGAGATCAAGAGGGTAATCTAGGATTAGACAAGAGAAAGAAGGCTGAAGAAGATGTCCAAAAAGGGTTGATGAGAATGCAGATTTGATCCACTATTTAAAGTACAAAACATCCAACGGCTATATCTGCCCGCGGTTCCTTATTGGACCCGCAGTTCCTTATCGATAAGGAACCGCCGTAGGTGCTAAGGTACCGCCGACGTAGAGTTCGCTCCTTTTTGTCTTTTAGTGAACTTGAAATATCTGAGGCTGTTTAAACCTTCAAAGGATATTCTTATGGCATTTGGAATATGCCATATTCAAATTTGCATTTTCTTGTTAATAAAACATTTTCTTAAAACTAAAGTTTATTAAAAATCTGTTGTCATGTTTAACAAAAGTGAGTTTTAAGGCTAATCACTTTTATGTTCACTAAGCATGATTAAGATATGTTAGTGTAATGATTATTACCTTGATGATAGTGTTTGTTAGATAATTCGTTTTATGATTGTGTTTGACAATAAATGTCTTTGTAATTTGTCGTGATCAAAACTAAGAAAGATTAATTAATACTAACAATGTTTTTAGGCATTGCTTTGCATTAACAAAAGAGATAAGTGGGTTTGTTGTCCTTGAACCTTTTTGGCTTAAGTACTGTTTTAGCGGTACTTACTTGAACACACGGTTTTTCACTTTTAGGAACCCACATTTGCACTGGTTTGTTATTAGGCTTATTCTAAATGTTCTAGCTTCCTCAACTACATTCTTAGAAGTCTTCTTGGACTTTGGTTTGACAGACTTTTGACCAACGGTCGTTGAGTTTGGTCTAGCAGTACTTGCAGTTCTAGACTTGCCATTACTTGGTTTACCAGACTTCAAAGGTACTAGACCTTGTTTCTTAAGTACTGCTCTTGGAACAAAGTTCTTGGTAGAGATACTTGTAACCTTTTGAGGTTTATCTACCCTTTTAGCATGATCAAACTTAGGTTTGTTATCTTTAGATCCCATTTGCCTATTAACCTGTGCATTTTTCCCATTACCTTTCTTTGTGACCTTTTGAGGCATCCTTCTGTTTAACAATTTTATCTTCATGAAAAGTACAATCTCTGATAAAATGATTTATACTACCACAAACATAACATCCTTTTCTTCTCAAAGAAGACCCAAAAGGTTGTTTTGACTTAGTTTTCTCAAAACCTATCCCATCCCTCTTGGTATTATTATGTTTTTAATTCTTATCCAATGCCTTGCTAGGAGATTTTACCTGCTTGGGAGCAGAACTAGTTTTAGACACTTGTTCTTTAGACACAAAATTGCTCATTAAAGGTGGATAAACAATTTTTTTGGTCACAACAGATTTATCTTGGGTTAAAATACTAGAGTTTGAATCATTTAACTTAACAAGTTTTGATTCATCTAACTCTATACCTGTATCATTACTAGGGGGCATGAAAATCCTGATAATGGTAGAGGATCTGCCTTCATTCCTTCAGCATATCTATCATTTTTAGGAGTATCATCTGACTCACTAGAACTATCAAAAATCCCCTTTGATAAGTCCTTGTCAGTTAAAGTTATCCCAGGTTGGTCCTCAATACATCCTAGGCCTGATTTATCATAATACCCCATTTGTGAATTAATCTGCTTACCCAATCCTTTAGAGGATTTTTGCCAATGATTAATCACTTCACTTTCATTATAAAGACTGGCTTTTAAAGCTTCATTTTCTGCCGATACTTTTAAAAGTTGTTTTTTAAAGGCTTTAATTTCCACATCTTTTTCTCTCATTTGAAGAGTTAAAATTCTAATTTTATCTTCATAATTTTGTTGACCCTTTTTATACAAAACTATATTTTCTTCTAGCTTAGCAACACCCTGTTTAAAAGCATTTGTTTCTACAGTACATGTGTTGACTTTTTGATACCGTTCATCTAGTTCTACTTTTAGACTATTAAATTTAAGAACACAATCTTTAGAACAAGGATGTACCTCAATATCTCCATGAGAGAGAGCCATCAAACCAAGCTCTTCTTCTTCCTCATCTTCAGCCCAGTTCACCACTCCATCTATAGTTACCAATGCTTTGGTTACTTTGGGACTCTTGCTGTTCTCTTTTGGAAAGCTTTCTGAGATTCTTGGACTGGTTCTATAGCTGTTCTTGGACTTTTAACTGATACTTTCAGCCTTGTCTCTAGTGCATTCCCTTGCAAAATGTCCATTCCTTCCGTAGTTATAGCATTCCACTTTAGACTTGTCATATTCTAATGGTTCATTAGGATCAACAGTCATCTTTCTTCCAGTCTTCTTAAAGAACCTATTAGATTTCACAGAGATCATAGCAGCTTGCCATTTGAGGTCCATCTCCTCAATATCAGCATCATCCATTTGGAACAAGTCATTGACAGTCAATCTTGGTATGTTGTCTTGTCCAACAAGGAATGAGAAGGCATCATTATCACTAAATAATGATGAAGATCTTCCTTGTGGATTTTGAGATACAATAGGACTGCCTTCAGTACCTTGAGAGTAAGTACTGCTTGTAAGTCCTTCAACGGTATTTTGGAAGTAAGTATCGCTACTTGATACACTAGCGGTATTTGAAAGTAAGTACCGCCATTACCTTCTGACACAAAAGCCAAGTTAGACTTTGTTGTTGCTGCTGCTTTGGTCACCTCAACGCCTTTAACATCCATCTCATAAGCTCTAATATTGATGTAAGATGATCAAAAGGAATTGTATCCAGATCATCCCTTGTGATGAAGTGCATAGCCATTGCTTTCCATTCTTGTGGAACACTTCTTAAGAATTTTAGATTAGCTTCTTCATTAGGAATTATTTGTCCATAAACTGCCAATTAAATGAGCAGCTTGCTGAACATTCTATAGCCACCATGGATTCCTTCTATACTGGAAATTAAGAACTTATCAAATTCTTGTTTCAAAACAATCTTCTTCATCTTCTTAGATTTGTCATTACCTCCAAATCTAAGTTTGATGGCATCCCACATAGCCTTTGCATCCTTGTAGTGATGGAAGCTAGATAGGAAGTCTTCTGAAAGTGCCATAGCCAAAGCAGTTCCGGCCTTTCTTTCTCTGATCTCTGCTTGTACCTCCTCAGCAGTCACAATAAGTAAAGCATAAAATGTACCATCAGGTAACCAATGCAACTTCTTAGGTGTATTCCCATTCTTGATGACTTGCCATAGAGTATGATCTGTGTGATTCAAGTAATGTTCCATATGCATAGCCCATGTCTCATAATTATCACCAGTGAGAACTGGAAGTTTGACAACAGAGAGAGTATGGGAAGGTGTTGTAGTTGTATAAGTAACTACAACATCTATGTCTTGAACACGTTGTGGTGGTGCATGATGCACAACCTGAGGCTGTCCCTGTGGTATTGGATCAGGATCTGGAATGTCTTCCAAGTGAGGGTCATCACCAAGTTGAGACATTGAATTTTGGTGTGAGTGTGGATTTTAGGGTTGTGTTCTTCTTTTTCAGAGTTTCTCAACAAGCTCTAATACCACTTGTTTATCCCTTAGATTGGATCTATATCCTGTTAAGAACTAGTTAGTAGTTTGTAATCAAACTAAAACACTTTGAGAACTCTTACTCAACTAAATAAGTTATGTGAAATCTAACTTATAAAGCACAGAAGAATAGAATTACTTTTAACTATTCGATTCTCTTATTAATCGACTTGAATAAGGTACATGAATGTCATCGTACCTATGTTCCTTTTATAGAGTAAGGAACCTTAGAAACCTTAGAATATTCTATAAAGATAAGATATATTATCAATATTCGAACTATTAAGTATATCACATAAGATATACTCTAACTATAACTATGACATATTTTATACAAATATATATTTGTCCTATTCAATATAGTAGTACTTGTACTTAACACTAACAGTACTTGCTATGTACCGCGTTAACACTAACGGTACTTGCTAACACTAACAATACTTATACTTACACTAACAGTACTTGGTACTTTACAAATAATTCCCAACAAATCTCCCATCTCGATCACAAATAATTGAGACGGGTATTTCGTGTCTCGTCACAACTTCCTTTAGGTACAGTCTTGCTAGTTTGTTTAGAGAGTCATTTTCTCTTATGGGTAGGAAATGGGAAGACTTGGTGATTCGGTCGATGATTACCCAAATAGTATCGTACCCATGAGATGAGGTGGGAAGTTTGGTGATGAAATCCATGGTGATGTTGTCCCATTTCTATTTTGGGATCTCAGGTTGGACCAGTAGTCCTGATGGTCTCTAGTGCTCAGTCTTTACTCTGGCACATGTTAAACACTTCTTTACATAAGTTGCAGTGTGTGCCTTCATGTTTGCCCACCAATATAACTTCCTCATATCCTGATACATCTTCTCAGATCCTGGATGTATGAAGTATTTGGATTTATGAGACTCGTGCATGATCACGCTTCTTAAGTCTCCGTAACATGGTAACCAACTCCTTCCGTGTAAACAAAACGTTCCATCTGCTCTTGGTTCTAGCTTTTCCTTCGTAAGGTTAGTTCTAAGCATTCCCCCTACGTCTTCCTTCTCGATGTTTTCTGGTTTCCGAGCTTGTATCTGAGCCTCCAATATCTGCTTGGGTAGGTCCAAGCTAATCGTCATAACTAAGGCTCGGATTCTCATGGGAGGATCAGTTCCCTTGTGATATGTGCGTCTGCAACTACATTGGCTTTACCGGGGTGGTATTTGATGTCACAATCATAGTCGCTAAGTAATTCTATCCAACGGCGTTGCCTCATGTTTAGCTCCTTTTGATATAGAATGTGTTGCAAACTTTTGTGGTCGGAATGCGTAGTACATTTTGTTCCGTATTTATAATGCCTCTAGATTTTTAAGGCAAAAACTACAGATCCAAGCTCTAGATCATGAGTAGAGTAATTATGCTCGTGCTTTTTCAGTTGCCTTGAAGCGTAAGCAATTACTTTCTTCTTCTGCATCAGTACAACACCTAAGCCTTTGTGAGGCATCACAATAAACAACGAATTCCTCGTTGCCTTCTGGAAAGGCTAGAATAGGTGCGCTGCACAACTTTTGTTTAATGGTTTGGAATGCTAGTTCTTCTTTCTCTCCCCACTCGAATTTCACGCCTTTTCGAGTGAGCTTCGTCATAGACTTGGCTATCTTGGAGAATCCTTCTATAAATCTCTGGTACTCTCTGACGAGACCAAGAAATTGGCGATCTCTTTCGGTGATGTAGACGGTGTCCAGTCCTTTACCGATTCGACTTTTGCGGGATCTACTTGAATACCGTTGCTATCGATCACATGACCAAGGAAATGAACCTTAGGAATCCAAAAATCACATTTGGAGAATTTTGCGTACAACTTTTCTTCCTTAAGTAGTTTCAGTACTTGAGCTAGGTGTTCTCCATGTTCTTGTTCATTCTTGAAATAAATGAGTATATCGTCGATGAACACGATCACGAATTTATCCAGATACGGTCTACACACTCGATTCATGAGGTCCATGAATATTGCTGGTGCGTTGGTTAGTCCAAAGGGCATAACCTAAAATTCGTAATGACCGTAGCGAATTCTGAAAGCTATTTTTGGAATGTCTTCTTCTCCGACCTTCAACTGATGGTATCCCGATCTTAAATCGATCTTGAAATACACACTTGATCCTTGGAGTTGATCAAATAGGTCATCGATTCGAGGAAGTGGATAACGATATTTCAAAGTTAACTTATTCAGTTCCCTATAATCAATGCACATCCGGAAACAATCGTCTTTCTTTTTGACAAATAGCACTGGAGCTCCCCAAGGTGAGGAACTGGGTCTAATAAAACCTTTGTCTGACAGTTCTTGGAGTTGTTCTGCGAGTTCTTTCATCTCGATTGGTACCAACCGGTAAGGTGCTTTAGCTACAGGTGCAGCTCCTGGTATCAAGTCAATCTGGAATTCTACTTGACGAGTTGGTGGTAAACCAGGTAAGTCGTCTGGGAAAGCTTAGGGATAATCACGGACAATTGGCACGTCCTTGATTTGTTTCTTCTCTGGCTTTTCTTTTTCGTTCGTTTTAGAAATGTGTGCTAAGAATATAGGGCATCCTCTCAGTAGATATTTCTGGACTTTCGTACATGAGATAACACTCAGTCTGGTGTCAGTCCTGTCTGTGTTTCCTTCTCCTCGGACAATTAAGTCTTCTTCTCCCGAAGGTATACGGACTAGCTTTTCATCACACACAATAGTTGCGTGATATTTTGCTAACCGGTCCATACCAATAATAACGTTAAAACTGCCAAGGTTTACTATGATTAAATGAATATCGAAGGGATGTTTCAAAAGATTTAAGGTACAACCTTTTAAGATAGTATCGGTTTTGATGACTTCACCGTCGGCTAATTCGACTCTGTAACAGGTGTCTAACTTGGTGGGAGTGATGTTTAGTAAACTACTAAACTCGATAGATATAAAACTCCTATCGGCTCCGGTATCAAACAAAATAGATGCATAACGATTGTTCAGAAGAAACGTACCGGTAACCACATTGAAGTCAGGATTGGTTCTGGCATCTCCTATGACATAAACTCTGGCCGGTGCTCCTCCACCGTTCCCATTGTTGTTTGCTCGCTTTGGGCACTCGGGTTTGATGTGTCCCGGTTCCCCACAACCAAGCAACGAACTTCTCTCCATCTCATATCATTCCCACAAGTGGGATGGCGGTTTCCTTGCTGTCCATTACCACAGAAGTTTTGACCACTCCCGTTGTTAGGTCTGAAGTTGGTGCCAGTGTTGCTTTTGTCAGCCGAAACGAAGGTATTGCTTGGTCCGAGTCTTCGGCAAGATGAGTCAGGGTAATGATGAAAATTGCACTTGGCACACTTGGGCTTGGTACCTAGATATCGAGGTGGCTCTGAGGTAGTAGCATTATAAACCTGACCTAAGTTCTGCCTCTTGGGTGGCTGAGTCTGATGATGGCTACGGAAGTTTTCATCGGCTTTCCTCTTGTTCTCAGTCCGCCTTTCCGCATGGTTACGACCTCATTTGTCCATCAGCTCAGTGGCGAACTCAATGGCACCCTCGACTGTAGTGGGTCAGGATGCGAGCACGCTGTTGTGAAAGGATTCCAGAATTACACTAACATACTTATCGATCTTATCCTTCACATCAGGAACCATTCTGGTGCACATCAAGGTTAGCTCTTGGAATTTCTGATTGTAAGCTGTAATGTCATGGTTCGTGCATTTGAGATTCCACAGTTCGATCTCTAGCTTCTTTATTTCACCACGAGGACAATACTTCTCGGTTAGCCTTTCCTTCAACACAATCTAAGCCATCCCATAGGCATTGTCATGCCACAGGGTAGCAACCAAAGAATTCCACCAAGTGAGAGCACTTTCTAGTAGAGTACAGGTGGAAAACTTCACCTTGTTTTCTTCTATGCAGTCACTGATACAGAATACAGTCTCGGTCCTCTCAAACCATTGCATTAGTTCAACAACCCATTCTTTGCCCTTAAAGTAAGTGGGCTTACATTTCAAGAAGTCGGGGTATGTGCAACCTCTAGCAATCCTGTTGTTCCACCTTGCGTTGGAGTTCTGACTGTCGTCTTGGTTCCTGCTGGGGTGAGCTTCCCTAGCAGACAAGGCGTCAGCTATGCCCTACCCGATGAGTACCCTGAGTTGGGCTTCTAAGATGGTGGGTGTGGCATTAACTCCTAAGGGGTTTGATGAGGTGTTTCTTGCAACCATATTTCTATAATATACAAGAATGAGATTCACTAGTTGATTAATATTGCATTTATATCAATTACATAGAATGCATATGCATGAAGTTTGTAACAAGTTGGATAACCTGTCAAAAGTTCACAATATAATAAGCACAAGAGAGTAATAGCGTAACATTAGTACAAGTTATTTCTGGCAAACAACAATATCATATAGGTACAACCAATCTAAGACAGGAATACAACATGCATGTCTGAAATAGTGGTATAGATGTTTTTAGTACAACAAAAGATAACCTACCTACTAGGGTTAGGTACTAAGATATGGAAATACAGCTGAAAGAACAAAAGATACAGTACATCAGTCCTAGATCATGAGAGCTGGGATGAAACCCAATACTTGTCATGATATACAAGATATCTAATCTAAACATGGCTAGCTGAATCACTGGAAAATGCTGGTACAACTAGGGCTACAGGTGCATGAGTAGCATCCTGCAAAGCAATCATGGTAGCACGGGTGTCTCTGGTGTAGCGAAGAGCCTCTAGTAGCCCTGTGCCTATCGAGCCGTATCTGCACTCCGGAGGTAGTCAGTCTTTGTAGTAGTCCCCCGATGACGGATCCCTGCCAAGTCAAAGAAGATCTGAAGTGTATCCCCCTAAGTCATGAGGGCAGTGTGTGTGTGATACTGCTGGCCCTCGAGGGTAAACAAACGCTGTCGAAGATGAGAGTTCTCCTCGACCAACTACTGCAGGGTGTCCTGGACAGTTCTCAAGTCCCTTGTGTAGCGTGTGACTCCACTGCTACTGCCCAATAGAGAGAGTCTAGTCTCTCCTGGAGTACTAAGCATCCATAATGGCCCGCTCGTAGTAAGGAATGAATAGCAGCTGAATCGTGAGCATGTCTCGCAGCTAATGCGGTGATCTGTACCTGAACAGAGTTAGGTCCTGCCCGTCCCGCTCCTGATCCCTCTCCTATCTCAAAGGCGGAGACAGGAGTATAGTTGCACCTCCTCTTATGAGGTGGTAGGGCTCTAGTGGGGTAGCTGTGAAGAGTAGAAAGCGGTGGTAGAACGGGTACAGCTTGATCTTCTTCCCCGGTTGAGGAAGCAGGTACAACTGGTGGTGTGGACGTGGTAGAATCTGATATAACAATGGCTCTAGTAATCTGGTGATCTCCAGACTCGGTGTCTGATGGTAGTCCATGGAGTACCGAGGTCGGTGACGCTTGCGTAACAGTAGTAGTCATGGGATCGTCAATGGTGGGTACACGTGCCGGTGATGTCATGATAATCTGAAAATAATCGCATATCAAAGTTGAGTAAGTATTAGCTTACACAATTCAAAAAGTTTTCAAAAATGTATATGCGATGTTGTATATGTCTTTAACAGCGTAGGTTAAAAATTACGTACATACTTAGGTGATCATATAGCCAAAAGCTATATATCAGTGCATAGTTAGTTCACACAATATGTATGCTATATGATGTATGCCTAATCATAAGGGTTCCCAAAATCAATTTTTCTTAAAACCAATTTTTAAATTCAGTTATAGTCTAGTTATACATTTTTATTATTTTAAAAAAAATTTAGATTTTGATCTAGTTCTCTATAACTATGCTCTCTGATACCATTTCTGTAACACCCCCAAAGTGGTCAAATGCAGTGGAATAGTACATGAGGTGTTACTTTGGTGGATCGATAGCACATAGTATATAGAGCAATGATCATAAATGTCATTAAAACATATTACATGAATTAATTGTGCAAATTAAGTAAATTTTCTTGAAATCAACATTTAACATTTTTGAAGTAATATCCCAGCCCAATGGTAAACATGATGCTCCCTATGTGCTTAAATCCAAGTGCATATGAACCTGCTTATTTTCCTGAGAAAACATATAAAGTAAAATGTGGTGGTCAACACGAAGTTGGTGAATTCACAAGTTTAGTTTATAATAAAAGTACTGATATGCAAAACACCAATAAAGTAACAGAGCTCCAAGCTGAATACTATAGTAGTTCCTATTGCCCTATAATATAAGCTAGACAAGTGATCAAAGGCCTATGTGGATAGTCCCTGAGAAGTACCCCTTTAGTCCGACAATAAGTCTGGTGGCCTTGGCCTAGGCTATGTGAGAGCTACTCACGCAGACTGGGATTGTCAATCCCCAAATAGATCAATTTATAACATTTCGCGCTACACAATTAACTATTACAGTCCACGGGAATGAGGCAAACAATAGGCAGTAAGTAAGTTGCGGACCCGTGAAATGTTTGCATATACAATAATTAGTATGTTTTCTTCCCCAGTTATAAAAGCTGTAAAATATGGGGCCATGAACTCACCTTATCGGTGAGGCAGTAGTGATAAAGTCACGGAGTAGACTGGCACGGTATGATCACGAAGCTGTAGAATTACCTAGGTAATTTATATAGGTCTCAGTAAATGCACAAATATAATGCACAAATAAATGCAGTTGATGAAAATGCATGATCACAATTTAATAAGTTGTTACCATTTTTAAACGTTTAACTTATAGTAAGTTATCGATATATGTACACTTTTAGCTTATAAAAATGTATTTAACTTGTTTGAACTTCAACGGTATAACTAATTAAATAAATGATTTTTATTTAATTAAGAGTTTCAAAAATATAATGTTTCACAAAATTCTTTAGAGTTTCAAATACACAAAATTAGTCCTACGGTTTACACAAGTTTCATAATAAATCCTTTTAGTTTATTTAATTAAATATTTATAATAAACTTAAGTTAAATTGCATTGAGGTCCTTGTAAAATGGAAATTTCCTAACAGCCCCTAGGGCTTGTAACACAATCGTTATATGGCAAAAAATATCCCTAGGGTTGCGTTCGTTAAGTTTAATTGCAAGGTTAGTCCTTATCCGTTAACATAGTTTCAAATATGCACCTAGGGCTTATATATCTTTCGGCAAATGACAAAACAGCCCCTAGGGTTTTAATATTCGGTTAATTGCAAAGCAAGTCCCTAGGGCTGCTTCAAGTTTAATAAATGACATAAATGGTCCTTGGAGTTTCGAAAATCAACAAAGGACACCAAATAAATATCTAGGGCTCGTTTAACTTCCATAAAATGGCAATAATAGTCCTTGTGGTTTTATTTAAGTTTCAGATATGATTAAAATACCCTTTAACTTTCGGTAAATTACAAAACAGTCCCTATACTTTACTGAAGTCTCGAAAATTAATTTAGTGATTTCATAAATTTATAAAATAGACTCATACTTTCACATGTTTACACTTTTGGCACAAAAAGTTTATAAATAGTGTTTGTAGAAACTAGAAGGGGGGGGGGGGGTAAATAGTTTCTCATCGGTTTGTCTCCTAATTAAAATTCCTTTCAATTAGGTGAGTGCACAAAACTAGCTTTTACTTGAAATCTAGTTGCATAATGATTAGGTTCAATTCTAATGCATTAACAATGTATTGTAAGTGTAGTGATAATGAATTTAAGTAAAGAGTAAGGAAAGAAACGACCTAGTAGGAAGACACCAAGATTTATAGTGGTTCGGCAACGAGGCTCTATCCTCGTTCCTACTCCACTCATCGAGTACACCTTACTCGAGATTTCCACTATATCCACAAGCTCCATTCTTAGCGGAGAAAACCTTACAACGTCGCGTACATTATTTTCCGACACTAAGCTAAATCTCGAGACCTAATCTTAGCTAGGACCAATCTACACAACATCGTCCACTTTACTCTTTTATGACACAAGGCTAGATGTAGAGTTCTAATCCAAAGGTAGAACCAATCTTCACAACGTTGCCCACTTCACCATTTTCCGACACAAGGCTACATGTCGAGTTCTAATCTAAAGCTAGAACCAATCTTCATGACTCTTCACTTTGAAGCTAAGTGAGAACTTCACACAACACAACTACATATCACTTTATAGTTTAGTGAGAACTCACAAGACACAACCACATCACTTTATAGTTTAGTGAGAACTCACAAGACACAACCATATCACTTTATAGTTTAGTGAGAACTCACATAACTAATTACAACTCAACTAATCATATCCAAGTACACACATATTGTAACATCCCACTTTGATAAGTGGACCGTTACACGTAATTATGGCGTGTCATCAAAGTATGCAAGGTAATATGTAGTAAAACTTACATGACCATAGGGAAAATCGGAATCAAACATCGGTTCCCAAACATAAGCCCAAAACATAAATAAAGTAAATGAACTAGGAAAGACTAAACAAGCAAAGGTATATGAGGCAAAAAGGAGAAGAAGTCTATGGCAGCTTCCATCCTATGCAATTCCTCCAAATGCTCGAGTCCGTCCTTGGTACCTGCCGTTTTGGGACATGGTAAGGAAATTAACGGTTGAGCATAACACTCAATGCACGGATATATGACATAGTATAAATGGCTGAAACATAACTAAAACTAATAGCAGCGGAAATGTATAAGTCCTGGAAAACCTGGTTGTCTGTCATGTTAACTGGTTTTAGTTATGAAAACATAGCTTATGTTACTTATGAAAATATTTATTAGTTAATGTACCAAAATCCAATATAGGTCATGAGGTCAACAACGTGCATGAATACTTGGAGGGGTGACCTCGTCATGCAAATCAGAGGGGATGCCTCTAATTAACTAGTAAGTGGGTAGGAGAGATCAGCTCCTTGTGAAGGATGCAAGGCACACACCACATTCACCATGAAATCCTGACTGAAACATGTAACTAGGATGCACCCATACGCCCCACATGATAATATAATAATATAATGGCTAAATAACTGAAAAGGGACGCCACGAGCTATCACTCTGCAGTGGTGAAGTCATAACACTAGTGCCTCTGGTGTTATGGTTATGGTACCTCCATAACTAGGTGAAACTGGTCATGTATGTATATGGCTAAGGTAACTAATAAAACATAAGCATTAATCTGTAACTACTAGGGAAAACAGTTGGCCGCATACGGGAAATCCTAATGCAGGAAAGAATGTCCATACTGAAAGGACGGAGAATCCATACCTTATGTCCAGTGAACGAAGAAGACGAACGGAAGAGAGTCCTACTTCGATCTCACTAATGCTACATAAATAGTATACGTGTATAAGTATTCTGATTACTGAGTACGTAACTAGTTTATATCATGTCTTAGCTTGTTTTATATGTTCATGTCTTGTTTTACTGATTTTAACGTTATACTGTGTTTATCATGTATTCTGGATATTCTGGTTAAGTATTACTTGTATTATTATACTTCCTGTGTAATAATAAGTAACTTTCTAAAAATAGCAGGTTTCCTAAAATAGAAAGTTTCCAAAAATAGAAAGTTTCCAGAAATAGAAAGTTTCCAAAAATAGATTAACTGCTTAAATTAGATAAGTTTCTAAAAATAGAAAGTTTCCAAAAATAGTGAGTTTCCTGAAATAGAAAGTCTCCATAGTTAGAAATAAGCTGGATTAAGCTACTAATATAAGCTTAAGTTTTACTGATTAAATATACTCAGTCATGTGATTAGTAGTATAGTTTATTAATTATAATATGTTAATTAAATAAACTATATGTTATTGATGTTGCGGTTTTTAGTCGTTTTACTTACCTTTAAGAAAAAGTAAGCAAACACTAAGTCGCGGTAAGTATTAATCGATACGTTTTAGGAAAAACGTAAAGACGAATAGTCGAGTTCGTTCTCGGTGGAGGTATGGTGTTTAGCCAACAATTATAGACGTTATTTAATCGAGTGATTACGTTTTTGGAAAGAGAAAAAGAAAAGAAAAAGGAGACGAATTACGCTCAAAACGGTAAAAAACGCTTCAACGTACGAACGTAAAAACGCGACCTAACGAAAATTTTGACTTATAAATAATAAAAAATACCTAAAAATATCGAAAAAGTCTAACTAAGAAAACTTCGCAAACCAAAATTTTTGAAAGTGCTTAAATTATTTTATATTAATGTTTACATTTAAATAAAAACCCAAAAAAAATAAAATAACTAATAAAAAGACAAAATTCAAACTTTATTATTTACAAACCTAATTTATACTATTTAAAAACTAAAAATATTTTTTTGAAATTTTTTCTAAACTTTTTTCTATTTTTTATGACTTTTTTTAAAATTTAAAATGAGAATAATCTTAGAAAATAAATAATAAAAAGAAAATTATGAAATTTAAACTAAATAAAAGCAAATTTATTTTACCTACGTCCTAAATGACAAAAGAAAATTTTCAGAAAAATAATTATATTTTTTTGACTTCTAAATATTTTTTTATGAATTAAATACTATTTAAACTAAATAAATGATTTAAAAATATTAAATGATTTTAAAAAAAACCAAAAAAATTTCAGAAAATGAGAAACATTATTTAAAGCCTAGGAAAAATAAAATGTTCGAAAAATAAGCTAGAATAAGCTACGAATTAAGCTATACGGCTAATAATATGAAAATAAGCTAAAATAAAAAGAAAGGTATATAAATAAATAAAACAAAGTAGTAACCAAAAAGAATTGGTAGAGAAGATGGTTGGGGTGTTGGGTTGTTGAGCAGCATGTCATGGGTTCGAAACCTACTGAAGTTGTTTTTTTTTTCTCTTATATTCAGTTGAAACACAGTAAATAAAACGTATAAAAGAAAACAGAAATGAAGGTTTAACAAAAACCGTTAAAGAGAGCAGATGGAAAAACGAGTGGTTTCTGCGTCTCTTGTTGCCCTGATGGTCAGGGTTTCAAGTCCCATTCACTGCCAGTTTTTCTCTCTTTTTGCAATTTATTTTGACAGCTTTTGGACTGAGCAGCAATGAGTCTGGTTATGTTTCACAGTAAGTAACTCAAACACCCCTTTTTTCTATGCAGGAACTACTGACAGCAGCCCTCTCTTCGTTTTCTTTTTACTTTTTGGTTACTTATTTGGCGACTTTTCTTTTCTTTTTTTTTCTTGCTGTTTGGTATTGGACAGCAGCACCCCACAAGCTTTTGCTTGTTGGAGTCACAAATAGCTATACGAAAACACAACGCACACCAAGAAACTCAGCAACCCTACAAGGCAATAAACGAAACAGTGGACTATAAGCAAATTTACAATTCTAAACCTAGTATCCAATTTCAAGTAGTCAGCAGACCCCAAACACCCACTCTCTTTTTTTTGTTAGTATTACGAGTTGATGTTGGTGCGCAGGGATTATCTCAACTTAAAACATTTACACACGACTCCCAATTCAGCTTAATTCATGCCACTGTTTGGGCTAAAACTCGCAAGCTGAACTACTCACACCCCCAAATCACATCGGTCTCTAAGAAGAATGCAGTGACAATAGCAACATGAACTATTCAGATTAGCAGTCTAATATTAAAATTTTAAGAAAACAAAATTTTATACTAACCACCGTAACCTAAACCATAAGCCTACCAAATTGATATAATCTACCAAAAGACCTACAAGGCACTAAACCCTAGCAGACTAACATCATTTAGTCGGCAACACACGAAATAAAAATCCAACTAAGGTAGGAGAGCAGATTATGCAGAATTCTAACAAAATGAAAAAACCAATATTAGAGTTTTAAACTCTCAACCCACATCATTAACAAGCATGTAAATCACTTGGCTATGAACGAAACAACAACAAATCAGAAACTTGCATCAACAAACAATTCTAACTTACGAACTAGTCTACCCTTCCTACTGCTCAAATCGGCTGACCTAGAACTAATAAGTGGTGCAGAGCTAAGCTCGGTTTTAGGTGTCAACCAACACTAAAAACGAGCTGTCCCAAACTCCACTTTCTAGCTTGGTCAGTTAAATTTTTACAAAGAAGGCTTGAATACACAATCAATATAACTGTTAGAGATCAGATAGCATTCAAATAACAAAAAATCACAAACTCATAAATCATATGAACACATCATTTGCAGAAAAATGGAAAAAAGGAGAAAAAACCTCAAGAGCATACAATCCATGCCCTCGGATTGATGAGCTGATGTGATCGCACATTGATCACAAGCTTCCAACACCTGAAATAAATAACAAACACAAGAATCAAGGCTTAACCTTGATGCTGTCAGCACCACAAAAACATGAACCAACTAGCTGATTTTTTTTTTACTTTTTCTTAAAACCTTTTTCAAAACTTAAGATATCAAAACCTTACTCAAAATCTCAAACCTTCTCAATAAGAAACTTAAACAAGAACTTTTGAACAGATTTTCGGAACAAGTTTCACAAGAAACCAACTTGAATACCCAATAAAATAGATTGACAGAAAAGTAAAGTGATTTTAAAAGTAAATAACATTAATTTAAAACATGGAACTCAATTATATTCAATAATTTATCTCTTACAAAATAATGAATAAAAATTGGAACAAGAAATAAACCACACTACTCTAGCCTATTTATACAAGTGAGTAGAGATCAAAACCCTAACCCTAATGAATATGAAATCCCGTAACTGCCCTTGGATCATTGGGGTATATTCCATATTCAAATTCATCTTCTAGAGGCTTCTTGCTGTTCACATGTGATGTAGCAGGAGAAGAAGTTATCTTGGCCATTGTTTTGTTGTGGGCATCACGTTAGAGCATCACTAACGTAGATTTAGTCAATCTTGTCAGGGATTGGTGGTATCTCGTGACTTGAAGTTGCTTGTGAGGACCCATTAGATGACCTGGCACTGAAACGAACACATGGGTGTGTTTTGTTGATGATAAAATTGATTTCCCTTTAATCAATTTTATAAAAACTTTTGTCTTGATTTCAATTGAAGCTGAGAGTGTGGGGGTAGGGTTCATGGTTAAAGAGCTGGAGTTTAATCCATTTTAGGGAAAAAGACAAGTGTTTCCCACCAGGATTAATAGATAATTAACTTCATTTAAACTTTGAGATTTAGCGAATCTGACCCTTCACGTTTCAAGCAAAAATGCAAAACACCCCTTCCATACTTTTGGCAGAATATTATGCAAATGTCTTTGTAATATCTTTGAGTAACTTGTCATTTTTGGCCCTTTTGTTGATAAATAATGATAAAGGACCTCATTTGCAATTGTTGAAATCATCAAGGACCTATCATGTCACATCTTCAAAATCCAAGGACTTAACTTTATTAAAATGATTCTTCAAGGACTATTTGTGACAATTCTTCAAACTTGGAGGACCAAACTTGTAACTTTTTCAAACTTGAAGGACTTTTCTTGGAAAATCAACAATCGGGTCCGGTTAATTGTGTGGCTTCGTTTCCCGTGTTCGTTTTTGCTTTGTTCTTGTGATCTTTTTGTCTTTTTCTCGATATCGGTACCTAAAATACACATTGAACAAACACAAGCATATATTTGGCACTTTTTATGATATTTTCATCGTTTTAAGCCCATTTTGGACGATGAGACCATGTATAATTGCGGTCTCATCACTCCCCCATACTAAACCATTGTCGTGCCCTCACGCAATGCTAGAATAAAGTATCTTAGCATCTCCAAAATTCATTTTTATGAACTTTTATTGAAACATAAACTTACTACACTACTACTACTTGCGTTTAGACATAATGTATGATTTTCATCGCAAAATGGGACGTTTAGGTTCATAGAACAAGAACACGTGAATGCTTCGTTAGAAATAATTTCGTCGTCTTCGATTTTCACCCAATTCCATGCTAAGCGTGTAACGAGATCATTGTCATTATAAGTTAGTAATGCCAACACTACTCATATGCCCTAATCACGTACTTAGACTCCCCTAATCCTATATGGTATCTCTTATATTTTATTTTTGTCTTATTGATCACGAGGATACATCATTGACTTATGCGATAATAGAGATAAAGGTCCAAAAATAGAAACAAAACGGTGTAATTAAAATCATCGAATTAATAACCTCTCCTAATAGACAACGATGTCAAAAAATTAAGTCAACAAAAAGGATCGATAAACACGGTTTTAGAACGGTTTTGAACATGAGACTTATTGACCATGACTTTTATTATCCTCCATCATCGGTGGTTTTATTATCATGGATTACCTTAGAGTTTTATTATCCACCTCATTATCGGTGGTTTTATTAACTTCGGTCTTGTCTTGCCTTTTATTATCCGCCATCATCGGTGGTTTTATTAGCAAGACGGTTTATTGATAGAGCTTTACTATTTCCTAATACATTCACATATACTTTGCATTGATTTTAGCTTTTGAAAGGCATGAATTTTTGCTCATTATTTGTGAATGTCTTAGAAAATAGCATGTCTATATGCGGGGTGTCAATACTTCAAAACCGTGACGCTGGCGATACCTTAATGTTTTCCCAATTTAATTACATGGAAGCTACTAGAAAAAATTAGAAACCAACAAAAGACTAAACCGCTAAGTCAATGTTTATTAGCAAAATTATTATTCAAGCGTAGGGAGAATAAGCAAATAATTAGGACACATGAGTTTTTGAAAGAATACACGTATTCTACGTTTAGCATAGTAACTTATAATTAACTCTATCATTTCTCGTCCTCATTTAAGAGACTTAGCCTAATATAAAGTTAAGGAATCGAAGTTAAGTGCTCAACACGCACGGTCGAGTCAAAAATTACTCTTATTCTCGCCATCGGAAAATCTACATTCGTGTCTTCAAACACTTATAAATTATGAGAAATTTTTTTAAATTTTGGCCATTTTTAGCCTTATTCTGCAACAAAACGATAAACAAAAAGATAAACTTTGGAAAGCGTGAAGGTTTGGCAAGGCAAGTATCTATTCACCTCCATACTAAAGTTAAACATATTCCTCAATGTTTCGAGTCTAGGGGTGCAAACACCCTCATACTAGAGACGTAGTCGAATGCCTAATCTAGCATGGAAAGGGTGTAACCGTTAAATTTAAAGCCGTTTATGAAGTGTGCTATAAACATAAGGTTAGAACATCAAAAGGATATATCATTTGGATATTGAGAAAGTCTTCAAAGCAAATGATCGAGTGCTCCCATAAAACGAACATGAGAGGCTCCAATCGTGAAAATCATGATCTAAAAACCACAATTCACAAACAACCACGGAACAAAGGTTGGAAGGGCATAAATCCCCTCACATTAAACTAAAAAAAACAATAATATGTACATGGATAAGCATGAGAATTCCCCCACGAGGCACCTTATTTTTGATAACCGAGTCAAAAGCTCGACTCGAATCCCCATAAATGTGATCATTTAGGGATAATCATGGTTCGGTCATTTTTGGTGGGACTTACATGTAATCAAGGCCCAAAGCAACCGTGAATAAAGGCAAAGCCTTTATACCGGGATCGAAGATCGTATCCTCACATTTTGTTGAAAATAAGACACGTAAAGCCGGAGGATACGTCTTGTAAGGAAGAAAACTCCTTACGACGTAGGTAAACTCATCATATCCAAGGGGATGGGTAGGGATACTTTGAAACGATGGTGTACTAGAAAGAGAATTGCCAATAATAGGAGTTTCGAAATTTCCCCCCGGTTCGAAGGCAAAAGCCTCACTAAAATCCTCACTCTCATCGAGAGGCGGTCCATCGGTGAACCCCTCGAGAATGGAAACATCACAAGTAAAAAGAGGAGTCTCAACCGTATGTGACTTCGGGTGGGTGACTAGCAGATCCGGCTCATCGAGTTTAGGATCCTTAGAATCCTCACTCTCGATGTCCTCGAACGTCTCATCAAAGAGAGGATTTACGTCACCAAAAATGAACGCGTCATCAAATTCGAATAAAGGGTTCGAAAAGATTTTAAATTCGGTATTTTGAATGTCCTCGTCGATTAGTGACTCGTCATCACTAGCGGCAAAATCATCGTCATCGAAAAGTGGGTTCGAGAAAGTCGTTGATTCTCTTCCCGAAGTTTCAATGGGAGAGACATCATCACGTGATATAGAATCACACTAACTATTGTGATTTGCCTCGTTAGAATCTTCGTGGAAAAATTCATCGAGAGCTAAATCACTTACCTCATCTTCGGAGAAAACCGTAGGCTCACTTTGGATTGGAATAGGGATCTTGACACTAGGATTAGTGCTAAGATTCGTCTCTACCATGCTTAGAGAGGCATCGGTTTCCGTAGTGGGTATAGGAGTAAAAGGCTCTTCATTTGAAGATTTTGCCTTAGTAGTTTTGACATCGGCGTCGAAAAACGTATCAATATGAGCAAGTCCCTTGGCGGACTTCTCACATGGTAAATCCATAATCTCACACGGTGTGGGATTAGGAGTAAAAGGCTCGTCACTTGACGTTGTAGCCTTGATGGTTTCAAATTGGTCCTTCGGAGGGATCGAATGCGGGTTCTCAAAAGACGTAGAAATAGTAGTAACGTATCCCTCCAGAATAAATTTTGACACTCTTCAAAAATCGAGGGGTCAATGATTCTCCTTAAAACCTTATCAATTTCTTCTTTTTCAAAATCACTTAACGGACTATCTTCGTCAAAAGTTTGTGTATTTTGATTTTGAAAATCTTTGATAATTTTAACTTCATTAGAAAAATTAGGTTCCAAAGGTTTAACATTCATCGTTCCAACACGTGCCACGAGTTTTTCTTGTTGTTTATTTACGAAAACATTTTCAAAAACCTCGTTCGTTGACACCCTCGTTTTTTCATCTTCGATGCTCTTCTCAACCTCTTCAACAATTGGGTTATTATTTCTTTCCATAATTAGTTGAAAGAGCGTCTCAAGTCGTTCACAAACGCGATTAGAACTTTCGTCGATGCGTCTACAACACTCGTCGATGCGGCTAGAACCGAGATCATCATCGAAAACATGTTGTGGAGATGATTGGTCAAAATCGGAATTGTAACATGGATCGGGCTCATGGGAACTTTGAGGATCGAGATTGTATGGTGGGGCCTCAAAATTATCAAAACCGGAATTATCGTATGAATTGGGTTCATCATAATCCATTGGTTGGCAAGAATAGGTATCGTGAGGCCCCCCACAATTGTCGCAACACAGATTTTGAGAAAAATCCGGTTCGTCGTATGGATAAGCATCCCCATTGTCGAAATTGTACCCCATGTCGTGTGATTCATCAAAACCGGAAAATTGGTTGTCGAAAGACGTATTTTGGTTCATCGGTTGACAATCGTACCCATAGTGAGGTTCGTTTCCACAATTCTCGCACGACGGAGAGTATTGCGAAGATTGGTCAATGAAATTCGGATTCGGCTCGTGATTGTGACGATTTGGGTATTGAATTGGACACTCGTAGTGCCAATGGGAAGGGCTTCTACAATATAGGCAATGTAGGTGACGTTCTTCATTATAAGTATACAAACAATTGGTCGGATTACATGAGGGACAAGATCTAAAATCTACATAGTCGATATAATCTCCGCACCTTTCGCATATACACCATGGACATGATACGGAACCCAACAATCGTCTCCCACAACCTAGGCAATGAAAATCCATGAAGAATTAAAATTTAGAGGGGTTGGGAAAAAGAATTATGAAAATAGAGGGAAAAATCGAAGAATCTTTTTGTGTTTTTGTTTTTTTTATTTTTTTGGAATTTTGGTGTATTACGTAGAAATTAATCTACAAAAACTATCCACTAATCAAAGGTCTCGATTAATGAATCCAAGAAGAATGAAGGTAATTACGTGAAGTAAAAACCCTCGTAGACTTTGAAACGTTGGCGGAACGCCAAAACGTTTCGAGGTTCAATAATTAAAACTCACAAAAATAGATTAATAATACTTGAGTTGGCAAACCCCTAATTAATCGTCACTTTCAAAATACGCACAAGCGAGCGGAGAAAACGAGGCGGCGCGAAGCACTTAAGAGCCTTTTTTCCTTAGGTCGTGAAATACAACTGCCTTATACCCACCTTATAGTTTGTATTTATCGAGATTAAACCAATTAAGAGTATTTATCTATTTTGCCTTTGATTTCGTTTGAATTCGATACAACAATAGTGACCGGAACGCTCAACTATTGAGGTGCGATTTCTCGCGTATTTGGATAATTATTGTGTGTTAATTGTTCTACGTAAATACAATATATTATGCACAATAAAAACGAGAAAACGATTTTGTGTTAATTGAGTTCAATTTTTTTTGAGCAAATAATTGAGTTCAATTTAACACTATTTATTTGTATGACTAATAGTATAGAAAAATAAAAGGAAGTATTTACGATGAAACCGTAAACACTCAAACAAACACGATAAATAAATATGGCTAAACACACCTCCCCGGCAGCGGCGCCATTTTGATGTTGCGGTTTTTAGTCGTTTTACTTACCTTTAGGAAAAAGTAAGCAAACACTAAGTCGCGGTGAGTATTAATCGATACGTTTTAGGAAAAACGTAAAGACGAATAGTCGAGTTCGTTCTCGGTGTAGGTATGGTGTTTAGCCAACAATTATAGACGTTATTTAATCGAGTGATTACGTTTTTGGAAAGAGGAAAAGAAAAGAAAAAGGAGACGAATTACGCTCAAAACGGTAAAAAACGCTTCAACGTACGAACGTAAAAACGCGACCTGACGAAAATTTTGACTTAAAAATAATAAAAAATACCTAAAAATATCGAAAAAGTCTAACTAAGAAAACTTCGCAAACAAAATTTTTTGAAAGTGCTTAAATTATTTTATAGTAATGTTTACATTTAAATAAAAACCCAAAAAAATAAAATAACTAATAAAAAGACAAAATTCAAACTTTATTATTTACAAACCTAATTTATACTATTTAAAAACTAAAAATTATTTTTTGAAAATTTTTCTAAACTTTTTTCTATTTTTTATGACTTTTTTTAAAATTTAAAATGAGAATAATCTTAGAAAATAAATAATAAAAAGAAAATTATGAAATTTAAACTAAATAAAAGCAAATTTATTTTACCTACGTCCTAAATGACAAAAGAAAATTTTTAGAAAAATAATTATATTTTTTTGACTTCTAAATAGTTTTTTATGAATTAAATACTATTTAAACTAAATAAATGATTTAAAAATATTAAATGATTTTAAAAAAAACCAAAAAATTTCAGAAAATGAGAAACATTATTTAAAGCCTAGGAAAAATAAAATGTTCGAAAAATAAGCTAGAATAAGCTACGAATTAAGTTATAAGGCTAATAATATGAAAATAAGCTAAAATAAAAGGAAAGGTATTTAAATAAATAAAACAAAGTAGTAACCAAAAAGAATTGGTAGAAAAGATGGTTGGGCTGTTGAGCAGCAGGTCATGGGTTCGAAACCTACTGAAGTTGTTTTCTTTTTTTCTCTTATATTCAGTTGAAACACAGTAATTAAAATGTATAAAAGAAAACAGAAATGAAGGTTTAACAAAAACCGTCAAAGAGAGCAGATGGAAAAACGAGTGGTTTTTGCGTCTCTTGTTGCCCTGATGGTCAGGGTTTCAAGTCCCATTCACTGCCAGTTTTTCTCTCTTTTTGCAATTTATTTTGACAGCTTTTGGACTGAGCAGCAATGAGTCTGGTTATGTTTCACAGTAAGTAACTCAAACACCCCTTTTTTTCTATGCAGGAACTACTGACAGCAGCCCTCTCTTCGTTTTCTTTTTACTTTTTGGTTACTTATTTGGCGACTTTTTTTTTCTTTTTTTTTCTTGCTGTTTGGTATTGGACAGCAGCACCCCACAAGCTTTTGCTTGTTGGAGTCACAGATAGCTATACGAAAACACAACGCACACCAAGAAACTCCGCAACCCTACAAGGCAATAAATGAAACAGTGGACTATAAGCAAATTTGCAATTCTAAACCTAGTATCCAATTTCAAGTAGTCAGCAGACCCCAAACACCCACTCTTTTTTTTGTCAGTATTACGAGTTGATGTTGGTGCACAGGGATTATCTCAACTTAAAACATTTACACACGACTCCCAATTCAGCTTAATTCATGCCACTGTTTGGGCTAAAACTCGCAAGCTGAACTACTCACACCCCCAAATCACATCGGTCTCTAAGCAGAATGCAGTGACAATAGCAACATGAACTATTCGGATTAGCAGTCTAATATTAAAACTTTAAGAAAACAAAATTTTATACTAACCACCGTAACCTAAAACATAAGCCTACCAAATTTATATAATCTACCAAAAGACCCACAAGGCACTAAACCCTAGCAGACTAACATCATTTAGTCGGCAACACACGAAATAAAAATCGAACTAAGGTAGGAGAGCAGATTATGCAGAATTCTAACAAAATGCAAAAACCAATATTAGAGTTTTAAACTCTCAACCCACATCATTAACAAGCATGTAAATCACTTGGCTATGAACGAAACAACAACAAATCAGAAACTTGCATCAACAAACAATTCTAACTTACGAACTAATCTACCCTTCCTACTGCTCAAATCAGATGACCTAGAACTAATAAGTGGTGCAGAGCTAAGCTCGGTTTTAGGTGTCAACCAACACTAAAAACGAGCTGTCCCACACTCCACTTTCTAGCTTGGTCAGTTAAATTTTTACAAAGAAGGCTTGAATACACAATCAATATAACTGTTAGAGATCAGATAGCATTCAAATAACAAAAAATCACAAACTCATAAATCATATGAACACATCATTTGCAGAAAAATGGAAAAAAGGAGGACAAACCTCGAGAGCATACAATCCATGCCCTCAGATTGATGAGCTGATGTGATCGCACATTCATCATATGCTTCCAACACCTGAAATAAATAACAAACACAAGAGTCAAGGCTTAACCTTGATGCTGTCAGCACCACAAAAACATGAACCAACTAGCTGATTTTTTTTTACTTTTTCTTAAAACCTTTTTCAAAACTTAAGATATCGAAACCTTACTCAAAATCTGAAACCTTCTCAATAAGAAACTTAAACAAGAACTTTTGAACAGATTTTCGGAACAAGTTTCACAAGAAACCAACTTGAATACCCAATAAAATAGATTGACAGAAAAGTAAAGTGCTTTTAAAAGTAAATAACATTAATTTAAAACATGGAACTCAATTATATTCAATAATTTATCTCTTACAAAATTATGAATAAAAATTGGAACAAGAAATAAACTACACTACTCTAGCCTATTTATACAAGTGAGTAGAGATCAAAACCCTAACCCAAATGCATATGAACTCCCGTAACTGCCCTTGGATCTTTGGGGTATATTCCATATTCAAATTCATCTTCTAGAGTCTTCTTGCTGTTCACATGTGATGTAGCAGGAGAAGAAGTTATCTTGGCCATTGTTTTGTTGTGGGCATCACGTTAGAGCATCACGAACGTAGATTTAGTCAATCTTGTCAGGGATTGGTGGTATCTCGTGACTTGAAGTTGCTTGTGAGGACCCATTAGATGACCTGGCACTGAAACGAACACATGGGTGTGTTTTGTTGATGATAAAATTGATTTCCCTTTAATCAATTTTATAAAAACTTTTGTCTTGATTTCAATTGAAGCTGAGAGTGTGGGGGTAGGGTTCATGGTTAAAGAGCTGAAGTTTAATCCATTTTAGGGAAAAAGACAAGTGTTTCCCACCAGGATTAATAGATAATTAACTTCATTTAAACTTTGAGATTTAGCGAATCTGACCCTTCACGTTTCAAGCAAAAATGCAAAACACCACTTCCATACTTTTGGCAGAATATTATGCAAATGTCTTTGTAATATCTTTGAGTAACTTGTCATTTTTGGCCCTTTTGTTGATAAATAATGATAAAGGACCTCATTTGCAATTGTTGAAATCATCAAGGACCTATCATGTCACATCTTCAAAATCCAAGGACTTAACTTTATTAAAATGATTCTTCAAGGACTATTTGTGACAATTCTTCAAACTTGGAGGACCAAACTTGTAACTTTTTCAAACTTGAAGGACTTTTCTTGGAAAATCAACAATCGGGTCCGGTTAATTGTGCGGCTTCGTTTCGCGTGTTCGTTTTTGCTTTGTTCTTGTGATCTTTTTGTCTTTTTCTCGATATCGGTACCTAAAATACACATTGAACAAACACAAGCATATATTTGGCACTTTTTATGATATTTTCATCGTTTTAAGCCCGTTTTGGACGATGAGACCATGTATAATTGCGGTCTCATCAGTTATACGATTTAATTAAAAATAATCATGATTTAATTAAAGTATATAAAATACTTAGGTTAAAACATGTATTAATATTTATATTAATATAACCTAAGTCATGAAAATTAATTAATTATATGTCATGTTTTAATAATTAATTAATTACTATAGTCCAAATTACATAAATAAATACTTAGGTTAAAATCATGTATTATTAAATATTAATAAAAATCCTAAGTCCATGTTTTAATTAAATTAATTATATGCCATGTTAAACTAATTTAATTAACTTGTAAAATAAATATACTTGTAAGATTAAATAAACTGGTAAAAGTAATCAAGAACCGAACCCGTGTTTTATCTAATTTAAACATGTCATGAACCGGCCCGTGAAAACCCGTAAAACGGCCGAACCAAACATACCCGAAAACAGTGGCAAACCGGCTATGCCGGTTGCCCCTTCCTTCGCAAAAACTGCCACCGTCTGCACCAGTGGTTTTCCCCTGCTTCTCGGCTAGCCGCTGACCAAAAGGTTCCCACCGGCAGTTGCCGGTGGTTCCCCCTGCCTGCTGCGTGTTCCCCCCTGCTTGCCTAAAATAGCCACCAACTTAAGCCGGTGGTGGGGGCTGTTGCCGCCGAGACCCAACCAAACCACAAGACCCCCCGACGCGAGTCGGGGTCCCTTGTACCTGCTATCGACCGAGACCCCAACAACACCGAGGCATCACTCTCGATTGGTGGTGCGAACAGAACGACGTCGAGAGCCTTGTGGCTCTCGGTTTGTGAGGCGGCCGAACAACCAAACCCGAAACACCCTTAACTAATTTACCCACCATGGTTTTTAACATGTTATTAATCTTGTTTAATTATTCACATGATCACATGTTCATTAAACATAAAAAAAGATTTAAAAAGAAAGGTTTTCGGATTACCAAAACACGTGGAATGAATGCACAATGATCACACGAACACACCCTTAAGATTTCTTTGCTAAAAATCAATCCATTCACCTCCTTTGGTGATGTAGCCGCCGGCCAAGAGAGAGCAAGGAAGAAGATTAGGGTTTTGAGATTTCTTAAAATTCTTCTGTGAATGAATGTTTACCATATTCGTTATTTAGTAAAAAAATAAACATGGGCTGGGCCTTTCTCTCTTCCTGTGCCGCGGCTAATACGGCCCACTAAGGGAAACCCAAAGCTTTTCCGTGTTCTAATTTATTACGTGTTCGTGTGTTCGTGTTTACGTTATGTTATTATTAAATATTCGTGTTATTGTAAATACTTGTACGTAACGATATTAATCGTATAATAATATACGTAAATAAATACTTATATGTTCGTGATTATAATTATTGTTGTTAATAATTATCGTGTATTAACACGTACTTAATACTTATCGTGTCATAACACATACGTAATTCTTGTAATTAATATCCGTGACACGTGTTCATGTTATATAAGGAAAGTTTTAATCTTGTACGTACGATTACTAAGTGTACTGTTCATGGTAAAAGCATGCGAGTTTTATAACTCTTCCCCCCTAAAAGAATAATTCGTCCCCGAATTATAGATAACGTAAACTGAAAGAGAAACATACCCGAATCAAACTAGAAGGGTATGTAAGATAACAGAATATGAACGTGACATGGTAGAAGAGAACGTGGAACGTGACATGGCTAAAAAAAGGACATGGAACGTGACGTGACTGAAAGAGTCTTACTGAATTATGGAAGGATGAGAGGATAAGATCCGGATGGACTCGTCCGTTTCCAAGTGGCTTCCCTCTCGGAACGGTTCCTCCACAAGATCTTGACGCAACTGATAAATCTTGGTCCTCCTAAACTTGACTTAAAATACGTAAAAGTTTCTGGTTATCAACGTAGGATAGATCCCCTGAATTTGATCGAGGGAATAAGAAGGGTAACTAAAACGCTACGATGCAAAATCACCTAACCTAACTGATAATAGTAACGTCTTAGCAATGATGCGGGAGACATACTGAAACGTAGTACGTGAAAAATTGTGAACGTGATACGTGAACAATTTTGAACGTGATACGTGGAGATATGGTGAGTGTAATATAAGAAAACATATGGTGATCAATGATACGTGTAACATATCATGAACGTGGACTGAACATGACATGTGAAACATATCGTGAACATGGAATACAACGGCGGTAACGCAAACGCTATAAGGTGAGACGTGGAATGTGACGTGAAATGTATATCTGAGGATAGAGAGTTATACTAAACTTGAGTATGGTCTCTCAAGTTCTTGCAAAAACTCCCAGAATGAAAATGAACATAAAATCGTAAGCCATGATATGATCATGAACGTGAATAGTGTCATGAACGTGAGTATGAAAGAAAGTCGTAAAATTGGAACAAGAACGTGAACGTAAATAAGGAGCACAAACGCGAACCTTTTGTAGATTCGTTAAAAGCTAATCCGATGGTCTAGTAGGGTGATAGATGGTGGAAGCCATGGTTGATAGAGAGAGAGAAGAGAGGTTGTGTGTTTAAAGGTTAAGAAAATGTGTATTGACAAAATGAAAAACAAATGAACACAAGCAACACCCATCCTTGGAAGCTAAGGAGGGGTATATATAGTCACACACGCAGCTTAAACTATACATCGAACCTAGTCTAGTCTAAGCGTGTGTGACTATGATAACTAATGGGAATTCTTAAATGTCGTCACATAAAGTGAGTTTCCAACAATCTTCCCCCATGGGACGACGTGTAGAATTCCTTACAATATTTTTCCTAACCAGTACATAATGATAAGAACAAGAGCTTTCATGAAGCGTCCAATGCTGATGAAGTCTTCTGAGGCCTTCGTCTTCAAAACGACTCATCTTTAAAGTAACTTGTAGAAGAAATACTGTAACGGCACGAGCTAAGTAACCCATACACTTCTGGTTAAGGAGAAGCTTCTGAATTAGCTTCCCCTTAATTCATGCCACATAAACTTGATGTAGAAGCTTTTAAATAGCTTCCCCCTAAATCGACAATCCTCGTAAGTAACTTCAAAGCTTTCAATAAAGCTTAGAATGATTAAGCGCACAGCGGAATCTAACAAGCAAATCCCATCATATAACATGATAACGTTGCTAAGAGGAATTGAAAGTAAGGGGTACACCAAGTAGATCAACAACTTCTCTTCTCACGCTTGAATAATTCTTCTGAATTTTTCTTCCCCCTAAGAGTTCAAGTAATGCATACCAGAAGGAATCAAGACATTTCTTCCCCCACATAGTTGAAGAAAGTAAATCAATCCCAATTATGAAGCTCAAATACTGAAGTGGACACTTTATCCCATTCATGAAGTTGACATCGTAACACCAGAGTCAATTAAGTCCCGAAAATGCACATATCTTCTTCCGGAGATGCACCAGAGTCAATTAAGTCCCGGGAATGCATATAGGATAATGATGATGAATAATTGCAACAACCAAACAATTAAACATCGAATCAGTAGTGTACCGTTTAGAGATTGATAACGCCACGAGTTAAAACACTGATTTTCTCTGCGGCTATGACAAATGTCATCCCGGAATGTCTTCAAATCAAAAGAAGGTATGAAGTTCATCACGTGTACTCGTTGTGCGTTCAATGTGTCTTCTTCTTCCCCCTTGATGGTTTCGAAACTCGGAACCATCAATAAATCGTAAGCACATAAACTGAAAATCTCGAGAGAATAATAAATAAGCTTAATTATATTCGGTGAGAATCAGCAGTTGATCGGAAATCTCTACTCATAAACTCTCCATGGCCAACTTTACCAACCCACTTGAAAGCAATTTGAAGTGACCACTGATAGAATGAACCAGATACATCAAACGTGAAACTGAATAAGAATCCTTCGATCTTGTGACTTAAGCTTGCACAATTGTTGAATGAAGAACGGTGGAGAAATCTCTAAGTACCCAATGCATCACTGAAGATGTCTATAAGCACAACACCTCTTGATATTATCCACGTCGACTATGCGCGTGACACTGAGTACAACAAAGTAACCCCTTTAAGTGATAGTTATCCGAGTCATCAACCATCCACCCCGTACCCGGAAACCATATAAACAAGTCTTCATTATGAGATTTAAGCACGAGCAAGTTATCTGTTCAAGGATAAAATAAGTACACGCCTTTGAAGAAATTCGTCTCCATCTTCAAATAATTAATACCCGATCCAAAAAAAATCTGTAGTCACTAAAAAATATAGCCATTTTTCTTCGGTCTCGTCAAGATTAAACCTTGTCACGCTGTCTCGTCACTTTTTGTCACTTTGTCATAATGAAGCCTCGATTAGAACCAAAAACGCCACACTTGATGCACAAATTTTATTCAAAATAAAAATTTTGAGATAAAAGTTTGTATTAAGTTTAAGTTTTATTAGCAACCATTCAAGTTTAAAATGTAGCCCATTTCAGCCCGTCACACACTGGCCCATATAACAAAACGCCACTGTTTTGTTATTTGTTTAAACCAAAATGGCATGCTAAAACAGATTGGGCCCATTTCACTCGACAGCTCACAACAGGTCCATCATGTGACAAATATTCAATCCCGGTCAATATATGCAATTCACATTTGAAGTGCAATTCACAAAGGATGACACGTATATTCGCAAGTGATGACACGAGGACCAGGTCAAATATTTTAATCTCACAATCAGAATATTAAAACCAACTGAGCACCCATATTTATCTCACATTAAAAAAAACTAACTCACACCAAATCCCCATTCTTGTTGTATCCGCCCCCAATATCATCTCACATAAACACAGTTACAAAAAAAAGCCTCCCCTTCCAATCTCATCTTTGATTACACCTCTACCTAATTTTCAGTCATAGATAAAACCATCAATCCCATTTAACAATCAAACGCAGATTCACATGATAAACCTCTATGATTTAACCTCCACAAAAATTAGTCCTTAATCAATAAAATCTCACAAATCATTGATAAGTAACCACCATCCACCAATGGATAATAGATCTTTGTCTCAGAAACAACAAGTACTCGTGACGTGAAATATCTGTTCGAAGATATTTTTGAACAAAGATCTATTATCTTAAACTATGTTCTAAATTTCTTCGAAGAACAACGAAGACCCATTTGATATCGGCTTAGATCTTGTAAAACAAGGTCTCGGGTAGGTGATTCTTAATGCATGTCGGTTTTTATGTGTGTCAACGAGACCAAGATTAATTATAACATAGTTGTTATGAATTGATCTTGATACTCGAAAAGTAAGAACATGTCAGTGATGATTAAGGTTCATTTTTTATAAAATCTTAAAAGATTGTATAAATAAGATGAAAACAATCTGAGGTCATGTTAAGTTTCTGTTTAAGGGTCGAGTCTAGATGGGATTAAGTGACGATGGGATTAGGTTAGATTTGGAGTTTGAGGAGCTAAAAGGATGGATGTGTTGATATTGGTTTGGGCACATTTTTGGTCCATTGGTTTTATAAACAAATACATTGTTTGTGTTAAAAAAACTTGTCGCAATGCTTTTAAAAAAAATCATCGCAATGTCTCTTTATCTGGCCATCGCAATGAGTCTTTATCCATCGCAATATATAACTTCCATCGCAATTAATTCATAAACCCATCGCAATACACTTGTATCCATTGCAATGATGGAAGAATTTGGGCAGCATGACGTCATAACTTCCATTGCGATGGATCAAGCCATCCATCGCAATGAGGACAATCCTACCCATCGGAATGTGTAAATAAAACCCATCGGAATAAATCCGAAAAAGAGGAGCCGTCGCAATGAGACCAACTGAATATGCATCGCAATATGCCATCTAAACCTCTCATCGTAATATCCATCTTAATAGCCATCGCAATAGGATTTAGACCAGTACTTTTGTAACCCCGAAAAAAATGGATCTGGACCATAATATTTGTCCTTATCCCCATAAATAGAAACATATGAATACAGGGATAAACACAAAAAAACAAGGTACAAAAAAAAAGGATAATATTGATACGAGGCGTGACACAATTTTGGACAACAAAATTTTGATACGAGGAACTTTGACACGGATTTGGACAATCATTTTGAGACCAACAGATTGTGACAAGACAAAATAACAACTATGACAAAACACGTGACAAACATATGACAAATCGGACCAAAAAGATTTTTTATAGACCACCGAAATCGAAAATAAGAACGATCCATGGATGGAACCGAGGCTCTGATACCAATTGTAGATTTGCTAAAAGCTAATCCGGTGGTCTAGTAGGGTGATAGATGGTGGAAGCCATGGTTGATAGAGAGAGAGAAGAGAGGTTGTGTGTTTAAAGGTTAAGAAAATGTGTATTGACAAAATGAAAAACAAATGAACACAAGCAACACCCCTCCTTGGAAGCTAAGGAGGGGTATATATAGTCACACACGCACCTTAAACTATACATCAAACCTAGTCTAGTCTAAGCGTGTGTGACTATGATAACTAATGGGAATTTTTAAATGTCGTCACATAAAGTGAGTTTCCAACACCTTTGTCTGACCCGATAGCTGACGGATTACCATGTGATCGGATGAGCCTTGGCTGGAACATGTCCGATCAATCTGTTGGTTCTGAGATCCTTGCGGATGTAAGAATTTCTGCAGGCTTGATCAAACTGTAGGCAATAACCCAGATAGCATCATGCTTCTTCTGAGTTTACGTTAATCTGGTAACCAAAATCCATGGAGATCTTGTCCCATTTCTGTTCACAATTTCTGATGATGAAAAAAATATCCTAGTCTGTCGGAGTTCTATCTTAGCCTGTTGGTATGTCAAGTACTTAGATATGAACGTAACTGTATCTTGCTTCGTAGAAACTTGATACATAGGAGTTTGCGAAACTCTGAGTCTCCGAAATTAGACTTTTCTTAGCGTAGGATTTTCTTGGAACACCTAACGTAGTGTAGGGTTCTCACCTTTACGCATAAGCTGAGTCATTGTAAAACCCGTATTTAAATCGGGAAATGTAAATACGCGCTTTAATTAATTAAACTATTTACGTAGAAATTATTGATGAAAACAAACGCGGGAAGTTATATATACAAGTATTTAAAAAAAAAAGTAAGAATTAAAAGGGCCAAAGGGGCCGGTTTGTTTTTTTAAAAAAAAGGAAAGAAAAATTTTGGGCTGAGCCCATTTTAAGAAAAATAAAAACGGGAATTAACCCTTATTCCATATCAGACAAAAAAAAATTAGGGTTTCTTGGGAGAAGTTGTGGCCGCCGGTTTTAAGAACAAAGGATGAGAGATTCGGCCATTGTTTCTTCTAATAACTCGCGTGTGTTCTTCGTAATTATAAATTCCATAACGGTATCATCTTCTTTTATGTTTCAGTTCATGATTACCACGAATCTAAATGGTTTTTAATGTTTACAAACGAATCTATTTTAAAAACACGAAAAGGTGTCGCGGGTGGGCTGTTTCACGAGGAAACCGAGACCATTAAGGTCTCGGTGTGATGTTCTTAATCTGTCGTGACCATCAGGGGGATTGTGGTGGTGTTTTCTTTTGGGCCAGCCGCGAACAAAACCCACCCCCGCAAGGGGGATATTTGATTTAGGGTCGGGTTGGTGTATATATATGGAACCGAGGCTCCACAGCCTCGGTGGTCTCTTCTCTGCCCAGCCGTGACCCACACAGGGGCGGCTTAGGGCTATGTTTATGTCATCGCAGCCAACAAAACCCCATCGGGGGGTAAATTAAATAAGGGGGTGTTTGGCTATGTTAAAAACGGTGGGAACTTGGCTAAAACGGTGGGAACTTGATATAGAACAGTGGGTATTCTTTAAACAGGAAATTAAATGAACTAAATCCAGATTAGCGACGCTAAATTCTGTCGCAGTTTAATAAGTGACAGTTTTATTTTTATAGTCTTTAAGGACAGCTTTTAGCGACAGTTTTAGTGACGCAGTTTTCTGTCGCAGATTTATATAGGCAGATTTAATCATAAAATGTTGATTTGTTTAGTGCGACCGAGATGGGGTATCTCGGCAGGCTCGGGACATTATTATAATAAATAAAATGATTATTTTTATATTATACCTTTTTAATCTAATTGTTTTATAAATGTTTAAACTATATTTTAAATGTATTAAATTAGAATAGTTCATTAATATTTAAAAGGGTATAATTTTATTAAATGAATTAAATTATTTTGGGAACTTCTAATTTAAGAAACTTTCTATTTTAGCCGGATACTTAATATAGTATTACTATAGCGTCAGAAATACGTTTGTACCGTAACAAATAGTAGAACGATAGTACATTAAAATGAATTATTATAAGATCAGAATGATCAGTTAATATACGTACAGAATTTTAGAAATAAAATAAATAGATGAAACGCCAATAAGAACATGAAATTATATAAGCGAATATCAGTTTACTCATTCATGTCCCTTATTCATGTAGCTCGCGTGAAATCAGAGTAGACTTTCTGTCAATTGATCTCGGTCGGTTACTGGACACGAGGTACGGATTTCCGTCCTTTCAGTAAGGACTTCTTCTTATGCATGATTAGGATTCCCCGTCTTCAGACCAATGTTTTCCCAGTATATGGTTAAGCTTATCAGTAATCATGTTAATAACTAAATAAATTGCCTGAGCATTATATACAAGCACGACCAGTTTATGTACTAGTTACGGAGGTACCGTAACCACGGCACTAGAGGCACCGGTGTCGTGACTCACATGCAGGAGAGTGATATCCTACATCGTCCCACTCATGTTCAGGTTGGCCATTTTTATATGTATGTTTAGTGGGGCGTATGGATGCATCCCAGGCTTACCTCCCATGCGAGAGGTAGAATTTGGTATCGATCTCATTCCAGGTGCAGAACCAGTATCTAAAGCTCCTTACCGTATGGCTCCTGTAGAGCTTAAGGAACTGAAAAATCAGCTTCAGGAACTTCTAGAAAGGGGTTTCATCCATCCAAGCGTGTCACCTTGGGGCGCTCCAGTTTTGTTTGTCAAGAAGAAAGATGGTAGTATGCGTTTGTGTATCGACTATCGTGAGTTGAACAAGCTCACTATTCGTAACCGTTATCCACTTCCTCGTATTGACGATTTATTCGATCAGCTTCAGGGTGCCAAGCACTTTTCAAAAATCGATCTACGATCAGGCTACCATCAGCTGCGTGTAAAAGAGCAGGATATATCCAAAACTGCTTTTCGCACGAGGTACAGTCATTACGAGTTTGTTGTTATGCCATTCGGTCTCACGAATGCGCCTGCAGTATTTATGGACTTGATGAACAGAGTCTTCCACGAATTTTTAGACAAGTTTGTGATCGTATTCATCGATGATATCCTTATTTTCTCCAAATCCAAAGAGGAACATGAGAATCATCTCCGTACAGTTTTGCAGATTCTCAAACGAGAAAAGCTATATGCTAAATTTTCGAAGTGCGAGTTTTGGCTGAATACGGTGGCGTTTCTAGGTCATATTGTTTCTGCAGAAGGAATCACTATGGATCCTGCAAAGGTGGAGGCTATCACCAAATGGCCAAGACCGACGTCTGTCACAGAGATACGTAGTTTTCTTGGGTTGGCGGGTTATTACCGCAGGTTTGTGGAAAACTTCTCACGTTTGGCATTACCATTGACCCAACTTATGCGAAAAGGTGAGAAGTTTATATGGACCGAGGAGAGAGAAAAGAGTTTTGAGGAACTCAAGCATCGTTTGATCTCAGCACCGATACTTACACTTCCATCCGGTACAGGTGGTTATCAGATTTACAGTGACGCTTCAGGAAAGGGCTTAGGCTGTGTTCTTATGCAGCATGGGAAAGTCATTGCTTATGCTTCGCGTCAACTGAAGCCGTATGAGAAAAATTATCCTACTCATGATCTAGAGCTCGCAGCAGTCGTTTTCGCCCTTAAAATCCGGAGGCATTATTTATACGGTGAGTCGTCTGATATCTTCACCGATCACAAAAGTCTGAAGTACATATTTACCCAGCGAGAGCTGAACATGAGGTAGAGGCGATGGTTAGAACTGCTGAAAGATTATGACACTAATATCCAGTATCACCCAGGTAAAGCAAATGTAGTAGCACATGCCCTTAGCAGAAAGTCAGGTATGATAAATGGCATCAAAGTTCAGGAAGAAATTATTCGGGACTTAGAGCGGTATGATATTGAGCTCTTAGTACGCGGACAGAGGGGATACTGGGCTAGTCTGAGGGTAGAACCGGATTTACTCTCTAGGATTAAAGCCGCACAAAAGGATGATGGTGAAATCTGGGCGATAATCCAGAACATTGAACAGCAGACCGAATTTCGCATCGATGACGATGGTATCGTATGGCAGGGTACCAAACTCTGCGTTCCAGAAGACCCTGCTCTCAGAGAAGCCTTAATGACTGAGGCTCACAGCTCTCCGTTCTCTATCCATCCAGGTTCCACAAAAAATGTACCATGATCTTAAGCAGCATGTCTGGTGGAGTGGCATGAAACAGGATGTCGCAACTTTTGTGTCTAAATGCTTAACCTGCCAGCAGGTTAAGATAGAGCATCAGCGTACCAGTGGTCTTCTTCAGCCGTTAGACATTCCAATGTGGAAATGGGACAAGATCTCTATGGATTTTGTCACTGGACTACCACAAACTCAGCGGAGACATGATGCAATCTGGGTTGTTGTCGATCGTTTGACCAAGTCGGCACATTTCATTCCTATCCGTAAAGATTTCGTAGTCAGTAAATTAACAGAACTATTCACCAAGGAAATTGTACGGTTACATGGTACACCTTCATAAATTATATCATATAGGGACCCACGTTTCACTTCTCATTTCTGGGAAGGTTTGCATAAAGCTTGGGGAACTAGGCTCAAGCTCAGCACAGCTTTTCACCCGCAGACAGACGGTCAGTCAGAGCGTACCATCCAGACCTTGGAGGACATGCTACGCGCCTGTGCATTAGAATGAACAGGACATTGGGATGACTATATTTGCTTGGTCGAGTTTGCCTACAACAACAGTTGGCATGCTAGTATCAAGCGTGCTCCATTCGAGATGTTATACGGCAGGAAATGCCGTGCTCCTATTTGTTGGGATCAGGTTGGAGAACGTTTGATTGAAGGACCAGAATTCATAGAACTGACCAATGAAAAGGTCGCCATTGCTTGGGCAAAACTAAAAGAAGCGCGTACTCGCCAGAAGAGTTATGCCGACAAGCATCGCAGAGATCTATCATTTCAGACTGGGGATCTTGTGTTCCTCAAAGTATCACCCGCACGTGGTGTCAAACGTTTTGGCCTCAAAGGCAAGCTCAGCCCTCGTTACATCGGACCGTTCGAAATCCTTGAACGTATTGGTGAAGTGTCATATCGATTGGCGTTACCTCCTCAGCTTTCACACGTCCACAACGTGTTTCATGTATCATTACTCAGAGGGTACAACTATCATGAACTTCACAAAGTGAATTATCCACTCGATCAGATTCAAGAGGATCTATCTTATATTGAGGAACCCGAAGCAGTTTTAGATCGCCAGGATCGAGTTATGAGAAGGAAGACCATTCCTTTCGTCAAAATCCTGTGGAGGAACCATACCGAGCGGGAGGCCACTTGGAAAACAGAGGAGTCCATACGGACTTCTTATCCTCACTTTCAGTTTTGATTCGGGTATGTCTTTTCAGCTTTTATATCTTCCAGCTTATTAGCATTTTCGGCTTTTACTTCAGTCAGCTTAAATACCTTATAATTCGGGGACGAATTCTTGTTAGAGGGGAAGAATTGTAAAACCCAGTACGGCCGTATCCTTAATTCGGGGACGAATTATTCTTTTTAGAGGGGAAGAATTGTAAAACCCGTATTTAAATCGAGAAATGTAAATACGCGGTTTAATTAATTAAATTATTTACGTAGAAATTATTGATGAAAACAAACGCGGGAAATTATATATACAAGTATTTAAAAAAAAAGTAAGAATTAAAAGGGCCAAAGGGGCCGGTTTGTTTTAAAAAAAAAGGAAAGAAAATTTTTGGGCCAAGCCCATTTTAAGAAAAATAAAAACGGGAATTAACCCTTATTCCATATCAGACAAAAAAAAATTAGGGTTTCTTGGGAGAAGTTGTGTCCGCCGGTTTTAAGAACAAAGGAGGAGAGATTCAGCCATTGTTTCTTCTAATAACTCGCGTGTGTTCTTCGTTCTTATAAATCCCATAATGGTATCATCTTCTTTTATGTTTCAGTTCATGATTACCACGAATCTAAATGGTTTTTAATGTTTACAAACGAATCTATTTTAAAAACACGAAAAGATGTCGCGGGTGGGCTGTTTCACGAGGAAACCGAGACCATTAAGGTCTCGGTGTGATGTTCTTAATCTGTCGTGACCATCAGGGGGATCGTGGTGGTGTTTTCTTTTGGGCCAGCCGCGAACAAAACCCACCCCCGCAAGGGGGATATTTGATTTAGGGTCGGGTTGGTGTATATATATGGAACCGAGGCTCCACAGCCTCGGTGGTCTCTTCTCTGCCCAGCCGTGACCCGCACAGGGGCGGCTTAGGGCTATGTTTCTGTCATCGCAGCCAACAAAACCCCATCGGGGGGTAAATTAATTAAGGGGGGTGTTTGGCTATGTTGAAAACGTGGGAACTTGGCTAAAACAGTGGGAACTTGATATAGAACAGTGGGTATTCTTTAAACAGGAAATTAAATGAATTAAATCCAGATTAGCGACAGATTAGCGACGCTAAATTCTGTCGCAGTTTAATAAATGACAGTTTTATTTTTATAGTCTTTAAGGACAGCTTTTAGCGACAGTTTTAGTGAAACAGTTTTCTGTCGCAGATTTATATAGGCAGATTTAATCATAAAATGTTGATTTGTTTAGTGCGACCGAGATGGGGTATCTCGGTAGGCTCGGGACATTATTATAATAAATAAAATGAATACTTTTATATTATACCTTTTTAATCTAATTGTTTTATAAATGTTTAAACTATATTTTAAATGTATTAAATTAGAATAGTTCATTAATATTTAAAAGGGTATAATTTTATTAAATGAATTAAATTATTTTGGGAACTTCTAATTTAAGAAACTTTCTATTTTAGTGGGATACTTAATATAGTATTACTATGGCGTCAGAAATACGTTTGTACCGTAACAAATAGTAGAACGATAGTACATTAAAATGAATTATTATAAGATCAGAATGATCAGTTAATATACATACAGAATTTCAGAAATAAAATAAATAAATGAAACGCCAATAAGAACATGAAATTATATAAGGGAATATCAGTTTACTCGTTCACGTCCTTTATTCATGTAGCTCGCGTGAAATCAGAGTAGACTTTCTGTCAGTTGACCTCGGTCGGTTACTGGACACGAGGTACGGATTTCCGTCCTTTCAGTAAGGATTTCCTTCTTATGCATGATTAGGATTCCCCGTCTTCAGCCAAATGTTTTTCCCAGTATATGGTTAAGCTTATCAGTAATCATGTTAATAACTAAATAAATTTCCTGAGCATTATATACAAGCACGACCAGTTTATGTACTAGTTATGGAGGTACCGTAACCACGACACTAGAGGCACCGGTGTCGTGACTCACATGCAGGAGAGTGATATCCTGCATCATCCCACTCATGTTCAGGTTGGCCATTTTTATATGTATGTTTAGTGGGGCGTATGGATGCATCCTAGGCTTATCAGTTGCAAGTTATCAGGGTGAATGTGGTGTGTGCTCTACATCCTTCACATTAGAGCTGATCCCTCCACCCATCACAGTATTTAGAGGTCACACCTCTACAGCATGACGAGGTCACCCCTCCAGTTATTCATGCATGGTTGTTACAGCACGTGACCTATATAAGCTCTGGCAATTAAAATACAGTAAATGCATGTTTTCAGAATTAATAGTTATAATTCAGTTTCAGTATATATGAACCAGGTTTCTCAGATTTTATGTAGAGTTCTACCACATGTTACATATCAGTATTATAGCTTCATTGTTGTCTTCTATTCCATTACTTTCAGTACATTCTTATCATGCTATATCCGTTCACTGAGCGTTATGCTCAGCCGTAGTTTCCTTTCATGTTTCTAAACGGCAGGTACACAGGGACGATCTTAGGCCTTCTAAGAGAGTACGTGCATTTGGATGGGTGATACAAGGTTTTGCAATGGGTTCTAGATTTAGTTCTCAGAATCTCCTCGAATTGATCACGGTTCTAAGTGGAATGATTTGTTCTTGGTGACAAAAAGTGGGTTTGGTTTTCTATTCTATTAAAAAGATAAATGAATGTAGTAATGAAATTAAACTAGAAGGAATTAATTAACAAAAATAAAACTTGAATTAAAACTTGAATTAAAATTTAAATAAAACAGTAACTGAAATTTACCCTCACTGAAAATGCTCTGTTCGGAATAATAGTCTCTATGCGGAATACATCCTTACTCGGAATAAATGATCCTATCCGGAATATGAGGCTAATCGAAATAAAAGGCTATACGGAAAAAGGAGGCTATTCGGAATGTTTGACAATGCGGAATATCAAGCTCTATGCGGAATGTTTCTCTACTCGGAATAAAGTTACTATGCGGAATAAAGGACCTATTCGGAATAATGAGACTATGCTGAATATTTAGACCATGCGGAATAATCAGGAAAATTTATGCTATGCGGAATATTGAAGCCTACTCATAATAAAGTGACCATGCGGAATAATAAGAAAAATTCCGAATAAAGGAAAAAGAAAGTAGGCCATTCGGAATATATAACTTTCCGAATAAGAGACAGAATAATCAGACTATTCGGAATATAGAAATATTCCGAATAAGGGGAAAAGGTGGAAAGCCTATCCGGAATAACTAGAAATATTCCGAATAAGGGAAAAAGTAAATAAGCTATTCGGAATATCAGGGCTGAAGAACAGTAAACAGCAGAAACTTAAACAGGGGACACGAATTTAATTCAAATCGATCCAAATAAACAAAACGGTTTAACCAAATTAACCACAAATCATCTATTGACCACAAGGATCAAATCCCAATCATAAAAACACAAAATCAACAACTTTTGAAGATCAAAATCAAATTAATAAGAACTTAAGCACTTTGAATAAAAAGATGATGATGAACAAGAGGAATGAAAAGATTAAATAAAAACTTGTATTGATGATTAAGATTTAGTAAACAAAATGAAGGATTAAACTTACAAGATTTAAGAACAAAAACAAGAATCAAAATCACCAAACACCCTAATGGTGTTGGTGATGCCTACGAACAGAAAGAGAGAAAAAAGGAATGAAAAAACTGAATGAAAAGTGTGAAGGGAAATCTTTATATAGGTCTCCCTTTTGGTTTGCGAGTGGGCTTTCTCCCTATCTTCTTGTCTTCTCGTCTTTTCAGAAAAGTTGACGTTTTCGATTCTGATTCGGGATCTGTCGACGATTAAATTCAACTCGTCTTTTAATTTCTTCCTTTAATAGACTTGAGTTTCTTCGACATATGTAAATCTTCCATCTTTGGTCCTTTTCTTCGATAAATCTTCAAATAGGCCCATTGACTTCAAATCTTTTGCATCTCTTGGACAATAGACTTCGTCTTTAGTCTTTTTCCTTGATAAAACCCGTGCAATCCCATGTTTTCTTCAATAATCATCCGGTTGACTCTGAAAACACAATAAACACAAAAACCACGCATAATTCCAAACAAATGATATTAAACACGCGTTTTGGTCTTGTTTTAGTAAGAAATAAGTGGTAAAAGGATGGGTGTTTTCACACCTATCAAATCCCCTACACTTAACCATTGCTATGCCCTCATGCAATGCTTAGTGATAAAGCAAATTTACATTTTTCTCATAATCAATCAACCTTGGCCTTATTAAAATACTACTAAACAAAAATTAAAGTACTAAGAGAAATTAAAACTTTAAAGTAAACAAAAGGATAGAAAACCATTTTCACTTGAAAATATCTATATGGAAATAACTTGCAAAGAAATCAAGGACTTACATTAGGGCTTTGGTGCTACGAAGATTTATCATCCTCAAGTTTCACGTTCCCCAAACTAAGCTTAAAAACGAGATCATTGTTATTATAAGTTAGCAAATCAAACACTTACACACATGGCTTAATTAAATGCTTAAACTCCCTTATTCCTAGAGGTATCTCTTATATTTTATTTTTGTCTTAGAATGATCATGAAGATGCATTTTTGGACTTATTTCGATAGTTTATTTAGGCAGAAAGCAAAGTAGGACGATTTGATCAATAGTTAGCTAAAGGATAAAATCTATTAAAACTGCTTCTCGGGATATCAAAAAGTTCATATCTTGGCATAACTTGGTTCACGATTTGAGACCATTCTCGGGCCGATATTTGGCATGTACTTCATACTTCATATCTTCGAGAGACGTTCTTGAGATAATGGTCTTCTCATCGTAATAGAGTTTACTTTTGAGGGGTACTCCAACTTTGTTGACCACGACTTCATGATTATTTCTTCAATCTCTAATTGGGATTTTGAGATACAACGATCCGCCTCCTTTTCGGACTTGGATCTATTTATCCTCATACCTTGTTAGGGTCTTTTCGGATAGACTTCTCCATGATCTTTATGGGAGTTGATAGCTTTTCGTCGTGAGTCTTGATCCTTCATATTGATTTTGGGAATAATGCTTTTCACATCACTTTGGATCTTTAGCAATAAAATGGAATCCTCATGCCTTGTTAGGGCCTTTTCGGACTCGCCAATCTTCGCGCACCGCTTCATAAGTTATGCCTTGGCTATGAACTCTTATCATTACCGAGCAACTTTTAAACGATCTTGGGCTAGAAGCTAAGTAACTTTTCAAATCGTACGACCTTACTTATTGCAGATAAATTATTATCAAGTGATGGGAGAATAGGCAAATAATTACACCAAGTGAGCTTGCGCAAGAATACCGACTTATAATTGACTCTATCATTTCTCGTTCTCCACAATTTAAAATCTCAAGTAATGAGACTCGTGGATGCTTAGCCTAATAAACCAATTAAGGTCTACATGGTTAAGGATACTAGCTAGAATAAACTTAGATAAGTCTATTCGGGTTGAGTCAAAATAATCGCAACGGGCCTAATATGTCAAAGATTTCAAAACTAGCTACACCACTTTCTTAATATTTTTTGACTTTATTGCGGGATATGTACATATGAAAGCAACGATAAAAATTTAAAAATTACGACTAAATGGCCAAAGTTAATAAAAAATTTGAAAAATGTTGAAAAAGATGATTTTCCGGTTAAATGAAGGCATTTTCATGGAAAAGTCCACTTAAAACTTCGATAGAAGTCCCCCTACACTTAAGATAAACATTGTCCTCAATGTTTAAGCATGTGGGAAAAGTCTCCCCTACACTTATGACATTGTGCACGTTGGTTAAATCAAGTTAAGGAAGAGACGACTAACGTGATCAATTTCAAATGTGAGTATGAAGAAAATTGAATCACGATAGTTGAGAGATAGAACCGGATTTCGGATAACACGGGAGCACGGTTTCTTCAAAGGTTCCAAAAGTGCATTCATCCCTGTAATCACATCACCACACAAAGACAAGCACCTATACAGGTCTCCCTACACTTAGGAGGTTAAAACGAAAAGGGATAGATACTCGGGCTGCCTCCCGAGGAGCGCTTGTTTTTGATAACCGAGTCATGAGCCTGACTCGACCCAAAATTAGTTCATGGGGAACGTGGTGAGGGATGGAATCATCTCCTGAGAGATGTTCTCACCAAAGTACAACTTCACTCGTTGGCCATTCACCTTAAACTTAGGTCCATTAGGTTGAGCGAGCTCGAGAGTACCATATGGAAAAATTTGGGCAATGGTGAATGGGCCGGACCAACGAGATTTCAGCTTGCCCGAAAAGATTTTCAACCGAGAGTTAAAAAGTAAAACTTTGTCTCCAACTTGGAACTCTCGGTTCTTAATCTTAGAGTCGTGAATGAGCTTAGTCTTCTCCTTATAGATTAAATAATTTTCATAAGCCTCATTACGGAGTTCATTCATCTCATTGAGTTGGATCTTGCGTAGGTCACCGGATTTGTTGATATCAAAATTAGCCCACTTCAAGGCCCAGTAAGCCTTGTGCTCCAACTCAATGGGGAGGTGGCGTGCTTTCCCGTACACGAGACGATATGGTGTACAACCAATCGGGGTCTTGTAAGCGGTACGAAAAGCCCACAAAGCATCATCAAGTTTATCAGCCCATGAGGCACGATGCTCTCCCACGGTTCTTTCAAGAATTCGCTTTAATCCTCGGTTGGATATTTCAGCCTGACCATTAGTTTGTGGGTGGTATGCGGTGGAAAGACGATGATTTACACCATACTTAGCCATGACTTTAGCAAATTGATCATTGCAAAAATGAGTCCCGCGATCACTAATAATGGCACGAGGCACACCGAATCTAGCGAATAGCGATTTCAAAAAGTTACAAACCACCCTTGCGTCATTAGTGGGTAAAGCTTTGGCTTCAACCCATTTGGAGACGTAGTCAACGGCTACAAGGATGTATTTGTTTCCTTTAGATGAAGGGAATGGCCCCATAAAGTCGATACCCCAAACATCAAAGATTTCACACTCTTGAATGAAATTTTGAGGCATCTCATCTTTATGTGTGATCTTGCCTTGTTTTTGGCAAGCATCACATCATTTAATCATCTCGTGAGCATCACGGTAAATGGTGGGCCAATAAAATCCCGAGTCAAACACTTTTTTGGCTGTGTAGTTGGGACCAAAGTGACCACCGGTGGGTCCTTTGTGGCAAGCGTCAAGGATTTGTAAGGCTGCCGGTCCATCAACACATCGGCGAATGATCAAATCAGCACATTGTTTGAAAAGATACGGGTCATCCTAAAAGTAAGTCTTGATGTCTTTGAAGAACTTCTTCTTTTGTTGGGATGTTAACCCGTCAACGAGAATTCCACCCGCCAAGTAGTTTGCAATGTCCGCAAACCACGGGGTTTCATCAGAAGTCGAGTTGATAGACATTAAGGTCTCCAGGGGAAAAGAATCATTGATTTCTTTGTTCGGATGATCCCCTTGGTAAGGATCCTCAAGTCTACTGAGATGATCCGCGGCTAGGTTTTCAGCTCCTTTTTTATCGCGAATTTGATTTTAAGTTCTTGGAGTAGCAAAACCCAGCGAAGAAGTCTTGGTTTAGAATCTTGTTTAGTCAACAAGTACTTCAACGCGGAATGATAGGTATAAACGATTGTGGTAGAAAGGACAAGATAGGGGCGGAACTTTTCAAAAGCATAGACAACAGCTAAAAGCTCTTTTTCGGTTGTTGTGTAATGAAGTTGAGCCCCTGTCATTGTCTTGCTAGCGTAATGGATCGGTTGGCAGTGTTTGTTTACTCTTTGGCCCAGAACCGCTCCAATAGCAAAATCACTAGTATCACACATCAACTCAAAGGGAAGCTCCCAATTAGGGGTAACCAAGACGGGTGCCTTAGTTAGCTTATCCTTAAGCGAGTTGAAGGCTTTAAGACACTCTGTGGAAAAGATAAAAGGAGTATCTTTTTCTAAGAGGTGGGTCATCGGGCGAGCGATTTGAGAAAAATCTTTGATGAATCGACGGTAGAAGCCCGCATGACCGAGAAAACTTCTCACACCCTTTACGGTTGAAGGTGGAGGCAACTTAGTGATAATATCGACTTTAGTACGGTCTACTTCAAGACCGGCTTTGGAGATATTGTGTCCTAGCACGATGCCCTCTTTTACCATGAAATGGCATTTTTCCCAATTAAGAACAAGGCGAGTGTCTTCACACCGCTTCAGCATACGTTCTAAATTGGCAAGGCAAGCAGAGAAAGAATCGCCATAAACCGAGAAATCATCCATGAATACTTCCATAGTGTCTTCCACCATGTCATGGAAGATAGCCATCATACACCTTTGGAATGTCCCAGGAGCATTACATAAACCAAAAGGCATGCGTTTGTAAGCAAATGTTCCGTAGGGACAAGTGAATGTGGTCTTTTCTTGGTCCTTGGGATCTATGGGAATTTGAAAATACCCGGAGAAACCGTCTAAAAAGCAGTAATAGTCATTACTAGCTAGACGCTCCAGCATTTGATCCATGAAAGGAAGAGGAAAGTGATCTTTTCTCGTGGCATCATTGAGCTTGCGATAATCAATACAAACTCTCCACCCAGTAACGAGACGAGTGGGAATCAACTCGTTGTGTTCATTGGGAACAACGGTTATTCCGCCCTTCTTGGGCACACAATGAACGGGACTTACCCATGGCGAATCCGAGATAGGGTAAACCAAGCCGACATCTAGAAGTTTGATAACCTCTTGTTTGATGACGTCATGAATGCGAGGATTAACCCTTCTTTGGCTCTGGATTGCGGGTTTAAAGTCATCTTCCATGAGAATCTTGTGAGTACAAAAGTTCGGATCAATTCCGCGGATATCGGAAATTTTCCAAGCAATTGCCTTCTTATGATCTTTAAGCACGGCGATGAGGCGAGATTTTTCTTCTTCTTTCAAGTCCTTAGCAATGATGACATGCGACTTTTTATTTTCTTCAAGGAACACGTACTCGAGATGGGGTGGCAACTCCTTAAGTTCTAAATCCGGGGGATTTTCGATGGAAGGCGTTTTCAAAGTCGGAGCATCGATAGCAATAACCGTGGGAGATGGTGGAGAAAGATTGTCTTCTTTAAGAAGGTTCTCAATGAGGCGGAGATCTTCATTCCAATTGGTGGTAGAATCGTCATTAGCTAAGTTCACATCTCCCATGGTGGCTTCAAAATCTTTCCAAAGGAAATCACTTTCTCCAAATAGAGATAGTGATGAATCAATAGAGGAAACGGTCTCAACATTGGGAAGAGAGGTAGGAATACTTTTACAAGCATCTTTGAAGTGTTCTTCACAAGCCTCATCAAGCACGTTAATACAATTAACACTTTCGTATGAATAAGGCTGTTTAGACAACTTTCCCATGTTGAAGACAATTTTATCGTCACCCACTCTCATGATAAGCTCACCGGCTTCAACATCGATGAGAGTGCGACCGGTCCTCAAGAATGGACGACCAACGATCTATGGCACACGAGGGTCCATGTCGTAGTCAACGACAACGAAATCGGCAGGAAAAGTGAATTTGTCGACTCCTACAAAGACGTCTTCGGCGATCCCCACTGGATAAGCAACCGTACGGTTAGCTAATTCCAAAGTCATTTTGGTGGGGACTAGCTCAGGGAGAGATAATTGCTTCCAAACACTTAAAGGCATTAAGTTAATACTGGCACCTAGATCGGCTAGGGCCATGCAATTCTCTACTCCCGGGAAGTTGCAAGGGATTAAGAAGCGACCCGGATCACCAAGCTTAGTTGGCAATTTCTTTAAGAGCACTGCAGAGCAATTCTCATTAAGTTGGGTGTTAGCAATATCAAGAAGCTTCTCCTTGTCGCTAAGAAGATCTTTGAAAATTTTCGCGTACTTAGGCATGTGAGCGAGAGCCTCAGCGAAGGAGATGTTGAAATTCAATTGTTTAAACATTTTGAGAAAGTTCGAAACCTGAATATCATCCTTGCTTTTGAGCTTCTCTTTCCTCAACCTTGACGGATAAGGTATATCGGAAGAAGAGGAAGTCTTTGGGAGAATAGGATCACTCACATCCTTGGGTGGAGGAGGGGTAGAAGTAAGAGGTGGAGAAATTGGGGAAGTAGAAGGATGAGGAATAGGAGCAGGTGACTCGTTTTCCTTAGTCACAATCACCGGTGGAGGTATAGGAAGCTCGGGTTCCTTGGTACCTTTGCCACTGCGAGTGGTGATTGCTTTCATCTCCCCTCTTGGATTCGCAACGGTGTTACTCGGAAGAGTACCCGAAGAAGAGGGTTGATTACCTTGGAAGAAACTAGCCATCATGTTCTTTAAGTCATTCGTTTGACTATCCAAAGTGTTTCTCATATCAGCTCTCAGATCGTTCCCTTGTTTCACCAGGTCTGCTTTCAAGTTGAGCACTTCCCGTTGGAGATTGTCCACAATCACATCATTAGTCCTCATGTAGGTTCCAATCTCTTGGTGTAATGCGGTGGGTTGGTTGGGAGGGGCATTGTATGCGGGTGGTTGATAAGCAGGTTGCTGGTAAACTTGGTTGTTTCTTTGAGGTGGATATGGTTGTTTGTGAGGTGGTATGTATGGTGTACGAGGTTGTTGTTGTTGTTGAGGAGGGCGATTGAGGTTTTGTTGTTGGTTTGGGTTGTTAGGAGGAAAATCGGGTGGTGAGAGATAGTTGTTTGAGCGGTAGCTAAGCAAGTTGCGGTCACCTTGAGGACGAGCATGATAAGCGGCCGGAGGATAGGTACCGTATGCTGCATTCACATTCTCAGAAGGGTAGTCCTGGGTGGCGGTACAAGTGGTGTAAGAATGAGGACCACCGCATATTTCACATGGTTGGCTTACAACATTGACTTGAGCGTTTTTAGCGTTGATGCTGTTGGTGTTGCTGGCGGTTTGGGTAGCAAGCGATTCAAGAAGCGCAGTGATTTTGTCAAGTCGCTTGTCGCTGTCACTAGTACTAGCACTTGCGACATTGGTCCACACACTCTTGGTTTGCACACGAGACTTACTCTCTATGATATCCCAAGCAGCATTGGAAGTCTTAACCAAAATATTACCCCCCGAGGCACTGTTTAGTGAATCTTGGTCATTCATGCTTAAAACCATTATAAAAAGTGTTAATTTGGTGCGCTTTGGTAAAACCATGTTGTGGGCATTTTCTTAAAAGATCTTTGAAACGATCCCAAGATTCACTAAAAGACTCATCGTACTTTTGTTCAAAATTGATAATTTCATTCCGCAAAGCGGTAGTACGAGAGGGTGGGAAAAACTAGTTGATAAACTTGGTCTCTAAATCCGTCCACGTAAGAATACTTTGTGGCGGTTCCTTAGCAAGCCAATGCCGGGCTTGTCCCTCTAAAGAAAAGGGAAAAAGTTGTAAACGGATTACCTCTTGTGGAACACCATTGAATTTGACCGTATTCGTGAGTTGCAAGAATCTCTTGATGTGGTCATGAGGATCATCAATGGTACTCCCCAAGAATGGTTGAGCAGAGACCATCTGGATAAAGCCGGATTTGAGCTCAAAATTGTTGGCTGCAATCGCGGGTATGACAATGGGATCATTGTTACCATCTACATGTGCTTGCAGAAGTTCAATCATCTGGCGATTGTCTGGTAGAGGCTCATTGTTGTTGTTATTATTGTTGTTGAGAGGTGGATTGTTGTTATTGTTTTGAGGTGGGTTATTGTTGTTGTTTTGTACACCGGCCATGTCTAAGTCTTCGAGAGGCTCGGGCTCTTGATAAGTCGTTGATCGTGTAAGCATGCACCTGCAAAAGAACTAACAAAGGAAACAAGAAATATTTTTGTCTTTTTTATGTTTTTTTTACTTTTTAGGATTTTTTTGAAAATTTTATATTTTTTAGGGTTTTTGAAAGTTTTTATAAAAAAGTAACGTTCACGGTGAACGGATCCCAAAATCCAAGTTCTCACAAAAAACTGTTGATCTTAACGAGAAGAGCCGGCAGCGGCGCCATTTGATACAAGGTTTTGCAATGGGTTCTAGATTTAGTTCTCGGAATCTCCTCGAATTGATCACGGTTCTAAGTGGAATGATTTGTTCTTGGTGACAAAAAGTGGGTTTGGTTTTCTATTCTATTAAAAAGATAAATGAATGTAGTAATGAAATTAAACTAGAAGGAATTAATTAACAAAAATAAAACTTGAATTAAAACTTGAATTAAAATTTAAATAAAACAGTAACTAAAATTTACCCTCACTGAAAATGCTCTGTTCGGAATAATAGTCTCTATGCGGAATACATCCTTACTCGGAATAAATGATCCTATCCGGAATATGAGGCTAATCGAAATAAAATGCTATACGGAAAAAGGAGGCTATTCGGAATGTTGGACAATGCGGAATATCAAGCTCTATGCGGAATGTTTCTCTACTCGGAATAAAGTTACTATGCGGAATAAAGGACCTATTCGGAATAATGAGACTATGCTGAATATTTAGACCATGCGGAATAATCAGGAAAATTTATGCTATGCGGAATATTGAAGCCTACTCGGAATAAAGTGACCATGCGGAATAATAAGAAAAATTCCGAATAAAGGAAAAAGAAAGTAGGCCATTCGGAATATATAACTTTCCGAATAAGAGACAAAATAGTCAGACTATTCGGAATATAGAAATATTCCGAATAAGGGGAAAAGGTGGAAAGCCTATCCGGAATAACTAGAAATATTCCGAATAAGGGAAAAAGTAAACAAGCTATTCGGAATATCAGGGCTGAAGAACAGTAAACAACAGAAACTTAAACAGGGGACACAAATTTAATTCAAATCGATCCAAATAAACAAAACGGTTTAACCAAATTAACCACAAATCATCTATTAACCACAAGGATCAAATCCCAATCATAAAAACACAAAATCAACAACTTTTGAAGATCAAAATCAAATTAATAAGAACTTAAGCACTTTGAATAAAAAGATGATGATGAACAAGAGGAATGAAAAGATTATATAAAAACTTGTATTGATGATTAAGATTAAGTAAACAAAATGAAGGATTAAACTTACAAGATTTAAGAACAAAAACAAGAATCAAAATCACCAAACACCCTAATGGTGTTGGTGATGCCTACGAACAGAAAGAGAGAAAAAAGGAATGAAAAAACTGAATGAAAAGTGTGAAGGGAAATCTTTATATAGGTCTCCCTTTTGGTTGGTGAGTGGGCTTTCTCCCTATCTTCTTGTCTTCTCGTCTTTTCAGAAAAGTTGACGTTTTCGATTCTGATTCGGGATCTGTCGACGATTAAGTTCAACTCGTATTTTAATTTCTTCCTTTAATAGACTTGAGTTTCTTCGACATATGTAAATCTTCCATCTTTGGTCCTTTTCTTCAATAAATCTTCAAATAGGCCCATTGACTTCAAATCTTTTGCATCTCTTGGACAATAGACTTCGTCTTTAGTCTTTTTCCTTGATAAAACCCGTGCAATCCCAAGTTTTCTTCAATAATCATCCGGTTGACTCTGAAAACATAATAAACACAAAAACCACGCATAACTCCAAACAAATGATATTAAACACGCGTTTTGGTCTTGTTTTAGTAAGAAATAAGTGGTAAAAGGATGGGTGTTTTCACACCTATCAATGGGAACTATCCAGACTCCTTTATTTTTATGCACACATTACATTACTTTGGTTGTTTGGACACTGTTTCGTCCTTTTCTTTCAGTACTTAAATCTTTATATTTTGAGCTTATGTTTAGGACTACCGATGTTTGATTCCGGTATTTCCGTATGGTCAGTTAATGTTTAAAACATTGCCTTACATGCTTTGATGACACGCCATAATTACACGTAACGGTCCATTTATCCAAGTGGGGTGTTACAGTCATGGTAAGATTAACTATGAAAATACATGTGATTCAGCGTGTCATTGTAATCAACCAGAATTTAGGTTGGAAAATTTTAGGGTGAAATTTCTCTTGTTGTAGAATTTGCAACATAGTGCAAATATGGTCTTCCTGCTCTTCCTAGACTTAGAGGAAATCAGGTTGTCCTCGATGAAAACACTGATGAATTTTGTTTATGAGTTCATGGAAACTCATTTTATCAAGTCCATAATGCTGTTGGAGCATTGATGAGACTAATTCAAATCATGAAACTAGCATGACCGAGTCGTGAACGAATAGCAGTCATGGAAATGTCTTGCTCTTCCACACGTCACTGTTGGCAACATGATCATGAATCCGATCTTGGAAGAGTGCTTAATACCCTAAAGTCGATTGGACATGTTGTCAATACGTGGAGGAGAATTACGGTTAAGAATGGTGATTTGTTTAAATCGACGGTAGTCGACACATAATCTCATGTTACCTTCCTCTTCCTTGAAGGTTCTTTTGGAATGTATGGGAAGATTTTGGAATAATCGGCTGGTTAAGCGTACAAGGAACTTTAGTGGTCGTGTCTTAACTCACAGTTAGAAATTTTTTTAGCCGTCATGGCTAACAAGTACGTGCTTGTAAAGCATAGCTAATTTGTACATATTTTCCTGATGGAAAACCATGCTGAATGTATTCAGGAGCCTGAACATTACTGTACATAATCATGGATCGTAGCATGGTGTGCTGTTCGTAGTCCATAATTAGGATTAAATTCAACTCGCATCTGTCCGAGGTAAGTTCGTTAGTAGATTGGTTCTTATCATTAGGCTGAAGGAGAACCTTCGTATACATGGGTGATACGAATGGCGTCCTTCATGGTCATGAATATATGAAATATGAGTGTAAGAAATGATAGTGTCATCGAGCAAACGTGACAGATCTTACTGACACGTCGGTGATGGTACTGAAATTCTTGTGGCCTGACTAATACATGGCACAACAAAATGGATATACCCTTTCGAGGGTAATCTGAATTTCTTAGGGATGTTCCAGAACTGGACGTGAGTCATGTGTCTTGACTCGTGTCTTGGGAAGTACAAGCATGACATGTGTCTTGACTGGTGTCTTGACATGTGTCTTCAGCAAGTATACGTGAGACATGTGTCTTGACTGATGTCTTGACATGTGTCTCGAGGTGTGAAACAATTAGAACTACAATATTAGGTTATTATGCCCAAATTGGCGGACCGGTTGGACTACTGACCCTTGTATTTCAGATCACGTCCGTGGCCGGAGCTTCTGTTACGGTTGCTAGGATAGTTGTTGTCACAGTAATGGCTATTATCATCTTGTCTGTCAGTTCCATCACAGTCATTTCCATGACTGTGATTCATGTAACTATTCAGCTGAGTGACCGGCTGGTACCGGTTCTTACTCATATGACTGAATCGACAACTGAATAACGTGTGAAATGTAACTAAGAATTAGGGACAATGATTGATGGAATTCATCTGGTGGTGAAGCGTCTTCTCGTCCGATCGATTTGATCTAACGCCTTTGTCTCCGTCTTGTAAGATCTCCAGGTTCGTGAACAGCATCAGCATCTCGTAGCGTCTCTAGAATAATCAGCAACATCAACTTTCGTAACATCTCCAAGTTATGAGCGACATCAGCAATCTTGTAGAGTACCATCAAGTGGAGTACACCTAAGATGATTTAAAATCGACAAGCGAATACTCGTGAAGTATTGCAAGTGAAATACACATGGATTACGGTATGTATGATACACATGGCATATGGTACATGGAGTACCCATGGAATGCACATGAAATGATCGGTATGGGGTCTATCATCTGACATGATTTGAAGGAAAAATAACCGGTTAAACGGTTAGAAAACCATCATGACAGCCTGGCAATGCTAGTATAGACATCATTCTGATTGTATAGAGAAACGCTAAAAGTGTGGTTAAAAGAAATTCAACGATGATTTGCCTGAAAGCATGATTAATGAAAACCAACCATGACTATCATGAAAGCAGGATTAAATGAAATCCAACATTGTCTTGCATGAAAACATAAATAACAAAAGAGACGTAAGACGTAATCAACATGAAGACGAAATCCTCATGAAGAAACATGGAACAACTTAACATGAAGGAGTATGTAACATAATCAGCATGAAATGAAGTTAACCATGATAGTATGAAAACATACTTGACATAAAGACATAGTAACTTATGAGGGGACATGAAAAAAAATTTATGCCAATAAATCATGAGAAAAATTTTATGCATGTAAAGAGTGCGTGGATGCATGATGTAGTTTATGAAAACCTTTATATGCGCGAGGGTGAACGCCTGTGGGTCGGTTCACCAAAACATGGAATAAATGAATGAAACTCAACTATCAAAACTTAACAGAAATTTTTTTTATGTGACCAATTATGAACTACTGGGTTAAGTTCACATTAGCCACAGTTCACAAGGAACATCGTGCATGAAACAATGACACGTAACTAAGTATGGATGACGGTTGTTCAGTCCATATTAGTAAAAGCAATACTAATGAAAACATCATGGTTAAAATAACAAGGTGCTGAAAACATCATGGTTAAAACCAGGGGCGGAGCCAGGATTTTATATTAAGGGGGGCCGAACACTATAGTTTGAAACCAAAAATAACCCCGTCAGCCGTCACATGTTGTAAACATATACTCCGTATAAGCTTATATATACTTGATAAGACTACGCAAAGATACTTATATATATACTCTATATAAGTGGCAAAACGGGGGCAAACTAGGGCAAAATGGGGCGCCGGCTAAACGTGGGACCAGAAAAACGGGAGTGTGCAAAACAGACGGGCTAAACGGGCGCAAGTTAAAACGGAAAACAACATATAAAAACATAAAAATAAAAATTATTAATGCTTGTTTCAAAATCAAGGATAATTTTTTTTTATTTAAAAGACTTGACACACCGATTAAATTCATTTAGTGTCTTATATGTACTCCCGTTTCAATAACAATGGATTGATAAAAAATGTTCCGTTCTTTTTAAAAAATATTAAAAAATATTCATATTTATCAAAATGAACAACTTTTGTCACCTCTAATATACTCCATAAAACATAAATAACATTAAAATTACGTAAATCTGATTCAAGTTTAGTTGATCAAATATAATTTGCACATTTAAAGGTCTCTCAATTAAACTTGATGACCAAAGTGAACTAAATTTTCATTCCCTGGTAGCACAACACGTGTCGAGTTAAACAAAAACCATCGTAATAAAAAAAGTTACGTAGTACAATTGTTTTCATCTTCCCTGTAATGTCCGACGACTATTCTTTTTTTTTGGGTAACTGTAAAATCTTTTTTCCAACCACATATTCATTAAAACTGCATCACTTGTTGCTGTTCTAATTTATCATCAGAACACCATCATCTTCACATAAATAATTAAGGGGGGCTTAACTTAGCATTATTAATAAACTTTCACGTAATTTAGCCAGCTTAATACACATGAACATGGGTTTATGGGCTGATTGGCAGGGGCCCAACACCCCCTAGTCGCCGCATCCCCTCCACCCCTGGTTAAAACAACAAGGTGCTGAGAACATAAATACATGGAATAACAAGCGTTGGCTTAGGAAGCTCCTGATGACTACCCACTAGTCACAGGTCAAGGTTTAGAGCCTACAAGTCGAAGCCTTGGCTCTGATACCATAATTGTAACACCCCACTTTGATAAGTGGACCGTTACGCGTAATTATGACGTGTCATCAAAGCATGCAAGGTAATATGTAGTAAACATACATGATCATAGGGAAAACCGGAATCAAACATCGGTTCCCAAACATAAGTCCAAAACATAAATAAAGTAAATGAACTAGGAAAGACTAAACAAGCAAAGGTATATGGGGCAAAAAGGAGAAGAAGTCTATGGCAGCTTCCATCCTATGCAATTCCTCCAAATGCTCGAGTCCATCCTTGGGTACCTGCCGTTTTGGGACATTGAAAGGAAAGTAACGGCTGAGCATAACACTCATTACACAGATATATGACATAGTATAAATGGCTGAAATATAACTAAGACTAATAGCAGCGGAAATGTATAAGTCCTGGAAAACCTAGTTGTTTGTCATGTTAACTGGTTTTATTTATGAAAACATAGCTTATGTTACTTATGAAAATCTGTATTAGTTAATGTACCAAAAGCCAATATAGGTCATGAGGTCAACAACGTGCATGAATACTTGGAGGGGTGACCTCGTCATGCAAATCAGAGTGGATGCCTCTAATTAACTAGTAAGTGGGTAGGAGGGATCAACTCATTGTGAAGGATGCAAGGCACACACCACATTCACCATGAAATCCTGACTGAAACATGTAACTAGGATGCACCCGTACGCCCCACATGATAATATAATAATATAATGGCCAAATAACTGAAAAGGGACGCCATGAGCTATCACTCAACCGTGGTGAAGTCATAACACTAGTGCCTCTAGTGTTATGGTTATGGTACCTCTATAACAAGGTGAAACTGATCATGCATGTATATTGCTAAGGTAACTAATAAAACATAAGCATTAATCTATAACTACTGGGGAAAATAGTTAGCTGCATACGGGAATCCTAATGAAGGAAAGAATGTCCATACTAAAAGGACGGAGAATCCATACCTTATGTCTAGTGAACGAAGAAGACGAACGGAAGAGAGTCCTACTTCGATCTCACTAATGCTACATAAATAGTATACGTGTATAAGTATTCTGATTACTGAGTACGTAACTGGTTTTATATCATGTCTTAGCTTGTTTTATATGTTCATGTCTTGTTTTACTAATTTTAACATTATACTGTGTTTATCATGTATTTTGGATAATCTGATTAAGTATTACTTGTATTATTATACTTGCTGTGTAATAATAAGTAACTTTCTAAAAATAGAAGGTTTCCTAAAATAGAAAGTGTCCAAAAATAGAAAGTTTCCAAAAATAGGAAGTTTCAAAAAATAGATTAACTACTAAAAATAGATAAGTTTCTAAAAATAGAAAGTTTCCAAAAATAGTAAGTTTCCTGAAATAGAAAGTCTTCATAATTAGAAATATGCTGGATTAATAAGCTACTAATATAAGCTTAAGTTTTACTGATTAAATATACTAAGTCATGTGATTAGTAGTATAGTTTATTAATTATAACATGTTAATTAAATAAACTATATGTTATACGATTTAATTAAATATAATCATGATTTAATTAAAGTATATAAATACATAGGTTAAAACATGTATTAATATTTATATTAATATAACCTAAGGTATGAAAATTAATTAATTATATGTCATGTTTTAATAATTAATTAATTACTAAAGTCCAAATTACATAAATAAATACATAGGTTAAAATCATGTATTATTAAATATTAATAATAAACCTAAGTCCATGTTTTAATTAAATTAATTATATGCCATGTTAGATTAATTTAATTAACTTGTAAAATAAATATACTTGTAAGATTAAATAAACTTGTAAAAGTAATCACGAACCGAACCCGTGTTTTATCTAATTAAAACATGTCATGAACCGACCCGTGAAAACCCGTAAATGGCCGAACCAAACACACCCGAAAACAGTGGCAAACCGGCTATGCCGGTTGCGCCTGCCTTCGCAAAAACTGCCACCGGCTGCGCCGATGGTTTTCCCCTACTTCTCGGCTAGCCGCTGACCAAAAGGTTCCCACCGGCAGTTGACGGTGGTTCCCCCTGCCTGCTGCATGTTCCCCCCTGCTTGCCTAAAATAGCCACCGACTTAAGCCGGTGGTGGGGGCTGTTGCCGCCGAGACCCAACCAAACCACAAGACACCCCCGACGTGAGTCGGGGTGCCTTGTACCTGCTGCCGACCGAGACCCCAACACCACCGAGGCATCACTCTCAGTTGGTGGTGCGAACCAAACGACGCCGAGAGCCTTGTGGCTCTCGGTTTGTGTAGCGGCCGAACAACCAAACTCGAAACACCCTTAACTAATTTAGACACCATGGTTTTTAACATGTTATTAATCTTGTTTAATTACTCCCATGATCACATGTTCATAAAACATAAAAAAAAGAATTAAAAAGAAAGGTTTTCGGATTACCAAAACACGTGGAATGAATGCACAATGATCACACGAACACACCCTTATGATTTCTTAGCTAAAAATCAATCCAATCACCTCCTCTGGTGATGTAGCCTCCGGCCAAAAGAGAGCAAGGAAGAAGATTAGGGTTTTGAGATTTCTTAAAATTCTTCTGTGAATGAATGTTTACCATATTTATTATTTAGAAAAAATTTAAACATGGGCTGGGCCTTTCTCTCTTTGATGAGACTGCTTTTATACATAGTCTCATCGTCCAAAAAGTGCTTTAAATGCATTAAATATCATGAAAATGGCCAAATATATGCTTGTGTTTGTTGCTTGTGTATTTTAGGTACGGATATTGAGAAAATGACAAAAGATCACAAGAATCATACAAAAACGAACACGGGAAACGAAGTCGCACATTGAACCAAGCCCTAATGAAGAATTTTCCAAGACAAACCCTTGAAGATTTGAAGATTATGCAAGAAGGGTCCTCGAATATTGAATAATTGACACTTTAAACCCTTGTATCTTCATAATTACAAGATTGGTCCCTAAAGTTTGTCAAAATTACAAAAAGGGCCCTCCACTTTGAAGAATTGGCAATTTTAGTCCCTCAACAAAACTAAATTGTCAATAATTATCCTCCTCAAAGTCAAACATACCATGAAGGACTTCAAGTTACAAGAAATTACAAGTTTGGTCCTTTAAAATGTCAAAATTACCAAAAGGACCCTTGACTTTGAAGAAATGGCAAAAATGATCCCTCATTAATCATGACTTGGCAAATTCAGTCATCCAAGAAGTCAACATGACAAGTTAAGACCATTATCAATGAAGAAAATGCCAAAACAACCCTTCAAGAATCAAGAATTGGCAAGAAATACCCCTAAAAATACTTTGGAAAAGTATTTGGGGCAAAAGTGTGAAAAATGAAACTTTAATTACAAAGGAAAACGGATTCTTTCTGATTTATTTACAAGTGAAAAGAGAATGGAAGTTAAGGGGTTAAATGTGGCAGACAACAAAAGAAACCTACACCTATGGGAGCTTGACACGTGCCCCACTAACTTGAACCAACCAATCACCACACACCATCCATCCACCTCAGCTCTCCACTAATCCGGATTATTTATTAAATAATCTTGGCGCCTAAACACTTATTTAAACAATAATCCAACCAAAAACAGATTAAAAACGTGTTCTTCATGTTCATAATCTCAATTGGACATTTCATGTTTACCAAAAATTAAACCCCAATATTCTCTAGATTAGTGATTAATGGTCCTTTAATCACATCCCAACCTTAAAATCACTTGCCACATCACCACATTTGTCCCCTTGTGACTCCCCTGCTACACTTTTGAGGAAGAAGACAAAGAAGCCAAGAGGATCCAACGCCCCACATTTCAGCTTACTTTCTAAGCTTATTTGAAGCCCTTGGATACACTTTTCACCTTGCCAGCTCCACAACAAAACAAGAACAAGTCACATGATCTTCAAAGTATTCAAACCCTCAAGGGAATTTTTGGGACTTCACCAGCAATTAGGGTTACGTTTTTTAGCTTTCACTAGTTTATTGTAAGCCTATAAAAGGGATAGGACTCTCTACATTTGTTTTTTTGCTCTTGAATTTTCTTTTGTTCAAAGTTCTATAAATCATATATTCTAAGTAATGAAATGTGTTTGAATCTTTGAAGAAAAGTCAAGTGCCATTGTTATTTCCTGCTTGTTTATGTTTATTTTTTGCTAAAACCTGAATCTCAAAACGTTTTCGCAAGGAGTGTGCAAAAGTTTCCACATCTTCCTATAAGCTTGATAATTTGCTAAGTTTCTTGGTACACCTTGGAATTCTTGGGCTATAAAGTTGATCATAGCATCTTGATATTGTGATATCAAGGTGTTGTGAAGCTTATAGCTTGGGGATAATCAAGTGTGGGGTACAAGAGTTGCATTAATCAAGCCTTTGTCACTTTACTGTTTTTATATAATTGCTTCTAACCTTGTTGAGTCTTAGCAGGAGTTTGTGTGGAAGCTTGTGTTTGTTCTTGCTAGCACATAAGCTCAAAATTCGTGGGTGTGGATGTACATCCATGAGGTTTGCACCATTCTACCCAAAATCTGCTTAAAATCTTGATTTTTGGTGAATTTGTGTGTTACTTGTGTTCTTGTGGAATTTATGCTCTAATCTTGTTCAATACTGCATATTATACTTGTTAATGTGTTTGATTGGGCTTGGGTGGTCTTGAAATACACTTATACTTGTTTTAAATTGATTTGAAAAAGATAAGGGGTGTTTGGGATTATCTGTTTAAGATCATAGGTTGCTATTGTGTTGTTGAAAGTTGTTGTTTATGCTTGTTATCTGTTATTGACTTGGTTGTGTACTAGTTTCTGCAAGTATTTGGCTTTAAAACCTTGAATCAAAGATTGTGCTATAACTTATTGATTTTGACTGTTTTTGACCTAAAATTTTGGTAATACTTAGAGTATATGCATGTTTAGGGATATAAGCTGTTAAATCAAAGTTTTCATAACATATCTTAGAGATCTAAGTGTTTGAAATTGGCTTGTTGGTCAAGTACATCAGCAAGTAAAAATCTTCTTGTGTTAGTGTTCATCAGTAACTTTTTGTGCTTGAATCTTGACCTAGGCTTTGAATCAGTGCATGAAACCTGTTTAGATTTGTTCATTTGAATTAATTATAGCTTGTGTATGCATTTGGTGAAGTTTGGCTGGCTGATTTGTGCTATAAGTGCTTATTGAACCATAATTGCTTATTTGTTCATGTCTGGGCTAGATCTGGTGATGTTTTGAATTAACTGTACTAATTGGCTGATTGTGATTGTGTTTTTGTGATTGTTATTGACTCCTTATGATTAAATGATCATTTGGGTGCCTTTGTGTAACTTGAATCCACAAAAAAGTCACTAAAGACAAATAGTCAAGAAAGTCAAGCAGTGGTAAAATTTTCCACTGCTCAGACACCAAAACTAGCCTCTGCTAGTATAATTTGTTATGCAGCTTATTAATAAGCCATATTGGCTTATTTAGACCTGCAACAACTTACTTTTTGTGATCAATCTTCCTCATTTGACCCATTTGTTTAAACTGGAGCTTATCAGACCTTGACTTTGACTTTTTGCTAGAAAACTCATAAAGTTGACATTTAATTAAGTGCTTATTTGCTTATTCCAGCTTATTGAGTGTGCTTATTGAAAAACATTTTGTTGATTAAGCTTAGTTAAGTCATTTAAAAGCTTTAGAAACTTGAATCAGCTCTTAGGGTGGCATAGAACTCGAAAACGACTATTTTATCGTTTTGTGAAGATAGCTTATTGCTTTTTCAGGCTTATTCCTTGTGCTTATTTCAAATTTCTTTTTACAGAACTCTTAAGTAACTCAAAAGTAGCTTGTGTGTCTAATTTGAGCTTATGGCATCAGCTTATAGCTTAATGGGCCAAAAAGCCCATTAAGAATAAGCTGCTTTGAAATAAGCTAGCTTATACTCATTTTCAACTTTTGGGCCTTCAAAGTTTTGTGTTTAAAATCAAATTTTGAGTCAGATAGGAGTTTTTGGGCTTATTTGGACAACATTTTTCTTATTGGGCCTTAATAAGCCCATTAAGCTAACTGCTTAAACTTTTGGCCCATTCTAGGCCTATTAGGGTATTTAGGTAATTTCAACTTCATTTCTGTGTTTATTAGGTTAAAATAAGCTAGTTTTCAACTTTTTAGAATTTTTTACAAATTTTGGATTTTTAATATTATTTTATTATTAAAAATTAAAATTAAAAATTTTCAAGTTTTTATATTTTTCTTAGGTTAAATACATTAAGTTAGGAATTTTACAATTTTTAGAATATTTTTATTGTCATTAGATTAGTTTTTATAATTATTTTAAGTTTTAATAGTTTTTAATTGTTTTTAAATAGTTTTAGTTAATTTTAAAATTGTCAAAAATAGTTTTAAATTAAGTTAAGTCATTTTAGAGGTTTACAATTGAAAAATCTCATTTTGGGCTTTTTGATAATTAAATTGATGTTTTGGGCTTTAATTAGCATTAAAAAATTATTATTTAATTAAATAAAAGGTTTGAGTGATTTTTGATTTTTTGTAAACTCTAATTACATTATTTAGGATTTATTGCAATTTTCTAGGAATTTTTAGGGTAAAATTTTAATTTTTCTACTTTTTAAGGTTTTACGTGTACGACATTTCGTCTTAGTTTAATTCGTCATCGTAACCGTCATTCTCTTCTTATCTCATTTCTATTTTCTTTTCTCCTAATCATAATCACATCATTAATCATTTCTTAACACACACACCAAGCCTCCTTGAGAACGATCCCCACTTTGGGTCATAACTTGTGGTTTTTCTAAACTACTTGTGTACTTACCCTAATTACGCTTTGTTTCCCTAAACAAGGTTGTAAAATACTTCAGTATCATTTTGGCGCCGCTGCCGGGGAGGCGTGTTGTGTTTTGATTTGGCAATTGTTGTTTTTATATATATAGCCATAATATCTATTGTATTAGTAGCACTCTACTAATATGTATTATCCGTTTTTCGTTTTTTGTGTGAATATTATTAATATATTGTATACGTAGAACAATAAATTCACAAGTACTCCAAAAGTGTGAAAACACAACCTTGACTTGGGAGGTCATTACCCAATCATTGTATTCGAATCTCAAACAAGAAAGAAAAGGCAAAAATAGATAAATACTTTCATGAAGCTCGATTTTGAAAAATACAAACTATAAGGTGGGTATAAGGCGGGCATTATAAAATATACCCTAAGGAAAAAGGCTCTTAAGTGCTTCGCGCCGCCTCGTTTACCCACTTGCTTGTGAGTATTTTGAGATTGAAAGCTAATCGAGGGTTTTGCCGCCCAAAGTATTATTAAGTATCATATATACTTTCTTGGTTTCATTTGATTAAACCCCCTTGAACGTTTTGGTGTTCCACCAACATTCTAAAGTCATCGAAGGCGTTCACTTCACGTGATCGTTTTCATTCGTTGAGGCTTCTTTAATCAAGAGATTTTATTAAGGAGGAGATTTGTAGATTTTGGTCTACTTAATACAATCACAAAAATCCAAAAAAGTAAAAACAATCAAAAACCACAAAAAAATTGGAAAAATATAAAACACCCAAAAGAATCTTCTTTGCTCATCCCCTCGTTGTATGTGACTTTTATGCAAACCCTCAACCAAGCAAGACGTACACTTAAACGAAGAAACCGAAAGGAGTCAACACCTACTCCTAATATTTCTAGTGAGGAGTCTCCTATTGACGAACCTATCGTAAGAGAGGAACCAACCATGGAGAATCGAACTATGATGGAGTTACTTCAAGCACCCACCGAGGGTTATGGAGAGGCTATTGTATTTCCCGCTATCCTTGCGTAGAATTTTGAAGTGAAAACGGGTTTGTTGTCGATGATCCAAAACAACAAATTCCGTGGTGATGAAAAGGACAACCCGCACAACCATATCCACCAATTCAATCGTCTTACCGCCACTTGCAAATTTAAGGATGTTGCTAATGACTCGATTAAGATGATGCTTTTTCCGTATTCCTTAGTGGGGCCTGCTGAAATTTGGTTAGAGAATGAGCCACCCAATTCTATATTGACGTGGAAGGATCTCGTTTCAAAGTTTGTGAACCAATTTTTCCTGCCCTCTAAGACTACACATTTGAAAAACGAGATTTCAAAATTTTCATAAGAATTTAATGAGAGTTTTTCAACGTCTTGGAATAGGTTTAAGGAAATGTTACATGAGTGTCCTCATCATGGTTTTTCCTACTTGCATCAAATTGACACGTTTTACAATGGACTTAATGATCATGAAAGGGATTATCTAAATGCCGCCGCGGGTGGTAATTTTTTGTGTAAAACGATTGAGGAAGCTTTGGTGATAACTGAGAATAGATCTAAGGTGTACAATCCTCGTAGCACGTCGAGTGTTCGTAAGGCTTCGTCTTCGGCTTCACCTTCTTTGTCTAATACCATCGATGCTTGCCAAATTGAAGCGAACGTGGAAAACAAAATCTTTGATAAGCTTAAATGACTTTTAATTGAATTCAAAGTTTGAGAACAAAGTGCTCCCGCTACGGCTAAATCGGTTGAGGCTTCATGTATGTATTGTAGTGGAGGTCATGATTTCTCCGAGTGCATTACCAACGGTGGTAACACTTCGAGTGCCTACGCGGCCACGGGAACTTAAACGGTCAAGTTACCCGCTCCAATCAATTGACTCCACCGGGTTTTGCTTCAAATCAAAATGCTAACAACAACTATCGAAACAATCAAGTTGGTTTCAAAAACAATTACAAAGGAAACTATGGGAGTCAAGGGACTAATAATCAAGTTTCAAACAAAAATCAAAGTGATTTTCAAAACAACAACAAGGGTTTGCAAACTTTGAAAGATCTTCCAAATGAATTTGTTGAATACGCTAATGGGAACGATACTAGGTTTGACAACATTGAAAGAGAAATCATTAGCCTAAGATCCGAGTTTAAGAACGACTTGAAGAAAGAGTTGAAAAATGAGTTAGCAAATGAGCTTAAAATCCATATAAACAAAATGGAAGGAAATGTAACTAGGTTACAACAAAACCAACAAAAAATGGAACACGGGCAACATGAAATTAAGCAAGAAATGATTAAGGCCGAGAAGAGGCAATCCATGTTTGAGGACAAAATTTCATCTATGTTTGAGGCAATTATGTGCAAACCGTCTTCGAGTAGTCTTCCTAGCAACACTATATCAAACCCTAAGGGAGAGATGAAAGTGATTACCACACGTAGTGGTAAGACACTTAAGGAACCGACTCCTCAACCAATTGCTCCTACGGAGGATGCAATTGAGGAAGAACCCGAGGTGGTGGTCGAAAAGGAGCATGTCCAAATCCCACGAAGTACCGCTCATGCCACACCTACGGTTGACCCATTACCACATTTGTAACCCGAGATTCCAAAGGCTATGCCTATGCCTCAACCCACACCACCTTTGCCCTATCCATCGAGACTTAGAAAGGAGAAACGTCAAGAGCGCGATAACTATCAATTTGAGCTTTTTATGAAAATGTTTCGTGACGTTCATTTTAATGTGATTTTCGCCGATGCTTTGGTCATGATGCCTCGATTTGCCGCTAACTTTAAGAGTATGTTGAACAACAAGGAGAAATTGCAACAATTGTCTAGTTGTTCATCGGTTTATCTTAACCGCATACCCCAAAAAGTCGGTGATCCCGGTAAATTCTTGATCCCTTGTGCAATCCAAGATATGGAAGAATGCCATGCCTTGGCCGATCTTGGTTCTAGTATTAACTTGATGCCACTTGCAATCTTCAAGTCGCTCAATATTCCTAATCTTACTCCTTCACTAATGTCTATCGAGTTGGCCGACCATTCCACGATTCCCGCATATGGATTGGCGGAAGACGTTTTTGTGAAAGTGGGAAAGTTCTATTATCCGGTAGACTTTATCGTTGTCGATATTCCCACGGATCCTCAAGTTCCTCTCATTTTAGGTCGTTCGTTTTTAGATACGTCTATGGCTTTGATCGATGTGCATGCTAGAAAGATCACCTTACGTTTCAACGACGAGGAACTTGTTATAAACGCAACTCAAAACTCTCAAATCTCTCATGTTTATTCCGTGGCAACCATAAACCTCGTTGATATGATTGACGTTGTTTGCGAGGAATTTTCACAAGAAGTTCTAGGTTTTGGTGATGATGAAAATAGTGGCAATCCCACTATGTTAGATCCCATCCTTGATAACTCGACACCAACATTCACTCCATTTGAAGGTGGTGGTTTTACGTTGGAAGAGTACGATGTTCCACGTACTTGTGACGAAGACCTCGACAATGATGAGGACTTCTCGATTATCAAGGATTTTCTTAACAATTTCCTATTTCCTCCACCCGAGGAGGTTATGAGTATCGAGCCCAAATATTCGATTGAGGAACCACCTATCCTCGAGTTGAAATATTTACCTCCTCATCTCGAATATGTATTTTTGGAGGGGATGACAAGTTGCCGGTTATTATTGCGAAAGATCTTTCGGATGATGAAAAAACCGCACTTGTCGATGTTTTAAAGGATCACAAAGGGGCAATTGCGTGGAAGTTATCCGACATTAAGGGGATCGATCCCAAATTTTGTACCCACAAAATCTTAATGGAGGAGGATTACAAGCCCGCAATCCAATGTCAAAGGAGGGTGAACCCCAAAATTCACGACGTCATCAAAAAGGAAGTCCTTAAACTCCTTGACGCGTGAATGATTTACCCTATTTCCGATAGCCCGTGGGTGAGTCCTATTCATTGTGTCCCTAAGAAGGGAGGAATGACCGTTGTGCCAAATGATGCCAACGAGTTAATTCCCACTAGACTCGTGATCGGGTGGAGAGTGTGCATTGACTATCGTAAGTTGAATGAAGCCACTCGAAAAGACCATTTTCCCTTGCCCTTCATGGACCAAATGTTGGAGCGTCTTGCGGGAAACGATTTCTATTGCTTTTTAGATGGTTTTTTCGGTTACTTCCAAATCCCCATCGATCCTCGTGATCAAGAAAAAACTACGTTTACGTGTCCATATGGAACGTTTGCCTATCGTAGAATGCCATTCGGACTTTGCAATGCACCGGGAACCTTTCAAAGGTGCATGATGGCTATTTTTCATGATATGATCGAGAAGACGATGGAAGTCTTCATGGATGACTTTGCCGTGTTTGGTTGTTCGTTCACTTCGTGTTTGTCGAATCTCGAGAGAATGTTGAAGCGTTGTGAGGAAACCAACCTTGTGCTTAATTGGGAAAAATGTCATTTTATGGTTAAAAGTGGAATCGTCTTAGGGCACAAGGTTCGAAAGTGGGGATTAAGGTAGATCAAGCTAAGGTAGATGTTATCGCCAAATTACCTCATCCCAAAATCGTTAAGGGAGTTAGGAGTTTCCTAGGCCACGCGGGCTTTTATCGTCGACTCATCAAGGATTTTTCAAAGATCTCTCGACCTATTACACATCTCCTTGAAAAAGAGGCACGTTTTGTCTTTGACGAAGATTGTGTACGAGCCTTTGAAATCCTTAAGAGGAAACTTACCGAAGCTCCCATTCTTGTTGCTCCCAATTGGAACCTCCCCTTTGAGCTCATGTGTGATGCTAGTGACTACGCTATTGGGGCCGTATTGGGGCAACGTCATGAAAAACACTTCTTGCCTATTCACTATGCTAGCAAAATGATGACCGAGGCTCAACTAAAATACACTACAACGAAAAAGGAGTTCCTTGCCGTGGTGTATGCATTTGAGAAATTCCGACCTTATCTCGTCTTGACGAAATGCATAGTGTATACGGATCATTCGGCTATCAAGTATCTTATGGCTAAACAAGATGCAAAGCCTAGATTACTTCGTTGGATTCTCCTCCTTCAAGAATTTGATCACAAAATTTTTGACAAAAAGGGAGCCGAGAATCTAGGGGCCGATCATCTTTCTCGTTTGGAAGATCCTCACCAAAGTGTTTACGAGCCCAAGGAAATCACCGAAACATTTCCGCTCGAGACACTTGGTGTGGTGAATTCTAAGCTTGATTCTTCCACCCTATGGTTTGCGGACATCACAAATTATCATGCGGGCAACTTCATCATCAAGGGTATGACGACTCAAGAAAAACGAAAATTCTTTCGTGACGTCAAGTTCTACTTTTGGAACGACCCTTACTTGTTTCGAACTTGTGCGGATCAAATTATTCGACGTTGTGTCTTTGGTACCGAAGCTTTTAACATCCTTAGAGCTTGTCACGAGGGACCCACGAGTGGTCACCATGGTGCTAATATCACGGCTAAGAAGGTCTTTGATGCCGGTTTCTTTTGGCCTACTATTTACCGAGATGCACATGAGCTTGTGAAGTCATGTGACTCATGCCAACGACAAGGAAAAGCCTCACAAAAAGATGAAATACCACAAAATATCATCCAAGTGTGTGAGATCTTTGACGTTTGGGGCATCGACTTTATGGGGCCGTTCCCATCATCTCGTGGTAATAAGTACATCCTTGTTGCCGTTGACTACCTATCTAAGTGGGTGGAAGCTAAGGCTTTGCCCACCAATGATGCTCGTGTGGTAGTCAAGTTTTTGAAAAACTTGTTTTCTCGGTTTGGAACCCCTCGTGCGATCATAAGCGATCGTGGAACCCATTTTTGTAACGACCAATTCGAAAGGGTCCTAAGGAAATATGAGGATACACATCGGCTTTCTACGGCTTATCACTCACAAACGAGTGAGCAAGTCGAGGTTTCAAACCGAGCATTCAAGAGGGTCTTGGAGAGATCTATTAGAGAAAACCGACAATCTTGGTCGGATAAGTTGGACGATGCTTTATGGGCCTTTAGGACCGCTCATAAGACACCCATCGGGTGCACTCCTTATAAGCTAGTGTATGGGAAGAATTGTCACTTGCCAATTGAACTCGAACACAAAGCTTATTGGGCCCTAAAGCATTGTAATGATGACATGGAGACCGCGGGAAAACACCGGAAAATGCAATTAAATGAATTGGATGAATAAAGGGATATTGCTTATGAAAATTCATTGATTTATAAAGAAAAGACTAAAAAGTTTCATGATTCAAAAATTAAAAACTGGGTTTTTAACATTGGGGATCAAGTTTTTCTTTTTAACTTACGATTGAAAATCTTTTCCGGTAAGTTGAAATCCTGTTGGTCCGGTCCATTCACCGTGACTCAAGTTTTTCCATATGGGACCATCGAGCTAGCTCAAAATGATGGCCCCAATTTCAAGGTGAATGGACATAGGTTGAAGCACTACTTTGGTGGGGAAGTTCCATCCTTGAACTACCTCGACCAAATCACCTTCCCCAATGATAATTAGTATTGAGGGGATCGAGTCGAGCTCATGACTCGATAATAAAAAATGAGGTGCCTCGTGGGGGAGTCCCATGCTTATCCTATGTATATATTATCGCTTTCTAATGTAGTAACGTGTGGGGATTTGTGCCCTTCCAACCTTTGTTCCGTGGTTGTTTGTGAATTGTGGATTTTAGATGATCATTACCTTCACGATTGAAGCCTCTCGTGTTCGTTTTATGGGAGCAATCGATCGTTTGCTTTGAAGAATTTCTCAATATCCACACATAATATATCCTTTGATGTTATAACCTTAGGTTTTTAGCACACTTCATAAACGACTTTAAATTTAACGGTTACACCCTTTCCATGCTAGATTATGCATTCGACTACGTCTCTAGTATGGGGGTGTTTGCACCCCTAGACTCGAAACATTGATGACAATGTTTAACTTTAGTATGGGGGGGGGGGGGGGGTGAATAGATACTTGCCTTGCCAAACCTTCACGCTTTCCAAAGTTTATCTTTTTTGTTTATCGTTTTTTTTGCAAAATAAGGCTAAAAATGGCCAAATTTAAAATTTTTTCTCATGTTTTATAAGTGTTTGAAGACACGAATGTAGGTTTTCCGATGGCGAGAATGAGAGTAATTTTTGACTCGACCGTACGTGTTGAGCACTTTGCTATGATTCCATAACTTCACATTAGGCTAAGTCTCTTAAATGAGGACGAGAAATGATAGAGTTAATTATAAGTTACTATGCTAAACGTAGAGTACTCGTATTCTTTCAAAAACTCACGTGTTCTCGTTGTTTGCTTATTCTCCCTTCGCTTGTAAATATTTTTTGCATAATAAATATTGACTGTTTAGTCTTGATTGTTGGGTTTCTAGTCTTTTCTAGTAGCTTCCGTGTAATTATATTGGGAAGACATTAAGGTATCGCCAGCGTCACGGTTTTGAAGTATTGGCAACCCGAATAATCGAAAGCTTCACCCAATAATAAGATTTCAAGTGCTCACCTAAATCAAGCAAACAATTTGAAGCTCACAAGGCCGAAAAATCTATGCAAAATTGAAAGTGAATCAAGCCTTAATCTTTGAAGCTTTAAAGATCCAAAATTCGCTTTAGCGTGAGGATATACGTCTTTGGCTAATAAAACCACCGATGAGGTGGATAATAAAAGGCAAGGCAAGACCGAAGTCATAATAAAAGCTTCATGGCGAAGTTGAATAAAAGATGGAGGTAAACCTATGATAATAAGGCCCTTCCGTTAGGGGGCGTATAAAAGTCTTGGTAATAAGTCTCATGTTCAAAACCGTTAAAAAATCGTGTTTATCGATCTTTCTTGTTGACTTAATTTTTTGACATCGTTGTCTATTAGGAGGGGTTATTAATTTGATGGTCTTGGTTACACCGTTAGGACTCTATTTTTAGACCTAAATCTCTATCATCGCATAAGTCAAAAAATGTATCCTCGTGAAACATTCAAGACAAAATAAAATATAAGAGTGATAGGTGTGTAAACACCCATCCTTTTTACCACTTAACTACAATAATAACCAAGCCAAAACGTGTATTTTATGTCATAAATATCGGAATTATGCGTGGTTTGTGTTTTTGTTGTGATTTAGGATCAAAATGTGAAAAGGGAGGAAAACACGGGCTTTCACGGGCTTTTATCGAAGAAAAAGACAAAAGACGAAGTGGAAAGATCAAGAGTGCTAAAAGAACGGAAGTCCAAGGCCAATTCTGAAGATTTATCGAAGAAAAAGTCTAAAGACGGAAGTTTAATAAAAGCCGAAGAACTCAAGTCTAAATTAATGAAAAAAATTACAAGACGAGTTTATTAATCCCGAGACAAAGTCGAGAAAGTCAAAAAATTAAGAAGACGAAAAGACATGAAGAAGAAGAATAACCAACACATGCTTAGTCTTTCCTAATCCCCTATATATACCCTCCTAATGCCACCATTAGGAGTTGTTGGCTAGTTTGACAATCTAGTTCTTCCATTTTAATTACTTGCACCTTTACTTAATTGCACCTTTAATTACTTGTCTTGCACCTTAAATTTGTAAGCTTTTAATTCTTGTCTTTACTTTAATTGTTGAATCTTTATCTTAATCAAGTTTTAATTAATCTCTCATTCTACCTTTCTTGTTTTGCTTAATCTTTGTGTTCATTATCTAATTGTCATGCTTATTTGATTACTTGTTAAGTTTTTATGATTATGATTGTGTTAGCTTATTGATTTTATTGCTTATTGTGTTTTCCTTAAATTTGATTAAGTTCTTTTTAGTTAATTTTTATAAAAAGTTGTTTTTAAATATTTTTATTATTTTGTGTTTTCAAAAGTTTTTAAATTTTAGCTTAATAACTTTTTCTTAAAATTGATTTTGGTTAAGTTTTAGTTAAATGCTTATTTGTTTCTAGCTTAATTTTAGTTTATAGCTTATTTGATTTAATTGTTATCCGGGTTTTGTTAAAACCCTTTTATTCTGGATAAGTCACAACCCTAAGATTCAGAATAGCTTGCATTAGTTTAATCCGGATAAGCTTCAAACTGTATAGTCCGAATAGCCATCAGGACATTTATTCCGGATAAAGGTTTTAAAACCCTCATTCCGGATAAGTGATTCAAGTCAGTTTTTCCAGATAAGTGCTCGACATATGTTCCGGATAAAGATCAAATCAGTATCCCGGATAAGGCAGAGATTGGGTATTCCGGATAAAGCTCCGAAGGAACTATTCCGGATAAGCAACAGTTAGGGGATTCCGGATAAGCTACACGCTCCTGCATTCCGGATAAGGGAAGATATTTATTCCGGATAAGGTTTTGGGTATTCCGGATAAGCCCCAGGTAATCAATCCGGATACGGCTTCAAACTTATTCCGGATAACGCTAAGAAGGTATTCCGGATATTATTCCAGATTAAGCCCTAGTTTGGTGGATTCCGGATAAGAACTCGAAGGGGATTCCGGATAAAGCTTAACTTGCTTATTCCGGATAAGCTGCCAGGTTACATATTCCAGATAGTGGATAGAACATCATTCCGGATAAGGAACAAGTTGATTATTCTGGATAAAAGTGACATATTTTGGATTCCGGATAAGGCTTATTTTGGGATAGTTTTCGAACTTTTTCTAGATAGTTTTAAGCATTACTTTTCTCGCCTTTTACCTTAGTCGCACTTTTAGTTTACTTGCCTTTAGTTACATTTTAAGCTTGCACTTTAAGCATTGCCTTAGATTTATTTTAGTTTACGTTATTTACTTTAATTACTTTTAATTCCTTGTCATTTATTTTCAATTACTTTTAGCTTTATTTTACCCGCCTTTTACTTTAAAGTTTGTGCATTTACTTTACTACAACGACAAAACTATTGTTTCCACCAAAAGACAGATGAGTCACACGTTTACCAATAATCAATTCGAGGAGAACACTTCAACGAACTTAATTTTTCTAACTAAAAACCATGTATTAAAAAATCCCCTACACTTGACCATTGCAATGTCCTCATGCAATGCATTAGTTACAAAGCAAGTTTACACTTTTCATTATAATCAATCCATATTGGCCTTTATTAAAGAGATAGAATATAACAAAACAAGTAAAGAAATCAAAGACTTACCTTAGGGTTTTGGGATGTCATGAATGATTATCATCCTCAAGTTTCACGTTCCCCATACCAAGCTTAAAAACGAGATCATTGTTATTATAAGTTAGCAAACTAACATGTACTCATGTGGGCAATAATTTACTTAGACTCCCTTATTCCTAGGTGTATCTCTTATATTTTATGATTGTCTTGAATGATCTCGAGGATACATTGTTTGACTTATTTCGATAGTTTATTTAGGCCAAAAATAAAGTGGGACGATTTAATCAATAGTTAGCTAAAGTACAAAATCTTTTAAAACTGCTTCGGGACCTCATAAAGTTCATATCTTGGCATAACTTGCTTCACGATTTGAGACCTTTCTCGGACCGATATTTGGCAGTGAATTCATACTTCAAATCTTGAGAGACGTTTATGAAATAATGGTCTTCTCTTCATAACAGGAATTTCTTCACTTGAAGTTTTGAGAGATTCTTCATACTTGGACCACGACTTCTTCATTTTTCTTCAATATTTATTTGGGATTTTGATATACAATGATCCGCCTCCTTTTAGGACTTGGATATATTTATCCTCATACCTTGTTAGGGCCTTTTTGGATAGACTTCTCCATGATCTTTTGGGTAGTTTTTACTTTTTGTCGTGTGTCTCGATCCTTCATATTGATTTTTGATAAATGATTCTTCACATCACTTTTTGATATTTAGCAACAAAATGTAGCCCTCATGCCTTGTTAGGGCCTTTTCGGACTTGCCAATCTTCGCATCCCGCTTCAATAAGTTATGCCTTGGCTATGAACTCTAATTAATACCGAGCAACTTTTAAACGATCTTGGGCTAGAAGCTAAGTAACTTTTCAAATCGTACAACCTTACTTATTGCTATTAAAATTATTAACAAGCGATGGGAGAATAGGCTTATAATCAACTCACATAAATTCACGAAAGAATACCAAACTTATAATTGACTCTATCATCTCTCGTCCTCCACAGTTTAAAATCTCAAGGAATGAGACTCGTGGATGCTTAGCCAATTAAATCAAAGTTTTGGGTTTTCGAGTCATATATAGGATCTTGCAAATTCTTAGACTTTTTCAAGTTTAGAAAATGCATTTTAAAGTTCCCTTGATAAACGACTCTCTAGGATCAATTATAGGAACTTGCGAAAAGTTCTTGTTCTTAACCCGTGAGAGTTAAGACTTTCGCGTTTTAAAGCTCCCTATATAAAAGCCTAGCAAAACTTGACTTAAACACGTTAAGGATACTAGCTAGAGTAAACTTAGATAAGTAAACTCGGGTTGAGTCAAAATATTCACAACATTTGAAAACTAAAACCACTTTATTAAAATTTATTCTAACAACGAAATAAAATAACTATAACAAAGGTAAAACTACTAGGCCAAAATAGATCAAAAATTTTGAAAAATGTCGCAAAATCAATTTTCCGGTTAAAATGAGGACAAATACAAGGAAAAGCCACTTAACTTCGATAGAAGTCCCCCTACACTTGATATAAACATTGTCCTCAATGTTTAAGCATGTGGGAGTAAACTCCCCTACACTTAGGACATTATGCACTTTGTTTAGATCTTGCTAAGGAAAGGACAACTAAAGTGATTCCTATTTTAATATTGAGAAATATAAAATAGTGAATCGAAGAGATACAACTTAGGATAATGGGAGGATAAGTACGTGATTAGGGCATATGAGTAGTGTTAGCATTACTAATTTATAATGATAATGATCTCGTTGCACGCTTGGCATGGAATTGGGGTGAAAATCGAGGACGATGAAATTATTTCTAACGAAGCATTCACGTGTTCTTATTCTATGAACCTAAACGTCCCATTTTGCGATGAAAATCATACATTATGTCCAAAACGCAAGTAGTAGTAATAGTAGTAGTATAGCTAGTTTATCGTTCAATAAAAGTGAATAAAAATGAATTTTGGAGATGCTACGATACTTTATTCTAGCATTGCGTGAGGGCACGACAATGGTTTAGTATGGGGGAGTGATAAGACTGCTTTTATACATAGTCTCATCGTCCAAAAAGGGCTTTAAATGCATTAAATATCATGAAAATGGCCAAATATATGCTTGTGTTTGTTGCTTGTGTATTTTAGGTACGGATATTGAGAAAATGACAAAAGATCACATGAATCATACAAAAACGAACACAGGAAACGAAGCCGCACATTGAACCAAGCCCTAATGAAGAATTTTCCAAGACAAACCCTTGAAGATTTAAAGATTATGCAATAAGGGTCCTCTAATATTGAAGAATTGACACTTTAAACCCTTGTATCTTCATAATTACAAGATTGGTCCCTAAAGTTTGTCAAAATTGCAAAAAGGGCCCTCCACTTTGAAGAATTGGCAGTTTTAGTCCCTCAACAAAACTAAATTGTCAATAATTATCCTCCTCAAAGTCAAACATACCATGAAGGACTTCAAGTTACAAGAAATTACAAGTTTGGTCCTTTAAAAATGTCAAAATTACCAAAAGGACCCTTGACTTTGAAGAAATGGCAAAAATAGTCCCTCATTAATCATGACTTGGCAAATTCAGTCCTCCAAGAAGTTAACAAGACAAGTCAAGACCATTATCAATGAATAAAATGCCAAAGCAGCCCTTCAAGAATCAAGATAGCTAGAAATACCCCTGAAAATACTTTGGAAAAGTCATTGGGGCAAAAGTGTGAAAAATGAAACTTCAATTACAAAGGAAAACGGATTCTTTCTTATTTATTTGCAAGTGAAAAGAGAATGGAAGTTAAGGGGTTAAATGTGGCAGACAAAAAAAGAAACCTAGACCTATAGGAGCTTGACACGTGCCCCACTAACTTGAACCAACCAATCACCACACACCATCCATCCACCTCAGCTCTCCACTAATCCGGATTATTTATTAAATAATCTTGGCGCCTAAACACTTATTTAAACAATAATCCAACCAAAAACAGATTAAAAACGTGTTCTTCATGTTCATAATCTCAATTGGGCATTTCATGTTTACCAAAAGTTAAACCCCAATATTCTCCAGATTAGTGATTAATGGTCCCTTAATCACATCCCAACCTTAAAATCACTTGCCACATCACCACATTCGTCCCATTGTGACTCCCCTGCTACACATTTGAGGAAGAAGACAAAGAAGCCAAGAGGATCCAACGCCCCACATTTCAGCTTACTTTCTAAGCTTATTTGAAGCCCTTGGATACACTTTTCACCTTGCCAGCTCCACAACAAAACAAGAACAAGTCACATGATCTTCAAAGTATTCAAACCCTCAAGGGCATTTTTTGGACTTCACCAGCAATTAGGGTTACGTTTTTTAGCTTTCACTAGTTCATTGTAAGCCTATAAAAGGCATAGGACTCTCTACATTTGTTTTTTGCTCTTGAATTTTCCTTTGTTCAAAGTTCTGTAAATCATATATTCTAAGTAATGAAATGTGTTTGAATCTTTGAAGAAAAGTCAAGTGCCATTGTTATTTCCTGCTTGTTTATGTTTATTGTTTGCTAAAACCTGAATCTCAAAACGTTTTCACAAGGAGTGTGCAAAAGTTTGCACATCTTCCTATAAGCTTGATATTTTGCTAAGTTTCTTGGTACACCTTGGAATTCTTAGGCTATAAAGCTGATCATAGCATCCTGATATTGTGATATCAAGGTGTTGTGAAGCTTATAACTTGGGGATAATCAAGTGTAGGGTACAAGAGTTAAATTAATCAAGCCTTTGTCACTTTACTGTTTTTATATAATTGCTTCTAACCTTGTTGAATCTTAGCAAGAGTTTGTGTGGAAGCTTGTGCTTGTTCTTGCTAGAACATAAGCTCAAAATTCGTGGGTGTGGATTTACATCCATGAGGTTTGCACCATTCTACCCAAAATCTGCTTAAAATCTTGATTTTTGGTGAATTTGTGTGTTACTTGTGTTCTTGTGGAATTTATGGTCTAATCTTGTTCAATGCTGCATATTATACTTGTTAATGTGTTTGATTGGGCTTGGGTGGTCTTGAAATACACTTATACTTGTTTTAAATTGATTTGAAAAAGATAAGGGGGGTTTGGGATTATCTGTTTAAGATCATAGGTTGCTATTGTGTTGTTGAAAGTTGTTGTTTATGCTTGTTATCTGTTATTGACTTGGTTGTGTACTAGTTTCTACAAGTATTTGGCTTTTAAACCTTGAATCAAAGGTTGTGCTATAAGTTATTGATTTTGACTGTTTTTGACCTAAAATTTTGGTAATACTTAGAGTATATGCATGTTTAGGGATATAAGCTGTTAAATCAAAGTTTTCATAACATATCTTAGAGATCTAAGTGTTTGAAATTGGCTTGTTGGTCAAGTACATCAGCAAAGTAAAAATCTGCTTGTGTTAGTGTTCATCAGTAACTTTTTGTGCTTGAATCTTGACCTAGGCTTTGAATCAGTGCATGAAACCTGTTTAGATTTGTTCATTTGAATTAATTATAGCTTGTGTATGAATTTGGTGAAGTTTGGCTGGCTGATTTGTGCTATAAGTGCTTATTGAACCATAACTGCTTATTTGTTCATGTCTGGGCTAGATCTGGTGATGTTTTGAATTAACTGTACTAATTGGCTGATTGTGATTGTGTTTTTGTGATTGTTATTGAATCCTTATGATTAACTGATCATTTGGGTGCCTTTGTGTAACTTGAATCCACAAAAAAGTCACTAAAGACAAATAGTCAAGAAAGTCAAGCAGTGGTAAAAGTTTCCACTGCTCAGACACCAAAACTAGCCCCTGCTAGTGTAATTTGTGATGCAGCTTATTAATAAGCCGTATTGGCTTATTTAGACCTGCAACAACTTACTTTTTGTGATCAATCTTCCTCATTTGACCCATTTGTTTGAACTAGAGTTTATCAGACCTTGACTTTGACTTTTTGCTAGAAAACTCATAAAGTTGACTTTTAATTAAGTGCTTATTTGCTTATTCCAGCTTATTGAGTGTGCTTATTGAAAAATATTTTGTTGATTAAGCTTAGTTAAGTCATTTAAAAGCTTTAGAAACTTGAATCAGCTCTTGGGGTGGCCTAGAACTCGAAAACGGCTATTTTGTCGTTTTGTGAAGATAGCTTATTGCTTTTTCAGGCTTATTCCTTGTGCTTATTTCAAATTTTTTTTACAGAACTCTTAAGTAACTCAAAATAAGCTTGTGTGTCTAATTTGAGCTTATGGCATCAGCTTATAGCTTAATGGGCCAAAAAGCCCATTATGAATAAGCTGCTTTGAAATAAGCTAGCTTATACTCATTTTCAGCTTTTGGGCCATCAGAGTTTTGTGTTTAAAATCAAATTTTGAGTCAGATAGGAGTTTTTAGGCTTATTTGGACAACATTTTTCTTATTGGGCCCTAATAAGCCCATTAAGCTAACTGTTTGGACTTTTGGCCCATTCTAGGCCCATTAGGGGTATTTAGGTAATTTCAACTTCATTTCTGTGTTTATTAGGTTAAAATAAGCTAGTTTGCAACTTTTTAGAATTTTTTTATAAATTTTGGATTTTTAATATTATTTTATTATTAAAAATTAAAATTTAAAATTTTCAAGTTTTTATATTTTTTTAGGTTAAATACATTAAGTTATTAATTGTACAATTTTTAGAATATTTTTATTGTCATTAAATTAATTTTTATAATTATTTTCAGTTTTAATAGTTTTTAATTTTTTTAAATAGTTTTAATTAATTTTAAAATTGTCAAAAATAGTTTTACATTAAGTTAAGTCTTTTTAGAGGTTTATAATTGAAAAAATCTCATTTTAGGCTTTTTGATAATTAAATTGATGTTTTGGGCTTTAATTAGCATTAAAAAATTATTATTTAATTAAATAAAAGGTTTGAGTGATTTTTGATTTTTTGTAAACTCTGATTACATTATTTAAGATTTATTGTAATTTTCTAGGATTTTTAAGGTAAAATTTTAATTTTGCTACTTTTTACGGTTTTACGTGTACGACATTTCGTCTTAGTTTAATTCGTCATCGTAACCGTCATTCTCTTCTTATCTCATTTCTATTTTCTTTTCTCCTAATCATAATCACATCATTAATCATTTCTTAACACACACATCAAGCCTCCTTGAGAACGATCCCCACTTTGGGTCATAACTTGTGGTTTTCCTAAACTACTTGTGTACTTACCCTAATTACGTTTTGTTTTCCTAAACAAGGTTGTAAAATACTTCAATATCACTCTTCCTGTGCCGCGGCTAATGGGGCCCACTAAGGGAAACCCGAAGCTTTTCTGTGTTCTAATTTATTACGTGTTCGTGTGTTCGTGTTTACGTTATATTATTATTAAATATTCGTGTTATTATAAATACTTGTATGTAACGATATTAATCGTATAATAATATACGTAAATACATACTTATATGTTCGTGATTCTTACGTTCATGATTTCATGTTCGTGATTATAATTATTGTTGTTAATAATTATCGTGTATTAACACGTACTTAATAATTATCGTGTCATAACACGTACATAATTCTTGTAATTAATATTCGTGACACGTGTTCATGTTATATAAGGAAAGTTTTAATCTTGTACGTACGATTACTAAGTATACTGTTCATGGTAAAAGCATGCGGGTTTTACACATGTAGCTTGGATCTACACAACATAAATCTAAGCACACACATGTGCAATGGATGTACACAACTCTAATCCAAGTATTCACAAATAGCTTGGATGAACACAACTAGTCCAAGTATTTACAAATACATTGGATCTACACAAGACACAAATAAACAAATGATGAACATGACTAGATCTTTACGAGAAGATGATCTTCATCAATGCTACATCTTTAATCACATCACACGTGTGTGAGTGATCTTCTCTTTGGACAAGGTAAAGAAGGAGATCAAGAAGATAATCATGAGTAAACATACTTAACACATTAAGTGATCATTTACAAATGAATAGGATTAGAAAGGAGAAAGAAGGCTGAAGAAGATGTCCAAAAAGGGTTGATGAGAATGCAGATTTAATCCACTATTTATAGGACAAAACATCCAACGGCTATATCTGGCCGCGGTTCCTTATTGGAGCCCGCGGTTCCTTATCGATAAGGAACCACCTTAGGCGCTAAGGTATCGCCGGCGTAGACTCCGCTCCTTTTTATCTTTTAGTGAATTTGAAATATCTGAGGTTGTTTAAACCTTCAAAGGATATTCTTATGGCCTTTGGAATATGCCATATTCAAATTTGCATTTTCATTTTAATAAAACATTTTCTTAAAAATAAAGTTTATTAAAAATCTTTTGTTATGTTTGACAAAAGTAAATTTTAAGGCTAATCACTTTTATGATCACTAAGCATGATTAAGATATGTTAGTGTAATGATTATACCTTGATGATAGTGTTTGTTAGATAATTCGTTTTATGATTGTGTTTGACAATAAATGTCTTTGTAATTTGTCGTGATCAAAAGTAAGAAAGATTAATTAATATAATAATGTTTTTAGGCATTACTTTGCATTAACAATCTCCCTCTTTTTGATTACGACAAACTATAAACTCATTTACGTAAAATACAAGTTTATTCGAATTATTAACGAGTTTATCACTATCATTTCTCCCCCTTTGTCGAAGCAAAAAGGTTAGCATAAGTCTTTGAAGAAGAAAAGAACCGGACTTTTGCTAGTAGCTCCCCCTTGGTGCTTACTCCCCCTTGCTAGGGGCACCAAGTCAATGAGCTAATGTGACATGCTACACAAAGGTTATAAGAAAGAAAAGAAACACCAATGTATATATGTGCACTACTTACTAACTAACTTGAGAGGGAGAAGGAAAAGAAATCTCAAATTAGAAGCAAGCATTTGCTAAGTATGTCCAAAGAGTGTGTATTGACAACATCATAGTTCAATTGGTGGAATAAAGGAAGAAAAGAAACATCCAAACCAATTAAAGATGATTTAAAATGTCAATGGGTTAAAATTTAGAATTTATATAATCACCTATAATTATTTTTAAGTTTTAACCATGATCAACTCCTTAACAAATGTGTTAAATATAATTAGAGGGAAAGATAACACACATAACATTCATATTACAAAAATATGAAATAACATACAAGATAAATATTCATACACACAATATGAATATTTAAAGCAAAAAATATGGAAAATAGACCACAAAGCATAAGCTACTCTAATAGTGATAATCTTCCAAGATTGATTAAAAATTATTGACTCAAACAACTAAAGTACAAAATGTGCCTTAGTTGGAAAAGAAAGACTACGAAGCATCATTTGAAGTTTTGTTCACGGGAACGAAAATTTTGAGGGGAGGCCGAGTGAGGAGGAATTCAAGAAAATTTAGTTTGTCATAGATATGAGCAAGTTCAATTTGTTGAAAACGACAACAAGCACATGAGAAACCATGATGCAAAACCAAGTCGTTAGATGGGGGAGGTCCATCAAGATTAGAGGTTGGCGGAGAGGGAGATAATGGATAAGAGATGTTTTCAAAATGCCTAGTGGGGTTAGGAAAAGAAGATAGGCCATTGAGTTGAGGAGAGTTGAAAGGTTTAGGTGGTGGTGGAAGAATTTGTTTTTTTCCGGTAATTGCATTTATAGAGTAAGTCTCATTTCAATATTGAATCAAAGAGAAAGAGGAATTCTTGGAGGATTTTGGAGAAGAAGAATCATGAGGATTCTTGTTCTTTTTGATCCAAATAGGGTTAACCGAGATTTTTGGTTTCTTTGAAAGCTTAGAAGAAGAAGGTTTAGGTTGAGAATTTTGTGACAAAGAAATGTCAAGGTTAGGAAAGGAAGAATTAGGCATTATGAGGGATGAAGGAAAGAACTCCCAAAAGAGAAGTATTTAAAGAAAATAGACAAGGCAAAGATTTGAAATGAAAAAGAAAGGTTTTCAGGAATGTTTAGCCAAATTGGGCAAACAAAGAATCTTAACCAAAACAGTGGTCAAAGAAGAAAGACCAAAAATAAGACAATATCGGCTTTACTGGGCGCGGTTCCTTAAAATAGCCCGTGGTTCCATATCGATATGGATCCGCCTGGAGGCTAAAGAACCGCGTCCAATGGACTGCAAATCTTGATTTTCAAAAGTTGTGGAGAAAAACAAGACTTTTTCAAAAATTTGCAAATCTTGGATTTTTACCTCTTTTAGCACTAGAGTATTCTAGGGTTGCATAAATGCAACACACTCACAAAGAATGTCTTGACAAAGGGTGACAAAATATTTAAATAACATTTTGGTCCAATTTTAAGTCAAGTTTTTTAGAGGTTGTAATAGATTTAGGTTTAATTTTAAATAATTTGAAGTTGTTTAATGTGATCACATAGATTAAAGCACATAAAAAATAAATCCATAAATCATCCACATGAGAAAATCACGAGGGAAAGAAAAGAAATACAAGAAATTAGAAGACAAATAACTATTACAAAGGTAGCTAACAACTAGGTCTTGAGTTCATAGTTCTCTTTTAGCTTGATCTTCTTTTGAAAAGCATGTTAATTTTAAAGTCCATCATTTATCTCCTAGGAGGTGGAGGATTAGAAAATAGGTTCAACAAGAAGCTTTGCAACTTGATGTGAGCCCCAATCATCTCCAATCTAAGGATATCAATGAGGTGAAAGTTGTTCAAGCAACAAGGGCAATTAGTTCTATTCTGCATGAAAAAGTCAAACAAGTGTAGATCACCCAAGAGATGGGAAATAAGAACACACAAGAGAGGAGTGTTGGTGGTAGGAGGATGAAGGGATGGCATGGTATCCAAGGGTGAAATAGGTGAGATGGGTGAATTTGGTGGAGTGAACAAAAGAGGCTAAAAAACAAAGGGAATACTTTGATGAGGTTGTGGTTGAGCATTCACATTTAAGGGAGGGCTAGAAATGAGTGGAGAGGAAAACTCATTCATTCTTGATTGGAATGAAGAGGAGGTAGAACCATATGAATGGTTAGTACCATGGTTTGAGGTTGTTTGCCATGAAGCAAGTGGTGGTGAAAGTGATGAGGAGATGAGGATAGGTGAGGCTTCACTTTTTGGTTTGAAAGAAGATGGAGAACCAAGTTTAGAGGACTTGAGATTCACCTTAAGGCTTCTTTTGGATGAGGAGGTTTTGGAGGAGTTGGATGTTCTAGTGGATACCATGGTTGAATGTTGAGGTTAAGAGAAGAGTTGAAGGGACGAAGAACACAATCAACATGAGAGGGTTTAAGAAGAGAAGGGGATGATCCAAACTAGTAATAGGTTTAAATCATTTTATGTGAACAATGAAATTAGGTAGCCTAGCTTAGGAAAGTGCAGTTTTTTGCAAAACTTTTATCAAAGTTTTACACAGATTAAAGAAAACAGTGTAAAGTAAAGATTCTGTTGAAACAGTACCGGGCGGTTCCTTACGTAGGTCCGCGGTTCCTTATCGCTCAAGAACCGCGACATTGATATGGAACCGCGACCAGAGGAGTTTAAAAATAGCACTTCCTTAAACTTTTGCTAGCCCAGATTTTATACAAAGGTTTATCAAGCCAAAGAGAACTAATAATCAAAGACTAGGAGGCTATCTAACACATAAGATGCATATAGCCATGTAAATCAAAAAATCGACAACATGGATAATTAGGATTAAAATACTAGGTAATCCAAACACAAATTGTTAGTTAAAGAATACACAACAACCTAAGAAGAGGTAAGAGAAGAGATAAAGTTCAACAATCTATACATGTTTACACACATGTTAATCTCACAAGAGTGGTAAATATCATTTATCTATGAGAATTTCCTCCTTGCCTTGATTCACTTCTGATTTGATCCTGAAGATGAAGATTGAGACAATAATGATAGTGTGAATCAATGTCTAGTGAAGACAATTGAGAGATAGATGATGACAAATCATAACGAGAAATGAGAGAATTGTCTTGAGAGACATTTTCATCTTCATTTGAGTCATGTGTGAGAATTGAAGGGACATTTCCTTCAATAGGAAACATGACTCAAACCACGGAGTGAAAAGATGAAGGATTAAGAGGAGGATGATCAAGAAGAACTCGCTTAAGAAGCCATGAGAGAATCATGGCATACGAAAGAGTAGACCGAGATCCATTGAGAACAAATCTAATCCTTTTAGCCATGAAAAATGAAAGGTTGTATGGAGTAGTGGTGTGACAATCCGTCAATTTATGGTTGATATTTTATTCTCAAATATTATTTAAAAACATTATTTTAATGTTATATTATGAACTCACTTATTTTTGGTAAGAAATTTGGATTTACGTCTTGAAGTAGCATCGACTACGTCTAAACCGGAGGATTCTACGTTACGTGCTTACGTTTACATACACCGTTTTGGTGACAGTCCGACATTTCAGGAAATAAATTTATCCGTGAATATTATTTTGGAATTTTAAATTTGTGTTGGTTCATAAACTCACAAAATTTACGAGAAGAGATTAGGACTTACGATTATAATTTAACGTCCCTTACGACTAAACCGGAAACCTTAGGATTACGTATTTACGTTTCCGAACTCCGTTATTGATGAGACAATTTTTATTAGATTCGTTTTGTGCCGTTGATTCATAATTTATAAAAACGTTTTTCTTAAAACGACCCGAGGGCACGCAAATCGAGGAAACTAGAATCGAGGAGTACCCGTAAAATAATGGGGATGGAACAAGTTTACACTTGCCCCATCCCCCACTAGGGACGGATAAACCAAGGGCTTAAGTAAAGTGGAAGACACATGTCACATTATATGCATAAACCACTTAACTAAAATTACTTGCAAAACTATCAAACCACCTAATTCTCTCACACTTCTCACACACTCATGCAAAATTTATCAAATCCTCTCTCCCCACCCTCTTTTGGCCGTCCCATATCCATCATAAACCACCCCTTTGATAAAAAATCTAGCCATAACCCAAGGCTATAATCAACATATGTTGAAGCCTAGTTGAAGTTATGAAGATTGGAGGTGATCTTAACATCCAAAAAGGAGTTTCCATGGAGTTATGGGCAGATTTTCAAGAAGATAATCATCCAATTGAAGGACCCAAGAAGTTCATTTGCCAAGTTGAAGATTTGATAACAAGAACCAAGTCTTGTTCATCAAAAACCTCATCTTTTCATCACTATGGTGGTATAAGGATCATTCTTCCTATCCTTCTTGTTATTTTGATTATGTAATCTTGTATTTTCTTTTAATTATGTATATGTATATGATGATTAATGATGATTAAAAACATTATGTGGGGATCTGGTGTTGATAGATTTGATTAAAAAGATTAAAAGCTACATAAAAGGATGTTAAAATCATGGCTAAATTAGGAGGCTGTATAGAACAGTAAAGAATCTTATGATAAACTGATAAAATGGCTTGGATAAATTAATATACAGTAAGCTATGAGTCTTGTACACATGTGAGAATTGGCCATACAATGGAATCCTTATAATGAGTTAGATATGATCAAAACAAGTTTAGAGTGTAAATCTGACTACACTATTTTGGACGAATTTTATAAAATACTTAGAAGTTGATTCATCAGTATCTATAAATGAATAAAATGAAGCACATATCATTTAGAACATGTGATAAAAATTTGGGCTTCTATCTCCATAAAGAACTCTAGATATGATCATTTTAGTAAACTAGATTTTTAGGACTGATTTTGTATAAATAATATATAATATAAGCACTCAAAAATTTATATAAAATATATATAAATACAAATTCCACTAGTTGATAATGATTATAATAAAAGAGTTATATAAATGTTGATATTAAAATGGATTATGTTATATAAGTATAAATATAAATGTTTTTCCAAGTTATAAAACTATATACTAAGTTTTACGTCTTTTTCGGCTAAAACCGAAAGATTAACGTTTTTGTCAAATGAAACTTAGGCGGTCGGACCCGTCTAATGTAAACTTTTATAAACTCACATACTGATGTATAAACATATATAACAAGTAAAACCGATAAAACCCGAGCTTTACAACATATAGACATTAACGGGCCAAAGTAGCCTTATTGGACTATAAATCCGACTAGTTAGTAAAACACTTATAAATTTACTTATTGAGCTCAACCCACTTGGACCCAACATGTAAAGTATAATACTGATAATAAAAGTGTAATTGGGCTAATAAAATGTATTGGGCTTGTAATGGGCCTATCGGGCCTCCAAAATGTAAACAAGTTGAGCTAGTGTAACTAGTATAAAAGTTACCAACACATAAACACTATAATGAATGAGTAAAAATGTACAATCCCACTTGATCATCATCATATGTATACATAATTGTTATTTTTATAAAATCATTGGACAAAAGTCTAAGACGAGTATTATTTTTCTAGGTTTCCGTGACTGAAGCACGTACCGTACATCCGAATTGCCGATAACCCGCTTTCCCACATCAACGTGAGTTCATAGCCTCGCACTCTTTTTAAATGTTTTTATGAAATGTTGTATGAACCCGCGAGGGAGATAACATGTTGGATTTGATAAAATAGGACACCATTTGTCCCGATTGTTTGTTTATTAATTTGGACCCGAATGATTGTATGACCCGATGAATGATTAAATGACCCGATAGATGAAATGAAATGGATTATTAAAGTTAGGTTATGTCACTAAAAGTCCCATTAGCATGAATTGTGAACTACCGGAATTTGGTAGACGCTTATGCATATAATAGTACTATTTGGGGACGATCACCCCAGTTCGCGCCTTGACGGTTGATCCCCGTCGTGCCACATTGATTGGTAAGCGAATATATGTATGAGAAGATTTACACAAGCGTGATTATTGTGACGACACGCTAATTTAGATGGGCAAATGATTGTCGAGTTAGCTACCCGCTGTTTATTGTAGTAAGGTAACAATGTCATGCGGCTTATAATAATCCAAAATAACGAAATACTTCTATACGCACCGATTTACGATATATTGCCTGACTAGCAATACGGGGTCATATTATTGATATTATGTTTGTGTTTTGGTTTTACATAACCATATTCATTTAACGGTTTTTATTTAACTCTACACGACGTTATAAAACGTAATGTATGATATTTTTACGACATTGGTTCGTATAATGGTTTTGAAGGCGAAAGCCTATATTATGATTTTTAATAAGGATTTGTATAAAATGACTTTGGCTATTTTATGGCCCATTACAAAGTTTTGTACAAAATGATTTTCGGTAATAATTTTATACCGATGTTATATTGATGGATTTAATTAAAACTCTATGAATTCACTCGGTGTTTTCGCTGACCTTTTCTTTTAACATGTTTTATCTCAGGTACTTGAAGGTTATTCTCGGGAAGACAACAAGAATTAATGGCCCGCACTTAAATAATAATTTCCATTCAAACTCTTTGTAAAACTTGTATGAAATACAATGACTTGAGACCTATGTAAAAATTGATATTTATGAATGGAAATGCTTTATTATTAAACGACGTGATTTTTAAGCGTTGTTTATGATGTGAGTAATATGCTATCCCGTAACACCAACGAGTCTTCCGCTGTATTGAATTGTGTAAATTTGGGGGTGTTACAGTTTGGTATCAGAGCTCTTGTTATAGAGAACGAAAGATTTTTAAAACCAAGGTTTTGAATAAAACATTTCAAAATCTTTTAACTATAAACATTTTTCTTAAAATGTCTAAAAATCTTTTGACTATAACGGTGCCGAAGAATTCCCGAGTTACCGACAAGGCCAGACTGAGAAGTGTTATTTTAATATATATATAACTTGACTTATATATATATATATATGATGTAATTTGATTACATGATTGTTTGATGATTATTTTAATATTTATACGAGGTATTTATACGACGTAGATTATCACAAGAAACCCTAACTCCCCTAGTAAATCAATCGAAGCTATTTCTGTAGGAATTCTAGCAATTCTAGATCTAAACCAAGTTGTAGATATTTATGATCCCAACAAAATGGTTGATATTCGTAGAAATGTAGATATTAGTTGATTGCGATATTGAAGAAGAATTGGCGAGATTAAATATGATATCGATGTCATGACGATCTTTCCTTATAGAGTGGAGTTTGACAAAACGTTACCACCTGGAAAGGTGTCATCTGATTCGTTGTCACCTAATTCTTAAATTTGAAATCGAAAGGGTGAATGTTGCACTTGAGGCTGTCATTGGAACCATTACCCAAAAGCCTCATGCCACTAGTACCTTTCCGAGAAGTCTAATTGACTGATCGACTCATTTCATACTAGTGACTCATTTGATAACTATTGTTGAAAGAGCTATAGATTTGGAAATTAAGTGTTGATCATTTTGAGATTTTATTGCCCTATTAAGGTCTAAGAATAAGGTTGAAAGTATTGGAGAATGATGTAGGATATCGCATTGAGTATGATTTGGTTGAAACTTGAATGAAGTAAAATTGAACTTGTATGGAATAAGGAATTGTTAAGAGGAAGTTGTTGAGTCCTGTGATTGAATTATAAGGTTTTAAATGATTGTTAGTTCGTGTTAAGGGTTATTCCTAGGCCATTGTCCACTGATGAGGATGCCTAGTGTCCAAGAATTAAATTGAAGAAATCTTCTTCTGAATAGGGACCGATGGATCTTCCGGGACAGGTGGGACCCCCATGAATCTTGTAGATTAGTATTCATTGTGATATCTTTTAAAAATCCCTAACTTAACTGAGATATCAGTTGGTAGGATGAGTTCTTGGAATTGTATGACATAGTGACACGTAATGTGTTACGGTACAATTTTGACTTGTTTATGATTAATGAAAAGACTACCATTGATTGCTAAATCCTACATGTATCGATGTTATCTATCTTTTCTAGCTTCTTCCTAATGCTCGCATTAGTGATGCAACCATTGAACAAGTACTCATCTCGATTTGAGTCACGTTGTGGATTATTCTTTTTGAGTGCCATCAAGGTCATGAACCTCATGATTATTTGGCTAAAGCTCATTTCCTAGCATATTGTAGTTAGTTCTGGGTGAACAACTTTTCATCACTCTTTTGCAGATCACTCATTGTTTTTATAAGATAAAACAGTATCCCTTGAGAAAAATTGGGTTTTCATCACCATATGGATTATTTAAAGAGAGACTTATAAATAATCGTTATCGAAATGAGGTTGTTTATAAAACACCTTGGAAAACTACATAACAAAGAAAATATTTGTAAATTTATTCTTGATTCTTATTTAAAAATTAAGCATGAAAATGTTTTATTATAAACATGATGATAAAATTTTGACAAACTGAGTATTGCATCGTTAATCTTGAAATTGTATATAGTTGTGCGCCTACATACAATTTGGAAGTGACCATGCAAGGTTGATTAGTAGTCACCATGAAATTATTAATAAACACTAAATTTTCTTTGAAGATTGTGAAAGATTAAAATTTTATAAGATCTGCATGAAGTGCAAAAATAGGGACATATTGATAGGAACACCTACATATGTGCCCGTACTATTTATTCTTTTGAGTCGAATTTACTCATCTGTGGAACTTGTCTTATTTGACAATTGATATTCCCTTCTTGTCTAATTCTCCCGTGGTGAGATTCTTTGAAAAAGTATATGATTACCGAGTGTTGATACCCGACTGGATGAATCAACGTTCCTATCATTTCTTTTGATTAGATTTCATTTGAATGACCTGGGTAATGATCCGAGGAGCTTTCGAATGCGTACTCAAATTATGAAAACATAGGATATATTCATATTCGTTAAATGTTTTCGTCTGTCTCTGATTTGAAATTCTCTCGCGTAGATTATGCGTTGACCTTACTCTTTTAAGGTTAGTTATGCCTCCATATATCCTTGAATTTGTGAAGGATTATGAGTTATTATTAGTCTTTTGAGAAGTTCACATCTTATCGACGGCAATAAAACTGAAAAGTTGGTAATGCCAGTAGAGTGGATTGATTGATTATGACATGACGACATTGTCTTAATTGATGGGAACTCGAATAGAATTCCCCTAAATAATAAGATGTTGATTATCAAAAGTGATCTAAATAATTCTTGATGGATGACCATATCCTGCATTTAGACTTGAAATTATACCGTGAATGGTTGTGAATTAGTCATAGATATTATAATCTAGAAAGAACCTAATATGACTTTATTAAAAGATGTTTCTGTTATTTGAAACTTTAGGAGGTATTTGCTGATGAATTACCTAGAATTTTGCCATTAAGGCAAGTTGAATTTGGTATTGATTATATACCCGGTGCTGCACCTGTGGCATGTGCACTGTACGTCAGCACCATTTGAATCGAAAGTGTTACCGTACAACTGAGAGAGTTGTCGGAGAAAGCTTTTATTCTACCAAGCTCGTCATCATGAAGAGCTATGATGTTATCATACCTTATATTTGTTGAATTACCGTGAAATAGGTAAATTGATGATAAAAATCTATATCCACTACCCAAGATGATAGATTTGTTCGATCATTTACAAGGTTCTAGCGTATGTTCTAAAGATTTGATCCTCGGCATGGTTATCATCAACTTCGCGTCCGTGAAAAAGATTATCTATTCCAATCACTACATCAAGAACTTGTAATGAACATTAGGAGTTTCACGTGATGTCGTTTGGATTGACTAATACACATGTAGCATCCATAAATTTGGTGAATCATGTGTGTAGGCTGTAATTTGATAAATTCATGCTTGTGATCATTAAGAACTATTTGTTTGTTTATAAGAATAAGAAGGAGTTAATAATTATTTATAGATTGCCCTGAATTGGCCGAGTAGTGAAAACCTATGCCTTGAGTATTTAACATGTGATTAAAGACTAAATCCTTTATCTTAATTGACCGTGTGATTAATAGATAATGGAATATATTGACTCTTCAAAAATTAGAGCCATTTAAGACTTTGGGTTTTACCAAAAAGAAAGTGCAAATATGTTTTGACAAATGTTTTAACAAAGGATTTTTAAGGGATTATTCCCTTATACCCAAATCATTTAACTAAACTCCTGTTTAGAGGTAAATGTTTGTGTATACCCCAAGACAACCTAGGAAGGGTTGAGGAAACCATTTAAACCATGACTTGAAATTAGAAACGACAATTTTTGCTTTTTAACTAAGAAAACTTTGACCAAAGTATAAACAAAGATTTTTCAAATATTTACGAATCTTATTAATTATTTTCAATAAATCAACAAAGATCATGTTAATTAAATTCAAATTTATTTTGAACATTTTTATATAATTGGTCGAACTAAGAAATTTAAAATTTTTACATTTACATTTCATAAAAATTTAATATTTATTATTTAATTACTTGTAATATTTATCGACGCTTTAAACATCGGATTGAGCAAAACTGATAAAAATAATAGTTGAGACGAAACTAAAACATAGAAATATGAAGAAAGAAATTTTGAATGAATACGGTCATGATAATTATTTCATCAGGGAAGATGAATGTAGATACTGACACATTATGTAAAAATAAAGAACCAATTAGGATGTGTTCCTTAGTAATGACGGTGCAAAATAAATTGCCGAGCAATTTAAAAATAGCCGATACTTGTAAAAAGGATAATATAAAAAAGGGGGGGTTCACGGCTAATGTGAACCATTAGAATTGAGAAGCCGATGGCGCTAAACGATTAAAAGGCCATTTGTGATTGTCTAAATATGGAGGATTGTGAGATATAGTTATGTTGGAATCTTGTAAGTATAAGTATTTTATTCATGACATCTATGATTTAATGTATTTTTATCTGAAGAAGTTGTACTAATGGCAAATTATGAAGGCAGACATCGCCTCATACATTAGTAAATGTCTAACTATTGCAAAGGTCATCATCTGAATTTGACTCGATTTGGGTCATCGTCGAAAGACTGACCAAATCTGCTAATACCATTCCTGTTAATGATAGATTCTCGATGAAGAAATTGACTCTTTGTGTTTAAAAGAGTTGTGTAAACATAGTGTGCCGTATCAATCACCTCTATCAAGATCCTCGCTTCGCATCGAATTTCTAGAGATTTTCTCTGAAGTCATTGTGAACGAACCTTGATGAGAGTACTATTTACCACCCCAATCGAAGGGACGAGGCAAAGTAACGATACAAAACACTAGAAGTCTTGTGTTATGCTTGAATAATTGACCTTTGGTAATAGACCCTATAATCGTTTTCCTTTGGAAAGATTATCATTGATAATCATCGTATTAGGATCGAGATTGAATCTTGTTAGGATCTAAATATATTAGAGCATCTGTAAGCAGGAGTTGGAATGAAGACACCCGACATACACCCATTGTGATTTGGACATGTCTTTTAGGTTTAAGGTTTCCTATGATGGCGAACCTAACCTTACAAAATACTCGACCCGCGAGACTTGAAATGATTGTTGAAATTAGGATCTAATTATTGGCTGCCGGTAGTGGGCAGGAGGTTATGTGAATATGAAATGTAGATCTTGAAGTGCCAGATGGGTAGCGAAGTTATGCCAAAAATTTTAACCATGGAAAAATGAATTGATGATCTGAAAGATCATGGGATATAAGTCCCCGTTGTATGGGACCATTGAGATGATGTAAAAGATTGGCTTGAAAGGCATATAAGCTGGATCTACCCTAGGACTTCAAGAGCTGCGTGAATTATGTTTCGTATATCGAACTTGATAAAATGTCTATCAAGTTAGAATCTGATCACTTCTTGATGAAGTTTAGATCGGTGAAAAGTTGCATTCATCAAAAACCCGTGAACATCATGGATAGAGAAAATAAGTCAACATTAAGCCTGATCTTATTCCCGTAGTTATGTTCGATGAAACTCGCGTATTGTAATGAATTACACTTGTGAGAAAAGACCAAATGTGGAGGAAATACCCACATGGCTTTAACTCTATAAGAAGCGAGTAGTAAGATAAGATGATCTTTGAGGACAAAGATCCTGTTTAGGGGTAAATGCTGTGACAATCCGTCAATTTATGGTTGATATTTTATTCTCAAATATTATTTAAAAACATTATTTTAATGTTATATTATGAACTCACTTATTTTTGGTAAGAAATTTGGATTTACGTCTTGAAGTAGCATCGAATACGTCTAAACCGGAGGATTCTACGTTACGTGCTTACGTTTACATACACCGTTTTGGTGACAGTCCGACATTTCAGGAAATAAATTTATCCGTGAATATTATTTTGGAATTTTAAATTTGTGTTGGTTCATAAACTCACAAAATTTACGAGAAGAGATTAGGACTTACGATTATAATTTAACGTCCCTTACGACTAAACCGGAAACCTTAGGATTACGTATTTACGTTTCCGAACTCCGTTTTTTATGAGACAATTTTTATTATATTGGTTTTGTGCCGTTGATTCATAATTTATAAAAACGTTTTTCGTAAAACGACCCGAGGGCACGCAAATCGAGGAAACTAGAATCGAGGAGTACCCGTAAAATAATGGGGATGGAACAAGTTTACACTTGCCCCATCCCCCACTAGGGACAGATAAACCAAGGGCTTAAGTAAAGTGGAAGACACATGTCACATGATATGCATAAACCACTTAACTAAAACTACTTGCAAAACTATCAAACCACCTAATTCTCTCACACTTCTCACACACTCATGAAAAATTTATCAAATCCTCTCTCCCCACCCTCTTTTGGCCGTCCCATATCCACCATAAACCACCCCTTTGATCAAAAATCTAGCCATAACCCAAGGCTATAATCAACATATGTTGAAGCCTAGTTGAAGTTATGAAGATTGGAGGTGATCTTAACATCCAAAAAGGAGTTCCCATGGAGTTATGGGCTGATTTTCAAGAAGATAATCATCCAATTGAAGGACCCAAGAAGTTCATTTGCCAAGTTGAAGATTTGATAACAAGAACCAAGTCTTGTTCATTAAAAACCTCATCTTTTCATCACTATGGTGGTATAAGGATCATTCTTCCTATCCTTCTTGTTATTTTGATTATGTAATCTTGTATTTTCTTTTACTTATGTATATGTATATGATGATGAATGATGATTAAAAATATTATGTGGGGATTTGGTGTTGATAGATTTGATTAAAAAGATTAAAAGCTACATAAAAGGATGTTAAAATCATGGCTAAATTAGGAGGCTGTATAAAACAGTAAAGAATCTTATGATAAACCGATAAAATGGCTTGGATAAATTAATATACAGTAAGCTATGAGTCTTGTACACATGTGAGAGTTGGTCATACAATGGAATCATTATAATGAGTGAGATATGATCAAAACAAGTTTAGAGTGCAAATCTGACTACACTATTTTGGACGAATTTCATAAAATACTTAGAGGTTAATTCATCAGTAGCTATAATGGAATAAAATGAAGCACATATCATGTAGAACATGTCATAAAAATTTGGGCTTCTATCTCGATACAGAACTCTAGATATGATCATTTTAGTAAACTAGATTTTTAGGACTGATTTTGTATAAATAATATATAATATAAGCACTCAAAAATTTATATAAAATATATATAAATACAAATTCCACTAGTTGATAATGATTATAATAAAAGAGTTATATAAATGTTGATATTAAAATGGATTATGTTATATAAAGTATAAATATAAATGTTTTTCCAAGTTATAAAACTATATACTAAGTTTTACATCTTTTTCGGCTAAAACCGAAAGATTAACGTTTTTGTCAAATGAAACTTAGGCGGTCGGACCCGTCTAATGTAAACTTTTATAAACTCACATACTGATGTATAAACATATATAACAAGTAAAAACTGATAAAACCCGAGCTTTACAACATATAGAAATTAACGAGCCAAAGTAGCCTTATTGGACTATAAACCCGACTAGTTAGTAAAACACTTATAAATTTACTTATTGGGCTCAACCCACTTGGGCCCAACATGTAAAGTAAAATAATGATAATAAAAGTATAATTGGGCTAATAAAATGTATTGGGCTTGTAATGGGCCTATTGGGCCTCCAAAATGTAAACAAGTTGAGCTAGTGTAACTAGTATAAAAGTTACCAACACATAAACACTATAATGAATCAGTAAAAATGTACAATTCCACTTGATCATCATCAGATGTATACATAATTGTTATTTTGATAAAATCATTGGACAAAAGTCTAAGACGAGTATTACTTGTCTAGGTTTCCGTGACTGAAGCACGTACCGTACATCCGAATTGCCGATAACCCGCTTTCCCACATCAACGTGAGTTCATAGCCTCGCACTCTTTTTAAATGTTTTTATGAAATGTTTTATGAACCCGCGAGGGAGATAACATGTTAGATTTGATAAAATAGGACACCATTTGTCCCGATTGTTTGTTTATTGATTTGGACCCGAATGATTATATGACCCGATGAATGATTAAATGACCCGATAGATGAAATGAAATGGATTATTAAAGTTAGGTCATGTCACTAAAAGTCCCATTAGCATGAATTGTGAACTACCGGGATTTGGTAGACGCTTATGCATATAATAGTACTATTTAGGGACGATCACCCCAGTTCGCGCCTTGACGGTTGATCCCTGTCGTGCCACATTGATTGGTAAGCGAATTTATGTATGAGAAGATTTACACAAGCGTGATTATTGTGACGACACGCTAATTTAGATGGGCAAATGATTGTCGGGTTAGCTACCCGCTGTTTATTGTAGTAAGGTAACAATGTCATGCGGCTTATAATAATCCAAAATAACGAAATACTGCTATACGCACCGAATTACGATATATTGCCTGAGTAGCAATACGGGGTCATATTATTGATATTATGTTTGTGTTTTGGTTTTACATAACCATATTCATATAACGGTTTTTATTTAACTCTACACGACGTTATAAAACGTATTGTATGATATTTACGACATTGGTTCGTATAATGGTTTTGAAGGCGAAAGCCTATATTATGATTTTTAATAAGGATTTGTATAAAATGACTTTGGCTATTTTATGGCCCATTACAAAGATTTGTACAAAATGATTTTCGGTAATAATTTTATACCGATGTTATATTGATGGATTTAATTAAAACTCTATGAATTCACTCGCCGTTTTCGCTGACCTTTTCTTTTAACATGTTTTATCTCAGGCACTTGAAGGTAATTCTCGGGAAGACAACAAGAATTCATGGCCCGCACTTATATAATAATTTCCATTCAAACTCTTTGTAAAACTTGTATGAAATACAATGACTTGAGAACTATGTAAAAATTGATATTTATGAATGGAAATGCTTTATTATTAAACGACGCGATTTTTAAGCGTTGTCTATAATGTGAGTAATATGCTATCCCGTAACACCAACGAGTCTTCCGCTGTATTGAATTGTGTAAATTTGGGGGTGTTACAAGTGGTAACAATACAATACAACATATGTGCAAGACAAGCAGGCACATGGTTGCGATCACCAACCAAACACATTGCATTTTCCCTAATGATTTCGGCCCAAGGGACCATAAAATCACTAAGATCGCTAGTTAGTAATTCCCAAGGAGTGAGAGCACGAAATTCTCCTTCAAATTACCAAGAATAGGATGTTCACGATGTGAAGCAAGGGCATGAGAGATGGCCGAAGCCGAAGGAATCTCAGTCGAGTAATGCACATCAACAGTGGCCGATTCTAAGTGGTTTACACCCCAAGCATCGGTGAACCTACATTGACCTTCGTATGCAACTCCGAGAATCTCACCAAATTTCCTCGAGAGTGTATACAAAGGTTTTCCCCTTGTTGGAAAATCTTATAGATATACCATTGTTGATGTGTATTAACTTGAACGAGTTAATGCATTCCATGAGGAAAGAAGGAAATATTGGCTCATCAATATCAAGCAAACAATCGAATCCAATGGTATTGAACATGAATCGAATGAAATCAAGTCTTTTTTTGGTAATGGGAGTTACCCCGGAAAATGTATTAACCAACCATATAAAGTACAAATGGAATGCATCTGAAGTACCGCATTAACCTCAAGCCAACAGCTTGATAAACTAGTGTTCATGACAGACCATAAACACCTCAACACCTAGTTACAAATAAAGCAATAACTAGAGAAAATCAGCATTCGCATAGAGCACCTATCCCGCAACACTCATGAAAGAAGATCCTCCACCAGTATCAAGAAAATTAGTTGTTTCATCATAGAGATTTTCAACATCCCCATCATCCGTGTCACCATCAGAAGCCAAAGCTTCAAATGAATTAGGCATAGCCACATTGTCGTCTAACGAAAAAGAAACCTCCCCTTCCCTTTAGAAGAAGGAGCATTACCTGCAACTTTACCATTCTTCTGGGGAGCACTAGGAGTTACTTTAGGCTGGAACTTAATAGAAGAAGAATCGTAGGACCAATATACTTGCTAGACTTGGACTTCTTGTTCCTTCTCTTCTTGCCAACTGTTTGAAAACCATCTTTAGGAGTTTCAACAGGCGCTACAGTATTAGTAGGACCAGGAGAAGTCACAACATTTTTTGGGCACATATCACCATCATGACCAAAAATCTTACATTTATCACACCTAGGAGGCTTCCATTCATATTCAACACGGATAGTTTCTTTAGTATAATCATTATCATTACTAAGTGAAGGAACACCAATAGTAATAATATCAACCAAATCAGCTTCCGAGTTAACTTCAATAAGACATCTCGCAAAACTACTTCTGCCCCATGAATCTTTACACATAGCAGACGTAAACGCATCAAACATAATAGGATTGCCAAGGAAAGAGGCAATCAAATTTATACCTTCCTCTTCAAAGACCTGAATAGGAACATCATGGAACATCATGGAATGAAATCAAGTCCACGAAGGTTAGAAGGAACAATACGTCCTTCATGGAAACAACGAGACTTAAGATTATGATAAGTGTTTTGAAAAGAGCGAGTTTGATTTGTCTAAGAAGGATTGGGCATGTATCTTCTAGTGAGTAGATGGTCATATTGATATCTTGTGGTCATGATGATAGTACCTAAAAATAACATATAAACATATTTCTCCAATTACTCATATGTTACATATAGACCAAAAATCAAGGAAAGTGAGAATGTGTTTTATCAATATCTTGATAAATCAAGGTTTAATCCTTATCATTCTCATGTTCACAAAGTACCCATTTCACCATTGATCAAAACATATGAACTATGTAAGATCAACAATGAACTAGAACATTGTTTTTCAAAACAAAGTTTTTAGGTAAGCATTTAACAATGCCATTACTAACTTGTTCATGGGTTCATATCAATTCCATCAATCAACCAAACTATTTAGTCAAAATTCGGATTTATTCTACAAATGGGTTTTAGTGAAATCTCAATGAATATGAACCTAAGGAATCATAGTAACAATACTATGTCAACCCATATTCCTAATAAGGTTCTAATTCAATGTCAATTTTAAAAAGACCCAATTATGAATGTATGAACCCTAAAACAAATTAGATGATATTGAAAGAAATAACTTACAATTAATTGAACTTGGATGATGGATGAGTGAAACCCACGAACTTGAGTCAATTAAGTTGAGTAATTGAAGGTTTTTGAAGCTTCAACAATGGTGGAAAACAAGAGAAAACCGTCTATTGTGTGTGAAGGAGAGAGAAAGACTAGTTTGAAAAAGATATTTTAATAAAACTGGCGCTCTGAAAAAAGTTACTGCCCGCGGTTCCTTATCAATAAGGAACCGCGCTATTGAGCCGCCGAGATAAAGAACCGCCTACAGAGGCAGGTTTTTATCAAAGAAAAACAATGAATTTTTGAAAACCAAAATTTTAAAATACTTAAAAATATATTTTAAACCTTTTAGGATATCATTGGACCACCACAACACTAGGTAATAATGCCTTGTTGAAGGATTACGAGTTGAATCAAGATAGGAAAAGACCGAAACGAACAAACGACTACTCGTAGCAAAAAAGACAAAGGAAGAGGAGTCAAGAGAAGTGAATCAACACCGAGAATATTGCTCAAGAGACAAATGACATTCTTCAAATTGAGGAGGCGAAGAGCTTGTGTCATATATAGTGGTTTAAGGCGTGCCTTTCCGGCGATAGTCTAAACGGCTTTGGTAATGAATTATACCAAGCAATTTGATGCATAGAATAAAATCATTTTCAAGAGTAGTCTTATTATATTTAAAAATATGAGAAAAGTATAGATTCACTTTCTCTCCCACATGATCAGATAATTATTGCTAGAATTAACAATAACAATATCCTTGGAATATTTCAATTCCAAATGTGTAAAATCCACCTACAACTTAATGAAGTAGATTAATATCTCAAGGGAGTCACTAATCATCCTAGAGATGATCTTAATTGCACAAGTTACACATGATATAGGTCCTACTAACTGTAAGGGTGCAAACCATGAAAATCATGCTTGATACTTTAAGCTTTTACTAACTCACCCTACATCTCCATAGTGAGTCAAGTATCCAAGCAATGAAGGTTTGAGAGGGAAAAAGAAAAGAATCGCAAACCACAAATAAATGTCAAGGTAAGGATGCCAAGAGCAAGCATATAGTCAATTAATGATCAAAAGAATGATCAATAGGGCGTGTGGAAGAACGAAAGCGTACATTGGCCACAAATTGCATTCTGAGTTTTCAAGGAACCGATGCAAAGCCCAACTATGACTAATAGTGACTACTAAGTCTTCAAAGACTAGTATCACTTCTACCCATCTTGATATCATCATTCAATGATGTTGGAAATCAAAGAAGATGAGTTTTCTTCAAGTGTAAGTAAGTCAATCCACTATCAATAGAGTGATTTATCTTCATGAGTACCTACACATAACAAGATGCAAACTAGTAGATACATTTCAAGAGTAAATATAAAATGCATTAATACTACTAATTCAAGTAATATGCAATATTAACATTTTAAAAGGCTTATTTTCAACAAAAGATAGTTTTGACCAAAGAAAAACTTTAGTACAACATAACCTTCTAATTTGAGGAGACAATGGATCGATCCAAGTTTTAAAGTACAATATACTTCAAAGATCTTGTGTCACCATCGCTCTGATACCAATTGTAGAAACTAGAAAGGGGGGGGGGGGGGGGGGGGGGTTGAATAGTTTCTCATCGGTTTGTCTCCTAATTAAAATTCCATTCAATTAGGTGAGTGCATAAAACTATCTTTTACTTGAAAGCTAGTTGAATAATGATTAGGTTCAGTTCTAATGCATTAACAATGTATAGTAAGTGTAGTGATAATGAATGTAAGTAAAGTGTAAGGAAAGAAACGACCTAGTAGGAAGACACCAAGATATTTAGTGGTTCATCAACGAGGCTCTATCCTCGTTCCTAATCCACTCCTCGAGTACACCTTACTCGAGATTTCTACTATATCCACAAGCTCCCTTCTTGGAGGAGAAAACCTTACAACGTCGCTTACATTATTTTCCGACACTAAGCTAAATGTCGAGACCTAATCTTAGCTAGGAACAATCTACACAACGTCGCCCACTTCACTCTTTTACGACACAAGGCTAGATGTCGAGTTCTAATCCAAAGGTAGAACCAATCTTCACAACGTTGCCTACTTCACCATTTCCCGACACAAGGCTAGATGTCGAGTTCTAATCCAAAGCTAGAAACAATCTTCACGACTCTTCACTTTGAAGCTAAGTGAGAACTTCACACAACACAACTACATATCACTTTATAGTTTAGTGAGAACTCACAAGACACAACCACATCACTTTATAGTTTAGTGAGAACTCACAAGACACAACCACATCACTTTATAGTTTAGTGAGAACTCACACAACTAATTACAACTCAACTAATCATATCCAAGTACACACATGTAGCTTGGATCTACACAACATAAATCTAAGCACACACATGTGCAATGGATGTACATAACTCTAATCCAAGTATTCACAAGTAGCTTGGATGAACATAACTAGTCCAAGTATACACAAATACATTAGATCTACACAAGACACAAATAAAAAAATGATGAACGTGACTAGATCTTTAGGAGAAGATGATCTTCATCAATGCTACATCTTTAATCACATCACAAGTGTGTGAGTGATCTTCTCTTTGGACAAGGTAAAGAAGGAGATCAAGAGGATAATCATGAGTAAACCTACTTAACACATTAAGTGATCATTTAAAAATGACTAGGATTAGAAAGGAGAAAGAAGGCTAAAGAAGATGTCCAAAAAGGGTTGATGAGAATGCAGATTTGATCCACTATTTATAGGACAAAACATCCAACGGCTATATCTGGTCGCGGTTCCTTATTGGAGCCCGCGGTTCCTTATCGATAAGGAACCGCTGTAGGTGCTAAGGTACCGCCGGCGTAGAGTTTGCTCCTTTTTGTCTTTTAGTGAATTTGAAATATCTGAGGTTGTTTAAACCTTCAAAGGATATTCTTATGGCATTTGGAATATGCCATATTCAAATTTGCATTTTCATTTTAATAAAACATTTTCTTAAAAATTAAGTTTATTAAAAATCTTTTTTTATGTTTGAAAAAAGTGAGTTTTAAGGCTAATCACTTTTATGATCACTAAGCCTGATTAAGATATGTTAGTGTAATGATTATTACCTTGATGATAGTGTTTGTTAGATAATTCGTTTTATGAATTTCTTTGACAATAAATGTCTTTGTAATTTGTCATGATCAAAACTAAGAAAGATTAGTTAATACTAATAATGTTTTTAGGCATTGCTTTGCATTAACAGTGTTTAAAGGCTTAATGGGCTTGCTAAGCCCAATAAGGGTTCTGTTTGGTTTTAGGCTTAGTGGGCTTAATCTTTGGGCTTATCTAGGCTTATGAAAATAATATGTACATTTATCTTATTCCAAAACAAGTCAAATAAGCTATTGGGCCTTAATGGGCTTAAGTTAATACATGGCTTAATAATAAGCCGTGAGTCATGGCTTATTGCTTATTGACTTTGTGGCTTGTGGGCTTATGATTGTGGCTTATTCATCTATCTTAACAAGCTTAGTTCATTAGGGATCTAGGCAAGTTAATGTTTCTAGTTTTTCTAGGCTTGTTCCTAGATTTAGACAAGATTTATGCTAGTGTTTATAGATCTAAAATTTAGGCATGTTAACTAAGAAAATAAATCAAGCCGTGTCTTAGATCTAGCTAGGGTTCGAGTCTATCAAAGGTTTTTACGTGTGTATGCTTTTCTTAGTCATGGTTTCCATAGATTCATGAGTATAGTTGTTTATATCCATATGTTTCATGATGTGGTAAAAAGAATGATAATGGAAATGAAGGTGGATACACTTACTTGTTAATGAAGATGGTTACTAAAGATGAGAACTAGCTAGGAAGCCCTTGAATACAAAGATCTATACGTATGGTTTCTTAGTCGTGACCTAGCATAGCTTGGTTTGTCTTTTCACCCAAGATTATTGTAGTAGTAGTAAATGTTAGCACTAAATTCCCTTGTGATAAAGATTTGGGATAGTAAATAATGTGTGAAGGGGTTATCGTGTGTGTGCTCTTGTTATCCGAAAGTGAGAGTGAGAGGTATGAAGTAAATGTGTTTTAAGTTTATGTTTATATCAAGGGAGGATGTATGGTGATTGAAGTTCGGTTTAGGCCACACATAAGGGAGAGACAAAATGGGATTTGGTATCTTAGTATGGTACTAAACATATCCTAGGTAAGATTTAGAGTACATCATCCTTAAATGCAACATTTTTACAAGTTGGCTTTTGGGGTGCTTGTAGCCGTCACATAGTAAGAGTCAAGGGGACATGGGATGTCAAACTAGTGTGTGTTATAATGACATATTGTTGTACAAGTGTAAGTTATTGTTTTGTGTAGTGTACATAAGTTTTTTGGTAGCTTAAGTATAGATTAGGTGGTATTCGGCTAGGACTTGTGTCTAGGATGGTTTAGTGTTTGATTTTAGTGAATTGGCAGAGTTACTAATAGTCTAGGTAAAATAATGTGAGTGTAGGTTTAGTTCTAAGGTGAAATAGTTTAGTTTTAAGGTTTTTAGTGAAAGTATAAGTAGTAAATATAAAATGTATAATTTAGTAAAACATAATATGAGACACTTAATAAAATGTAGTAATATTTAGTAAGTGTAAACTTAAAATGTGAAATGTTGGCTTTCATTGACTCATAGTGTTATTTAGGGTGTATGGAAAATATATAAACATATATTTTTGTAGTAAATGTAAGTACTTGGTAAACGTTATTAACTGTGATCATGGTTTTAGATTTTTATAAACCTAAAATGATGTATGCATATGCTCATGTTTTCCAGGTAACTTATCAGTCCCAAAAATAATCAACTGTATGGTTGTATGCTCATAGAAATGTAGTCATACTAAATGTTCCTGTGATCCCATAATTGAATATTCACAATCATGATAAAATGTTCATAGTTTAATTGGCCAAGTGACTGAATATTCACAATCCTGTTATAGTATATAAATAGTTCTCGTGATTAAATGTTTGAATGCTTATGCATCATGCATATGATAGTATAAAGTTTTCATGCAAAGGTGGTAATATATAATATAAATCATGAGATGACGTGTACAATGATGTCATTACAAAACATGAAAACCACAGGTTTTACTGCATTAGTTCATAGAAGGCTAGGGATGCACTTTGTGACAAAGGTAAGTTTTTGTCCTTCCACACGCCCTTTGATCATTCTTTTGATCATTACTTGACTATGTGATTGCTCTTGGCATCCTCTCCTTGACACTTATTTGTGGTATGTGATTCTATTCTTTCACCCTCTCAAACCTTCATGGTCTTGGATACTTGACTCACATAAGTGGTGTCGAGTGAGTTAGTAGTAGCTTAAATAATCAAGCACGATTTATATGGTTTTCAACTTAATACGGTTACCAGGCCCTATATCATGTGTAGTATGTGAAATTGAGCTCATATCTAAGTTGATCGATTAATCCTTTGAGATACCAAACTACATCATATGTTGTAGTTAGGTTACTACACATTTGGAATTGAAATATCCCAAGGATATTGTCATTGTGACCCATAAAAATGATATTAGTCTGATCACGAGGGAGAGAAAGTGAATCTATACTCTTGGTCATGTTTTGTAAAAGCTTAAGACATTTTAATCTTGGTATGGTTCATTACCAAAGCCGTTTCGTATTACGCAGGAAAGGCACGTTATGAACCACACTATATATTATACAAGCTCTTTGTTTCTACTACTTCAAGATTTTCATTCATCTTTTGAGCATTGATACTTGGATTTGATTCACTCCTCTTGGTTTCTCTCTTTGCTCATGAGTAGTCGTTTCTTCATTTCGGTCTTATTCGATCTTTTTCAATCTCGATTCCACTCGTAATACTTCATTAAGGCATTATAACCTAGTCTTGAAGTGGTCCAATGATTTATGTTTTAAGTATTTTAGAAAAACTTGGTTTGAAAAATTTCTTTCATTTTCGTGGACTTTGTAAGAACCCGTACTTTCCCAGTATTATTTTATTCTTTTATTCGTGCTTCTTGAATTTTCCAACGTATTACATTTTCTTGTATTCTTATATGTAAATCCTGAGATCATGATAATTTTAATAAATTATACTTTTTAAGTATTTTTCTGATCACTGATAATACCTTATTCGGAATAATAAAATTTCTTATTTTATTTTCCATGTTTTATTTAAAACAACATTTTTGTTTTAAAATCACCCGCGTGCATTATACAATGAGTTTTCTCAAAATCAATGAACAACAAGGACTTCTAATGATTGCGATACCGACGGATGCCCGATATTTTACATTTTATTATCGATTGTTTCGATAATTAATATTTTCGACGATTTCGTTTTAATTACGTGTTAAGTCGTGTCGGGAAACCATATTATCATATTTTTGGTGCATTTTAACTTTCGAAAAGTATTTTTACGAAACCCGAGCCCCGTAAATATTTTCAAAAGTGACTAATAGTCATTTTCTACCCATTAAAGTATTAAATTGCTTTTAAGTCCAAAAGAATACACATTTGGCAAAACTAACCCTCTACCCCACTATATAACCATTTTCCACCATTTTCTTTTTATTTTTCTTAACTAAAAAACACACACTAAATCAAAAACACTCTCCCCCTTTCTTTCTCTAAAGATGCCGCCACCCCCAACCTTCATAAAACACCTAAAATTTAATTTTTGAGTTTGAATCTCATAAAACAAAATCAAGACCCATGTTTAAAATAGATAGGTGATTCTATAGATGCAAAAATCATACACATGCTTCAAGTTTTCAAGATTTTTATTATTTCATGGTGGGTATAAGTTTTGATGATCATGCATGTGTTGTTTTTGGTATGATCATCATGCTTTTATGATTAAAAGTTTTGTTTTTAATCTTTGATTTTGTTAAAATTTTACATGCAAGTGTTTAGGATTTTGTTTGGTTGATGGGTATGATAGTAGGATGATTTTAGAAGTATGGATCATGTTAAAATGGGTCAAAATATTGATTTGATGTGATTTCTAGAAGTATATTACATCAGCGGGTTTAGAGAAGATTTTCGTGGGTTTAAGTTTGGGTATATGTTAAGATCATTCGATTTTGTTGTAGAGTTTTTTGATACGCTCGTTTTGATATAAGGTAGAGCTTCTAACTCATTACAGAACAAAAGTTATGCTAGTTTTAGTATTCGTGTACCAGGAGACGCAAATCGACACAATATGAAATTATGGCTGATTTTGGGTCGACTCTCGGGGACTTTAGGCATGGTTAGATAAATTATACTACGGGCTTTCAAAGTTTATAAACCTTATATGATGAGGCTAGTAGTGAGTTCAAAAGGTGTAATGTCAAGATAATACTTTTAAAGTGGTATAAACGGTTTTATAAAACAAGTACACATTATGTCCCAAATTTTAGAGTCGAATAAAGTGTCGAGCTGATGGGTTTTAAAGTGAGAACTTTAGCTCAAATTATGGCAGGGTCTTATACAGGTTATAAGTGACCTTGACACCAAATTTCATCAAAATCAGACATGTCTAGATAGGGTAGATCGGTGTGTACATTCGGAGTGTACTTGCTGATTTGTATTTTGGACACATAGTTCATTGCTTGTGTGACGTGAGTTTGAGTATTCACTATTGGACATGGTTACTTACTCAAGTGTTTAGTCATTATATAAATGACTTATTTACTGGTCCGAGTGAAGTAAAGGAATAGTTTAACTTGCGTTGACCTGGCATCTTATGACGGGTCAATTTCGAGAGTGCAAGTGTTTAAACGAGTAGTGTTGGGTAAATGAAATAGTATGGATTCATTTGGTTTGTGTCACTAGTTTTGAAGCATGAATACTTTGAAAATATATGAGTCATATTATACTTGGTATATATCTATATTTGAGTTAGAGTCTTAACGCGCGCCTTATTTTGATAGGTTGCGGCTTCGTGTTTTCCCAGGCATCCATATCGTCGATGATCGTCATGCTACTACTTTTTCTACTCAATTTCTGAGTACAATGATTCACTTACCTCGTGGCTAAGGTGAGTTCATAGCCCCTTTTTACTTGCACATTGTTTCTAAACTCAGGGTGAGATTATACATGGTGGAACATATTCATTTAAAACTGTATGCTATCCAGAACTTATATGCTATCAAGAACTTGTATGCTATCCATAAATTGTATGCTCTCCAGACTTTCATTAATATTATTGCTTTTAGTCTAATGTCTTAAGTTTCCTCTCCTGATCATGAACCGTTAATTATTGAGTACCAAGCGCGAATGTTGTGGGTGGATCCATCGGGATTGACTATCCCCGTCTCAAGTACCTTGACGCACTAATATTTGTTTCTACTTGAGTATTTAGGCTGAATACTCCCTAGAGGAACTTACATGTGTTAAGCTTCGGTTCATGAACTGAACAGCAATAATAATGGTTTTGGATTATGGTTAATGATCATAACCATACTCCCTATTTACTTGTTTTACAAATGAATGTTTGTGTTCCACACCTTTACTGCTAAACCTATGAATATCACTGAACTTCGTGTTGACGATTTTTACATGTTTAATCTCAGGTATTATTTCTTAGCTTTGCTTGGATGGGAGCCCGCATGATATTATCGCAGCTTGGAGATTTCTGTGTATATTTAAACTTTAGTTTTTGTAAAAGCTGTCAGAAATTATTCTGTTTTTTAGTAGCTAAATGTTACAAAACCATGATTAAATAATAAATTTTCCGCAAAACTCTGGGACCTATGTTTAAAACTCTGATCTTTTATGATGTAATGGATATGTTTTTATTACGTCAACTTTGTGTCAACAGTATTATATTGTTTCTTGTACCATGACATGTTACCCCTTTGCTGCCTAGTTGTTTCCTTGCCTGATTCTGGGGGTCTCACAGATTGGTATCAGAGCGATGGTTATAGGGAACTGAGTCGTTTTTCAAAACTTAGTCTATAACCGAAAAGTTCGAATATTCCATGTTTCTAATTGTCAAACATAAAATATGCCATTGTTGTTTGATATCTGCGTGGGTAACTCTCTAATCCTTATTAATTACCTTTAATTACCGTTGTAGTATTTCATCTCTTGATTTCATTTTAGAAAAATACATTACTCTAATGACGATAATTATTACCTCTTTTCAAAGCCTAGGTGCTTCATGAATTATCATTGAATATTACTTGATTACATATGCTCTTACTGTATTTCTTGGATTCTTGTTCTTGTGAATTGATCTTGTTTCAATGATTTTATATTGTATGACGTTACATACTTGTATTCGGAGCATGTATGCTGCCGAATTTTCATACTCACTTTTCTGAGTAATATTGCTACCTTGTTTATGCATGATACGACTGACCTCATATACTCGTTCGTTTTGAACCGTCTATTTTTCTTAACTCACTGTCACATGTTGTCGTATTCTTGTGATACCATTGTTCGGATTAAATAAGTGTTTCTTTCAATGAAACTTCTGATTTTTATTTTACTACCGTGCGTGTTACTTTCATTGTTAAACCTCTTTAAAATATCTATTTAGATAAACAGATTATTTTCCGATCATTTGTGATTGGATGTCTTGAAAAATAGTCTATAGACCATTGTGTAGCTCAATGTGCCTCCGAAAAATACTAAAGGACATCGTGAGAGTCACACATCTCGAAGCCTTCCTTGAAATCCGTGTTGAATCATATCATGGGTTTTCATAACCTTGATTGACCTTTACGTCACCGTTTTACATCACACCCGTATATCGATTAAATTTCTTATTTCATTGACCATTCTACGTTTCAACTTCGAATTACAACATCTGTTGTACTTTGGAAACATCATCGCCATCTTAAATTCATCCTCTATTATATGACGATTGTTTGGAACACGATTGTACTTTTATAAACTTGTATCCTCCCTTTTCATTAAACCTCCTCGCTCCTGGAGTGCGACTTGTTAATGTTCCATTTCTTTCTCGGCATGTCTTGTGATTTTGGAAAATCACGCCACCAAGAGATCTTACTACATTGCATCTTGAAATCGAAGACACAAATGTCATGCGCCGTTTTTGATTTCTTAGTTTATTATTAACATACTTGAACCATTTTATACTATGTTTTTCTTTACATGTTTAACTTTGCAATTTATTCTCTTTTGTCTTTATGGAATCCACAGGCTACGTGTGTACATAAATTCGGGTCATTATTAAGTTTGCTTAAATTTCCAGATGTGTTGAAAAATTTACTTTCTTTAGAAAAGTTATACATAATTTAACAATGTCGAGAAAATATTTTTATAAACTTTAGACATAAAAATATATTTCTACTTATTGAGACGTCCGTTTAGGACATAAAACCGACCAATAAATTTTAAAAAGGAGCAAGTTACACTCATTTGAAATTGTAAAATTTAAGAACTTAATTCTGCATATTTGAAAAATATCATTTTGTTGACAGATTTAATGTAAGGGCATTTTCGTCCACTTTTGATCCGTTTCAAGTCTCGAGTATAACTATAAAGTTGTTCAAAACACCGTTTTACATCTAATTGCTTTAGACTTCGAGTCTTAAAAATGTCATTTATCGAGTCAATTAGTCCGGTCAAACCCAAAAGACAAAGTTGACTAAAAAGTCATAGCTGGTAGAAATTTTGAAATATGGTTTTTAGGCGTTTTCGAGTTCAATTGAGCTCGTAAAACTTTAACGAATGATATTTTACAACTAAAAACATTAATTACGTTTGAAAACGTTAAAATAGTAACTTTAAATTCGGCCAACATACATATATCTTGAACTTTTAGGAACCAAGTGATGTAATAAACTGATGATGAACTACATGTTTCGAAAAAATGTGTACATTTTTATGCGTCAATATTTATGTGTTAAACTCCTAAACTTTCCTAATAATAGAAACTTTTCGGAATAGTTGTACTATTTGAAAAACTGATGTTCTACTTTCTTAAAAGCAAATTGATGTCAATTAAATAACGGTGTAAACACATATGGATTCCTTTATCCTTTATTTTATATATGACTTAATTGTCATTCTATCGTACCACTGGTTTGGACTGAGGTTTGAAGTTCTTGCTTTCACATCGTTCGTTATCATCTTGACACGTATCTCATGACGATTCTGGCTAAACCTTTTGCATCTTTATCAACTAGTAACCATTTCATTGATTGTCTTGAAATACTATTCATTACCCTCCTGTAGTGTCTATGTTTTGTCTCGAGAAGGTGGCGTCACGGTGTACACAACAAAGTCAATGATTCGGAAACAACATACTTATGCCTAAAGACATATTCAACAATTAATAGTGTGAGCATGTGGATGAAGACACAAGATCGCAAGATGGCAAAGACAAGTCAAGGATGATTTGAAGATCTCAAGCTTAAAGACAAAGTCGAAAGACAACGACAAAGGCTCAAAGATCACAGCATGAAGGAACAAGGCTACGATTACACGTTCAAGACTCATTTATGGCGAGATTAGTAATCTCTACAAATTTCCTAAATGACCAAGGTTTATGACCTCTCATTGGGGGAGATTGTTAGCCTCAAAATATTGAGCCAAACAAGAATGCTCGGTCATATGTTTATTATGTATCGTATTTTAGAACGTTGTAATAGGTAGTATATTAGTCGTGTTATACGGGCTTAACTTTAGGCTAAAGTTCATTGATAAGTAACTAAAGCCCAAAAGGAAAGCCCGGCCCAAACCATATAGTCCATAAAGAAGCCCGCATGTGGGTGGACTATATATACCCTTCCTAGCATGTTAGGAAGGGTGTTGGTTCATTTGTATTTCTCACTTCTTAATCTAACATTCACCTAGTTCCAACCATTTTCTCTCTACTTTCTCTCACTACTTTCTCTCTCTAAAATTCATCTCATTTCTACCTTTCTTTCTTTAATTCGTGATTATAACATCATATATCAGGGACAACAATTGGTATCAATCGCCATAGGGTAGTTTTTGTGATTGGTTGTTGTGTTTTCATATGATTCGTTTGATTTGATCCATATTTCTTCCTCGAATTCAAGATTTTTTTTGTGTTTGATTGTGTTTCTTAATCGTATAACTTCTTTAATCATGTTGTAGTGATCTTGGTATCTTGGTTTTGGTTAAAAACACAAACTTTCTTGGATCAAACGTTCAAAAATCCTTGGTTTTTCATCTTTCCGAAATTCTAGCAAAGGTATCCATCGGAAAGTACAAGTATTTTGAGGTCAGATCGCAATAACCACTAGGTTCTACTTTGCGATCTAAGGATTCCGATACCTTATTCCGATCTGGACATTCTGATCGTACATTGCGATATGGGATTCCGACGGTTTCAAGGGAATTTTGAGTCGTTACTCTGCCAAATTTGTTTTAGACACATTCCGATATGAACATATTCCGATCTGAACATTGCGACAGTACATTGCGATCTGGGATTCCGACAGTGCATTGCGATCTAAGACACATTCCGATGAACATTCCGATGGACATTCCGATGGACATTCCGATGGACATTCCGATGGACATTCCGATGGCACATTCCGATGGACATTCCGATGACTTGTTTAGCTAAATTTTGTACGAGTATTTTTTCGAATTAGCCACCATCTAGACTAGTTTCGTAATCCCGTTTACACGAAGATTAAAAAAAAAAAAAATTAAAAAAAAATTTATTTTTTCCTAGACCATTTTTAGGCCATTTATGCTTCGATTTCAAATTTTGGCGATGCGAAAAATTTTTCGACCAAAAATTCAAATTTTCGGACCAAAATTCAAATTTTTAGGCCATTTTTAGGTTTTATTTTTGTCAAAATTTTTCACTTTTCAAAATTTTTCCCTATTAGTTTTTGGCTATTTCGGACTTGATTTCAAAATTTGGTAAGACAAATTTTTCAGTTTACCGTTTTGTCGGACTGAGGAATTTATTGTTGGACTGAAAAAAAAAAAAAAAAAAATCGGAATTTTCGAAATTGCAACCACAAACCTATCACACCATATCTACTTAAGATCCAAAGTCAATTCATCAACTGTGTCACCCATTATGGATTTCGTAACACAAGATGTGCATGCACTCAAATCCAAGATGTCGGTTGCAAAAGATCGATGCATAACACACTTTAGATCACTCCAGTCACACCTTCAAGTTCTTTCAAATGACGATTTAAAAGGCACTCGCGTCGAACTTGGATTCAAACGGGTATTCATGTCACTAACTGGTCAAGATGTTGAGACATTCACAAGAACAATGTTACTCAATGCAGCTCACCTTGAACAACAACTTGCCAACGATGAATTTCAAGAGGTTGAATCCATAGATGCCGTTTTGGTTCTCGAAAATCAGTTTCAGCAATTCATTGGTACACAGGTGTCTGTACACTATGATCGAGAATTCATAAACAATTACTTCTTTAAATATACTCGGTTAGAAGTTCAAGAATTCAAGGAGACGTTTCTTCAACACATGAGAGATGTAAGGAAGTTAATTGCCGAAAGAACACGTCATAAACTACCAGTTGAAAGACGGGTGAATGAAAGACTGATGCAGACGAACGAGATCAATGTCGATGATGGTCAAACATTGGATGATTGTTCGATTATCACAGAAATCAGCGGGATAGAATCAGAACAGCAACAAACAACCCACAGCTCAGGGAATGATCCTGCAGCCGATGATGCAGATATCAGACCCATTTATGATGAAGAGCCAATGGCTGAGGTACAATTAAATGCTGTGTATGATGATCATCAATATATTGATTCTAAGATTCATGAGCTTGAAACTATGTTAGCTCAAAAGACAAAAGATTTTGAGGATGCCAAACTCGAGTTTTTAAAGAAAAATGACAAATTTGAATCTTATTTTGAAAAACTTGAAAAAGCAAACGTTGTTCTTGAACAAAAACTGGATATTAAGATTCAAGATTCTAATGCGGAAAAAGAACATTTTGTGAAACAAATAAATTTGTTAGAATCAAAGTTGGCTTCTCAAAATCCAAGTCCTCCGCCTGCTTCAGTAAGTGAAATATATGTGCAACCTATCGACACTGTAGATAGTAATGACGCGAATGCTGATAACGAAATATTTGATAATATAAACATTAAGTTAGAACAACGTGTCGCTCAATTACTTCTACAAAATGAGCAATTGAAAGCTCAGATTCAGGAAAAGGTTTTTGCATTAACAGCAGTGAAAAATGAATTAAGGAAGCTAAAAGGAAATAGTGTGGATACTAAGTTAGCAAATCAGTCTATCTTGGGGAAACCTCCTACTCAACCATTCAGAAACCGCTCAGTTGCTAGACAACCGAATGCGTTTAAATCTGAACGACCCAAAACATCGAACTCGAGGTTTGCATCCCAAGTTGACATGCGTAGCAATTTGCCAAACACTGTCACTCCACAATCTAGATACTCCTTAAGATATTCTGCCTATGTAAAACCCAATCACATGAATGATTCAAGCAACTCTAGCAATAGCCACAAGAACATGCCTAGGCGAAGTTCAAATGACACGGGTCATAAAAGCTATCTAGAGGATGCTAAGATAAAGACACAAGCAAGAGATAAGACCCAACCGAAACCTAGGAGCGCTAATCACACATCTAGGAATTCTAGACCCTTCTATGATGTGCCCAAATCAGCCTATCCTAGGAACACTAGATCCTTCTCAGATGCTAAGCACTTTGTTTGCACGAAATGTAACAAATGTGTGTTTAATGCCATTCATGATGATTGCATCACTAAAGTCCTGAACAAGGTGAACCAAACATCTAGAGCATCTCAAAGATGGAACCCTAAAGGAAATAGTTTTTCTCCAATTAAGTCTTCCGCGGTGCATGAGAAAGCTAAGTTTCCTAGACCCTGTCTTAAGTGGAGACAAACAGGTAGAATCTTCAAAACAACTGGTCTTAAATGGGTTCCTACTGGAAAAATATTTCCCTCTAGCACGACAAAGTTTCACTGTGAACCCCCACATGATTCTCACAAAGATATCACTAACAAATATGCAAGCATACAAACTACTGATGAAAGTGCAGGTAATCAAGTAAAGGTTCAACAAGAACATAAAGGTTTTCCTTATTCATACCGTTCAAAAAAAAGACACTCTCAGAGTTTGGTTGCTGAAGAAACAAATATCAGAGAAATATGTGTCTCAGGGGTTTCACAAGTAAGCAACACAATGGCACTTGAACAAAACAGTTTAAGTCCTGATCCACAACGACGAACGACTTCCATTCACAACCGCACGGAACTCGGAACTCAAGATCACAGCAATGAACCGTCAAGTTCAAAGCTGGTTCCTGAACATGTTCCTAGAGCAGATATGACAGTGGACACAACACTTGAAGAGTTGGAAATGTTATATGGACCAATGTATGATGAATATTTCACGGGGGAGAAACAAGTTGCATCGAAGTCTTCCGCTGTCACTCATGATCAGAATGATGATACCGTTCATCGTCAACAAAAGGATACAACTTCATCTACTTCAACACGGGTTGTTGCAGATTTACCTCCTCAGAATATCACTTCAACAATCGATCCTACAACATCCAAAACTACTGTCATTGCTCCAGAGAACACAAATCAAGCAGACGATGCATTATCTGACGATGAAGATTTTCACAACCCATTCGGTACATCGGTACATGAAACTGGAGAGTCTTCTACTCGCCATGTTGATCCGTCAAATATGCATACGTTCTATCAACGACATCCTTCAACACATCATTGGACCCGAGATCATCCTTTGGTTCACGTAATTGGAAACCCTTCACAGCCTGTTCGTACAAGACGACAACTAGCAACCGATGGCGATGTTTGTATGTTCGTACTCGCCGTGAGTACAGCTGAACCGAAAAACATCAAAGAAGCCATGGCTGATCATGCTTGGATTGAATCGATGACGGATGAACTTCAACAATTTGAAAGACTTAAAGTCTGGGAACTTGTTGACAGACCATACGATGTGACTCCATTAAATCTTCGTTGGATCTGGAAAAACAAGATGGATGAAGAGAATACGATCATCAAGAACAAAGCTAGGCTAGTGGCTAAGGGGTATGGACAGAAAGAGGGTATTGCTTTCGAAGAATCATTTGCACCAGTAGCTCGAATGGAAGCGGTAAAGATTTTTCTTGCTTATGCTGCACATAAGGGATTCATTGTCTATCAAATGGACGTAAAGACGGCGTTTCTTAACGGTCCTTTGAAGGAAGAAGTCTATGTCACGCAGCCGGAAGGATTCGTCAATCCTCATTATCCTGACAAGGTGTATCGTCTCCACAAGGCACTATATGGATTCAAGCAAGCTCCAAGGGCGTGGTACGACGATCTCTCGAAATTTCTTGTATCCAAAGGTTTCTCAAAAGGTTCCATTGATCTAACTTTGTTCACTTATAAATATGGGGATGACATTCTGCTTGTGCAAATTTATGTTGATGCCATTATTTTCGGGTCTACAAACCCAAAACTTTCAAAATGGTTTGAAAAAGTAATGCACAGCAGATTTGAAATGTCTATGATGGGCGAACTAAAATTCTTTCTAGGAATTCAAGTTCACCAATCCCCAAGTGGTATCTTTATAAACCAAGCTAAGTATTGTCAAGAGATAATCAAAAAGCATGGTATGACTTGTGACCCCGTTGGGACACCATTATCAACCACATCGCTAGATGCTGACTTGGAGGGAAATGCCATCGATCAAACGAGATTTCGTTCCATGATTGGTTCCCTCATGTACTTGACAGCAAGCAGACCTGATATTCATCATGCTACATGTTATTGTGCACGATATCAAGCACGACCCACTGAAAAGCACCTCAAAGAGGTTAAACGGATCTTTCGGTACCTCAAGAATACCATTCATTTGGGACTCTGGTATCCGAGGGAAACCAGTTTCTTTCTAACGGCCTATTCAGATTCTGATCATGCAGGGTGTCTTGATACACGAAAAAGTACTTCTGGTGGTGCACAATTTCTAGGACAAGATAAGCTTGTGGGATGGTCTTCCAAGAAGCAGGATTGCACGTCACTTTCATCAGCCGAAGCGGAGTATGTGTCTCTATCTGCGTGTTGTGCTCAAGTTCTTTGGATGAGAACACAACTCACGGATTATGGCTTCCACTTTGATAAAGTACCTATGTACTGTGACTCAAAGTCGGCCATAGCCATCTCTTGCAATCCGGTACAACATTCCCGCACGAAGCACATCGATGTCAGATACCACTTCATAAAGGAACAAGTTGAAAGAGGTATCGTTGAATTATACTTTGTTGGAACGGATTACCAATTAGCCGACTTGTTTACGAAAGCTCTATCGAAAGATAGGTTTGAGTACCTCGTTAGGCAAATTGGTATGAGATGTTTGACTCCAGCAGACCTGGAGATTCTGGCAAAGGTGCCTGCTTGATTTATCTTTCAACATCAACTTGTAAATATCTTTGAAAAAGCAAAATACAAAAATATAAAACACATAAAAGCAAAACACAAAATTAAAAATCTTTCAAAAATACAAAAATATTCTTCTCGACATGTCTTTCAGTATCGATAATATGGACGTGCCTAGAAATGTCGCTCAATAACGACACGGGTGTGTACATAAAGCTCGAATGAAAGTTGTAAATATTTTTCAAAACATGTCATTTCTTCTTTTAATAAAGGAAATTGTCTATTTTGGACAAATATTTCCAAACAACGGGTAGAGCAATCTATCACGGGTTGAGCTTGTCACAAAACATTCAACGTTTTGAGCTCAACACAATGGCTTGTAATTACTTTCAGATTGCAACCCGGAACTATATTCACGGGGGAGTGTACGATTTAGTACCCTTACCCTCAGCAAAAGAAGAGAAATCTTCTTACACTTGAGTGGATTCGTCAAGACATTCAAAGTCTATGAACTCAAGTTTATGCTTTAGAAAAACCTTTCGACAAAAAGAATTGATTTTTCAAAAAGCGTTGAACACAATTTTTTCAAGAATTTTTCAATGATATTCAAAATCTTTCAAAAATTGTGTGTTCAACAACTCCCATCCTCAAAAAGCGAAATGTGGATCATATCCTCACAATGACAATTCAATTGGATCAATTTTTGAGGGGGAGCATTTTAACTTCATGCAAAAGATTAACACATCTTTCTCCCAGAGATTTCAAGACTATTTTCTCAAAATATATTTTAATCAAATTTGGTATCTCTAATATCAAAAGATTTTATATACTAGAGATAGGGGGAGAAAATGTGATTAAAATGTGATCTAATATAAGACTCAAGCACTTTAACTCTTACCTACATGTGCAAAACACTTTCGATTATCGATGCACATGTGAAGGGGGAGTTTTTCTGAAACAACAAAACTAGCAAGGTGTTAAATGTTTTTTTTCACACACTTTGTTAGAATTTAAAGTGGTTTTCATGGTTACGATCAAATACCCACAACATCTTTAATTCACGACGTTATTGGTGTCAAAAGGGTGGTTAGGTTTAAGTCCTATGATCCAACCAGAACCGGATGGATCTTCCCAGGGACAATCCAATAGATTATTAGAAGTCCTTAGGAAAGATGGAGTAGAATGTGAACGTAGCTGAATGCCGACTAAGTACTGATGATAACACTGGAACAATCACAACAAGGTGCTATTAATGATGTCTTGGTAAGCATTGAAGGGGTTGAATAATGAAAAAGAACTGTAAGGATAAAGGGTCTAAAGAAAGAAGCCCTCCATACAACTTAGGCAGAAACCGGGTCAACTCATCATGAAGACAAACTCATCATGGACCCAGTGATGTGAAGCACAACCCTTTCCTAGCTACTCAGGCTTCTCTCAAAAGAAGTTTGTTTTATTGTCACGGAGATCAACACGACTTCTATTGACTTTCTCACTCCGTGATAGTTGATATTGAATAGGTGGCATCTGCTCCAGCCTCTGACCACTAAAAGTGCACAAATCGATTCTAGAGCCAAGAGATCAATCAAATCTCGTTAGGACACACGGATGAAGATCAAGAGAGTCCTACGCTATATCCTTGCGATATTGCTAGAACACTCAGAGTGATACTACTTAGTATTCACAATGATGAGTGGAAATCCTTCCAGTGTTAACATCAAACAACACTGCGGTAGGTCATATGTAAGATTCTTTATGAATTGAACATGTGTAAAACTGAAAAGCAACAGTGGTTTGATTCTTAATTGATTCAAACTCGTTTCAGGTTTCTACGCAATATCTTTATGGTCTTGCCAGAACATTCAGAGTGATATTTATTAATATTCACAGTGACGAATGGAAATCCTTCTAGCGTCAACATCAAACAGCGCTACGGTAGGTAACTTGCAAGATTCTTATGAATCAAGCTTGTGTCAACTAGAAAGCAACAATGGTAAGATTCTTAATAAATCAAACTTGTTCCAGGAATTTGAATTGACGACTTTAATCAAGCGGATATCTATCCAATTGATTCACTCTTTATGTTCGCAGTCTTGCTTTGAGACGGTCGAGTAAAGAGAACGGCTAGTACAGCCGCGAATCCCTGTCAAGGAGATTCTTAATTGAATCTACCTGATCACAGGTACGATATTTAATATCGTATAACAGTCTTCACCGACCGGAGGTAAAACGGTACCGATTTAGGACGAATGTCAAAGCCATTCAGTCCGTGTCTATGTTTTATCTCGAGAAGGTGGCGTCACGGTGTACACAGCAAAGTCAATGATTCGGAAACAACATACTCATGCCTAAAGACATATTCAACAATTAATAGTGTGAGCATGTGGATGAAGACACAAGATCACAAGATGGCAAAGACAAGTCAAGGATGATTTGAAGATCTCAAGCTTAAAGACAAAGTCGAAAGACAACGACAAAGGCTCAAAGATCACATCATGAAGGAACAAGGCTACGATTACACGTTCAAGACTCATTTATGGCGAGATTAGTAATCTCTACAAATTTCCTAAATGACCAAGGTTTATGACCTCTCATTGGGGGAGATTGTTAGCCTCAAAATATTGAGCCAAACAAGAATGCTCGGTCATATGTTTATTATGTATCGTATTGTAGAACATTGTAATAGGTAGTATATTAGTCGTGTTATACGGGCTTAACTTTAGGCTAAAGTTCATTGATAAGTAACTAAAGCCCAAAAGGAAAGCCCGGCCCAAACCATATAGTCCATAAAGAAGCCCGCATGTGGGTGGACTATATATACCCTTCCTAGCATGTTAGGAAGGGTGTTGGTTCATTTGTATTTCTCACTTCTTAATCTAACATTCACCTAGTTCCAACCATTTTCTCTCTACTTTCTCTCACTACTTTCTCTCTCTAAAGTTCATCTCATTTCTACCTTTCTTTCTTTAATTCGTGATTATAACATCATATATCAGGGACAACACACATATTTTCAATCATATGACATGTAATACTGGGTTGACGAAGCTGAGCGTCACATTGCTAGCCCTAAATTATGCATGGCATGATCACCTATGCGTAATTTAGAAAGAGCCATGCGAGGCCGAATTGTAGTCACCTTAAAGATTTGACCAAGAATAAACTTTTTACTTATGTTCTTTAAAAAGTTAGATAAAATAAAGTTTTGAAAACTTTTACATCTTAGGCGAGTAGCCTCAGTTCGTGACATACACATATGAACCCTTATCTTTTCTTGAACAAAGTACATGCCTCAAGCACATATTTCCTTATTCAATGATCTTTGTTTTACTTGTTACCTCATCTTCCTTCGTGACATAATTCTCGTTACCACTTGCCTAATTTTTACCATTGATGCCAGACTTGAAAGTTTCAACGTTGTTATGCCTCTACATCGATCAACCTTCACTATCTATTTTGGTAGACTTTCGAAACATCTTCGGACGCGAATAGTGATTTATGACTAGACGTGAATAATGATTTTTTGTATTTGTCATGATGTGTGTTAAACTCTGTTGTCTTGAAATTTATTCCTGTGAACCATGTGTGGATTTCGCCTCTCATTGCTAATGTTGTTCATATTACTAGAAATTCTCTCAAGTGACTTCTTAAGAATTTTCATTGATTTGAAAATTTGTTGGGTGGATTTTCTCTTTCGATCGTGTATCGACAACTGAGAACTTAATAAGCTGTTTTTGGTGACGCCATTCTCACTCGTGAATTAATCAGTTGCTAAATCCTTGTTTCTTATTGTCCTTAGCGTCGATGCATCTATTCTATCATGTTCGATAAGAATTGATACGAATTTCGTTTTATCCCCTCGTGCTATTACTCATATACTAATTATTGATTATTATTCGCTTCAATACTTGTTTGTTATCTTGTCACATTTTGAAAACTCGAATATGACGCATGTTTACCATTTGAGGCATTAAACGCCTTCATGAATTTCTATAAATTATCTAAATTTATAAGAACGTTTCACACACTTTATCAAGTGTTTAAATTTCCAAAAATATCCGTTTCAAGTTAAATGTCGGATCCATACATACTCTTTGCTAGATTTATAACTAGTATTTAAAAGGATGTTGATAACGCCTCATTTATACATGTTTGTAATGATGCATTTGTTCTTGTTTGCTATCTAAATGAATAAATTATGTGTTGAATTGATACTAATAAAAGATATTGTTTGTATTGTAGCTAAGAAAGAAACCATGAAGGAAAAGAATGAAGAAATAAAGAATAAAGGGGCTAAAGAAGGAATTATGCTAAAATGGAGCCTAAGTACGGCGCACAAATGGAAAAGTGCGGCGCACATTCAAAGTACCCCGAATTTGAAGAATTACAAGAAGTGCGACGCACAAACAATAAAGTGCGGCGCACATTTACACCCGAAGAAGTGCGACGCACATCTGGAGAAGTGCGGCGCACATTTTACTGCAGTTACATAATTAAGTTCAATTATGCATGGCTATTATCGGGAACCTTTGATATACTTCCAGGATTTCTAACCTACGAAATTTTAAGTATAAATAGGACCTATGGCCAGGCATAAACATATATCATTCCTCATTCTTCTCCATTGTTTAGGAGAAACTAATAATCAAGGATTTCTCCAAATCCTTGATCATAGTCACTAGAGTTAGTAAACCTTAGTTGGTTTATAGTATTGGTGCTGGAACAAGAAACTCAGAAGCGTTGCTAGCCATTTGTAATAAGTTCAAAAACTTATAAATCCTTTGGAGCAATTATTAAAGTAACCTTGTAGTATAATTCTTATTTCAATTATGTCAATCTTTTACTCTGATTTACATATGTTTGAAATGATCTTGTTTACTGTTATTATGGAGTAGTGTGATGTGCACTTGGTTAAGGTTTAATACCCTTATGATTAGATGTGGATATTAGCTTTGCTGGGGCAAAGTGCGGTGCACAATAAGTTTTGTGCGACGCACTTTTCCCTCGGTTCTTGAATCTAAGTGTGATTTGGATGCTCATGTATTATATGTTACTATGTAAGACCATTGTTATATGTTGGATTCATCCATGATAATTGACTAGTACTCATGTGAATGGATGAGTTTCATGTCATCTAGTAAATGAATCTTGTTAATAACTTTTGTAACGATTAGTGGATTGAAACATATACCAAATCTTGCATAATCTCATCTACTACCTTAGTCATCGAAATCAAGCATAAACCTTTCTTAATGTTGTTGATATAACAAAGTCTTTAGTCAGATTCTTGTCATATCAATTAGATGTTGCATGCACAACTAGTAATCGGTATGTTATCTTACATTGTTTATGTGCTTATATTTCATCATTGCTACCTATCTATCATTTGGTTATGACCTTAGCCAAACGCACCCTTTAATACCAATTGTTAAGTATATCTTTAGAGCTTGTGACACTCAAGAGGTAATTGTTTTGATATTGTGATAGCAACAATCCCATGGAACGAACTGGACTTACCATTAAGCTATGCTATACATGAAAGTGTATACTTGCGCGTGTTTATGTTTCTAGTCATTTGTGTGGTAATATCTTGAATAAAAAAATTAAGACTTGCAAACGAACATCAGATGTCAAGTTGTATCTTGAAAAGTATTTGATCATATCACACTTTACTTTCAATCTAATGAAATTATCAATTTAATTTATAATTTCTAACAATGATTCTAAATAATTAGGAAACTTGATTTTCTCTAATGGTAACGATAACCCGAGTTTTGACAATAATTTCATATTGCCATCCAAAAGTGCTTAAGCCGATTAAGATAATTACTTTGAAGTATTCTACTTTTTGACGTTGAAATCTTGATCAAGAAAAAGATTTAGCAACTGTTTACTTGCTAAATATATATATATATATAGTTTGATTTCAAATCACTAAACCTTGTAAAATTTTCTTTTAATCAAGAAAATAGCTGAGTCTAAAAGTAATACCAAATCCTAGACAGATAGTTGTGACAACTTGTATTTTAAATGTTCATATGTAATTTATTTTTCCCTTCTATTCCTCTTGTAACTAGATTGTTACGTTTTAAGATTGTCATGTTTTACAGTCTGCGAGATTTACGATTCCTTGATGATTAACGATCTTGATTCATTTTAGCACACTTTGTCCGTTTAAGAAACTCTTGTGTTCATTCTATCTCTTGATATTTCTCCGAACTGAGAGATCATTATTCTAATCCAAGTTTGAAATTTATTCGAAGAGGAGTTAAGAAACTAAAGCATAGTGAATTCTAATTGATAAGGTACGCCGTGGTGCAGAAATTACATGGGAAGCAATTAATCAGTTCTAAACTATGTACCTCCTTTTGTTTGCATCTTCTTTTGTCTTCAGTAGAACTATGAGGGACCAGAGTTCCTTTAGGGGGTAGACTGTAAGAACCCATACTTTCCAGTATTATTTTATTCTTTTATTCGTGCTTCTTGAATTGTCCAACGTATTACATTTTCTTGTATTGTTATATGTAAATCACGAGATCATGATAATTTTAATAAATTATACTTTTTAAGTATTTTTCTGATCGCTGATAATACCTTATTTGGAATTATAAAATTTCTTATTTTATTTTCCATGTTTTATTTACAACAACATTTTTGATTTAAAATGACCCGCGTGCATTTTACAGTGAGTTTCCTAAAAATCAATGAACAACAAGGACTTCTAATGATCGTGATACCGAGGGATGCCCGATATTTTATGTTGATCCCTTTGGTTGGATCTATATTCTGTTAAGAATTAGTATAATAGCTTGTAATCAAACTAAAACACTTTGAGGACTCTTACTAACACTAAATAAGTTATGCGGAATCTAACTTATAGAGCACATAAGAACAGAATTACTTTTAACTATTCAATTCTCTTATTAATCGACTTGAATGAGGTACATGAAAGACATTGTACCTATGTTCCTTTTATAGAGTAAGGAACCCTAGAAACCTTTAGAATATTCTATAAAGATAACTATATCACAGGAGATATATTATCAATATTCTAACTATTTAGGTATATCACATAAGATATACTCTAACTATAACCATGACATATCTTATACAAAGATATATTCGTCCTAATCATCATAGCAGTACGTACCTTATAAGTAGCAGTACTTACTATGTACCGCGTTAACACTAACGGTACTTACATAACACTAACAATACTTGGAATATACTAACGGGATTTGACACTTAACAAATAATTCCCAACAATCCTCCCCTAAACAAGAAATGATAACTTGTTGTCTTCTTGTTTCTCTTGTACTGAATGTATTAAAAATACATGTCTTCAGTCTTTCCTTCATCCTTGGATTGAACTTGGTAATTTGTATTTGTATCCAACTGAATGTAGCCAAACACTTCAAATGTAGATCTTCTTCTGATAAGATAATCTTCAAACATTATGAGCATCATCTTTGTCTTCAAACTATGATCTTCTTGTGTCTTCTAAACATTCATTCATCTTTGCAGCATCATTTATTGTCTTCTTGAGTTTAGTCCTTTAACTCTTGATCATAAATCTTTCTCTTGATTTGATGATAACAAAACCTTCTAATTATTATATTTTAATACTTCTTTGCCTGGAATCTTCATACCTGAAATAAAACAGTTAACAACAAACACCAATCTTTATTGGCTTCATGATTTTTAGCAAATCATCAGCTATAAACGGATTTGATAAATTCTTTACCAGTTAGCCGTACACTCTGGAATAGCCAATACTTTATTCACAAAGAATAAGGTGTAATGAAAACCTTACAATTTTTGGTAAATTGTCAACCATCAACGGATTTGATGAAGTCTTTACCTAGTACCGTTTGTCTAGGACTAGCCAACTCTTTGTCTCGAAACAAGGTGAGTTAGAACCATATAGTTTTTAGCAAACTATCAGTTTTCAACGGATTTGATAAGTCTTTACCATAAACCGTTTGCGTATGGACTAGCCAGTTCTTATGTGTGTTAGACATGGTGAACTGAGAACCATTGCGACTGAAAGTCAAACACTTAAGATTCTTTCTCAGCTTCTTCCTCATCTTTCAAATCGATTTGTTGTTTAACCATTCTAATCAACTCTAAAACATCAGCAGATTCTTCTGTAACTTCTAGTTGTTGTTCTAACATCCTTTCCAACAATCTTCTTTTGAAGGGGTAAGTTTTCTCTTGCAGCATATAGTATGTAACATCATCTACATCCAAAATATGCAATCCACATGACCTGTAATATCTCCAGTAACTAGGAACCTGATCCTCTAATACCTTCAACATTTCTTGATCACAGTTGTGTGGCACATACATAAAGAGAAATTCCCTATATAATAGTGATATTTCAGTTTTACCTGCACTGGCTTCTTGAACTAACCTTAAAAGATCTTGAATATCTTGTCTGTCAAGAATGTGAAGAATATCTTCCAAAAGTCTGAATATTCTTGTTGTGCCATCAGTTCTCTGAATTCCATGAGCTTCAAGTCCTTGATCTGTAGAGTAAATCCACTTAACAATGAATGCTCTTTTTCCAAAAATCTCTGTATCAACATTGATCTTCAAATTTCACAATCTTCAAGTACTTCCTTAAGCTCTCATCATCATCACTATCTTCTGCTGTTGTTTTAGCTCTCTTAGCTTTCTTCTTTAGCTTTGTTGATCTTTTCCTTTTAACACTCTTGGAAATTCCCTCAAGTTTTGTTGAACCCTCTTCCAAGCTTGTATGTACCGTTTCCTCAGTATGTACTGTTGTATGTACTGTTGACCGTGTATGTACTGCTTGCACATTTTTAGTCTGAGTAATACATTGAGTTTCAGCTCTTGTATTCATTCTTTGAGCAGTCTCTTCCTCCTTGAACTTACTTTCTCCTTTCTATTCTTCCTCACATAAGTGGTCTTGATAGGTGGAGATGTACTTGTAGGTTTAGCAATACTTTGCTCAATTCTAGGAGTACTACCAAATTCTCTTTGTTGTTGCAGATGTTTCTTGAATTCTTCAACAACTTTCTTGTCTGCTCTAGATCCAATCTCAACAAAATTCAATTTAGTCCTCTTACTTTGCTCATACAAAGTCTTGATTTCTTCAAAATTCTTCTTGACCAGCTGAATATGAGTAAATCCTTTTACCTTCTTTAAAAAGTTCATCATCTGATTTCTAATCTTCATAGTAGTTGGAGGCTTAATCTTTTCTTTCCTTCTCTTTTCAGCAAAGAATCTTTGTTGCTCCCTTACCAGATCATCAATCAATTTTGATTTCTCTTCTTCATCATATGCATCTCTCTCTTCAGCTATTAATGAGTCTGCAAGAAGCTCACTAGCATGTATCTCAGCTCGAATCCTGTCATACTCTTATATGTTCCATTCTTGTTGTATCCTTTTGGCTTCTAGCAAATCTTGTTTTGCTGCAAGTTCTTCCTGCAATTCGTTTTCACGAATTTGTGCTTGCATTTATAAGCAAATTCCTCATCATGGTCTATTTGATTAAATCTGTACATGACTTTGTTTATATCATCATCTGAATCACTTTCATCTTCAGATTCTGACAATAATTTCTTCTTCCCCTTATCCTTTGGATTTATCTTAGGTAGCTTCTTCTTCAGCTTGGTAACTACTTCTTCATTAGCTAACTGTTGAATGACTATACCTTTTGTAGGGTGTGAAGCTTGAACTTTCTTACCTTGAATTTGATCCTTTGCGACAAGAACTTCTTGTTGTGTCTTTTTCTCCACTTCTGCTTGCTTAGTCTTCTAAACTAAATTCTTCTTTAAATCAAGCAGCAATGGGGCTAAAGTCTCATTTTCTCCAAAAGAAGTTTGACTTTCTAGTGAAGAATGATCACCAGTGGTACTTGCAATCGGCTTAGTTGGCTTAGCAGTACTTGGGTCTTCAACAATGTCAGCAGTACTTGCAGTCGGCTTAGTTGGCTTAACAGTACTTGGATCTTTAACAATGTTGACTTCACTAGTATTTGACACACTTGTTTCTTCAATCACTTGTGTATCCCCAGATACTTTTTCTTCCATAGAAGCCATCATATTAACTTTCACTTCTTCAGTCTTATCTGATTTATTGCTTTGTGGTGATGGAGCAGGAAACTGAATAGAAATTTCCTCCAACTTCTCATAGAAATCACTCCAATTAGCTTGAAGTGGTGATTGAACTGATGGTTCTGGCTGAGTTGCCAATGATTCTGCAACTTGTGGCTCCTCTGGTTGATTTACCAACTTTCCTTGAACTCGTGGTTCCTCTGGCTGAGTTACCAACATTTCTTGAACTTGTGGTTCCTCTAGAGTAGGTTGTGGGTCTTGCTGTTGAATCTCCATATCTGAAGGTCCATCCACACCAGTCTCTAAACCAGTTCCATCTTTATAAGTCCCCATGACATCTTCATCTAATTCAAAATTGATGTCATTTCCAAAGATCCTTGTTTAATTATCAGAAGAAGGTGGTTGTTCTTCATTATTCCTTCCCTGTTCTTCATTATTCCTCCCCTGTTTGGTTGCATTCAGTTGCCTTTTATTGTGGTTCCTGAATCTTTGCTTCTTGATTGCAGTTTTTTGAACATATCTATATTGCCTCATCCAAGATGACACTTTGTTCCTTAACTTGAGTAGGCTAGCTTCCAATTCAGCAATTTTCTTGTCTTGAACAAGCTTTTCTTTCTGCAATACTTGTACCTGTTGGGACAAACTTGTACACAAAGCAGTTAAATTTGTAACATCCACCACCTCTGGTGCTTGTGCTTGTGGTGAACCACTAGCAGCAATAGAAGCAGCAGGTGTGTGGATCATCTCATCAGTGTTTGGTGGAACACCAACATTGTGAGAAGAAGATTGTGAATCTTCTAGAGAGTGGGAGCTCTGGTGAGAAGGAGTTTGTTGAGAAGCACTAGCATTGCTAGGTTCCTCACCTTCTTGATTGGCAGGTTGGGCTAACATATGAGCAAAAAATAGTGTTACTGTTCCTGTAAAGGCATTGCCTTGTTTGGTCAAGAAAGAGAAAGTTCTCTTTGTGAATGAAGGAACATCCCATGTATCAGTTAATACTGGTAGGTTAGGTATTTGGTCACTAACTAAAGTCTGAATGAATCTAGGATACATTAAAAACTTCTTAGTCCCTTCCAAATTCCTAGTCATGCCTTCAAAAATTAATTTTGAAAAATTAAAAACCCTGTTATTTGCTAGACAAATACCAGCAGATGCCAATGCAGCAGGTATTTGATCAAAAGATGTACATTTTGAACTTAAACAGTGAATAATAGCATGAAAAAGCAATTTCCATTGAGGTGAAAATAATGCTTTAAAGAAAGTAAGACTTTCCATACCACCCCATAGCCCATGGTTGCAAGGCCATCATGAATCTCTGTATTATTAAGCATACTAAGTCCATTTTCGTCATTAAGTCTCAAACTTGCTCGTAGCAGTACCTCAGTGACATATATATTCCTATGATTCACCCTAGCCTTAATGCAAGGTTGATCAAAACGAGTACCTAAGACAGCAGTATCCCAAAATTGTTCAACAATGGGTATAGAGACAACTAGACTTACAGTGAGTGCGAAGCGAACATGACTTTGAGATAGGAAACCAAGCATCTCATGGAAACCAAGAGAGTCATCATTCGTATCAAGATTCGCAACCAAATTATGCTTAGAGATTACTTGTAAAGCAGCCATTAGTATTTTTGATGATCGAAAGATTAGAGAGAAGGTTATAGAATCAAGAGATAAAAATAAAAGATAGGTGAATCAATTGTGTAATTGGGGTAAGTATTTAAGTAAATAACAAACCCAAGCGCGAAGAAACCGCCAAATTTACAAAAGAGACCCTTAACGGTACAACGGATATGTAGTGGTACATGGAACATAAGCGGTACTTGGTTTTGTGCTAGCGGTACTTGGAGTAACAACGGTACCTCACAATTTTGACCAGTTCATGCTTTCCACTAGACATGTAACCTCTTTTATCTTTTTCTATAAACCTGCAATAACATCAAAAACACAAAACATAGACTATACAATAAAAATTATATAAAACTTGTACAGCTATTATCTCCCCTCAACATATGCAACATGTTATTGGTTGAGCATACCAATGTGTGTCACCAAGAATTCGAATCTCTTTGCATCAAATGCCTTGGTCAACAAATCAGCTACATTGTTGTTTGTATGAATCTTCAAGACTTGAATAAGCTTTTTGTCATAAGCATCTCTTATAAAGTGATGTCTTATTTCAATATGCTTAGTCTTGGAGTGAAATACTGGATTCTTGACAATACATATAGTACTTTCATTATCAATGTAAATCTTGGTGTTCATGAAGTTAAACCCATAGTCCAACAATTGATTTTGAATCCAAAGTACTTGTCCACAGCAATGAGCAGCAGCTACATATTCAGCTTCAGTTGTAGAAGTAGCAACAATGGTTTGCTTCTTACACAACCATGATATGAGTCTTCTGCCTAGGAACTGACAACCTCCTGTTGTGGATTTCCTATCATGATTTGCTCCAGCATAATCACTATCTGAGTAAGCTTCCAATTCAAAGGTGGAATCTCTAGGATACCATAATCCTAAATTAGGTTAACTTTTAAGATATTTAAAAATCTTCTTCACAGCATATATATGTGACACCTTTGGATGAACTTGGAATCTTGAACAGGCACACACAACAAACATTATATCTGGTCTTGAAGCAGTAAGATACATCAATGAACCAATCATTGACCTATAGAGATGAATGTCAACATCTTCTCCATGTTCATCTTTTGATAAAGATTTCTTGGCTTCAAAAGGTGTGCTTGTACTCCTTGTATCCATACATGAAAATTTCTTTAAGATTTCAGCAACATATTTATTTTGGCTGATAAATATTCCATCTTTCCTTTGTTTGACTTGCAGTCCCAAAAAGAAAGTTAGTTCTCCCATAGAACTCATTTGAAATCTTCCTTTCATCAAAGCTTCAAACTCTTCACACCATGTCTTCTTGGTAGAACCAAAAATTATGTCATCAACATAGACTTGAACTATAATGATGTCTTTGGCATTTTTCTTGATGAACATAGTTTTGTCAATGGTTCCTCTCCTATATCCATGTTCTAGCAGAAAATTGGATAAAGTTGCATACCAGGCTCTTGGAGCTTGATGCAGACCATAAAGTGCTTTGATAACTTTGTAGACTCTATTGGGGAATTTAGGATCTACAAAACCTGGAGGTTGTGAGACATATACCTCCTCTGAAATAGTACCATATAGAAAGGCACTTTTCACATCCATTTGATAGACTATAAATCCCATATATGATGGAAAGGCCAAAAATAACCTAATGGCTTCTATCCTTGCCACTGGTGCAAAAACCTCATCATAGTCTATCCCTTCTTCCGGTCTATAGCCTTGAGCGACAAGTCTTGCCTTTTTCCTCACAACAACCCCTCTTTCATCCTTCTTGTTCCTGAAGACCCATCTAGTACCAATTACTCTTTTACCTGAGGGAAGATCCACAAGAATCCAAACCTTTTGTAGCTCAAATTGTGTTAATTCTTCTTGCATGGCATCTACCCAACTTTCTTCATCAAGAGCCTGAGAGATGTTTTTGGGCTCTACTTTAGATAAGAAACAAGCAAACAAACAATGCTGAGTATCTTTATTATTTGTTCTCTGCTATTGTTTGACATAACTCAGTAGTGCATGAGTTTCAATATTGGTTTGCAGTTGTCTTCTGGTTTGTACAGCAGATTTTGGATCACCAGTAATCTGTGTAGCAGGATGGTTGTTGTTGACTTTATGAGTGGGAATAGAACTGACTAGAATTTCTTTTTCCAAATTGTTGAAATCAGTTACTGCACCCTGCTCATCATAGGAAGCTTTGGAGAAGATTCCTTCAGTTGGACTGGCATATAAGTCTTCATCGTCCAATGCTTGCAAAATCTCTTATAGTGAGTCAGCAGATTTAGCAGATTTTGACTTAGCAGTACTTGAAGATGAAGTACCGCTAGGTATAGTATGTACTGCTGAGTGTTGTGACTCAAAAGACTCTTCTCCTGAATGCTTATTAGCAGATGTAGCATTCTTTTCTTGATCTTGAAGCCTCTGAAGCTCATGGGAGGCTTGATCATCATTTGATGGCATGGTTTGCTTCTCGGGAGTTGCAGACATGGGAGTAACAGTAGGCATGTTTGGCACATAGATATGAATATCATCATCTGATGAAGAAACATCTTCTTGAGTACCTGCATTAGTGGCATTTGACTCCTCACCTGCATTGTTAGTTTGACAATCCTTTTGCAAAGAGTAGTAATCTATGGAGTTAGTTAGATAATCTAAATCAAACATCCAAGCATATCCTATTCCTGGAACATTGAGTTTATTTTCTAAGAAATTGACATGAGCGTTTTCTTCAACTTTCTTAGTTGCCAAATTGTAAACCCTATATTCTTTACTTTGCAATGAATATCCTACAAGATATCCTGGATCAAACTTTCCATCAAACTTTCCCAAATAATCAAGAGTATTTAGTATGGACACATGACACCCAAAAGGTTTTAAATGACTTATGTTTGGCTTTACATTAGTCAAGAGTTCATAAGGTGTTTTGTTTTGAGGCTTAGTTACTAGGACCCTATTTAACACATAACATGCAGTATTGATTGCTTCTGCCCAAAAGGTATTTGGCAAAAGTGAATCATCCAGCATAGTTCTAGCAGCCTCAATTAATGTCCTATTCTTCCTTTTAGCTACTCCATTATGTTGTGGAGTTCTAGGATTACTAAATTGTCTCTTAATTCCTTTAGACCTACGGAATTCATCAAAATCAACATTCTTAAATTCTGTTCCATTATCAGTCCTAATGATTAAAACTTGTCTAGTGAACTGTTTTTCATCTAAAGTGATAAAATCCTTTAGTAATTCACTTGTCTCACTTTTAAGGGCTAAAAAGAAAACCCAACTAAATCTACTGTAATCATTAGTTATGACTAGACAAAAGGTCTTATGACTAATGCTTCTGATAGAAACTGGACCAAATAAATCCATATGCAAGAGATGCAAAGGTTTTGTCACAGTGTTTACAATCTTGGCCTTACAAGAGGCTCTATGTTGTTTACCTTTTTGACAAGCAGCACATGTGAAATCATTTTGAAAAGATTTGTTAGGTAGACCTCTAACTAAATTTCTTTTTACCAATCTATTAAGATTCTTGAAATTCACATGACCTAACCTTCTATGCCATAAGTTTGACTCATCTAAAGAAGCCTTAGCTAGCAAACATGTAATACCACCTGTTGGAGTAATAGTATGAAGATTAAAGGTGTACATATTTTCTTGCCTGGGTACTTTAAGCAGTATTTGAGATTCCTTGGGCATCTCAAAGTCTTTGGACAACACCAAGCAATCTTTGTCTCTGAATAGCACCTTGTTCTTCTTATCACATATTTGTGATACAAAAAAGAGATTGAACTCATTCAATTCTTTTACAAAGAAAACATCTTCAAATTCCAACTTTCTTGTGTTGATTTTCCCTTTGCCAGTGATTCTACCTTTGCTACCCCCAAAGGCGACTGGACCTCCTCTGAATTCTTCAAATTCAACAAGAAATTATTTGTTCCCTGTCATGTGTCTTGAGCATCCACTATCTACAATTCCTTTATCTTTTAATTCATCAATGAGATGCCCCTGCACACAAATAAAACTCATTAGTTTTTAACAGGGACCCAAGCCACATTTGGCTCGGATCTTGTGGGACCTACACATTTAAGAGTTTGTACTGAAGCATTTCTAGTAATGCTACTTTTACTCTTATACTTCATGGTTTCATTTATGTAGTCAAATTCATAGGGTGACTCTATGTGCTTTGACTTCTTTGACTTAAGTACTGCCTTAGCGGTACTTGCTTTAACACATGGTATATCTCTTTTAGGAACCCACATTTGTACTGGTTTGTTCTTGTCCTTACTTCTAGGTGTTTTAACTTTTTCAAAAACTTTCTTAGAAGTCTTGGAGAACATTGGTTTTACAGACTTGAAACCAACAGTACTTGAGTTTGGTCTAGCAGTACTTGTAGGTTTTGGCTTGCCGGTACTTAGTTTACCAGACTTTAAGGATACAAGTCCTTGTTTCATAAGTACTGCCATAGGAACAAAACTTTTGGTAGGATTATTTTTAACCTGTTTAACTACCCTTGTGTGATCAAACTTAGGTTTGTCATCTTTAAGTTTCTGATTCCTATATACCTGTGCATTTTTCCCATTACTGTTTTTCATGACCCTTTGTGTAGCCTTCTGTTTCACAATTTTATCTTCATGTAATGTACAGTCTTTGATATAATGACTTAGACTACCACAAACATAACATCCTTTTCTTCTTAAAGAAGACCCAAAAGGTTGTTTTGACTTTACTTTTTCAAAACCTAGCCCACCCCTTTTTGTTTTAATATGTTGTTCATTGTTTTCCAATATCTTGCTAGGAGTTTTTACCTGCTTGGGAGCAGAACTAGTCTTAGATTCCTCAGAAACAAAGTTGTTCATTAGAGGTGGATAAACAATATTCTTGGTCACATCAGTATTTTCTTGAGACACAGTACTAGAGTTAAAGACATTATTAATCTTAGGTTCTTCTGACTCTATACTAGTATCATTACAAGAGGGCATGAAAATTTCTGATACTGGTAGAGGAACTGTCTTCATTCCTTCAGCATATCTATCATTTTTAGGTATATCATCTACCTCACTAGAACTATCAAAAAATCCCTTTTGATAAGTCTTTGTTAGTTAAGGTTATCCCAGGTTGATCCTCAATATATCCTAGGCCTGTTTTATCATAATACCCCATTTGTGAATTAATCAATTTTCCCAATCCCTTAGAGGATTGTTGCCAATGACTAATCACTTCCCTCTCATTACAAATACTGGGTTTTAAAGCTTCATTTTCTGAATTTATTTTTAAATGTTGTCTTTCAAAAGCTTTTATTTCCACATCTTTTTCCCTCATTTGAAGAGTCAAAATCCTTATTTTCTCTTCATAGTTTTGTTGAGCCTTTTTGTACAAAACTATATTTTCTTCTAATTTAACAACACCCTGTTTAAAAGCCTCTACTTCTACAGTGCACGTGTTAACCTTTTGATACTGTTCCTCTAGTTCTACTTTTAGACTATTAAATTTAAGAATACAATCTTTAGAACTAGGATTTACCTCAGTATCTTCATGTGAGAGATCCATTAATCCAAGCTCTTCTTCTTCTGCCCAATTTACCACTCCATCTACAGTAACCAATGCTTTGGTTCCTTTAGGACTCCTGCTATTTCCTTTTAGAAAGCTTTCAGTTATTCTTGGACTGGTTCTATAGCTGTTCTTGGACTTCAAATTGCTGGTCTCAGCTTTATCTCTATTGCATTCTCTTGCAAAGTGTCCATTCCTTCCACAGTTATAGCATTCAACTTTAGACTTGTCATATCCTAATTGCTCATTAGGATCAACAGTCATTTCTCTTCAACATTAGCATCATCCATTTGGAAAAAGTCATTGAGAGTTAATCTTGGCCTGTTGTCTTGTCCAGCAAAGAATGAGAAGGAATCATTGTCACTAAACAATGGTGAAGACCTTCCATGTGGATTTTGAGAGACCATTGGACTGCTTTCAATACTTTGTGGGTAAGTACTGCTTGTAAGTCCTCCAGCGGTATTTGTGAAGTATGTACCGCTGCTAGATCCACTAGCGGTATTTTGAAAGTAAGTATCGCTGTTCCCATCTGACACAAAAGCCAAATTAGACTTTGAAGCAGTTGCTGTCTTTACTTCAGTGCCTTTCACATCCATCTCATATGCTCTAAGATTTTTGTAGAGATGATCAAACAGAATTGTTTCCAAATCATCTCTTGTGATGAAGTGCATAGCCATTGCTTTCCACTATGGTGGAACACTTCTTAAGAATTTTAGATTAGCTTCTTCATCAGGAATTACTTGTCCATAAACTGCTAACTGAATAAGCAACTTGCTGAACCTTCCATATCCACCATGTATTCCCTCTATACTGGTAACTGAGAAGTTATCAAATTCTTGTTTAAGAACAATCTTCTTAATTTTCTTAGATTTGTCATTGCCTCCAAATCTAAGTTTCATAGCATCCCACATAGCTTTGGCATCTTTATAATGATGAAAGCTTGGTAGAATGTCTTCAGAAAGAGCCATAGCCAAAGCAGTTCTAGCTTTTCTTTCTCTGATCTCTGCTTGTATCTGCTTAGCAGTCACAGCAGGTAGAGCATAGCATGTATCGTCTGGCAACTAGTGTAGCTTCATTGGTGTGTTCCCATTTTTGATAACTTGCCACACAGTGTGATCTTTGTGATTCAAGTAATGTTCCATCTGCATAGCCCAAGTCTCATAATTGTCACCTTTGAGAACTTGGAGTTTAACAACAGACAAAGTATTAGAAGGTGTTGCTGTAGAGGTAGCTACAACATTCACGACTTGAGCACCTTGTGCTGGTGCAGGATGCACAACTTGTGGTTGTCCCTGTGGAATAGGATCAGGGATCTGAGCATCATCGAAGTGATGAGACATTAAGATTTGGTATGTGTGGAGTGTATGAGGTCGTGTTCTTCTTTTTCAGAGTTTCTCAACAAGCTCTGATACCACTTGTTGATCCCTTTGGTTGGATCTATATTCTGTTAAGAATTAGTATAATAGTTTGTAATCAAACTAAAACACTTTGAGCACTCTTACTAACACTAAATAAGCTATGTGGAATCTAACTTATAGAGCACAGAAAAACAGAATTACTGTTAACTATTCGATTCTCTTATTAATCGACTTGAATGAGGTACATGAAAGACATTGTACCTATGTTCTTTTATAGAGTAAGGAACCCTAGAAACCTTTAGAATATTCTATAAAGATAACTATATCACAGACGATATATTATCAATATTCTAACTATTTAGGTATATCACATAAGATATACTCTAACTATAACTATGACATATCTTATACAAAGATATATTCGTCCTAATAATTATAGCAGTACTTACTTTATAAGTAGCAGTACTTACTATGTATCGCGTTAATACTAACGGTACTTACATAACACTAACAGTACTTGGAATATACTAACGGTATTTGACACTTAACAAATAATTCCCAACATTTTACATTTTATTATCGATGTTTCGATAATTAATATTTTCGACGATTTCGTTTTAATTACGTGTTAAGTCGTGTCGGGAAACCATATTATCATATTTTTGGTCCATTTTAACTCTTGAAAAGTATTTTTACGAAACCCGAGCCCCGTAAATATTTTCAAAAGTGACTAATAGTCATTTTCTACCCTTTAAAGTATTAAATTGCTTTTAAGACCAAAAGAATACACATTTGGCAAAACTAAACCTCCGCCCCACTATATAACCATTTTCCACAAATTTCTTCTCATTTTTCTTAACTAAAAAACACACACTAAATCAAAAACACTCTCCCCTTTTCTTTCTCTAAAGATGCCGCCACCCCCAACCTTCATAAAACACCCAAAAATTGATTTTTGAGTTTGAATCTCATAAAACAAAATCAAGACCCATGTTTAAAATAGATAGGTGATTCTATAGATGCAAAATTCATACACATGCATCAAGTTTCCAAGATTTTTATAATTTCATGGTGGGTATAAGTTTTGATGATCATGCATGTGTTGTTTTTGGTATGATCATCATGCTTTTATGATTAAAAGTTTGGTTTTTGATCTTTGATTTTGTTAAAATTTGACATGCAAGTGTTTAGGAGTTTGTTTGGTTGATGGGTAGGATGATTTTAGAAGTATGGATCATGTTAAAATGGGTCAAAATATTGATTTGATGTGACTTCTAGAAGTGTATATTACATCAGCAGGTATAGAGCAGATTTTCTTGGGTTTAAGTTTGGATATAGGTTGAGATCATTTGATTTTGTTGTAGAGTTTTTCGATACGCTTGTTTTGATATAAGATAGAGCTTCTAACACATTACGGATCAAAAGTTATGCTAGTTTTATTATGGGTTAATATACACAGAGGTTACTAAAGTTTGGCCAAAGTAACGATTTTGTTACTAAATTTTAAAACCTTACACTTAGGTTACTATTGTATACGAGTTTGAATCATTTGTTACTAAACGTTCAAAAAAGTTATCCCGTCGTTACTCAGGAGATGGGTTACCGGTTAAGCAACCGGTTGCATTGCCATCTCAGCTTTTGGTGGGGGTTTTTTGCCAAACATTAGTAACAAAATCGTTACTTTAGCCAAACTTTAGTAACCTGCATGTATATTAACCATTTACGTTTTGGTCAATTTTTTTTCCGTTTTCGTTCGTACTTTTACGTTTCCATCAGTAATTTTACGGTTTCGTCAGTAAATTTACGTTTTCGTCAGTAAATTTATGTTTTCTTTAGTAATTTTAGGATTTCGTCAATGAATTTACGTTTTTTTCAATAAACTTGCATTTTCATCAGTAATGTAACACCCCATTTTGGAAATGTAAATATCACAGTAATTATGGCGTGTCATCAAAGCATACAAGGTAAAATGTCTAAACATTACTTGACCATAAAAAGGAAAATACCGGAATCAAACATCGGTAGTCCAAAAGTAAAGCTCATCACACACAAACATAGTATAATAAAGTAAAGGACTAAACAATGTCCAAAGCATAAGTATCATAAGAAAGGAATGCATAATGTAAAGAAGGCTAGACAGCTTCCAGTCCATATGCACGTACTCTTAGTGTCTACGAGCGTCCCTGAGTACCTGCCGTTTTGGGAACATAGAAAAGGAAAACGGCTGAGCAAATACGCTCAGTGCACGGATGTACAATAAAGCATGAATAGGATAAGCATATAACATAATAACAGCGGAAGAAAACTAAGTCCCGAGTAACCTGCTTAAGTCTTAATAAAACTTTTATAGTTTGAAAGTCTTATGTTTATCTTATAAAAACTGTTTGTCATATTTTACCATTAGCCAATATAGGTCATGAAAAATCCACCGTGCATGAATAATTGGAGGGGTGACCTCATCATGCAAATTAGAGGGACTACCTCTAATTTAATATACTGGTTTTTGGGTAGGAGGGATCAGCTCCTTGTGAAGGATGCTAGGCACACACCACATTCACCATGAAATCCTGAATAAAAACATGTAACTAGGATGCACCCATACGCCCCACATGATAAATATAAATAAATGGCCAAAAGCTGAAGGGACGCCACGAGTAATCACTCCGCCGTGGTGAAGTCATAACATCAGTGCCTCTAATGTTATGGTTATGGTACCTCCATAACTAGGTGAAACTGGTCATGCATGTATATGGCTATAGGTAATCTTAATTAAACATAAGCAATCAAACTCATAACTTATACTACGGGAAAACAGTTGGCTGTATACGGGGAATCCTAATAAGGAAAGAATGTCCATACTGAAAGGACGGGAATCCGTACCTTATGTCCAGTGAACGAGAAAGACGAACTGCGAGAATCCTACTTCCGAATCACTAGTGCTACATAAATACGTACATGAATAAGTATCTGCTTACTAAATACATAGCTGGTTTTATGTCATGTCTTAGCTTATTTTATGTGTTCTTACCATGTTTTACTGTTTTAAAGCCTTAAACTGTGTTAAATCTTATATTCTGTTTAATCTGATTAAGTATTTCTGGTATTTCATGTGTTATTATACTTACTGTGTAATAATAAGTAACTTTCCAAAAATAGCAGGTTTCCTAAAATAGAGAGTTTCCAAAAATAGAAAGTTTCCAAAAATAGAAAGTTTCCAAAAATAGAAAGTTTCCAAAAATAGAAAGTTACCAAAAATAGAAAGTTTCTAAAAATAGAATGTTTCCAAAAAATAGAAAGTTTCCAAAAATAGCAAGTTTCCAAAAATAGATTAACTGCTTAAAATAGATAAGTTTCTAAAAATAGAAAGTTTCCATAAATAGATTAGCTGCCTTAATTAAATAAGTTTCCATAAATAGATTAGCTGCCTGAAATAAATAAGTTTCTAAAAATAGCTGGTTTCCATAAATAGATTAGCTGCCTTATTTAATTAAGTTTCCATAATTAGAAATAAGCTGGTTAAATAAGCTAAGTATATAAGCCTAAGTGTTTTTCATGATTATTTTCTAAGTCATATGGTATATTGTATAGTTTAATAATTATTTCATGTAATTTAATTAAACTATAGGTTATAATATTTAATTAAAGTATAACATGTTTTTAATTAAATAAGTTAAATACTTAGGTTAAAAATATATATTATTATATATTAATAATATAACCTAAGTCATGTTAATTAATTAATTATATCCATGGTTTTAAAATAATTAATTAATTATAAGTCTTAAATATATAAATACTTAGGTTAAAATAATTGCATGATCATTAATAATTAAATAACCTAAGTCATGTTATTAAATTAATCACATGATTTTATTAATTTAATTTTAACATAAGTTCATAAACATAAAAAAAACTAACATACACCATGAACCGGATCTAGGCTAAAAACATGAACCGGACATGAAATCGACACCGTACCCCGAACCAAATCGGGGTACCCCGTGTTTCCCTTGCTGTCGTGGGACCCACACGCACCAACCAAGACCATATGGTCTTGGTGGTGGTCGGCTTGGCAAACCGAAACCCATTCGGGTTCGGTTGCAGCCTGCGACCAAACAAACACCCCCTTAAAACAACCCTTTGATATAATTTGACACCAAAACATGTTAGATCTATGCTTAATTATTATGTTTTTATAAAAACATCACATGTTCATAATTAATAAAAAGATTAAATCAAAATAAAAGGTTTAAAAAGGTTTTACCGAATTCGTGGATCAAGAGAACGAAGAACCAACACGATAAATCACTAGAATTCTGAGATCCAAGATCAAAAACCACCTTGTATGGTGGTTGTAGGGTGGCGGCACAAAGGAGAAGGAGGAAGGAGGAGGTTTTAGGTTTTCTTAAAATCTTCTGTAAAGTTTATTTGTGTAGTGTAAAAGTAAATAACCCCCCTTTAGTAAATTTGACAAATGGGCTTGGCCCATTTGTCCTTGTTGGCCGCGGGTAGGGACCCAACTTGGGGTACCCGTACCTTTTTCTGTGTCTCGTTATTTAGTTACTCGTTTGTGATTATTTATGTTCGTGTTTTAAATGTTCTCGTTACGTAAATACCGCGATCTACTATATTTATTTACGCTCGTAATAAATATATATACGTAATTAATAATAGTTCATGTTTTAATTACGTTCATGATTTCATGATCGCATGTTCGTGATTAATTATCGTTTAATAATTATTACATGATCGTGCATAGTAAATACTTATCGTGTTCTAACACGTACGTAATACGTAAACTCCTAACACGTAATCGTAATCATGCTATATTAGGAAAGTTTTAATCTAGTACGTACGATCCTAAGGGTACTATGCATGGTAAAAGCATGCGGGTTTTACAACTCTTCCCCCCTAAAAAGAATAATTCGTCCCCGAATTATAGATAAAGTAAACTGGAAAAGAAGAACATACCCGAATTCAAAATATGAAATGAGGGTAAGAAGCCCTGATAGACTCCTCCGTTTCCCAAGTGGCTTCCCGTTCGGTATGATCCCTCCATAAAATTTTGACGAATGGAATCGTCTTCTTTCTCATGACTCGTTCTTGTCTGTCAAGAACTCGTTCGGGTTCTTCTATAAAAGTGAGATCTTCACGTATCTGTTCCAGTGGATACTGAACCATGTGAAGGGGATGATACCGGTACCCTCTGAGTAAGGACACATGAAACACATTGTGCACATGAGAAAGCTGCGGAGGTGACGTCAGTCGATAAGATACTTCACCAAGTCGTTCAATGATATCAAACGGTACGATGAAACGAGGACTGAGCTTCCCTTTAATCCCGAAGCGTCTAACACCACGTGCCGGTGAAACCTTAAGGAAGACGTGATCTCCTACGTTAAAGTGTATATCCCTACGATGCTTATCGGCGTAACTCTTCTGACGTGACCGTGCCTCCTGAATCTTCTGCTTAGCTACTACGATCTTCTCATTTGTCATCGCTATGATTTCCGGTCCTTCGAGTGTTCGCTCGCCAACCTGATCCCAGCAGATTGGGGCGCGACACTTTCTGCCATACAACATCTCAAATGGAGCACATTTGATGCTTGCGTGCCAGCTGTTGTTGTATGCAAACTCCACCAAACAGATGTATTCGTCCCAATCACCCGTCCATTCCAACGCACATGACCTCAACATATCCTCCAATGTCTGAATGGTTCGCTCCAACTGACCGTCCGTTTGAGGATGAAAAGCCGTGCTAAGCTTAAGGTGTGTACCCCAAGCTTTCTGCAGACTTTTCCAAAAGCGCGAAGTGAATCGAGGATCTCTGTCTGAGACGATGCTGGATGGTGCACCGTGGAGTCTCATGATCTCTCGTCTATACGTATCTGCGAGTTTACTTACCGAATCTTCCTTGCGGATCGGCAAGAAATGAGCTGATTTGGTAAGTCGATCAACGATAACCCAAATTGCATCATGCTTCCTTTTGGTAGGCGGAAGACCGGTAACAAATCCTTGGTGATTTTGTCCCACTTCCACTCCGGAATATCTAACGGTTGAAGGAGACCGCCAGATCGCTGATGCTCGATCTTAACCTGCTGGCAGGTAAGACATTTGGAGACGTAAGTGGCCACATCCTGTTTCATACCGCTCCACCAAAAGTACTGTTTGATGTCATGGTACATCTTAGTCGAACCAGGATGTATAGAGAATGGGGAGCTATGAGCTTCAGCTAACAAAGCTTCCCGGAGTTCTTGGTCATCAGGAACACAAAGTCTAGTGCCCTGCCATACGATACCATCTGCATCTACTCTGAATTCTGTCTGCTTCTCCAAATTCTGTACTATCGCCCAGATTTCTCCGCCATCCTTCTGAGCTTCCTTGATCTTAGATAGTAACTCAGGTTCTACTCTAAGATTAGCCCAGTAACCGTGTTGTCCATGTACCATGATCTCGATGTCTAGTCGCTCCAAGTCTCTGATGATTTCCTCTTCGATTTTAATGCCGTTGATCATTCCGGACTTCCTGCTAAGAGCATCTGCTACTACATTTGCCTTTCCCGGATGATACTGTAGATTTATGTCATAATCTTTCAACAGCTCTAACCATCTCCTCTGCCTCATGTTCAATTCACGCTGAGTGAAGATATACTTCAAGCTCTTATGGTCCGTGAAAATGTCACATGATTCTCCATATAAGTTGTGCCTCCATATCTTTAATGCAAACACGACTGCAGCAAGTTCTAGATTGTGCGTGGGGTAATTTTCTTCATAAGGCTTAAGCTGCCGTGAAGCGTACGCGATCACTTTCCCATGTTGCATAAGAACACAGCCAAGTCCCTTCCCCGATGCATCGCTGTAGATTTGAAATCCACCCGTACCAGATGGTAGAGTAAGAATAGGTGCATATACTAGCTTCTGCTTCAGGTCTTCAAAGCTCTTCTCTAGATCTTCAGTCCAGACGAATTTCTCCCCTTTCCGCATCAGTTTGGTCAATGGTAGTGCTAGGCGGGAAAAGTTCTCCACGAACCTACGGTAATAGCCAGCTAAGCCTAAGAAGCTACGGACTTCCGTCGCTGATGTCGGCCTTGGCCACTTAGTAATGGCCTCAACCTTCGCTGGATCCATAGTGATTCCTTCTGCTGATACAATGTGACCTAAGAATGCCACCTTGTCTAACCAGAACTCACACTTGGAGAATTTAGCATACAACTGCTTCTGGCGAAGAATCTGTAGTACTGTACGAAGATGGTCTTCGTATTCCTCCTTGGACTTTGAGAAAATCAGGATGTCGTCGATGAAGACAATGACGAACTTGTCCAGAAATTCATGGAAGATTCTGTTCATCAAATCCATGAACACTGTTGGAGCATTTGTCAGGCCAAATAGCATAACTACAAACTCGTAGTGGCCATAACGAGTACGAAAGGTAGTCTTAGCGATATCCTGCTCCTTGACCCGTAGCTGATGATAGCCTGACCTAAGATCAATCTTGGAGAAGTGTTTGGCCCCTTGGAGTTGGTCAAACAGATCGTCAATGCGTGGCAGTGGATACCTATTCCGAATGGTAATCTTGTTGAGCTCGCGATAGTCTACGCAAAGACGCATACTGCCGTCCTTCTTCTTAACAAACAAAACTGGTGAGCCCCATGGAGATGCGCTCGGTCGAATTAAACCTCGTTTAAGAAGTTCTTGTAGTTGATCCTTCAGCTCCTTCAGCTCTATGGGAGCCATGCGATAAGGAGCCTTGGAGATTGGTTCAGCTCCTGGAATCAACTCGATACTGAATTCTACTTCTCGTGCAGGTGGTATGCCCAGAAGTTCTGTTGGAAACACGTCTTGGAATTCTGACACTATTTGTTGATCCTGAATCGATGGAGATTCAGCATCCATGTCGTGAACCGTAGTTAGGTAACCCTCGCAGCCATGTGACAGTAGTGCACGCGCTTGCAGGGTGGATATGACTTGTACAGACCGTCCGGGTATGAACCCATTATGAATGTACTCTGGTGCATTGACATCACCGAAGATAACTCGATATGAATGGCAGTCTATGGTAGCATGATACTTGGATAGCCAATCCATGCCCAAAATCATGTCGAAGTCATTCATGTCCAGCGGAAGTGCGTCGACAGGTCGAACCTTATCATCAAATTCTAGGGGAAGACTCTTATATACGTGGGTGATTAATACAGAGTCCCTCAAAGGCGTGAAAATAGTAAGCCTATTTTCTAGTGGCAAGGGAGGCATCCTAATGTTCTTAGCATAAGCAGTAGAAATAACCGAGTGAGTAGCACCCGTATCGAAAAGAACACATGCAGCTTGACCATACATATACAAGATTCCAGTGATGGTACCTGTAGACTTGTTGGCCTGGTCTCGAGATGTCGTGTAGACACGCCCGGCAGTAGGAGGCGGCTTGGTATCAGCATGTCCCGATGTACCCTCCATCTCGCCCTTACGGAAATCCTTCATAATATGGCCAGGAAGACCACACTTGAAGCACGCATCAGTATTACGGCGATATGGTACTGGGTGCCTACGGTGGCAAGTAGAGCAAAGAGGATGAGTGTATCCTCCAGCAGGTGCTCTGGCTGGCTAAGGACCTGATAAAAACATTTTACATAAGACATGATAGTTGGGTACAAAGGACGAAGCAGATAATCGTAAGATTGAATACCAGTGATAGCTGGACGGCTAGGCTGCGAACCTCTCTAGTTCTGGTCCCTACCGTTTCCATGGTTCCTGGTAGAAGTTTGATAAAGTGTCAGAATATGAGTTATAACATATAACATAAGGAATTTCGTAAGTATTAGGACCTGCTGTTGTTGGAGTGCCCGACGTTGTTACGGTAATTGTCATTACCGCCACGCCTATCCGTAGCAGAACGGTCGTTAGTCTGACCGTTTCCCTTGGGCTGATGAGGCTGCTGCTGAGTAGCCGGCTGAGACCGGTCCCTAGTTTTCTTCCTGGAAGATATAGTTAAAGAGATGAATAATTGACATATGGAAAGTATACGGATTGGTCATCGCTTGAATACGAATGTTTACCTCTTGTCGGGTCTTTCAGCTTCCTCGAACTCATCCCTCTCCTGCAGCATCTCCAGTTTTCGTGCTGCATCGGCCACTTGTGCTACAGTGTTGAACGTAGCACACACCAGATTGTTTGCGACCGATGTGCGAAGAGCCCATCTGAAGTGATGTGCCTTCTCTTCAGGAGTACCTGCTGCCGCACCAAGGAAACCAGCCAGGTGAAGAAAGCGGTGCATAAACTCGTTGCTATTCTCCCCATCTCTCTTTCGGATCCCATGGTACTCTCTCTTGAGCTTGTATTGCTCAGCCTTGGGAAAGAACTGCTCCATCACCCTGTCCTTGAACTGAGCCCAAGTCAAGCCAGCAACCCACTCATCACCACCTTCAGATTGCATCAATGCTAACCACCAGTTGAGTACATCGCCTTCGAACCGATAGCATGCCAACCTCGCCTTGTATGCGGGGTCACAGCCCATAGCGTTGAAAATATTCTCGATGTGAGCCAACCAGCTTTCAGCATCGCTGGGGCTATCTGTCTTCTCAAAAGCTCGAGGGCGGAGCTTGTTGAATCTCTCCAGCCATACTGCTAATGTCACTGGAGGAGGAGGAGGAGGTGGCTGATTGTGCTGCCGATTGGTGGCAGCTTGAACTTCAGCCCTGATGTCATTCCTCAGTTGAGGAAGCAAGGCTTGCATGGCAACCTGAATTGCAGCATTGAGCTGCTCCTGTTCGCGTGTGAGAACCATCTGACAGTATAACATAAAACATATGATTAAACAGATCAAAACATAAAATATAAATATATACATGAAAAAATTTTATAGTAAAATTTCACGAGAGTGAACGCCTCTGGTCAGTTCACCCAAAACAAAGACATAGCGAGGGGACGCCTATGGGTCGATCCCAAATCTAAAAGTTTCGATAAAACACATGCGACTAAATAGGGCCAGTCCTGTACCAACCATTACTGAGTCAAAAAGCCTGCAACAATGACATGTATATGTATGCTTAAAAATGATGAATGCATGGAAACAACTGTCAGTTCTAGGAAGACCGTAGTGACTACCCACTAATCACAGGTCATATTTGAGAGCCTACAGGTCGAAGCCTTGGCTCTGATACCATAATTGTAACACCTCATTTTGGAAATGGAAATATCATAGTAATTATGGCGTGTCATCAAAGCATACAAGGTAAAATGTCTAAACATTACTTGACCATAAAAAGGAAAATACCGGAATCAAACATCGGTAGTCCAAAAGTAAAGCTCATCACACACAAACATAGTATAATAAAGGAAAGGACTAAACAATGTCCAAAGCATAAGTATCATAAGAAAGGAAATGCATAATGCAAAGAAGGCTAGACAGCTTCCAGTCCATATGCACGTACTCTTAGTGTCTACGAGCGTCCCTGAGTACCTGCCGTTTTGGGAACATAGAAAAGGAAAACGGCTGAGCAAATACGCTCAGTGCACGGATGTACAATAAAGCATGAATAGGATAAGCATATAACATAATACCAGCGGAAGAAAACTAAGTCCCGAGTAACCTGGTTAAGTCTTAATAAAACTGGTTTATAGTTTGAAAGTCTTATGTTTATCTTATAAAAACTGTTTGTCATATTTTACCATTAGCCAATATAGGTCATGAAAAATCCATCGTGCATGAATAATTGGAGGGATGACTTCATCATGCAAATTAGAGGGGCTGCCTCTAATTTAATATACTGGTTTTTGGGTAGGAGGGATCAGCTCCTTGTGAAGGATGCAAGGCACACACCACATTCACCATGAAATCCTGAATAAAAACATGTAACTAGGATGCACCCATACGCCCCACATGATAAATATAAATAAATGGCCAAAAGCTGAAGGCACGCCACGAGCAATCACTCCGCCGTGGTGAAGTCATAACATCAGTGCCTCTAATGTTATGGTTATGGTACCTCCATAACTAGGTGAAACTGGTCATGCATGTATATGGCTATAGGTAATCTTAATTAAACATAAGCAATCAAACTCATAACTTATACTACGGGAAAACAGTTGGCTGTATACAGGGAATCCTAATAAGGAAAGAATTTCCATACTGAAAGGACGGGAATCCGTACCTTATGTCCAGTGAACGAGAAAGACGAACTGCGAGAATCCTACTTCCAAATCACTAGTGCTACATAAATACGTACATGAATAAGTATCTGCTTACTAAATACATAGCTGGTTTTATGTCATGTCTTAGCTTATTTTATGTGTTCTTACCATGTTTTACTGTTTTAAAGCCTTAAACTGTGTTAAATCTTATATTCTGTTTAATCTGATTAAGTATTTCTGGTATTTCATGTGTTATTATACTTACTGTGTAATAATAAGTAACTTTCCAAAAATAGCAGGTTTCCTAAAATAGAAAGTTTCCAAATATAGAAAGTTTCCAAAATAGAAAGTTTCCAAAAATAGAAAGTTTCCAAAAATAGAAAGTTACCAAAAATAGAAAGTTTCCAAAAATAGAAAGTTTCCAAAAAATAGAAAGTTTCCAAAAATAGCAAGTTTCCAAAAATAGATTTACTGCTTAAAATAGATAAGTTTCTAAAAATAGAAAGTTTCCATAAATAGATTAGCTGCCTTAATTAAATAAGTTTCCATAAATAGATTAGCTGCCTAAAATAAGTAAGTTTCTAAAAATAGCTGGTTTCCATAAATAGATTAACTGCCTTATTTAATAATTATTTCATGTAATTTAATTAAACTATAGGTTATAATATTTAATTAAAGTATAACATGTTTTTAATTAAATAAGTTAAATACTTAGGTTAAAAATATATATTATTATATATTAATAATATAACCTAAGTCATGTTAATTAATTAATTATATCCATGGTTTTAAAATAATTAATTAATTATAAGTCTTAAATATATAAATACTTAGGTTAAAATAATTGCATGATCATTAATAATTAAATAACCTAAGTCATGTTATTAAATTAATCACATCATTTTATTAATTTAATTTAACATAAGTTCATAAACATAAAAAAACTAACATACACCATGAACCGGATCTAGGCTAAAAACATGAACCGGACATGAAATCGACACCGTACACCGGACCAACTCGGGGTACCCCGTGTTTCCCTTGCTGCTGTGGGACCCACACGCACCAACCAAGACCATATGGTCTTGGTGGTGGTCGGCTTGGCAAACCGAAACCTATTCGGGTTCGGTTGCAGCCTGTGGCCAAACAAACACCCCCTTAAAACAACCCTTTGATTTAATTTGACACCAAACATGTTAGATCTATGCTTAATTATTATGTTTTTATAAAAACATCACATGTTCATAATTAATAAAAAGATTAAATCAAAAGAAAAGGTTTAAGAAGGTTTTACCGAATTCGTGGATCAAGAGAACGAAGAACCAACACGATAAATCACTAGAATTCTGAGATACAAGATCAAAAACCACCTTGTATGGTGGTTGTAGGTTGGCGGCACAAAGGAGAAGGAGGAAGGAGGAGGTTTTAGGTTTTCTTAAAATCTTCTGTAAAGTTTATTTGTGTAGTGTAAAAGTAAATAACCCCCCTTTAGTAAATTTGACAAATTGTCTTGGCCCATTTGACCTTGTTGGCCGCGGGTAGGGACCCCACTTGGGGTACCCGTACCTTTTTCCGTGTCTCGTTATTTAGTTACTCGTTTCTGATTATTTATGTTCGTGTTTTAAATGTTCTCGTTACGTAAATACCGTGATCTACTATATTTATTTACGCTCGTAATAAATATATATACGTAATTAATAATAGTTCGTGTTTTAATTACGTTCATGATTTAATAATAGTTCGTGTTTTAATTACGTTCATGCTATATTAGGAAAGTTTAATCTAGTACGTACGATCCTAAGGGTACTATGCATGGTAAAAGCATGCGGGTTTTACAAGTAAACTTAGGTTTTCGTCAGTAAACTTGCGTTTTCGTCTGTAAACTTTCGTTTTCGTCAGTAAACTTCCGTTTTCGTCAGTAAACTTCCGTTTCGTCAGTTAACTTCCGTTTTCGTCAGTAAACTTCCGTTTTCGTCAGTAAACTTCCGTTTTCGTCACTAAACTTACGTTTTCGTCACTAAACTTACGTATTTGTTAGTAAATTTACGTTTTTGTCAGTAATTTTACGTTTTCGTCAGTAAATTTATGTTTACGTTAGTAATTTTACGATTACGTCAGTAATTATAAGTTTTCGCTAGTAAATTTACTTTTTCGTCAGTAAATTTAAGTTTTCGTCAGTAAACTTACATTTTTGTCAGTAAACTTACGTTTTCTCAGTACTTACGTTTTCGTCAGTAAATTTACGTTTTGGTCAATACTTTTACATTTTCTTCAACGTAAAATACTGACAAAAACATAAAAATACTGATAAAAACCTAAATTTATGGACAAAATCGTAAGTTTACTAACGAAAACGTAAAAATACAGATGAAAATATTGATTTACAGACGAAAACGTATGTTCACTAACGAAAACATAAGTTTACTGACGAAAGCGTAAAAATACTGACAGAAACGTAAAAATACGGAGGAAAATGTAAATTTATTGACGAAAACGTAAATTTACTGAAAAAAACGTATATTTATTGACGAGGACGTAAATTTACTGACGAAAATGAAAATTTACTGACCAAAACGTAAATTTACTGACGAAAACGTAAATTTACTGACGAAAACGTAAAATTAGGAAGGAAATGTAAAAATACTGAGGAAAATGTAAATTTATTGTCGAAAACGTAAAAGTATTTTTACTGACAAAAACGTAAATTTACTGACAAAAATGAAAATTTACTAGACGAAAACGTAAATTTACTGATGAAAAAATAAATTTACCGACGAAACGTAAAATTACTGACGAAAACATAAAAATACTAAGGAAAATGTAAATTTATTGACGAAAACGTATATTTACTGAAGAAAACGTATATTTATAGAAGAAAACATAAATTTATTGACAAAAATGAAAATCTACTGACCAAAACGTAAATTTACTGATGAAAACGTAAATTTACTGACGAAAACGTAAAATTACTGACGAAAACTTAAGTTTATTGACGAAAGTGTACGTTTACTGACAAAAACGTAAAATTACTGACGAAAATGTAAATTACTGACGAAACGTAAAATTATTGACGAAAACGTAAGTTAACTGAAGAAAACGTATGTTTACTGACGAAAACGTAAGTTTACTAATTAAAATGTAAGTTTACTGACGAAAACATAACTTGACTGAAGAAAACGTAACTTGGAGTCCACGTAGACATACAACTTATAACTACGGGTAAAAACATTATGGGTAACTTGAAGTTCAGGTAAACAATACATTTGTAACCCAAGTGTAAGGTTTTAAACATTGGTAACAAAATCGTTACTTTAGCCAAACTTTAGTAACCTGCGTGTATATTAACCCTTTTATTATTCGTGTACTGGGAGAAGCAAATCGGCACAATCCGAAATTGTGGCTGATTTTGGGTCGACTCTCGGGGACTTTAGGCATGGTTAGATAAATTATACTACTCGTTTTCAAAGTTTATAAACCTTATATGATGAGTTTAGTAGTGATTTCAAAAGGTGGAATGTCAAGATAATACTTTTAAAGTGGTATAAACGGTTTTATAAAACAAGTACGCATTCTAAACCAATATTTAGAGTCGAGTAAAGTGTCGAGCTGATGGGTTTTAAAGTGAGAACTTTGGCTCAAATTTTTGCAGGGTCTTATACAGGTTATAAGTGACCTTGACACAAAATTTCATCAAAATCGGACAAGTCTAGATAGGGTAGATCGGTGTGTATATTCGGAGTGTACATACTGATTTGTATTGTTGGGCCAATGAAAGTTTTAACTATGGCCCAGTCTAGATTTGTTTAAATTAGACTAAGTGTTACTGGTCGCTAAGAGGACCAGCGACAGAGACCAAACCAGCGGAAGGCAAAGCCTCAACTGGCACACCAGGAACATTCAAGTCAAAGACAACGTCAGAGAAGTCGAAGACAATCTGAAGTCATACTTACCAACGATTATGAATAGCTGGGATGTAGAAGGAATGTGCTGGTGTTCAAGGATCTCTGAGTTGACAATACTCAGAGATCACTTAAGAACCCTGGAAGTCTGATACAAGCAAAGCTTGTCCAATCCTTTATAGTTTAGGCGGGAGAATCTACAAAGTGTTTTGAGCGGGACAAAACAAGAGATTCAAGATAAAGCCTAGTACGACCTAGTGGGACAAAAGGTGAATAGTTGGCAGAACTGTTCACCTAAAGTAGTTTAAAGGTATGTCTCGATTTGGACATGCATTTAATACGTTGTACTCTTCTACTCATAAGATGACACGTATCAACTACTCCCACTAAGGAAGCAACCTCGTACCACTATAAATAGGAGTGAGAAAGAAGAGTTAATTAACCCTTGTGCTTGGTTAAGTTATCTAAGTTCTTTCTCCCTTTGTAACCTCTGAGCCCTCAGCTGTCTACCAACGACTCATAGGTTCTCTTGTAAACTTGAGCCTCGAATCAAGTTTACTCGTTCTAGGGTTCATTTCATATTGTCATTCAATGGGTGTATTCATAGCACTTTGTAATACTTTGTTTATAATAGTTAATAAAGCATTACGCGTTTAGAAAGTATTTCATTGTGCATTTGTGTTTATACGAGTTATAGTTTCGACAATTGTTATATTTAGGGACTTTCAGTTGGTATCAGAGCGGTTTGATTTATAAAACTCTTTATAAACCGTTCTTGTTTTTAAATCAAGATCCTAATATGACTGAAACTATGCCCCCTATACCACCACCCTTTGGTCAAACCAGTCAAGGTAACACTTCGACCAACGCACCGGCCACCACATCTACTACCATGCCTACACCGGTTGTAAGCACTGGTAATAATGATGATGACCTTCCCCAACTTCTTGATGTTCGTGGGGGGTCACATGTGTCCAATGTTCCAACATTTGATGAAAAAGATTATTCAAGTTGGAAGAGTGAATTTCTTATATATTTAGATGGTTTAGAACCCTTCTTGATAGAAATCTTAGAAAATGTTCCTATCTACCACTGGCCGTTTCCTCTACCCCTGAGAGACCCATTAAGAAGCATGTTAAGCAATGGTCTCCAGCGGATAGACGTCTGGCTAACCAGGACAAGATACTCAAAAGTATCATAGTCTCTTGCCTACCCAAGAACATTATGAAGTCTATAATCAAATGCAACTCTGCTAAAGAGATGTGGACTGAATTAGTTCTAGGGTATGAAGGTCCAGAGGAAACAAAAGAAACCAAAATCCAAGCCCTTAGACTTAAGTTTAATGCTTTTAAAGCTTTGGAAACACAAAATGTTGCTCAAACTTATACTAGGCTTAAGATTTGTTTAATGATTTGGGAAACAATGGAGTTGTTCTACCTAAGGCTGAGGTTAATGATACATTTGTCAATAGTTTACCTAGAAAATGGCTTAGCCTAAACCAGACCTTAAGAGCACATAATGCTATCAAGAATGATACTTTGGCCCAACTATTTGGTAGATATAACTATGAAGAAGGGCTAATTGACTCCATTTACAAATCAGAGACTGATAGGTTTGCCACCAATATCACTGGTTCAAAAGCTCTTGTTGTTAACCATTTTCAGGACAGTGACTCTGACATAGAAGGGGATACCAGAAGCAGTCAAGAATTTTGAATTGCATGTTGGGTTCCACGACAGAGCTCTTCTAGCTGACCAAAAGAGATACTACAAGAGATCATGTAGAGTTGGAGCTGCCAAGGTTGACAAATCCATGGTGTCATGCTACACTTGTGGAAAGACTGATCTTTTTTAGAAAGATTACTGGTCAAACAAAACCTCCTCTCTAAGCTTTCCATCATCCAGTAACAACCGCAGCAACAAAAAGAAGTTCTATACCTCACCTTTCAAGCAAACTTCCCACTCTGACTCAGAGGGAAAGAAGGACTACAAAGTCAAGTACAAAGCCTTGAAAGCTGAGCTAATGAAACTCAACCAAAAGGCTGAAGACGCAACAAAGAAAAAGGACAAAAAAAAGACTGAAAAAGGTCTGATTGCTGCTTCATTTGACTGGGATGATGAACCTCTTACATCAGAGGATGAAGGAACCCCTATTGTCAGAGCTTTTATGGCTGTCGCTGATGAAGAACCTGCTGTTGGAAAGAGTGAAGCTAGATCAGGTCAATGGGTGGACATCACCATGAAAGAGGTACAAAGATTGCTTTCTATGCCTGAAGGTCCTGATAGAGACCATGTCAGTGACTACACCTTAGTTGACCTCCACTTTGTGGAACAGCAAAGAAAAGACCTATTAAACAAGTTTCATAGTCTTAAAACTGAGTTAAATCTTTGTCAATCTGAGTTAACAAATCTCAAACCTTTTGTGAATCTTGCCAATCAACTTCAAAATGAGGTAAGCAAACTTTCCATTGAAAATGAGTCTTTAACTGATGAAAACGCTGAACTCAGAAGAACCATAGAAAAATGGAACCTAACTCAATCCACTGTGGAGGAAATAGTTGCTGAAGCCATTCCTGGTGATGTGGTTCAGGCTATAGGAGGAAGGGTAGGTTCAAAAATCGCATACCTGTGCCCAATGTTAAATTTGTCCCTTCAGATGTTTCTTCTCCGTCTTCCACCTATGTGAATAAGAAAAACTCTGACAAGAAATCGGACGCACCGGCACTACCCAAACTCACTGGTGCTAACCCATCTGATTCCTTGCTTGGCCCAAAACCTCCCACCAAAACCTCTGGGACTTCAAATCTTAAAGTCGCTGATAAAGCGCAGAAAAAGGTTTTTGTGGCCAAATACTCCACCAAACCCACTCCTCCCCCTGAATAGCTTTCACCCACCAAGAAACTTCTCCTCACCCTCATGGAAGAAGTAAAGGATTTGAAAGAAAAGATCAACCCTAGAGTTAACAGTCCATCTGTCAACTCTCTTGGTGAAGGATCAAGCAGCTCAAAGGGGAGAGCGTTATTCAGACCTTGTAAAGATTATGGTTTCAAAAATCATTCCTCTGAGGACTACACTAAGAAACCTAAATATATCACATGTTAGTCCACTGAACACACCTATAGAGAGCATGAGGAGACCATTGCTGTTCAAAGAACAAGAACCCATTTAAGGTAAAAAAAAACTCCTCACAGACCCTCTAGGAGACCTGAACCCAAACCCAGATATAACTCTCAGGGTTACAGACTAAATCCCCCCTGGAAGTACTGTGGTTTCTTTGACCATCAATCTGATGAGTGTGAATATTATCCCGAATGTGACATCTATGGAATGCGTCATGAAACTAGAGATTGCAACCAAAGAGGGGGAGACAGGAACCAGAAAAGACCTAATGTCGCTGGTCAGCGACAACATACCCACTAGAAAGTAGATTCATCATCGAAATTAATCTGGATCTGTTATATCTATACATGCATACTTGAAGAAATCTGTTTGGTATCTGGATAGTGGGTGCTCCAGACACATGACAGGGGTTAAACAATATCTGCATAGATATAAGAAGGAGTCTGGTCTGAAAGTAGTCTTTGGAGATGACTCCTTAGGGGCTACTGAGGGTTATGGCTCAGTGGATTGCAATGGTATAACCTTCATAAGGGTCGCTTATGTCAATGGACTAAATCATAACTTAATCAGCATCAGTCAACTCTGCGATGTTGGTTTCAAAGTTCTGTTCACCAAGACCCAAGGAACAATCTTCAATAAGAATGATGGTGTTGTTCTAATTGCACCCAGAAGAAGGGATGTATATGTTATTGACATGACATCATGTCCAGAAGGAAAGAACACCTGTCTCTTTGCCAAAGCATCTGATAGTGAAAATTGGCTCTGTCATAAGAGACTTTCCCACCTTAACTTCAAGAACATCAACAAACTGGCCAAGAATGATTTAGTTGCCGGGCTTCCCTCTCTGACCTTCACCAAAGACAGACCCTGCTCAGCCTGCGAGAAAGGGAAGCACCACAGAGCCTCATTTAAAACAAAGCAATCATTCTCCATAAATAAGTGCCTCCATCTTCTTCATATGGACTTATGTGGGCCAGTAAAACCACAATCCCTCAATCACAACAAGTATACACTAGTCATTGTGGATGAATTCTCTAGATTCACATGGGTATTCTTTCTTTAAAGAAAGAGTGATGCAGCTGAAAGAATAATGTCTTTCATAAGAGAAATAGAGAACTTCAATGACTGCAGAGTTAAGGCTATCAGAAGTGATAATGGCACTGAATTCAAGAACCATGCCATGGAAGCCTTTTGTGATTAAAATGGAATCACACAGAACTTTTCAAACCCAGGCACCCCTGAACAAAATGGTGTCGCTGAAAGAAGAAACATAAACTCTCATAGAGGCAGCCAGAAATATGCTCAACGAATCAAGACTTCAAAAATAGTTTTGGGGTGAAGCTGTGAACACAACATGTTACACACATAATAGATCCATTATTGTGACGAGACATGGCAAGACCGCTTATGAAGTGTATAGGAAGAGAGCCCATGATGTAAGCTACTTCCATGTCTTTGGTTGCCCTGTTTTCATTCACAACTACAGAGATCATCTAGGTAAATTTGATGAAACGTCAGATGATGGATTCTTTCTTGGATACTCTCCTACCTCCAGAGCTTTTAGAGTATTCAATATTCGCATGCAAGAATTTGAAGAATCCATTCATGTTACCTTTAATGAAGCAGATGTTGTCATTACTCATAGCAACGCAGAAGAATGTGAGATTGATTTCAATGAAGTCAAATCATATCCAAAGGATGATTTCTCAAATCCCAAGGAATCACCTCAAGTATGTCACAAGGACTTTCCATATGTTCATGCTTTTGATCCTCACTCAATCTCTGACATCACTCTAGAGGTTGCAATTGCTGAATTTGTCACTCCACCACCCATAGAAGAAAATGTTGATCTTATCTCACCAATCTTTCACTCAGATGAAGAGATTATGGATGAAGAAATAATATGTGACGAACCTCCAATATTCATTGAACCTGTTGTGACTCCTGAACCCACAGAGACTCCTTCTCCTCAATCCAAATGGGGTAGGAACCAAGATATTCTTCTGGTGAATATTCTTGGTGAACCCTCTGAGGGAGTCACCACCAGAGGAAAGTTGAGATCATCTGGAAACCGCCTTAGCGAATGAATGCCTTTTCGCTGACTTTCTCTCTAAAGATGAACCCAATAACGTGGTTGCTTCTCTACTGGATGAAGGTTGGGTTGTAGCCATGCAAGATGAATTGAATCAGATCAAGAGAAACAAGGTGTGGACTCTGGCAAAAGCTCCAGCTGGAAAACAAGTAGTTGGAACTAAATGGGTCTACAGAAACAAGAGGGATGAAGCTGGCATGATAGTTAAAAACAAGGCTAGGCTTGTGGTACTGGGGTACAATCAATCTAAGGGTATTAATTATTATGAAACGTTTGCACCAGTGGCCAGATTGTAAGCTATCAGAATCTTCCTAGCCTTTGTAGCTATATGGGGTTCATAGTATACCAGATGGATGTAAAGAGTGCTTTTCTAAATGGTAAGCTTGCAGAGGAAGTATATGTCTATCAACCCCAGGGTTCGAAAGCAGTGACTATCCTGATCACGTCTGCAGACTCCACAAAGCACTCTATGGGCTGAAACAAGCGCCTAGAGCCTGGTATGAAACTCTGTCAAAATTCCTGCTTGAAAATAAATTTGTCAGAGGTACCATGACCAAATACTGTTCACTTATAGGTCCAAGGGTGATATCATTTTAGTACAGATTTATGTAGATGACATAGTTTTTGGTTCAACCAACATTACCTTGAGCAAACAGTTTGCTAAAATTATGACCAAAAAGTATGAAATGAGCATGATGGGGGAACTAACTTTTTTCTTGGGTTCTCAAATCAAACAAAATTCAAAAGGAATTTCTATTTGTCAAGAAAAATATGTTAAAGATTTCTTCAAGAAGTATGATATGTCTGATTGTGCATCAGTGAAATGCCCCATGCTTCCTCCCAACAACTTGGGAGCTGATGAATCAGGGGTCTCTGTTAATGAGACCTTATACCGAGGCATGATTGGGTCACTAATGTACCTCACAACAAGCAAACCAGACATACAATTCGCCACATGTCTATGTGCTAGGTACCAAGCTAACCCCAAGGAATCCCACCTTGTAGCTGTCAAAAGAATTTTCAGGTACATAAAAGGATCTCCCTCACTGGGTCTCTAGTATCCAAATGGATCACGCTTCGACCTCAAAGCCTACTCTGACTCAGATTACGCTGGGTGCTGCCTTGATAGAAAGAGCACCTCTGGGAGTTGTCAAATCCTTGGAGGAAAGTTGGTATGCTGGAGTGCAAAGAAACAAAACTCAGTGGCCATGTCATCAGCTGAAGCTGAATATGTAGCTGCCGCTGGTTGCTGTGCTCAAGTTCTCTAGATGAAAAGTCAGCTGGTTGATTATGGGATCAATTATGAAAAGGTTCCCATATTCTGTGACAACACAAGTGCTATAGCCATCTCCAATAATCCGGTACTTCATTCCAGAACCAAGCATATTGACATCAGGTATCACTTTATCAAAGACCATATTTTAAAAGGTGATATTGAGCTTCATTTTATACCCACTGAATACCAGCTCACTGATATTTTCACCAAGCCTCTGGTTGAGCCAAGTTTTACTAGGCTGGTTGCTAAGCTGGGTATGCTCAATATTGGTAAACAAATCTGATAAGTGATCTTAGTCTCTGGGCATTTAAGGGAATTGAATGTAACGAGGTAGTTACATTCCAATGGGAGTTAATATATTATCATATATAATTCAAATGATTGTCCTTCAATGTCAACAACTTTTCCGCTTTCCAAGGGGACAGAAAAATCACATGAAGGGTGAAGGGGTCCCACTTTTCTTAAAAGGCAAACATTTGCATTTAATGCTTTAATTAAAAAACAAAAAAACCTTTTTACAAGCCCTTGACTCATTTTCTTGTATCACATCATTCATATTTTTTACACACACATACTATTCATCTTCTTCTAACCCTCCAAACCTTCACTTTAATCAACAATGGCGTCTTCATCAACAAACCCCTCATTCACCGTCTAGGCTGCATCTAACGTAGACTTTGGGATTAACGATGGAAAGATTGCGCTTAACAACTGTGTGGCACTCCTCGAATACAACAATCCCCTTTATACACCATTTTTAACCTACTTGAAGAACTCTCCCATAGCCGAAGCCATCACACGAGAACCCTCAACCTGCTACTCTCAATACCTAAACGAGTTATGGTATTCAGTTGAAGTTGATCCGACTTCTTCCCACATCACTTTCCACCCATCCTCAACCTCTCACCTTCGACTTCACCACCTTTGCTAAAGTCATTGGACTTGAAGTAAATGAAAACATGACCGCTATGCCCACCAGCGCCACTATGAAGAAGGCCTTGGCAACTCTCAGGCCTCGAGATGATGATGACAAACCCTTCTCCTCCATTGCCTTCCAAAACAAATCCCTGATCAAGGTGAATTACTTCTCTCCCATATGGAGGACGCTGATGTTATACATTGTAAATTATCTAGGGGGAAACCAGGGATCGCATGATCAGTTAAATGCATCTCAGCAAGCAATTGCTTATAATCTAATTTGGGGATTAGATATAGGGATTGCCCTCATACTTTATATCGACCTCATTTCCAAGCTTGAGAACAAAGGGAAGAAGAACCGTCTGGCAACCATATGCTATACCAGATATCTCTCTCTTGTTATAGAGGATATTCTTGGTGAACCCTACACCAATGACGAACTTCACTCCATTGCTCCCTATCACATCACTGTAACCTCTCTGAATACTCCTTTAGAAGATGAGGTGCCTCTCACCAGGCACATGTTAAGAGTTGCTGATATGCTTCCTGCTAGAGAAGAGGAGCCCTTGATCCCTCCACCAGAGGTGAATGTTGAAAGTATGGCTGATAAGTCTTTGTCCAAGACCTTTGTGCAGTCTACTTCTCGGCCCAAGGCGCTGAAGGAAAAGAAGAAGAAGAGGAAAGACATCCCCCTTTCATTTGAAATCCCTTCTGTTAATCCATCCAAAAAGAAGAAGACCAAGAAACACCCATCCCCTACTCAGGTGGATGAGGATAGAGAGCCCATCGTTGATGAACAACCTGTGTCTAGCGTCTCCAAGTCAGAAGAGACTTCTAAGAACCTTCTTGACATTGATATCTCATAGGTATTAGTCTGCCCTTCATTTTTTTGAGGTTCACAAGCAATCACTCTCAAATGTCTGTAGGAGAGGGTGATGAAGTTTAGGGTATGGGTCAACCCATAGAGTGTCCGTGTCAGCACCTAGATCTCTTAGGATTATCTGGACACTCTGTCTTGGAACTAGGAAATGATTCATTTGTGCTCATAACGCACCCCGACGATCCTTCACCCTCTGGACTGTGCTCTTGCCAATAACAACTTGAGCACACAATGGTAAATGTTCAGGAACTTGTTGGCAAGCAGCTATGGAACCAGCGACTCAGTACACCAACCCCAGTCCCCTTCCCAACTTTGCCAAATGTCATGGAACTGGGGGTAGAGAAACACTAGGGATATTTGCAAAACCTCAAGCCTATCCCTGTTCCAAGAATGAAAGATGTTCAAGAACTGGCCGTTGAGGAACTATGGGTTAAGAGGGGAGACATCAGTATCAAAAAGCCCAAAGTCACAAATGATGTTATCCTTTCTGAAATACAAACTCTCACACATGCTGCTGAAGAACTCACAACAAACTTAGAGACTTCCCTATTCTCATCTGTGGAATCCTCTCTGACTTCATTGCTTCCGCAACTACCGGATAATGCTTTGAAAACTCAACTCCCAGTGGTTATAAACCAGATTCTCCAGCAGTACATGCCATCAGTCCTTACAGCAGCTGTTAAGGCTAATGTCGCTGCCATTGCCAAGGCATCTGAACCTTCTAGACAACTTCTTCAGGAACTATTACAGGAAGAACATAAAGAAATATGTTTTTTTGTACATCAAGAATTCGTTAGGTTCCATAGAGTAGGATCAGGCACAGCTACTACTGGTGCTATGCCTGAGGGGGATAATTCTGCTACTTCCACCTCTAAAGAAGAAGAAGATGATGCTCCACCTAAGGGGGAGCAATCACTCAAACAACCTGAACCCACAACAGAGATCCCAACACCAAAACCCATCAGATCTTTCAAACCCATCACTGAGGTGGTAAAGGACAAAGCAAATGGCATTGCCACTGAGGTGCCAGAAACAACCCTGCACTCCCTCCAAGAAGAAGGTGGATACACTGCCAGACACTCTGATCTGAAAAAATTTAAAAGCGTAGATGAACCACCACTAACCCCAGAGCAGGAAAAGGCTCAAATCATAGAACAAAAGAGGTTAGCTGACATTAGAGCTGCTGAAATCAAGAGCAAAGAGGCTCTGAATAAACTACTCTCTCCAGTTGTAAAGGAAGCTCAACTAAATAAGCTAAAAGAACTTGAAGTCAAGAGGAGCAACCTTCAAAAGTAATTTGAGAGATTTGTGAACCAAAGAGCTGAGCCTAGACAAATCACCAAGTACACTTGTTACACTGATAAAGACAAGAAAGTAGTGATGACCTTATAAAGTGATAATCAAATAACCAACTAAAAGTATTTAGTGACCTTAGACTCAGAGATCTAGGCCTCTCTGAATGGTTAGAAGTGTTGTCTCTTGCCCAAAAGAAGACTGGGCCTGGTGTTTCCCAAATGATGAAAAATATACAAGCTAACCTTAATTGGGTAAGAGACACTGTCAAGAAGCTGAAGCTACCTCTGCCTCCCTAGCTATCACAACAACAACAAACTCAAGGACAAAGAAAAAGGAAAACCCCAATGGGGCCTCTAGTAGAGAATCTGGTCACTGAAAATGTTTTGGTAGATGGAATGTATAGAAACCTTGTACTTCCAAAAGAGATTGCTAAGCCAGTGGGTGGCCAAGTCTACTCCGAACTAGAGATAGTATTGGTATTCATGAATGGGAACTGTGAATACTACTTCCAGAGAAAAGGTGAGTTACACTTGGCCTCAATCGTACAACTCATCAGACTCAAACAAGGTATGCTCAGGAACTGCAAGGAAGCCAGTGACTTTGAGTTCGAGATGGAGTTAATCATCAACTCTAGAGCTGACAAAGTTGAAGCTCAAAGAACTGTGGACCAAGGCCTTGATAGCTGAAGAACCTTTTGTTTTTTATTTTTACACCACTGAGTGTTCATGCAATAGGTTAGGTTCTTTATGATGAACAAAACTCTAAGGTATGTTTGTTAAAATTACGTGTAAGAAGAAGCTGTATACTCACTTACAATAATTATAGACTTAGTATAATTTGTAAACAATTAGGGGGAGATTGTTGGGCCAATGAAAGTTTTAACTATAGCCCAGTCTAGATTTGTTTAAATTAGACTTAGTGTTACTGGTTGCTGAGAGGACCAGTGACAGAGACCAGACCAGCGGAAGGAAAAGCCTCTGCTGGCACACCAGGAACATTCAAGTCAAAGACAACGTCAGAGAAGTCGAAGACAATCTGAAGTCATACTTACCAGCGATTATGAATACCTGGGATGTAGAAGGAATGTACTAGTTCAAGGATCTCTGAGTTGACAATACTCATAGATCACTTAAGAACCCTAGAAGTCTGATACAAGCAAAGCTTTTCCAATCCTTTATAGTTTAGTCGGGAGAATCTACAAAGTGTTTTTAGCGGGACAAAACAAGAGATTCAAGATAAAGCCTAGTACGACCTAGTGGGAAAAAAGTGAACAATTGGCAGAATTGTTCACCTAAAGTAGTTTAAAGGTATGTCTCGATTTGGACATGCATTTAATATGTTGTACTCTTCCACTCAGAAGATGACACGTATCAACTACTCCCACTAAGGAAGCAACCTCGTACCACTATAAATAGGAGTGAGAAAGTAGAGTTAATTAACCCTTGTGCTTGGATAAATTATCTAAGTTCTTTCTCCTTTTGGAACCTCTGAGCCCTCAGCTGTCTACCAGCGACTCATAGGTTATCTTGTAAACTTGAGCCTCGAATCATGTTTACTCGTTCTAGGGTTCATTTCTTATTGTCATTCAACGGGTGTATTCATAGCACTTTGTAATACTTTGTTTATAATAGTTTCTAAAGCATTACGCGTTTGAAAAGTATTTCATTGTGCATTTGTGTTTATACGAGTTATAGTTTCGACAATTGTTATATTTAGGGACTTTCATGTATTTTGGACACATAGTTCAATGCTTGTGTGGCGTGAGTTTGAGTATTCACTATTGGACATGGTGACATACTCAAGTGTTTAGTCATTATATAAATGACTTAGTTACTGGTCCGAGTGAAGTAAAGGAATAGTTACTGGAAATAAAATTAGCCAAGACACTTTGACGCTGACAAAAGTTATTTGGACGCTGATAAGAAGAAATCAAGCGCTGACAGATCAAGCATGGACAAGAAGAAGTCCAAGCACTGATAGGGAAACTATTGGGTCAGTATTTACTGACCCTGAAGCAACTCTAGGATTTGAATATAAATCCCCCTATGTGTTTTATGCTCACCAGTAAGGCAAGTCTGCTGATGGATGATCAGAGGAACAAAGTTCCTACTAAAGAATTTAAAGCTGAAGAAAGTTTAGCACTCCCCTTCCAGTGAACTTAGAAGACTAAGAGGTCTTCGCTTCAAATACTAGGCGGTCTAGTTGCTGAAGAACAAGGACTGAAGAAGGGCTTTCAGTTCAGTTTGGCTTGACAATACCAAACTGAATGACGTCGATGACCTCTAGGATACTGAAGACTCTTAAGTATTCTGATGGTTTGCATTAGGCGGGAAAAGATTACTTTAAGTCAAAGTAGGTTGCTTGTATACTTAGATATAAGTACAACCTTTATCTTTTCTAGAATAGTTTATTAAGTACTTTGTACTGTTTATCTAGCATGGGCATCAACCACCCACTGGATAAACTCATGCATTGGTAGATGCAAAATGCAAACCCTAACTTACACTGCCTATATAAAGAAGTGTACATTGTGAGAGAAAGGCAACCAATACAAGAGCTTAAAATCCAGAAAACCTTTCTCTCTCGATACCAACTAAACCATATAGCCAAAGATGCATATGAACGTTTAGATTGGAGCTTAGAGTTTAACTTTGGTTAAACGTTTAAGTAGAGGAGATCAAACCCCATTGTCATTCAACCACTTCGTTATTCCGCAAACAAAGTGGGTTATAGATTCTTTATTTGATTCTAATAAAAGTCTATACGTTGAAAAGTATATTGGTATTGTTGTTTTAATCTTTCATAGTTCTCATCTAATGTTAAAACAACACACTTGAGTCAAAGTAATAGTTATTACTTAAGATAATAAGTAATATCGAATTACTAGGGACCAACAAGTGGTATCAGAGCAGTTTGATTAGTTAAACTCTTATTTTATTAAACTGCTCACTTAAAAGTTTTCAAATCAAGATCCAAAATGGCTCATGTTATACCACAAACCCTAGAATATAAGGGTGGCCAACTCAATGTTGCTCCTGTACTAGAGGTAGCCAACTTTACAAATTGGAAGAAGAGGTTTCTTGTCCACATGGTTGGAATTGAACCTCAATTCCTTGGAATCATTGAAAATGGTCATTTTGTTCCCATGGTTGGGGACAATAGAAAACCTGAAGCACAATGGACTGCTGATGAGAGAAAAGATGCTAACCTAGATCAGCGTCTCAAAAGTCTCATCATGTCTGTACTTCCAGATGACCAAATGAATTCTGTTGTAAATTATAAAACAACCAAAGCAAAATGGGAGGACCTTATTCTTTACCATGAGGGACCCTCTGATGTAATAGAAACCAGAATCATGGATTTAAAGCTTCAGTACAACACCTTCAAGCACAAAGAAGGGGAAACCCTCACACAGACATTCACCAGATAAAAAGCACTGATGAATGAACTTGTGAATGATGGTGTTGAGCTTTCAAAACTTGAAATCAACACAATTTTTGTAAATGCATTGCCAAAGAAGTGGCTCAGTTTCTACCAAAGCTTGAGAAATGCTAATCACACTAAAGATTGTGATCTAGCATCTCTTTTTGGGAAACTAAAATATGAAGAAAACCTAGTTGATAGGATTTATGAAGGCTCAAGCAAGAGTAAAACATTAACCATTACTACACCCTTGTCAACAGCCTTCTTTAGTGAAGCTGTCATTCAAGACTACCAAGATAGTCCTGATGATGAGGAAGATACTAGATCTAGTGAGGAATATCTGAATGACCTCAAAGAGTAATTTCATGAAAGAGCATTTCTAGCCAAGTCTAGAAGGTTCTTTAAGAAAGGAGGCAAGTTCTCCAGCTCCACAAAAGCTTCAGTTGACACTGAATGCTACAAATGTGGGAAGACTGGTCACTATGCTAGGGATTGTTATTCAAAAACATCTCTCCCATCATATTCCTCACCAACTCAATCAAGACCAACTGGTCAATCATCATTTCAACCAAAACAAATTACTTCTACTCCATTTCAGCAAAGCAGGGTTGAACTCAGGCCTACAAAAGACTTTGAGGCCAAATACAGGGAAATCAAGGCAAGATTGGCCTTAATGAGTACTAAAATCTCCTCATCCAAGACCCCTAAGCAAGACAAGAACAAAGGACTTGTTGCTGAAGCATATGAATGGGATGAAGAAGATGTTTCTTCAGATGATGATGAGTTGGTAAATGTGAAAGTGCTAATGGCACTTGCTGATGATGACGGGGCAAGCTCAAATGTTGTCACCAGAGAAAGTGCAAGAAATGGAGAATGGGTAAATGTCACTATAAAAAAGGTACAAACTCTTCTTGAATTAGAAGATAAAGATGATATTAAATTTGTCTTTGATTACTTGTGCATTGATCTAAAATTTGTTGAAGAGCAAAGAAACAATTTGCTTGAAAAATTTCACAAACTTGTTCTACAACTTGAAGATTTTGAAAGTAAGCAAATAGAGCTAAAAGAAGCTAAACTTGATATTCTTACTTTTCAACAGCTGAACAAAGAAATTTTGGAAGAAAATAACTCTATTAGAGTGGAACTAAAAGAAGCAAAAGACATTGTTAAATCTTGTCTTAGAAACTCTGATAGGGTAAATCAATGCATAAGTGAACAAATACCTGCTCAAAAGAAGAAAATGCTTGGTGCTGAAGGATCCTCCAACACCAAATCTATTGTATTTGTCAAAGCCTCAAATGAGGATGGTAGCTCGATCCCTGACATTCAAAGGTCAAGTGAAGAGATTTTACCCAATCATGACACTGGACGAATCCTTCTTCCTGAGTTACAAGCATGTGTTGACACTTCAGCACCAGTTGAATCCTCAGTTACTAAGGATGACTCAGATGATGATATAGAGAATGAAGTAAGTACCCCACTTCCTCCTTTGGAGAAGCTGGCTCGTGCCGAATCCTCTACTAGACCCAAAACTATCCAGTCTATCATCAAGTCACACACCACACACAAAGGTAGTTCTTCCAAACATGTCAAAATTGACACTTCAAAGAACTCTTCAGCTCCTGCTGAAGGTTCACATATTGGAACTACCTCTTCAGTTTCATCAAATAAACTGAAGAATACTAAATCTGAGGAAGATAAGAGAATGTCTCTTGTCATGCAAGAGATCAATGATCTTAAAATACAACTCATGCATCAGCAAACACCAACACGATTCAGAGATGAACCTTCAGACTCTCCTCATTTAAAGTAAAAGACACAATTAAAAAGAGCTTGTGAGTTATGTGGTCAAAACAACCATCTCACTCAAACTTGCTTAAGAGTGATTTATTGTACTAAATGTGAAAGGACTGATCATCGCACTTGTGAACACACTCAGTATATGCTGGCCAAAACAAGTGCTGATGCTCACAAACCTGAAGCATCTCATTCCAGGCGAAATATGCCTTTCCCACCATGTATTCATTGTGGTATGGGCAATCATCACTCAGATGACTGCCACTATTACCCTGTTTGTAATATTTGTGGAAGTTATGACCATGACACTCATGGACATAATCGAATCATCTCACTCAGAAGAGGTATTAAACCAAGAAACCCAAACTCTATTACCAAATGCTGTGAGACTTGTGGAAGCGATGTCCACACTACATCTGATCACAACCATATAGAGTGGTTCAGAAGAGGTGAAGCCCTTCAGGCTAAGAAAGCTAAAGCTATTCAGATCTCTTCTTCTTCTGAGCAATCACACATACCCTTAATAAGAGGACCCTTCATATCTAAAACACCTTCTAGATATAAAACCCCCACCCAACAAAGGTGGGTTTCAAAACAAAACTGACCATTTCCTTAACTTGTGTGTAGTGTGATCTAAGGAAGCCTATTTGGTACCTAGATAGTGGCTGCTCAAGGCATATGACTGGAACCAAAAGTTATCTGCACAAGTATAAGGAGGAACAAGGTCCTAAAGTTGTTTTTGGTGATAACTCATCAGCTACTACTGAAGGATTTGGTTCAGTGAAATGCAATGGTATAGTTTTCTCAAGGGTAGCATATGTAAATGGATTGAAGCACAACCTCATCAACATAAGTCAACTTTGTGATGCAAAGTATCTTGTGCTGTTTGATGACAAAAAAGGTACAATATTCAACTCTAATCATGAAATTGTGATGATTGCTCCAAGAGTCAAAGATGCTTATGTCATGAACATGAACTCTACTCAAGAGACATGCTTCTTTGCTAAAGCCTCAAATATTACCAATTGGCTTTGGCATAAGAGGCTCTCACATCTTAATTTCAAAACAATAACTCTGCTGGCAAAACAAAATCTTGTTATTGGTCTTCCCTCACTTGTCTACTTCAAGGGCAAACCATGCTCAACATGTGAAAAAGGGAAGCACCATAGGGCCAGTTTCAAAACAAAGCAAACTTTCTCAATCAAATAAAGTCTTCATTTGCTTCACATGGACTTATTTGGCCCAGTATCACCTAGGGCCATTTGTCATGAAAAATATACACTTGTCATTGTTGATGAGTACTCAAGGTACACCTGGGTATATTTTCTGACAAAGAAAAGCCATGCACCAAATGCCATTATGTCATTCATCAAAAGAGTTGAAAATCAAAATGACACTCATGTCAAACAACTCAGAACTGACAATGACACTGAATTCAGAAATCACTCACTGATCAAATTCTGTGATGACAAAGGAATTTGCCAAAATTTCTCATCTCCTTACACACCTGAACAAAATGGTATGGCTGAAAGAAGGAACAAAACTTTGATTGAAGCATCAAGAACAATGCTTGCTGGATCTGCTTTCTTTAAGCATTTATGGACTGATGATGTAGCCACTGCTTGCTACACTCAAAATCGATCCATTATTGTGAAGAGATACATGAAGACTCCCTATGAATTCTTCAGGGGGAGAGATCCAAACATTTCATTCTTACATGTGTTTGGGTGTCTAGTATTCATTCACAATCACAAGGATCACCTTAGAAAGTTTGATGATCTGACGATGGTTATTTTCTTGGATACTCTTTAGTATCTAAAGCATACAGAGTCTTCAACACAAGAAGACAATGTATTAAAGAAACCTATCACATCACTTTCAATGAAAGTTCTGAAGCTCTCACTTTTTCAAATCCATCAGATGATGAACTTCATATACATGAATCTCACAATTATCCATCTGATATCATTATGAGCCTTCTCAAAATATCAAACAAGCAATTCAGTCGCTCATATTGATCCATTTGAAGATATGATAAGTCCTACAAAAGGAAATCCTTCAGTATCACATACTGATGGCTGTCAATCAAATAATGATCAATCTCAAAATGATCAAAATGATCAGCAAGGAAACACAAATGACCAAAATGGTCAGTCTCAAAACAATCAACATGCTGACACACATGATCAAAATTATCAATCATATGCAGCTGCTGAAGAACAATCTGAGCCCCTTGCTCAAAGCTCTCCTATCATCTCTAGGGAATTAGGTCTTGGATATGCTTCTTCTGACCAAGAAGGAAGTACTCCAATGATTGAATCCTTGTCCATTGAATATCCTTTAGTAGACACTAGATACATTCCAAGTCCAAGTCCATGTCATGAAATTCCAAGTTCTAGCTCTAATCATGATACCAATACCTATTCTCCAGCTCCACAAAAATCATGGACTTAAAATAGTCACATACAGCTGGTGAACATAATAGGTAATCCTGGTGAAGGTAGAGTCACTAGATCTATGGCAAAGAAACTGAGTGCTGCTTCATTTGGAGAATGCCTTTATGCAAATTTTCTCTCAGAAATTGAACCTACAAAGGTTTCTGAAGCACTCACACACCTTGGATGGGTGGATGCCATGCAAGAGGAACTCAATCAATTTGAAAGAAACAAAGTCTGGAAATTGGTTCCTCTTCCATATGGTAAATCAACCACTGGCACTAAATGGGTTTACAAGTTCAAAAGAGATGAAACCAATGCAATGACCAAAAATAAAGCTAGGCTGGTGGCCCAAGGATTCAATCAAGAGCATGGTGTTGATTTTGATCAAACCTTTGCTCCAGTTGCACGTATGGAAGACAGACAAATCTTCCTTGCATATGCCACTTACATGAACTTCATCATCTGCCAAATGGATGTCAAAAGTGCATTCCTAAATGGTGACCTAAAAGAAGAAGTTTATGTTACCCAGCCTCCTAGCTTTGAGAGTACTAAATACCCAAATCATGTCTACAAGCTTTATAAAGCTTTTATGGACTGAAGCAAGTTCCAAGAGCATGGTATGAAACTCTCTCCACTTTTCTTATTGAACATTAATTTGTCAGAGGAAAAATAGATAGCACCTTGTTAATCTATAAATCTAAAACTGACACCATTCTGGTACAAATTTATGTGGATGACATAATCTTTGGTTCTACAAGCTTGAAACTTTGCAAACAATTTGCCAAGCTTATGACCAGCAAGTTTGAGATGAGTATGATGGGAGAACTCACATACTTCCTTGGTATTCAGATTAAACAATCTGACCAAGGCATCTCCATCAATCAAGAAAAATATGTCAAGGATTTGCTGAAGAAGTATGATATCAAGTGAAGACTCCAATGGTACCGCCTAACAACTTAGGACCTGATCTCACTGGACAATCAGTCAATGAGACTCAGTATAGAGGTATGATTGGGTCACTCATGTACTTAACTGCAAGCAGACCTGACATTCAATTCTCTACATGCCTTTGTGCAAGATACCAAGCAGATCCAAAGGAATCACACCTTACTACTGTAAAGAGAATCTTCAGATACCTAAAGGTACACCAAGTCTAGGTCTTTTGTACCCCAAATCCTTAGGTTTTGATCTAAAGGGGTACTCAGATTCTGACTATGCTAGTTGCAATTTGGACAGAAAAAGCACTTATGGTGCCTGCCAATTGCTAGGTGGCAAACTTGTGTATTGGAGTGCTAAAAAGCAACAAACAGTTGCCATGTCTTCAGCAGAAGCTAAATATGTGGCAACTGCTGGATGTTGTGCCAATGTTCTTTGGATGAAAAGCCAACTGGCTGATTATGACATAAAATATGAAAAGGTACCAATCTTTTGTGATAACACTAGTGCTATTGCAATATCTAACAATCTAGTCCTTCACTCAAGAACAAAACACATTGATATCAGATATCACTTTATCAGAGATCACATTATGAAAGGGGACATTGAATTACATTTCATCCCCACTCAATACCAATTGGCTGATATCTTCACCAAACCATTGGATGAACCAACTTTCAAAAGATTGATAATGGAGCTTAGTATGCTGTACATTGATGATACAAAACCTGAACCTTCAGCATTCACTGAAGAAGTTTGAAGGTTCAGCATTTCTTAAAAGATTTTGATTAATGTTAAGTAGCATTGTCTGAGTAAAGGAGTGTGCAATGTCATGTGTCTATTTCACTTTATGTGATTGTGTATATGATGTTTTGTCGCCTTATCTGATTCACTGAAGCTAAACAAATAATCACCAGTCATCAAAAGATTCCTTCAGCAATGCTGAACAAATTTTTAATACAACTAAGTAGCTAGGCCTGAGTAGAGGAGCGTGCAATGTCATATGTCTTGTTCACTTATATGGACATGTATATGAGGTTTTGTCGCCTCATCTGATGCATTGAAGCTCACCAGTATTGCCATCAGCTTCAGCATATCTTAGCAACAACATTTAGAACCTATCAATCATGTGACTCAATGGAGTAAATGACATTAAATTTCTTGAGAATAAATACAAAACATTCTTTCAAAAGGTGTCAATTGTTTATTTAGGAAATATCAAGCGTCCATATCACAGTCAACAACTTTCTGACACAATGAGACGTTTCACAGTTCAAAGCAACAGAAAATCATCACCTTTTTCAGAACATTAATGAGAGATTTTGTGCCATTTTGTTCAAAAGAAACCCTAAAAGTTTCATTCTCTTTTCAAATATTTTACAAAATTTGACAACTCAGTTTAAAAAAGGTGTTTACATATATCTTTTGAAGATTGATGATTCATATCATTTTCAAAAAAAAAAACACACACAACTCTCTCTCTTTTCCAAAAGAAAGCACACACAACAAACATCAATGGCTGCTGAATCTTCTTCACAACCACAAGAGACTGAGATCACCCTCAATCCTTCCATCCATGTAAACTATCCCATCGAGGACATATTCTTTAAACCCAACAACATCACCTTGATCAAACCAGAAACCCTAACATCTAAACCAGGAAAACAATTACTAAACTTTTTATCCAAATGTGTGATTCGCCATGCCTTGTTCAAGGATCCAGGGGTTATGTTTGAAAATGTGTTAAAAGAATTTTGGTTCACAGCACAAGGGTCAACGAACAAGAAATCTATTGAGTTTGTGTCTACAACCTTGGGTATTCATGGGAAAATAAATTTAAAGATGTTTAGAAGGGTTTTAGGGTTAAACTATTTGGAGGATTCTAGCAAATATGAGGCTGTTCCCGATGATCTCTCTGTTGTCAAAACATTTTTTTAGAGAAATTGGATACACTAAAGAGATTGGTGATAAATGAGGGTTGAAGAGAAGCTGTTTACCACCTAAGTGGAAACTTTTGATGTCCATCTTAATTGAGTGTCTGGGTGGGAAAACTGGTGGGCTTGATCAAATTAATCAAAAGGATGCTCTTAGTTTGTATTGTCTGGCAAAGGGCATAAAAGCTGATTTTGGAAAACTAATCTTTGAAGATCTCCATGGAAAAATGGAGAAAAAAACTAGGGAGAAGAATGTGGTCTACACCAGATTTTTATCCCTCATTTTTGCTGACCAATTTGGTGAAGAGTACTCTAAAAATGAAGGAGTTAAACTTGTTTTCTCAATCTTTGATACCAATCGCTGGAACATTCCAGTCAGCACAACTGAACCTCCTTTCACACAGCCCATGCTGGACATTTGCTCAGCAAATGCTCCAGTAGTGTTTAAAGCTCCAAAAGATACTCCTCCAACTGGAGAAGGGGACCTAGCAGGCATAAAGTCTGGAGCTTCTTCTGGACCACGTCAAAAGAGCACATCTATGAATAATCTTAAGTGTAAATGTGTGTCTAAGAAAAGGAGGCACCCCACAGAATCTTCCTCAAAGAAGCATTCTGATGCTCCCAAAGGCCAAGCTTTGAAGAAACAAAAGTCCTCGGCTAAGGACCAGAACCCAAGCCAGCCGCCACCATCAGTCTCTGCTGAAGGTGGCATGCATCAAGAGGCACTAAAGGCAACCCATCTCTTAACTTCTTTAGGAGAGATGAGTGAAGATAGAGCGCACCCTCATCTCGATAAAGTAGAGTCAGCATCGGTAAGCAATTTAAATCTGAATGCATCTCAAATTTCATTACCAATCTCTATCATTTGTCACTCTAAGTCTGCATCAGGGAATGATGTGTCAGCAAATCCAACAGCTGATACTGACCCTGGCCTATCTATTTCTAATGATGTAGTTCCCCCACAACAGGGTTCTACTGAAGGAACTAAAAACATTAATCATTGATCTTAACTCATCAGGGACTTTTTCTCAGGATCCATCAGGTAAAACCAACCCTGGTGGTGAAGGACTTGAAACTGACCAGCACGCTGAAGATGGAAATCAGCAGACAATAAAGGAAGTGCCTCTATTTACTAGCGCCAAGGGGGGACACTTGCCTACATTTATTTTCAGCATGTATGCTGATAACTTAGAAAAGGAGTTGGGACTAAGTGAAAGAGCTCCAGTCAACCTTGATGATAGTGAATGTGAAGATGATCCTGCTGATCAAATTCCCAAGCCTCCATCCCCTAGAACCGTTAAGGTAAATGAACTGACAAATCAGGTGTTGGTTCTACAATCACAGGTGACCAAGCTCAAGGAGGGAAAGGCTCTTGCTGATGCTGAACTCGTTACTCTTAAAGAAAGGCCAGTTCCTACCACTGCTGAACAGATCAGAGATGCAGTTCTCACTGCACTGAAGCCATTGGTGAAGGATGTGTCCACTACCACTTCTATCAAGCAAGAGATCATCTATCTCATGGATTCTATTAATAATGCATCCTTTGAGCTCCCTGTTGAATTCAAGCCAATTCCTACTCAGCTTAATGAGCTATGTGATTCAGTATCCAAGATCAAGGATAGGATGGGCTTGCTGGAACAACAAAAACTGAACTTATCTGATGAAGTTCAGCAGAAACTAAATGCTCTTGCTAATGTTCCAGCAATGTTGGCCAAGGTATCATCCACCTTAGACTCTCTATGGCATGCTTACCTGTTGGAGGTTCATTAGAAGTTGCAGGGCAATCTTCTGCTGAGGGGGAGAAAGTAACTATTCAGCAACTCTTCAACAAACATGCACAGAAGAAGGCCCAAAAACAACCTTTTGTTTATGTATCTCCGTTCAGTGAAGGCAGTCCAGATAAGACTAAGGGGGAGTCTTCAGCAAAGGGCACTCATATTTATGGCCTTACCACCAGCACCGAATCATCTGAAAAATGGGTCACCTCCCATCAAACCCAAAAGCAAAGGTGAATTCACTTTCGATGAAAGAATTATCAAGTCTGGGCTGGTCACTCAAAAAGAATTGATAAAATTCACAAGCTTCAAAATGAAGAAAAGCTCAGAGATCCGAAGATGAGCTTATATAAAAGAATAGGAAAATCTGAAGTTGAAGGCCTCTTCAAGAAAAAGATGTTATACGAAAAATTCTGTATAGCAAGGTTGAACAGAAGATGTCTCTCAGAAATCACAAATGTTGATGATTGTGGTAAATTACGTCTTTTAGGGAAAAAAAGCGTAAACGTGGTAAAAGTATTAAGTGATGATTTAGGAAAATCAAGCACTAATGTCCCAATGAAGTTCGTTTCCCAATGAGGTATATGTGTGTGACTAAAATGTAGCAAGGTTTGAGCTTAATATTGGTTAGAAGGGGATGAGAAAAGAGGATGACGAAGACGTGAAATTAATTACTACTAAGATTAAACGTAAAACCGTAAAATGAGCTAAAATAAAAATTAATTCTAAAAATTACCAAAAATTCACCAAAAATCAAAATAAATAAACTAAGAGTTTACCAATGATCAAAACTTTTTCAAACCTTTTAATTAATTAAATATTCAATTTTTTATGCTAATTAAAGCCCTAAAAATCAAATAAATTATCAAAAAGCCCAAATAAAGATTTTTCAATTGGTAAACCTCTCAAATGACCTAAAAAGATTAACAACTATTTTTAGGAATTTTTAAACTAATAAAAACTATTTAAAATGATTTAAAAACTATTAAAACTTAAAATAATTATAAAAATTATTCTAAAGATGATAAAATTAATCTAAAAGTTGTAAAAATCCTATTTTAATGTATTTAAGCTAAGAAAAATGTAAAAAGTTGAAAAATGTGAAATTTAAAAAATAATAATAAAATAATATTAAAATAATATTAAAAATCCAAAAATTATAAAAAATTCTAAAAACTTGCAAACTAGTTTATTTTAACCTAAATAAACAGAATATGAAAGTGAAATGACCAGAATACCCCTATTGGGCCCTCAAATGGGCCAAAACAAAAAACAGTCAACACTAATGGGCTTTTTAGCCCAAAAAGTCAAACTTGGCCCAATTAACTTGGAAAAGCCCAATCAGACTCAAAATTTAATTCTAAACACAAAACTCTTAAGGCCCAAAAGCTGAAAGTGAGCTTATCACAGCTTATTAAGCAAACAGCTTATCCTTATTGGGCTTTTTAGCCCATTAAGCAATAAGCTAATGCCATAAGCTCTAATTTGACACACAACCTTCTTTTGGGATGCTTAAGAGATCTGTAAAAATAAATTTTGAAAAAGCACACTCAATAAGCCAGAAATAAGAAAGGTACAATTTCACTAAAAGACAAAATAGTCGGGTTTGAGATATAGGGCACCTTAGAACTTGATTCAACTTGCAAAATGTCACAAATGAACTCAATAAGCCAAATCAATCAATAAAAATCCAATAAGCAACACCAATAAGCCATAATGAACCAATAAGCATTTATAAAAAAGTCAATTAAGTTGGTTTTCTAGTCAAACCTAAAAGTCAACACACCAAATGCTCCAGTATGAACAAATGGGTCAAATAATGAGCACCTATTACAAAATCCAAGTTGTTGCTGGTTAAAATAAGCTATTTTAGCTTATTGATAAGCTGAAACCCAAAATACACTAGCAGTGGCTAGCAGTAGAGGAAAGGAGTTCCCACTGCTTTGACTATTTGACCAAGCTTTTTAGAGAGATTTAGTTGGATTCAATTGGGAACAAGGCACCCTTGTGATCAGTGAATCACTAGGAGTCATATCTACAAGAAAATCACAATTTGGTTCATACAATAAGCCCAGATTAAGCAAACAGTCACCAAATATAGCACATATATGGAAAATAAGCAGTTATGCACAAATAAGCAGATATAGCATGAATAAGCCAGCCAAATTCAACCAGATGCATACACAAGCTATATAAACTATGAATAAGCACAAACAAACTTAAATCAACCATTGAATCAAAGTGAATAAGCAGAATCAAGCACCAACAGTTACTGATAAGAACAAGTATAATATGCAGAAACTTTTGGCTGATCTAATTGATAATAAATCCAATTTCAAGCATCCAAATCTCTTTCCCTGGTGTTATTAGCCTAGTTTAATCACTTTTTAACCCTAGTCTATGATTAGATCTAGGTGTCCCTTAAACCACAGCCAAAAATATCAAGTAAACAAGATTTTTTAGTCCTATTATGGATCTATATGTTTCAAACCACAAAACCTGCAAACAGATTGTACTTAGCACCCAATAAACAGATATAAGCACAAAGCACCACAAAGCATTCACTCAAAATCACACAAATCCAACTTAAGCAGTTAACCCAAACACCCCTTAATAATCTGTTTTTACAAACTTTCAAAGGATAATCCAGATTTAACCCACAAATCAAGCTAAAAACACATCAATAACATCAAAGTAGAACAGATAAACAGGATTCAAGCAATAGAACACATATTCCACAATAATCAAGAAAAATCACAAATATTCAGAAATTAAAAGAGAAAATGAAAAAGGAGAAGGTGCAAACCTCCAAGACCTACATCCAGGCCCTAGATTGTTTGAGCGGAGGTACTAGCAGAACAAGTACCAGCTTCCAATGTACCTGCTAAGAAGAACAAACCAAGTGATGAACAATATCAAGCACTTTTCTGATTTTTGAAACACAAGCCTTATCAATTAAAACCTTGCCTCAAAAACCTTCAAACATGAAAGTGGAACTCAGAATTAGGCTATTCTAACACCAACTTTTAATAAACAAGAACAAGATTTCACAAATTTCTGAAAATCAAATTTTATTAACTTAAAAAGGGATTACAAAGATTGATAGCCTAAAACTGGAACAAAGGGACTCTCACAGGTTGAGGTCTCCTTTTATAGACATATGCTATGCTAACACTGTTCACAAACCCTAGAAGTGAAATTCCCAAAATGTCCTTGAGTACTTGAGGCCGTTTGTTGTTGATGAGCTGTCCAAAATGATCCTAGACGTTTATTTTAGCTTTGGGGTTAAGCTAAGAGTGTGGGCTGTTGATCTTGACACGTCAGCTTACTTGGAGAGAAAGTTGTTCTTTGATTGGTTGAAAGGGAATTGGGGGTGGGGTCCATGGTGAGTGGGAGTGAGGGTTTTTGATGTGGGATGAGTTTCTGCATGTGTGAATCACACATGTGCCAGGGTAATTTAAATGAACCCTTTGTTTAAGTGAAGTAAATTCTGGGTGGTGAAAAGGTGAACAATAAGTGTTTTGATCCGATTTTGGGGGAAAGAAAGTGTTTGGAGCGTGTTTGTATGTTTGAAGTTTGGAAATGGCAGCTTTGGTCCTTTGTTTTTGGCAAAACATGTATAATAATATTTTTAGCCCACAAAAACGCATCCCTTTGTTAATAAAGTTATGTTTTTCACACTTTTGGCACAAAACTTTTCCAAAAGGTTTCAAAGGGTTGTTTTTGCCATTTTTGGATATTTGAGGGACTGATCTTAGACATTCTTGATCTTCAAAGGTCTTCATTGTCTCTTTGGCTTTATGAGGGACCATAATTGACAAATTAGATTTGATGAGGGACTAATCTTGCCATTTCTTCAAAGTTGAAGGACCTTTTGTGTAATTTTGACAAACTTAAGGGACCAAACTTGTAATTATGATTTCACAAGGGTTTTAAGTGTCATTTCTTCATTCATTGAGGATCAATCTTGCATATCTTCAAGTCTTCAAGGGTAAATGTTGGATAGTTCATGAACTAGGGCCCGGTTCTTTGTACGGCTTCGTTTCTCGCGTCCGTTTTTCCTTGTTTCTTGTGATCTTTTGTCTTTTTCACGATATCCATACCTAAAATACACAAGTAAACAAACACAAGCATATATATGGTATTTTATGACATTTTTATGCATTTAAAGCCCGAAAAGAACGATGAGATCATGTATAAATGCCATCTCATCACTCCCTCATACTAAGCCATTGCCGTGCCGTCACGCAATGCTAGAATAAAGTATCTAAGCATCCCCAAAGTTCAATTTTATTAATCTTTATTTAAGAGTAAAAGACTTGCAATAATACTACGATGATGTGTAAAGACATAATGTATGATTTTCATCACAAATGTGACTTTTAGGGTCAAAGAATAGAAACAAGTAAATGTCCCTTAGAGTAAACTTCGTCATCCTTGATTGTCATACATTCCATGCTGAGTGCAAAAACGAGATCATTGTTGGTACAAGTCACAATGCTAACACTACTCATACGTCCAAATTGTGTAATACTTTTTCTCCCCGCAATCCTAGTTATTATAAAAGGAAATGGGTTACTAGCATTTTTTTAACTATTTTTCATGGATCACAAGTGATTCATATTGACTTATTTGAGTAGTTATTAGTCCAAAAGCAAAGTAGCACGATTTGATTGATAGTTAGCCGAAGGACAAAATCTTTTAAAACGGCTTCTCGTGTATCTCCTTAAGTTCATATCTTGGCATAACTCGTTTCACGATTTGAGACCTTTCTCGGACCGATATTTGGCATGTACTTCATACTTCAAATCTTGGGAAGAAGTTCTTTAAATTATTGTCTATCTTCATACATTTGGAATTTCTTCAGTTGACGTTTTTGAGAGATTCTTCATATTTGGACCACGACATCATCATTTTTCTTCAATCTTTATTTTGGACTTTGGTATACAACGATCCGCCTCCTTTTCGGACTTGGATATATTTATCCTCATACCTTGTAAGGGTCTTTTTGGATAGAATTTCTCCATGATCTTTAGGGGAGTTATTGCTTTTCGTCGTGTGTCTCGATCCTTCATATTGATTTTGGAATAATGATACTTCACTTCATCTTGGATCTTTAGCAACAAAATAGGGCTCCTCATGCCTTGTTAGGGCCTTTTTGGATAATCACCAATCTTCGCGTCCCGCTTCAATAAGTTATGCCTTGGCTATGAACTCTATTCAACCCCGAGCAACTTTTAAACGATCTTGCGCTAGAGGCTAAGTAACCTTTCAAATCGTACGACCTTACTTATTGCAATTATTTTTTATTCCTAATGCATTGATCTTATGGGAAGAAAAAGCCACAATTAAAAACATATGAGTTTTTGAAAAAACATTTTTATGTTCTACGTTTAGCATGATCACTTGACTAACTCTATCATCTCTCGTTCTTCACTATATTAAGACCTCTAATTAAAGAGACTCGTGAATACTTAGCCATGCAAGTCAAAATTAATCCAAATTTGGATTAGCTTTCATTAAGACTATATCAAATCAAAGTTTTGGGTTTTCAAGCCACCTATAGGATCTTGCACTTTCTTGGACTTTTTCAAGTTTAGAGAATGCATTTTATAGTTCCCTTGATAAGTGACTTTCTAGGATCAATTATAGGAACTTGCGAAAAGTTCTTGTTCTTAACCCGAATGAGCTAAGACTTTCCCGTTTTAAAGTTCCCTATATAAAAGTCTAGCAAAACTTGAATTGAGTGGGTTAAGGAATGTAAATGGCTCCAAATGCCCATCAAGTCAAAAATTAGCTCTTATTCTACCCATCGGAAAATATACATTCGTGTCTTAAAAACACTTATAAAAAATAAGAAAATTTTTAAAATTTAGCCATTTATAGCCTTATTAGCAACAAAACAAAACATTGAAAGTTGGAAAGCGTGAGGGCGTAGCAAAGCAAGTACCTATTCACCCCCAATACTAAAAGTAAACATTATCCTCAATGTTTTGAATCTAAAGGTAGAGCACCCCCATACTAGAGACGAAGAATCGAATGCTTAGGATCTAGCATGGAAAGGGTGATCAACAATATATCTAAAGCCGTTTATTAAGTATGCTAAAAGATAATTGTTAGAACAATAAAGGATATGTCAAATGGATTCGTGAAAAACTTCTTCAAGCAAACGATGGAGGCTCACGTAAACGAACACGAGAGTCTTCAATCGTAGATGATGATGATGATGATCTAGATAACACAATCAGAAACAACCACGAGACAATGAGTTGGAAGGGTACAAGTCCCCTCATTAGTGGTTAGCAAGCATAAAAGGATAAGCATGGGATCTCCCCCACGAGGCACCTCGTTTTTGATTACCAAGTCATGAGCTCGACTCGATCCCCTCAATGCTAATTATCATTGGGGAAAGTGACTTGGTTGAGGTCAACCATTGAAGGAATTTCCCCACCAAAGTAGTGCTTAAGCCTATGTCCATTCACCTTAAAGTTAGGACCATCATCTTGAGCTAGCTCGATGGTCCCATAAGGAAACACTTGTGTAATGGTGAAAGGACCCGACCAACGAGATTTCAATTTCCCGGAAAATATCTTAAGTCGAGAGTTAAAAAGTAACACTTCATCACCAATGTTAAAAACCCGGTTTTTAATCTTTGCATCATGAAACTTTTTAGTCTTTTCTTTGAAAATCAATGAATTTTCATAAGCATTGTCTCTTAATTCATCCAATTCATTCGATTGTATTTTCTGGTGATCTCCCGCGGTCTTCAAGTCAAAGTTTGCATGCTTAAGGGCCCAATATGCCTTGTGCTCCAATTCAATGGGCAAATGACAATTCTTCCCATAGACTAACTTATAAGGAGTGCAACCGATAGGTGTCTTATAAAAAGCGGTCCTAAAGGCCCATAAAGCGTCATCGAGTTTGTCGGACCATGAAGCACGGTTTTCTCCAATCGACCTCTCTAAAATCCTCTTCAAAGCTCGGTTCGAAACCTCGACTTGCCCACTCGTTTGCAGGTGATAAGCCGTAGAAAGACGATGAGTAACTCCATATTTCTTTAAGACCTTCTCGAATTGGTCATTACAAAAATGGGTTCCACGATCGCTTATAATAGCACGAGGGGTTCCGAACCGAGAGAATAGTTTCTTAAAAAACTTCACTACCACACGAGCATCATTAGTAGGTAAAGCCTTAGCTTCCACCCACTTAAAAAGGTAGTCCACCGCGACGAGGATATACTTGTTACCATGAGATGATGGGAACGGCCCCATAAAGTCTATGCCCCAAATGTCGAAAATCTCACACACTTGAATTATGTTTTGCGGCATTTCATCACGTTGAGACGATTTTCCTTGACGTTGGCCCGAATCACACGACTTCACAAGTGCTGTGCATCATGATAGATCGAAGGCCAAAAGAAGCCGGCATCGAACACTTTCTTAGCCGTGAGATTAGCACCGTGGTGACCACCCGTGGGTCCCTCGTGACAAGCTCTAAGGATATTAGAAGCTTCGGTACCAAAATCAGAACGTCGAACGAGTTGATCCGCACAAACCCGAAAGAGATAAGGGTCGTCCCAAAAATAGAACTTGACGTCACGAAAGAATTTTCGCTTTTGTTGTGTCGTCATACCCTTGATTATGAAATTGTCTGCATGGTAATTTGCAATGTCGGAAAACCATGGGGTGGTGTCTTTAGAATTCACTACACCGAGAGTCTCGAGAGGAAATGTTTCGGTGATTTCCTTGTTCTCGAAAACATCTTTGTGAGGATCTTCTAACGAGAGAGATGATCGGCTGCTAGATTCTCGGCTCCTTTTCTGTCAAGCACGGTGACATCAAATTCTTGGAGGAGGAGCATCCAACGAAGCAATCTCGGCTTAGCATCTTGCTTAGCTAAGAGATACTTGGTAGCCGAATGGTCGGTTTACACGATGCTTTTAGTTAAGACGAGATAAGGTCGGAATTTCTCAAAAGCATAGACCACGGCAAGGAATTCCTTTTCCGTTGTGGTGTACTTTAATTGAGCCTTGGTCATTGTCTTACTAGCATAATGGATAGGACGGAAATGCTTGTCATAACGTTGCCCTAAGACGGCCCCTATAGCATAATCACTTGCATCGCACATGATTTCAAAGGGTAATTCCACCTTAGGAGCAACAAGAATGGGAGCTTCGGTAAGTTTCCTTTTGAGATTTTCGAAAGCTCTAACACAATCCTCATTGAAATTAAAAGGAGCATCCTTCTCGAGAAGGTGTGTCATAGGTCGAGAGATTTTCGAAAAGTCTTTGATGAAACGACGATAAAAGCCCGCGTGGCCTAGGAAACTCTTAACTCCCTTAACGCTTTTGGGATGAGGTAACTTGGCGATGACGTCTACCTTAGCTTTATCGACCTCAATCCCCGCTTTCGACACCTTATGTCCTAAGACGATTCCTTGTTTACACATAAAATGACATTTTTCCCAATTAAGCACAAGATTGGTTTCTTCACAACGTTTTAACATTTGCTCGAGATTAGATAAACACGATGTGAACGAATTTCCAAACACCGAGAAGTCATCCATAAACACTTCCATTGACTTCTCGATCATATCGTGAAAAATCGCCATCATACACCGTTGAAACGTACCTGGTGCATTACAAAGTCCGAAAGGCATCCTACGATAAGCAAACGTTCCATAAGGACACGTAAACGTAGTCTTCTCTTGATCACGAGGGTCGATAGGGATTTGAAAGTAACCGGAAAAACCATCTAAAAAGCAATAGAATTCATTTCCCGCGAGTCGCTCCAACATTTGATCCATGAAGGGCAAAGGAAAGTGGTCTTTACGAGTGGCGTCATTTAACTTTCGGTAGTCAATACACACCCTCCAACCGGTCACAACACGAGTGGGAATTAACTCGTTGTTTTCATTAGGCACAACAGTCATTCCTCCCTTTATAGGGACACAATGGATTGGGCTCACCCATGGGCTATCAGAGATAGGATAAATCATTCCCGCATCAAGGAGTTTTAAGACTTCCTTTTTAATGACATCGTGAATTTTGGGATTCACCCTTCTTTGACTTTGAATTGCGGGTTTGTAGTCCTCCTCCATTAAAATCTTGTGAGTACAAAATTTTGGGCCAATACCCTTAATGTCAGAAATTTTCCACGCAATTGCCCCTTTATGAGCTTTAAGAACTTTCAAGAGCTCGGTTTTTTCATCATTAGCAGGACCTCTTGCAATAATAACTGGAAACTTGTCACCACCTTCCAAGAATGCGTATTCAAGGTGAGAAGGAAGATCTTTCAATTCGAGGATAGGTGGTTCCTCGATTGAAGATTTTGGTTCAACACTCATAACTTCCATCGGCGGAAGAAATGGTGGAATAGAAGTATCATCACTAATCAACACCTCATCTTCATTGTCGATTTCATTTGAAGTAAAATAGCCTCCTTGGAATGGAGTGAGATTTGGTGTAGAATTAGCAAGAATTGGATCAAAAATAGTGGGATTGCCACTTGACGAGCTATCGGAAAAACCTAACACTTCTTGTGAAAATTCATCGCAAACCACATCAACTATGTCAATCTGATTGATGGTAGCGATTGCATAAACATGAGAAGGTTTCGAGTTTTGAGTAGCATTTATAACAAGTTCCTCTTCGTTGAATCTCAAAGTGATAGTTCTCGCATGAACGTCGATAAGCGATCTCGAGGTGTCTAAAAATGAACGACCTAAAATTAGAGGAACTTGAGGATCCACGGGGATGTCAAATACTATAAAATCAACGGGATAGTAGAATTTCCCCACTTTCACGAAAACATCTTCGGCTACTTGATTGTAGTCTTTTTACTACTCTTTAGGAAAAGAGCGTAAATAGCAGAAAGTATCGAACAAATGACTTTAAGAAAAATCAAGTGTTAATGACCCAATCAAATAAAAGATGAGAAAGTTCGTTTCCCAAGGAGGTATATGTGTGTGATTTAACTTGTAGTTATTTGAGATTAATATTTGGAAGAATGGGGATGAAAGGATGAAAAGACGGTTACGTTAAAATTACACTACGACATAAAAGACGTAAACGTGAAAAACTACCCAAATTAAAAATTTATACTAAGACCAAAAACAAAATCAAGAATTAAAAAGACTAAAAAGAAGTCTAAAATAATATAAATACAGATAAAAATCCAACAAAGATATTTTAAAACCTTTTATTAATTAAATATTTAATTTTAAATGCTAATTAAAGCCCTAAAATTAAATATAACTAATTCAAATGTCTAAAATATGATTTTATTGAATAATTACTTAACTTATATTATTAGAAGACTAAAAAGTAATTTTCTAAAAATTAAAAGCTATTAAAACTATTTTTAAAACTCTAAAAATGATTTAAAATGATTAAAAACTAATTAAACTTAAAATAATTATAAAAATAAATCTAAAAGCTATAAAATTATTCTAAAAATGGGAAAAGTCCTAATTAATGATAAAGAACCTAGGAAAAATGGAAAAGAAATAAAAATAAAACTTTGAATTTTAATGAATAAAATAATATTAAAATATTCCTAAAAATAAAAAGTTCTCAAATATATCCTAAAAAATTCTCAAAAATCCTAAATATTCTAACTAAGAAGAAAATGTAAATTAAAGTTTCTAAAACCTCTTAATTAATTTTATATTAATTTTTAAAGTTGCTTAAAAATCCTAAAATCTTATAAAATTAAAAATAAGCCAAATTGAAAACCTAATAAGCTGTAAACCTCAAAATATTATTTTAAAAGCTAAAAATTATTTTTCCTAAAAATAAAAACTCTTTTTTCTATTTTTTAATGATTTTATAAAAAACGTATAAAGAAAAATGCAAAGAAAATAATTTAATAATGGGAAAATTAAGAAAACTAGCTAGAAAAGTCTTAAATACTACAATGATCCTAGGAAAAATTGAAATAAGCAAAAACACAAAGCAAATAAGCTGAAAAGGGGAAAATAAGCCACGGCTTTATTTATAAGCTAACAAAAGAAAACGTGTTAAATAGAATTTGAAAACAAACTTAAACGTAAAAAGTCATCTAGATTAGCGGTAGAGCTCCTACTCCTCCAACGAGAGGTCTGGGGTTCGAGTCCTGCTACGGGTGAACTTTTTACTTTTATTTTCTTTTTTTTTTTCTTTCCAAATCCAACACTGATACTTGCAAGCTTGTAAACTCAATCCAATACACCTTTTTTATGCAAGATCAAACAAAATGAAGATCAAAATGTATGCAGTTTTAAACTTTTTTGAAGAACACAAGTGAAGTTTTCACTTGTGCATTCTGAATGCCAAGAGGAGCTTGGCTGGGCTTACTTGGTGTTGATTTTGGACAAGAGGGGGCACCCTTGTGCTTATTGAAGCACAAGAAGTCAGCAATAAGCTAGAATAAGCACTTAGCACACACAATTCACAAACCAAAGTACTCAAAAATGATTTCAAGTTGCTGAAGTATTATAGAGAGGTCTGGTGGTATTTTAAGCTAACAGATTGCACAAATGTGACTTTCAATTGACCAAATTATGCACACAAACCCACAGAATGATGCACAACCAGTTTGCAAACCTTTAACACCCTAAGTCTTAACAGAATTCAAGAATCAAGCTTACAAATCTCATAAAAATAGGAAGATTAATGCTTATGCAGATTTTTGAGCTTACTCTTCACTTTTTATCCACACAACTAGCTTCAATACTTCACCAAATGATAACCCATCTATCAAACAACTTATCTCAAACCTATCCAATAGCTCTAACACGTTTTAATTAATAAATCAAAACTTTTTGCCCTGCTAAAATGCTTATCCAAACACCACTTTAAATTTTGATTTCCAACTTTTAACAAACCACAACCTTCTAAAACTTACTAAAACTGATCCTATGATCATACAACATGCATACAAACACCAAAGAGCATGAATCAAACAGATTAAACACACAAGAGCATCAAATCAAGCAAGATCACATGAACTACTTTTCTGAGATTTTTCAAAAAGGTAAAAAGAAAATTACCTTAGGGCTTTACATCCAAAGCCCTAGTGGATGTAAATCCACCTCCAATACCAACTGGGGTTGGTGCAGATCAAATATCAACCACTTTCACAACCTGTTTAAGAAAAATCAAACAAGAACAGTATATTATGCAATATATGTAATCTGTTTCACTTTTTCTTTCTTTCTTAAACTCTTCCAAACTTTTTTTAAAACTTCTTAACACGTTTCCAAAACTCTAAAATTACCAACAACATAAACTTTTAACACCAAATCCTTTGGAACAGATTTTCACCAAGAATCTCAAATTTTCAAAACCTTTAAATAACTTTGAACCTCAAAGTTACTTAACCAAATTTAAAAATGGAACTCAACCTCTCTTCAACACTAAATACCAACTTTAAATAAACATAAAAAGGAATTATAATGCTTAAAAACAAATACCAAACTTTTATTTTATATTAAAAAGGATTACAAAATTTTGAAGAGAAATTGGAACAAGGGGTTACCACAAACTGGCCCTCCTTTTATACTACTCAAATGAACAATCTAGAATGCTAAAAAATTAAAACCCTAATCTAGAAATTCTCCAAAATGCCCTTAGACGTGTTTGAGTGGTGAGCTGTCCAAATTTGATCTCCATCGTTCCTTTTTGCTTTGGGAGGAAGGAATAGATCATAGCTATTGATTGGGGACACGTCATAAGACTTGGAGCCCAAGGAGTGTTTTAATTGGTGGAATGGGAATTTGGGGGTAGGGTCCACAGGCGTGGGATTGGGGTTTTTAGGTATGGGTTTTGTTTCTGCGTGTGTGAATCACACGTGGGCAAAGTTAATTGGTTTTTAACCCAAGTTTAAGTTGGGTAAATTCTGGGAGTGAAAGGTGCACAGTAACTTCTTTTTGATCCGTTTTTAGGGGAAACAAAAGTGTTAGGCGCACTTTTCAGTTTGAATGTTTCAACTTGACACCTTTGGTCCTTGTGTTTTGAAGTTTTTAGCATAGAAGGTTTTCAGCCCTAGAAACTCATTTCCTTTGCAAATAACTTCCATCTCTTGACACTTTTGGCACTAAACTTTTCCAAAAATGTTTCAAAGGCTATTTTTGACATGTTTGAATAATTCAAGGGCTGATCTTGGACAATGTTGATCTTCAAAGGTCTTCAATGTGTCTTTCACTTCATGAGGGATCATAATTGGCAATTTTGATTTGTTGAGGGACTAATCTTGCCATTTCTTCAAAGTTGAAGGACCTTTTTGTAATTTTGACAAACTTAAGGGACCAAACTTGTAATTATTAATATACAAGGGTTTTAAGTGTCATTTCTTCATTCTTGGAGGATCAATCTTGTATGTCTTCAAGTCTTCAAGGGTATTTGTTGAATATTCCATGATTAGGGCCCGGTTCTTTGTACGGCTTCGTTTCTCGTGTTCGTTTTTCCTTGTATCTTGTGATCTTTTGTCTTTTTCACGATATCCATACCTAAAATACACATAAACACAAAAGCAAGCATATATATGGTATTTTATGACATATTAGTGCATTAAAAGCCCGAAAAGAACGATGAGATCATGTATAAATGCCATCTCATCACTCCCCCATACTAAGCCATTGCCGTGCCCTCACGCAATGCTAGAATAAAGTATCTAAGCATCACCAAAGTTCAATTTTATTAACCTTTATTGAAGAGTAAAAGACTTGCAACATACTACGAGAATGTGTAAAGACATAATGTATGATTTTCATCACCAAAAGGTGACTTTTAGGGTCAAAGAATAGAAACAAGTCAATGTCCCTTAGAGTAAACTTCGTCATCCTTGATTGTCATACATTCCATGCTAAGTGCAAAAACAAGATCATTGTTGGTACAAGTCACAATGCTAACACTACTCATACGTCCAAATTGTGTAATACTTTTTCTCCCCGCAATCCTAGTTATTATAAAAGGAAATGGGTTACTAGCATTTTTTATCTATTTGTCATGGATCACAAGTGATACATATTGACTTATTTGAGTAGTTATTAGTCCGAAAGCAAAGTAGCACGATTTGATCAATAGTTAGCCGAAGGACAAAATCTTTTAAAATGGCTTCTCGTGTATCTCCTTAAGTTCATATCTTGGCATAACTCGTTTCACGATTTGAGACCTTTCTCGGACCGATATTTGGCATGTACTTCATACTTCAAATCTTGGGAAGACGTTCTTGAAATAATGGTCTTCTCTTTATATTTTGGAATTTCTTCACTTGATGTTTTTGAGAGATTCTTCATATAGGACCACGAATTCATCATTTTTCTTCAATCTTTACTTTGGATTTTGATATACAACGATCCGCCTCCTTTTCGGACTTGGATATATTTATCCTCATACCTTGTTAGGGTCTTTTTGGATAGACTTTCTCCATTCTTTAGGGGAGTAATTGCTTCTCGTCGTGTGTCTCGATCCTTCATATTGATTTAGGAATAATGATACTTCACATCATCTTTGGATCTTTAGCAAAAATAGAGCTCCTCATGCCTTGTTAGGGCCTTTTTGGATAATCGCCAATCTTCGCGTCCCGCTTCAATAAGTTATGCCTTGGCTATGAACTCTATTCAACCCCGAGCAACTTTTAAACGATCTTGCGCTAGAGGCTAAGTAACCTTTCAAATCGTACGACCTTACTTATTGCAATTATGATTTATTCCTAATGCATTGATCTTATGGGAAGAAAAAGCCACAATTAAAAACATATGAGTTTTTGAAAGAACACTTTCATGTTCTACGTTTAGCATGATCACTTGTCTAACTCTATCATTTCTCGTTCTTCACTATATAAAGACCTCTAATTAAAGAGACTCGTGAATACTTAGCCATGCAAGTCAAAATTAAGCCAAATTTGGATTAGCTTTCATTAAGACTATATCAAATCAAAGTTTTGGGTTTTCAAGCCACCTATAGGATCTTGCACTTTCTTGGACTTTTTCAAGTTTAGAGAATGCGTTTTATAGTTCCCTTGATAAGTGACTTTCTAGAATCAATTATAGGAACTTGCGAAAAGTTCTTGTTCTTAACCCGAATGAATTAAGACTTTCGCGTTTTAAAGCTCCCTATATAAAAGTCTAGCAAAACTTGAATTGAGCGGGTTAAGGAATGTAAATGGCTCCAAATGCCCATCAAGTCAAAAATTAACTCTTATTCTACCCAACGGAAAATATACATTCGTGTCTTAAAAACACTTATGAAAACTAAGAAAAATTTTAAAATTTGGCCATTTTTAGCCTTATTAGCAAAACAAAACATTGAAAGTTGGAAAGCGTGAGGGCGTAGCAAAGCAAGTATCTATTCACCCCCCCATACTAAAAGTAAACATTGTCCTCAATGTTTCGAGTCTAAAGGTGGAGCACCCCCATACTAGAGACGAAGAGTCGAATGCTTAGGATCTAGCATGGAAAGGGTGATCAACAATATATCTAAAGCCGTTTATTAATTATGCTAAAAGATAATTGTTAGAACAATAAAGGATATGTCATGGAATCGTGAAACACTTCTTCAAACGAACGATGGAGGCTCACGTAAACGAACACGAGAGTCTTCAATCGTAGATGATGATGATGATCTAGATAACACAATCACAAACAACCACGAGACAACGAGTTGGAAGGGTACAAGTCCCCTTATTAGTGAATATAAAAGATAAGCATGGGATCTCCCCCACGAGGCACCTCGTTTTTGATTACCGAGTCATGAGCTCGACTCGATCCCCTCAAAATGTGAACATTTAGGGACAATCGTGGTATGGTCAATTTTTAGCGGGGCTTACATGATAAACAAGGCCCAAAAAGCAACCGGTATAAAGGACTAAGTCCTTAAATGATGCAAAATACCGGGGTCGAAGATGGCGTTCTCATTTTTATTGGAAAAACAATTTAACGCCACTTCAACATGTGCCATAAACTCAAAGAGTTTGAAGAAAAGAGATGAGAAGTAGAAGGGTGAGACAATTGGTAAGACAAACGTTTGAGCTACTCGAGGTAGACTCGCACCAAGCAAATAGATATAGTTTCCATTTATTGCATCGGTGGAAGACCGAGATTTCCCTTTATATGAAATTCCGGGATCGAATATCTCGTCCTTGGTGGACAAGGATGAGGGAACATTAGGGGCTTCCCCCATACTAAGACCACACAAAGCATCGTCAAAAGGAGTAGACGAGCTTGTAGCACTCAAAACACGTGGTGATGACGGAGTTAGATTTGTGGAAAAATCAATTAAATCACATTTAAGATCTTTTCCTTTGTTATCTTTTAAACTCACCTTATGAAAACCCTTTTTGATTATGTCGAAAATATTCGGTGTTTCTAAGACGATGTTAGTCACACTAAAAATTCTCACATTTTGAAACCGTTTTGGTTTTGGTGGTGGCAAGTTCTCAAAACGTTTATCGACGAAGAAAACCTCCCCATCGGGGCCAACATATTCATCATCCGAAAGATCTTCCGTAGAAACCGGCAACTTATCAACACTTTTCAAGAATGAATGTTCGAGGTGAGGCGAAGGATTTTTCGATTCAAGTATTGACGGTTTCTTCTTTGTAGGCTTTGCACTCATAACCTCCACCGGCGGAGGAAATGGTAAATTATTTTTGGAGACATTTCCTAAAACTCTTGGTGAAAATTCTTTTCAAATGACATTGGTCGAGTCACCATGGTTTAAAGTTGCAATAGAATAGACATGAGAAAGATTGGAGTTTTGCGTTGCATTGATGACAAGTTCTTCTTCATTGAAACGAAGGGTGATTTTTCGAGCATGAACATCGATAAGTGCTCTTGATGTATCCAAAAATGAACGACCCAAAATGAGAGGAACTTTTCGATCGATGGGAATGTCTACAACGATAAAGTCAACGGGATAGTAAAACTTTCCGACTTTAACGAAAACGTCCTCGGCTACTCCACATGCCATGATCGTAGAATGATCGGCCATCTAGATGGACATGTTCGAAGGAGTAAGAGCCGGAAGCGAAAGCGATTTGAAGATCTCGAGAGGCATCAAATTAATACTAGCGCCAAGATCGGCCAAGGCGTAGCATTCCTCCATATCTTGAATAGCACACGGAATCAAAAATTTACCGGGATCACCGACTTTTTGTGGTATGCGGCTAAGAAAAACCGATGAACAACTAGACGATTGTTGTAACTTCTCTTTGTTGTTAAGCATACTTTTGAAGTTTGCGCAAATCGAGGCATCATGATAAGAGCGTCGGCAAAACTTATGTTAAAATGCAAATCACGAAACATTTTCATAAATAGCTCAAATTGATAATTGTTCCTTTCTTGTACTTTCTCTTTGTTTCGTCTCGAAGGGTAGGGTAAAGGTGGTGTGGGTTGGTCGTTAGGCAACAGCCTTGGAAACTCGGGTTCCACAATTGGTATTGGTTCAACCGTAGGTGTGGTTTGAGCGGTACTTCGTGGGATTATAATATGCTCCTTTTCTACCATCACCTCGGGTTCTTTCTCGATTTCCTTCTCCGTAGAAGTACTTGGACGAGAGATTGGTTCCTTGAAAGTTTTACCACTTCGTGTGGTAATAACCTTCATTTCTCCCTTCGGGTTTGCAATGGTATCACTAGGAAGACCACCCGAAGAAGAGGGCTTACACATGATTGCTTCAAACATCTTAGCCATTCGGTCCTCAAATTTTGATTGCCTAGCATCCGCTTTCAATAACTCTTGCTTAATCTCATGTTGTCCTAATTCCATCTTTTGTTGGTTTTGTTGAAGACGTTGGACATTTCCTTCCATTTTGTTTGCATGAGTTTTAAGTTCATTAGCAAGTTCATTTTTAAGCTCGTTTTTCAACTCGGACCTTAAGCTAATCATCTCACGTTGCATATTATCAAATTTAGCATCATTTGCTTTTGCATAATCCAAAAATTCTCCTTGCAAATTTTTAGTGTGAGCATTTTGAAAACCTTGTGTAGTGTTTTGAAAATCACGGTTTTGATTTTGATTAGAGATTTGTCCATTCCCACTTTGATAATTCCCTTTGTTGTAATTGCGTGTGTTGCCTTGGTAATTACCTTGGTTGTTGTTTCGATAATTGTTAACATTTTGGTTTGGTGGAGCTTGATTTTGGCGGGAACCTTGGCCGTTTTGGTTGTAAGTTCCCGTTGCTACATAAGCACTCGAAGTGTTACCATCCGCGGTAATGCACTCGGAAAGATCATGAGCTCCCCCACAAGATAAACAACTCTTAGCAACCGCTTTAACCGAAGCGGAATTGGAAGCTTCTTGAGCCTTCCAATGGGACATTAGATTAGCAAATCTATCAAAAAACCGATTTTCCTCATTAGCTTCATCATGTAAGGCGTTAATGCTACGAGACGATTGTGACGAAGATGACGAACCCATATTGGCAACACTCGGTGTGTTACGAGGGCTATAAACCTTAGATCGATTTTCAATGATTTGTAAAGCCTCATTTGTCGTCTTGCACAAAAAATTACCACCCGCGGCGGCATTCAAATAATCTCGTTCATGATCATTAAGCCCATTATAAAAAGTATCCACTTGATGCAATTCCGAAAAATCATGGTGTGGACATTCATGTAACATCTCTTTAAATCGTTCCCATGCCATTGAAAAACTTTCATTATTACGTTGCACAAATCGTGAAATCTCATTTTTTAAGTGTGTTGTTTTAGATGGTGGAAAAAACTTGTTCACAAACTTAGAAACGAGATCGGCCCATGTCAAAATCGAATTTGGCGGTTCTTTCTCGAGCCAAATTTTTGCGGGACCATCCAACGAGTATGGAAACAACATCATCTTAATGGCGTCATGTGGAACATCCTTAAATTTGCTAGTAGCGGTGAGACGGTTGAAATTCCTAATGTGGTAATGCGGGTTGTCTTTCTCGTGACCTCTAAACTTATTTGCTTGCAACATCGAAATTAAACCCGTCTTAATCTCGAAATTCTCCGCAAGGATGGCGGGAATCACAATAGCCTCTCCAAAACCCTCGGTGGGTGCTTGTAGCAACTCCATCATAGTACGATTAGCCATGACGACTTCTTGTTCTACAATAGGTTCAATAATTGGAGGTTCTTCAACAATCAACGATCCTTGATTTGCTTGCTTTTGAAGACGTTTACGAGCTCGTTTTGCTTGATTACGAGTGATCATAAACTTCACGAAGAATGGGAGGTGAGCAAAGAAGATTCTTTTTGGTTGTTTTGTGGATTTTCAATTTTTTTTTTGTTTTTGATGATATTTAATTTTTTTTGGATTTTGGTGTATCTTCGTAGACAACAATCTACAAAATCTCTCCTCGAATCAAACTCTTGATTAAAGAAGCCTCAAAAGAATGAAAACGATCACGTGGAGTGAACGTCTTCTAATGACTTTAGAACTTTGGTGAAAACCAAATTGTTCACGAGGGTTTAATCACAAAGAAACCAAGCAAATATAGTATACGTATTAATACTTTGGGCGGCAAAACCCTCGATTAGCCTTCAAGATCAAATACTCACAAGCAAGCGGGGAAACGAGGCGGCGCGAAGCACTTAAAATCCTTTTTCCTTAGGGTATATTTTATAATACCCGCCTTATACCCACCTTATAGTTTGTATTTTTCAAAATCGAGCTTCACGAAAGTATTTATCTATTTTTGCCTTTCTTTTTGTTTGAGATTCGAATACAATAATTAGGAGATCAAATCCCAATTAAGGTTGTGTTTTCACACTTTTGGAGATATTGTATTTTGATTGTGATACTTAATACAATATATTAATAATATTTGTACAAGAAAAACCAAGAAAACCGATAATACGTGTTAAGGGAGTTCCACTTAACACAAATACTTATTATGAATAATATCAAAAACAAAAGCTTCCAAATTAAAGCACAACACACCTCCCCAGCAGCGGCGCCAAAATGATTGTAGTCTTTTTACTACTCTTTAGGAAAAGAGCGTAAATAGCGGAAAGTATCGAACAAATGACTTTAAGAAAAATCAAGTGTTAATGACCCAATCAAATAAAAGATGAGAAAGTTCGTTTCCCAAGGAGGTATATGTGTGTGATTTAACTTGTAGTTATTTGAGATTAATATTTGGAAGAATGGGGATGAAAGGATGAAAAGACGGTTACGTTAAAATTACACTACGACATAAAAGACGTAAACGTGAAAAACTACCCAAATTAAAAATTTATACTAAGACCAAAAACAAAATCAAGAATTAAAAAGACTAAAAAGAAGTCTAAAATAATATAAATAAAGATAAAAATCCAACAAAGATATTTTAAAACCTTTTATTAATTAAATATTTAATTTTAAATGCTAATTAAAGCCCTAAAAGTAAATATAACTAATTCAAATGTCTAAAATATGATTTTATTGAATAATTACTTAACTTATATTATTAGAAGACTAAAAAGTAATTTTCTAAAAATTAAAAGCTATTAAAACTATTTTTAAAACTCTAAAAATGATTTAAAATGATTAAAAACTAATTAAACTTAAAATAATTATAAAAATAAATCTAAAAGCTATAAAATTATTCTAAAAATGGGAAAAGTCCTAATTAATGATAGAGAACCTAGGAAAAATGGAAAAGAAATAAAAATAAAACTTTGAATTTTAATGAATAAAATAATATTAAAATATTCCTAAAAATAAAAAGTTCTCAAATATATTCTAAAAAATTCTCAAAAATCCTAAATATTCTAACTAAGAAGAAAATGTAAATTAAAGTTTCTAAAACCTCTTAATTAATTTTATATTAATTTTTAAAGTTGCTTAAAAATCCTAAAATCTTATAAAATTAAAAATAAGCCAAATTGAAAACCTAATAAGCTGTAAACCTCAAAATATTATTTTAAAAGCTAAAAATTATTTTTCCTAAAAATAAAAACTCTTTTTTCTATTTTTTAATGATTTTATAAAAAACGTATAAAGAAAAATGCAAAGAAAATAATTTAATAATGGGAAAATTAAGAAAACTAGCTAGAAAAGTCTTAAATACTACAATGATCCTAGGAAAAATTGAAATAAGCAAAAACACAAAGCAAATAAGCTGAAAAGGGGAAAATAAGCCACGGCTTTATTTATAAGCTAACAAAAGAAAACGTGTTAAATAGAATTTGAAAACAAACTTAAACGTAAAAAGTCATCTAGATTAGCGGTAGAGCTCCTACTCCTCCAACGAGAGGTCTGGGGTTCGAGTCCTGCTACGGGTGAACTTTTTACTTTTATTTTCTTTTTTATTTTTTTTTCTTTCCAAATCCAACACTGATACTTGCAAGCTTGTAAACTCAATCCAATACACCTTTTTTATGCAAGATTAAACAAAATGAAGATCAAAATGTATGCAGTTTTAAACTTTTTTGAAGAACACAAGTGAAGTTTTCACTTGTGCATTCTGAATGCCAAGAGGAGCTTGGCTGGGCTTACTTGGTGTTGATTTTGGACAAGAGGGGGCACCCTTGTGCTTATTGAAGCACAAGGAGTCAGCAATAAGCTAGAATAAGCACTTAGCACACACAATTCACAAACCAAAGTACTCAAAAATGATTTCAAGTTGCTGAAGTATTATAGAGAGGTCTGGTGGTATTTTAAGCTAACAGATTGCACAAATGTGACTTTCAATTGACCAAATTATGCACACAAACCCACAGAATGATGCACAACCAGTTTGCAAACCTTTAACACCCTAAGTCTTAACAGAATTCAAGAATCAAGCTTACAAATCTCATAAAAATAGGAAGATTAATGCTTATGCAGATTTTTGAGCTTACTTTTCACTTTTTATCCACACAACTAGCTTCAATACTTCACCAAATGATAACCCATCTATCAAACAACTTATCTCAAACCTATCCAATAGCTCTAACACGTTTTAATTAATAAATCAAAACTTTTTGCCCTGCTAAAATGCTTATCCAAACACCACTTTAAATTTTGATTTCCAACTTTTAACAAACCACAGCCTTCTAAAACTTACTAAAACTGATCCTATGATCATACAGCATGCATACAAACACCAAAGAGCATGAATCAAACAGATTAAACACACAAGAGCATCAAATCAAGCAAGATCACATGAACTACTTTTCTGAGATTTTTCAAAAAGGTAAAAAGAAAATTACCTTAGGGCTTTACATCCAAAGCCCTAGTGGATGTAAATCCACCTCCAATACCAACTGGGGTTGGTGCAGATCAAATATCAACCACTTTCACAACCTGTTTAAGAAAAATCAAACAAGAACAGTATATTATGCAATATATGTAATCTGTTTCACTTTTTCTTTCTTTCTTAAACTCTTCCAAACTTTTTTTAAAACTTCTTAACACGTTTCCAAAACTCTAAAATTACCAACAACATAAACTTTTAACACCAAATCCTTTGGAACAGATTTTCACCAAGAATCTCAAATTTTCAAAACCTTTAAATAACTTTGAACCTCAAAGTTACTTAACCAAATTTAAAAATGGAACTCAACCTCTCTTCAACAGTAAATACCAACTTTAAATAAACATAAAAAGGAATTATAATGCTTAAAAACAAATACCAAACTTTTATTTTATATTAAAAAGGATTACAAAATTTTGAAGAGAAATTGGAACAAGGGTTTACCACAAACTGGCCCTCCTTTTATACTACTCAAATGAACAATCTAGAATGCTAAAAAATTAAAACCCTAATCTAGAAATTCTCCAAAATGCCCTTAGACGTGTTTGAGTGGTGAGTTGTCCAAATTTGATCTCCATCGTTCCTTTTTGCTTTGGGAGGAAGGAATAGATCATAGCTGTTGATTGGGGACACGTCATAAGACTTGGAGCCCAAGGAGTGTTTTAATTGGTGGAATGGGAATTTGGGGGTAGGGTCCACAGGCGTGGGATTGGGGTTTTTAGGTGTGGGTTTTGTTTCTGCGTGTGTGAATCACACGTGGGCAAAGTTAATTGGTTTTTAACCCAAGGTTAAGTTGGGTAAATTCTGGGAGTGAAAGGTGCACAGTAACTTCTTTTTGATCCGTTTTTAGGGGAAACAAAAGTGTTAGGCGCACTTTTCAGTTTGAATGTTTCAACTTGACACCTTTGGTCCTTGTGTTTTGAGGTTTTTAGCATAGAAGGTTTTCAGCCCTAGAAACTCATTTCCTTTGCAAATAACTTCCATCTCTTGACACTTTTGGCACTAAACTTCTCCAAAAATGTTTCAAAGGCTATTTTTGACATGTTTGAATAATTCAAGGGCTGATCTTGGACAATGTTGATCTTCAAAGGTCTTCAATGTGTCTTTCACTTCATGAGGGATCATAATTGGCAATTTTGATTTGTTGAGGGACTAATCTTGCCATTTCTTCAAAGTTGAAGGACCTTTTTGTAATTTTGACAAACTTAAGGGACCAAACTTGTAATTATTAATATACAAGGGTTTTAAGTGTCATTTCTTCATTCTTGGAGGATCAATCTTGTATGTCTTCAAGTCTTCAAGGGTATTTGTTGAATATTCCATGATTAGGGCCCGGTTATTTGTACGGCTTCGTTTCTCGTGTTCGTTTTTCCTTGTATCTTGTGATCTTTTGTCTTTTTCACGATATCCATACCTAAAATACACATAAACACAAAAGCAAGCATATATATGGTATTTTATGACATATTAGTGCATTAAAAGCCCGAAAAGAACGATGAGATCATGTATAAATGCCATCTCATCACTACTCCACATGCTAAAATCATAGAATGATCGGCCATCTCGATAGACATGTTCGAAGGAATAAGAGCCGGAAGCGAAAGCGATTTCCAAATGGAAAATGGCATCAAATTAATGCTTGAACCAAGATCGGCCAAGGCGAGGCATTCTTTCATATCTTGTATGTCACAAGGAATGAGAAACTTTCCGGGTCACCAACTTTTTCCGGTATGCGGTTAAGAAAAACCGAAGAACAATTAGCAAGCTTTGAAAGCTTTTCCTTATCGCTCATCATACTTTTAAAAGTGGAAGCGAAACGAGGCATATACAACAACGCGTCGGCTAAACTCACATCAAAATGCACTTGTTGAAACATTTTTTATAAAAAGCTCGATTTGTTGTTTGTTACGTTCTTGCAATTTCTCTTTGTTTCGTCTCGAAGGGTTAGGTAAGGGTGGTGTGGGTTGGACATTAGGCAACAGCCTTGAAATCTCGGGTTCCATGATTGGTATTGGTTCAACCGTAGGTGTGGTTTGAGCGGTACTTCGTGGGATTGTAATATGCTCCTTTTCGACCATCACCTCGGGCTCTTTCTCGATTTCCTTCTCCGTAGGAAAGTACTTGGACGAGAGATTGGTTCCTTGAAAGTTTTACCACTTCGTGTAGTAATAACCTTCATTTCTCCCTTCGGGTTTGCAATGGTATCACTAGGAAGACCACCCGAGGAAGAGGGTTTACACATGATTGCTTCAAACATTTTTGCCATTCGGTCCTAAAATTTTGATTGCCTAGCATCCGCTTTTAACAATTCTTGCTTAATCTCATGTTGTCCTTGTTCCATCTTTTGTTGATTTTGTTGAAGACGTTGAACATTTCCTTCCATTTTATTTGCATGAGTTTTAAGTTCATTAGCAAGTTCGTTTTTAAGCTCGTTTTCAACTCGGATCTTAAGCTAATCATCTCACGTTGCATGTTATCAAATTTAGCATCATTTGCTTTAGCATAATCCAAAAATTCTCCTTGAAGATTTTTAGTGTGAGCATTTTGAAAACCTTGTGTAGTGTTTTGAAAATCACGGTTTTGGTTTTGATTAGTGACTTGTCCATTTCCACTTTGATAATTCCCTTTGTTGTAGTTACGTGAATTGGCTTGGTAATTACCACCTTGGTTGTTGTTTCGATAGTTATTAGCATTTTGATTTGGTGGAGCTTGATTTGGGCGGGAACCTTGACCGTTTTGGTTGTAAGTTCCCGTTTCTACATAAGCACTCGAAGTGTTACCATCCGCGGTAATGCACTCGGAAAGATCATGAGCTCCACCACACGACAAACAACTCTTAGTAACCGCTTTAACCGAAGCGGAATTTGAAGCTTCTTGAGCTTTCCAATGAGACATAAGATTAGCAAATCTATCAAAAAACCGATTTTCCTCATTAGCTTCATCATGTATGGCATTAATGCTACGAGATGATGACGACGATGACGAACCCAAATTGGCAACACTCGGTGTGTTACGAGGGCTATAAACCTTAGATCTATTCTCGATAATCTTTAAAGCTTCATCGGTCGTTTTGCACAAAAAATTACCACCCGCGGCGGCATTCAAGTAATCTCGTTCATGATCATTAAGCCCATTATAAAAAGTATCAATTTGATGCAATTCCGAAAAATCATGGTGTGGACATTCATGTCGCCATTGAAAAACTTTCATTATTTCTTTGAACAAATCTTGAAATCTCATTTTTCAAATGTGTTGTTTTAGATGGTGGGAAAAATTTGTTCACAAACTTAGAAACGAGATCACCCCATGTCAAAATTGAACTTGGCGGTTCTTTCTCAAGCCAAATTTTAGCGGGTCCATCTAACGAGTATGGAAACAACATCATCTTAATGGCGTCATGTGGAACATCCTTAAACTTGCTAGTAGCGGTGAGACGATTAAAATTTCTTATGTGGTAATGCGGGTTGTCTTTCTCATGACCTCTAAACTTATTAGCTTGCAACATCGACATTAAACCCATCTTAATCTCGAAATTCTCCACAAGGATAGCGGGAATCACAATGGCCTCTCCAAAACCCTCGGTGGGTGCTTGTAGTAACTCCATCATAGTACGATTAGCCATGACGACTTCTTGGTCTACAATAGGTTCAACAATTGGAGGTTGTTCTTCAATCAACATTTCTTGATTGGCTTGCTTTTGAAGACGTTTACGAGCTCGTTTTGCTTGATTACGAGTGATCATAAACTTCACGAAGAATGGGAGGTGAGCAAAGAAGATTCTTTTTGGGTGTTTTGTGAAATTTCAATTTTTTTGTGTTTTTGATTGTTTTTAATATTTTTTTTGGATTTTTGTGTATCTTCATAGACAACAATCTACCAAATTTCTCCTCGAATCAAACTCTTGATTAAAGAATCCTCAAAAGAATGAAAACGATCACGTGGAGTGAACGCCTTCGAATGACTTTAGAACTTTGGTGAAAACCAAATTGTTCAAGAGGGTTTAATCACAAAGAAAACAAGCAAATATATTATACGTAATAATACTTTGGGCGGCAAAACCCTCGGTTAGCCTTCAATCTCAAAATACTCACAAGCAAGCGGGGAAACGAGGCGGCACGAAGCACTTAAGAGCCTTTTTCCTTAGGGTATATTTTATAATACCCGCCTTATACCCACCTTATAGTTTGTATTTTTCAAAATCGAGCTTCACGAAAGTATTTATCTATTTTTGCCTTTTTCTTTTTGTTTGAGATTCGAATACAATAATTAGGAGATCAAATCCCAATTAAGGTTGTGTTTTCACACTTTTGGAGATATTTTGTATTGATTGTGATACTTAATACAATATAGTAATAATAATTTCACAAGAAAAACCAATAAAACCGATAATACGGATTAGTAGATTTCTACTAATACAAATACTATTTATGGTTAATATTAAAAACAAAAAAACAAATTAATCACGACACACCTCCCCGGCAGCGGCGCCAAAATGATTGTGGTAAATTACGTCTTTTAGGAAAAAGAGCGTAAACGTGGTAAAAGTATTAAGTGATGATTTAGGAAAATCAAGCACTAATGACCCAATGAAGTTCGTTTCCCAAGGAGGTATATGTGTGTGACTAAAATGTAGCAAGGTTTGAGCTTAATATTGGTTAGAAGGGGATTAGAAAAGAGGATGACGAAGACGTGAAATTAATTACTACTAAGATTAAACGTAAAACCGTAAAATGAGCTAAAATAAAAATTAATTCTAAAAATTACCAAAAATTCAACTTAAATCAAAATAAATAAACTAAGAGTTTACCATTGATCAAAACTTTTTCAAACCTTTTAATTAATTAAATATTCAATTTGTTTATGCTAATTAAAGCCCTAAAAATCAAATAAATTATCAAAAAGCCCAATAAAGATTTTTCAATTGGTAAACCTATAAAATGACCTAAAAATATTAACAACTATTTTTAGGAATTTTTAAACTAATAAAAAATATTTAAAATGATTTAAAAATCATTAAAACTTAAAATAATTATAAAAATTATTCTAAAGATGATAAAATTAATCTAAAAGTTGCAAAAATCCTATTTTATTGTATTTAAGCTAAGAAAAATGTAAAAAGTTGAAAAATGTGAAATTTGAAAAATAATAATAAAATAATATTAAAATAATATTAAAAATCCAAAAATTATAAAAAATTCTAAAACCTTGCAAACAGGTTTATTTTAACCTAAATAAACAGAAAATGAAAGTGAAATGACCAGAATACCCCTATTGGGCCCTCAAATGGGCCAAAACCAAAAACAGTCAACACTAATGGGCTTTTTAGCCCAAAAAGTCAAACTTGGCCCAATTGACTTGGAAAAGCCTAATCTGACTCAAAATTTAATTCTAAACACAAAACTCTGAAGGCCCAAAAGCTGAAAGTGAGCTTATCACAGCTTATTAAGCAAACAGCTTATCGTTATTGGGCTTTTTAGCCCATTAAGCAATACGCTAATGCCATAAGCTCTAATTTGACACACAATCTTCTTTTGGGATGCTTAAGAGATCTATAAAAAGAAATTTTGAAAAAGCACACTCAATAAGCCAGAAATAAGCAAAGTACAATTTCACTAAAAGACAAAATAGCTGGGTTTGAGATATAGGGCACCTCAGAACTTGATTCAACTTGCAAAATGTCACAAATGAACTCAATAAGCCAAATCAATCAACAAAAATCCAATAAGCAACACCAATAAGCAAGAATGAACCAATAAGCACTTATGGAAAAGTCAATTAAGTTGGTTTTCTAGTCAAACCTAAAAGTCAACACACCAAATGCTCCAGTATGAACAAATGGGTCAAATAATGAGCACCTATTACAAAATCCAAGTTGTTGCTGGTTAAAATAAGCTATTTTAGCTTATTGATAAGCTGAAACCCAAAATACACTAGCAGTGGCTAGCAGCAGGGGAAAGGAGTTCCCACTGCTTTGACTATTTGACCAAGCTTTTTAGAGAGATTTAGTTGGATTCAATTGGGAATAAGGGCACCCTTGTGATCAGTGAATCACTAGGAGTCAATATCTACAAGAAAATCACAATTTGGTTCACACAATAAGCCCAAATTAAGCAAACAGTCACCAAATATAGCACAGATATGGAAAATAAGCAGTTATGCACAAATAAGCATATATAGCATGAATAAGCCAGCCAAATTCAACCAGATGCATACACAAGCTATATAAACTATGAATAAGCACAAACAAACTTAAATCAACCACTGAATCAAAGTGTATAAGTAGAATCAAGCACCAACAATTACTGATAAGAACAAGTATCATATACAGAAACTTTTTGCTGATCTAATTGACAATAAATCCAATTTCAAGCATCCAAATCTCTTTCCCTGGTGTTATTAGCCTATTTTAATCACTTGTTAACCCTAGTCTATGATTAGATCTAGGTGTCCCTTAAACCACAACTAAAAATATCAAGTAAACAAGTTTTTTTAGCCCTATTATGGATCTATATGTTTCAAACTACAAAACTTGCAAACAGATTGTACTTAGCACCCAATAAACAGATATAAGCACAAAGCACCACAAAGCATTCACTCAAAATCACACAAATCCAACTTAAGCAGTTAACCCAAACACCCCTTAATAATCTGTTTTTACAAATTTTCAAAGGATAATCCAGATTTAACCTACAAATCAAGCTAAAAACACTTCAATAACATCAAACAAGAACAGATAAACAGGATTCAAGCAATAGAACACAGATTCCACAATAATCAAGCAAAATCACAAATATTCATAAATTAAAAGAGAAAATGAAAAAGGAGAAGGTGCAAACCTCCAAGACCTACATCCAGGCCCTGGATTGTTTGAGCTGAGGTACTAGCAGAACAAGTACCAGCTTCCAATGTACCTGCTAAGAAGAACAAACCAAGTGATGAACAATATCAAGCACTTTTCTGATTTTTGAAACACAAGCCTTATCAATTAAAACCTTGCCTGAAAAACGTTCAAACATGAAAGTGGAACTCAGAATTAGGCTATTCTAACACCAACTTTTAATAAACAAGAACAAGATTTCACACATTTCTGAAAATCAAATTTTATTAACTTAAAAAGGGATTACAAAGATTGATAGCCTAAAACTGGAACAAAGGGACTCTCACAGGTTGAGGTCTCCTTTTATAAACATATGCTATGCTAACACTGTTCACAAACCCTAGAAGTGAAATTCCCAAAATGTCCTTGAGTACTTAAGGCCGTTTGTTGTTGATGAGTTGTCCAAAATGATCCTAGACATTTATTTTAGCTTTGGGGTTAAGCTAAGAGTGTGGGCTGTTGATCTTGACACGTCAGCTTACTTGGAGAGAAAGTTATTCTTTGATTGGTTGAAAGGGAATTGGGGGTGGGGTCCATGGTGAGTGGGAGTGAGGGTTTTTGATGTGGGATGAGTTTCTGCATGTGTGAATCACACATGTGCCAGGGTAATTTAAATTAACCCTTTGTTTATGTAAAACCCGCATGCTTTTACCATGAATAGTGCCCTTAAGATCGTACGTCCTAGATTAAAACTTACCTTATTTAGTATTGATCACATTCATGTGCTAATAGTCAAGCAAGTGCATACGTGTATGACATGATAAGTATCGATTACGTACGAACTCATGATAAACAGTTAATAAATATGTCACGTGAACATAATTAAATCATGATCACCATTTAAAATACGAACTAAAATAATTACGTAAATACATATAATATAATTACGAGCGTTAAGATTACGATAAACTACATGATAAAATAAACAGAAACACTTTAAACACGAACACGTTTAACCACGAACGAACACGAAACATCGGGACACGAGAAAAGGTACGGGTACCCCATGTGGGGCCCCATACCCACGGCACACTAACCAAAATGGGCCTAGCCCATTGACTTTTACAAGAAAGGGGGGGTTATGGTAAATATGCTTTTCATTTTTACATTTCAAGCAAAATAACATTTTAACCTAAAAAGTTTTCTCTCCTCCTCCTTGCCCTCTCTTTGTGCCGCCACCTTAAGGACCACCATAGGTGGTTGTTGATTGATTTTGATCTTGAAAATCATTGCTATAAACCGTGTTTGTTCATCCTCTTTCAAGCTACGTATTGGTATATCATTCTAAACCTTTCTTTTTAATTCTTTTTAAATCTTTGATTATTTTCATGAACATGTTATTATTATTCTTATTAAAACATGATAATTAAACATTGATCTAACATGTTTTGGGGTGAATTAAAATCAAAGGACGATATAAAAGGTTGTTTGTTTTGGCCGCCTAGCATAACCAACCCGAGGGGGGGGTTCGGTTTGCTTTTAGCCGCCACCACCAAGACCATTGTTGGTCTTGGTTGGTGCATGTGGGACCCACGACAGCAAGGGGGCACAAGTACCCCGTGTTTGGCTCGGGGTACGGTGTCGAGTTCATGCCCGATTCATGGTTCGTTGGTTAAATCATGATTTATGCTACATGTTAATTTTATGAATTATGAACTTAGGATATAAATTAATTAATAACATGAGATATTAATTAAATCATGACTTAGGTTATTTTAATTATTAATTTAGCATGATATTAATTTAACCTAAGTATTTTATGTTATAAGTTATAATTAATTAATTATTTAAAACATGCCTATAATTAATTAATTTAGACATGACTTAGGTTATGTTATTAATACATAATAATACACATTTTAACCTAAGTAATTTATTCCATTTTGATTAAAACATGTTATACTTTAATTAAAATGCTTAACCTATAGTTTAATTAAATACATGAAATAATAATTAAACTATACACTATATCGTATGACTTAAGAAATAAGCTTATAAACACTTAGACTTATATGTTAGCTTATGTAACCAGCTTAATTCTAATTATGGAAACTTCTATTTATAGAAACTTAATTAAATAAGGCAACTAATCTATTAATGGAAACCTTCTATATATGGAAATCTATCTATTTCAGGCAGCTAATCTAATCATGGAAACCTTCTATATATGGAAACTTATTTAATTAAGGCAGATGATCTATTTTTGGAAACTTTCTATTTTTGGAAACTTTCTATTTTTGGAAACTTTCTATTTTTGGAAACTTTCTATTTTTGGAAACCTGCTATTTTTGGAAAGTTACTTATTATTACACAGTAAGTATAATAATACATTAAATACCAGTAATACTTAATCAGATTAGTCAGAATACAAGATAAACACAGTTTAAGGCTTTAAACAGTAAACCATGACCTAAAACATACAAAGTAAGCTAAGGTGAGACATAAAACCCAGTACGTAATCAATGATTCGATACTTATACACGTGTGTATTCATGTAGCGTTAGTGATCCAGAAGTAGGAGTCTTCCTTCTGTTCATTCACTGGACTTGAGGTACGGATTCCCGTCCTTTCAGTATGGACATTCTTTCCTTATTAGGATTTCCCCGTATGTAGCCAACTGTTTTCCCCAGTATTTGTTTTATTGTTTTGAACTGCTTATGTTTAATTAGCATAATCTATAGCCATATACAAGCATGACTAGTTTCACCTAGTTATGGAGGTACCATAACCATAACATTGGAGGCACCAATGTTATGACTTCCCCACGGCGGAGTGATTGCTCGTGGCGTCCCTTTCAGTTTTGGCCATATTATTATATCATGTGGGGCGTATGGGTGCATCCTAGTTATATGTTTTATTCAGTATTTCATGGTGAATGTGGTGTGTGCCTTGCATCCTTCACAAGGAGTTGATCCCTCCTACCCAAACCAGTATATTAATTAGAGGCATCCCCTCTAATCAGCATGATGAGGTCACCCCTCCAAGTATTCATGCACGTGACCTTTTCATGACCTATATGGGCTATGGTATATTTATGTTAAAACAGTTTTCATAAGATAAACATAAGGCTTTTCAAACTATAAAACGAGTTTTCTTAATACTTAACCAGTTACTCAGAACTTAGTCTTCCGCTGTTATATGTTACATGCTTATTCTATTTCATGCTATATTGTACATCCGTGCACTGAGCGTCTTGCTCAGCCGTTTTCCTTTTCATGTTCCCAAAACGGCAGGTACTCAGGGACGCTCGTTGATCTCAAACGTACGTGCATATGGACTGGAAGCTTTACTGTCTTTCTTTACTTTATGCATTTCCTTTACTTTAATACAGTTTGCTATGGACATTGTTTCGTCCTTTCCTTTTACAGTATTTATGTTTGTGTGTGATGAGCTCTACTTTGGGGTTACCGATGTTTGATTCCGGTATTTCCCTTTTATGGTCAAATAATGCTTAGACATTTATCCTTGTATGCTTTGATGACACGCCATGATTATGCGTAAGATTCCATTTCCAAAATGGGGTGTTACAATTATGGTATCAGAGACAAGGCTTCGACCTGTAGGCTCTCAAATATGACCTGTGATTAGTGGGTAGTCACTACGGTCTTCCTAGAACTGACAGTTGTTTTCAAGCATTCATCATTTTAAGCATACATATACATGTCATTGTTATAGGGTTTTTGACTAAGTAATGGTTGGTACAGGACTGGCCCTATTTAGTCGCATGTGTTTTATCGAAACTTTTAGATTTGGGACCGACCCATAGGCGTCCCCTCGATATGTCTTTTGTTTTGAGTGAACTGACCAGAGGCGTTCACTCTCGAGCATCAAAAGTTTTCATAAAACTGCATCATGCATTCATACAAAAATTTTCTTGCATAAATTTTTTCTCGTGAAATTTTTGTATAATTTTTTTTCATGTATATATATAATTTATATTTTATGTTTCGAACTGTTAATCATATGTTTTATGTTATACTGTCAGATGGTTCTCACACGCGAGCAAGAGCAGCTCAATGCTGCAATTCAGGCTGCCATGCAAGCCTTTCTTCCTCAACTGAGGAATGACATCCGTGCTGAAGTCCAAGCTGCCAACAATCAGCAGCAGCAGAATCAGGCACCTCCTACTCCTCCTCCCCCAGTGACACTAGCAGTGTGGCTGGAAAGATTCAACAAGCTCCGTCCTAGAGCTTTTGAAAAGACTGATAGCCCCAACGATGCTGAAAGCTGGTTGACTCATATCGATAAGATTTTCAATGCTATGGGATGTGACCCCGCATTCAAGGCGAGATTGGCATGCTACCGGTTTGAAGGCGATGTACTCAACTGGTGGCTAGCCTTGACGCAGTCGGAAGGAGGTGATGATTGGGTCGCTGGTTTGACATGGGCCCAATTCAAGGAGAGAGTGATGGAGCAGTTCTTTCCCAAGGCAGAGCAGGACAAGCTCAAGCGAGAGTACCATGGGATACGTCAGAGAGCGGGCGAGAATAGCAACGAATTCATGCAGCACTTTCTTCGCTTAGCTGGTTTCCTGGGAGCAGCAGCTGGTACTCCTGAGGAGCAGGCACACCACTTTAGGTGGGCACTTCGCACCTCGGTCGCGAACAATCTGGTGTGTGCTACGTTCAATACAGTAGCACAAGTGGCCGACGCAGCAAGGAAGCTAGAGATGTTGCAGGAACGAGATGAGTTCGGGGAAGCTGAAAGACCCGACAAGAGGTAAACATTTCGTGTTCTATCGATAACCAAACCGCATCCTATCATTATATGTTCTATAATCATCTCTTAAACTGTATCTTCCAGACAGAAAACTGGGGACCGGTCTCAGCCGGCTACTCAGCAGCAGCCTCATCAGCCCAAAGGAAACGCTCACACTAACGACCGTTCTGTTGTGGAAAGGCGTAGCGGTAATGATAATTACCGTAACAACGCTGGACACTCCAACAACAGCAGGTCCTACTATTTACGCATCTTCTTACGATTTCATGTTATATCTCTCATGCTGACACTATATTAACCTCTACCAGGAACCACGGTAATGGGAAGGACCAGAACCACAGGGGTTCGCAGCCTAACCGTTCAACTAACACTGGTGAACATCTTATGACGCATATGTCTTATACTCGTGCATATACTTTATTTTAACACATTTTGTCATCAGCAGGCCCTCAGCAAGCAAGGACTCCTGTTGGAGGATTCACTCATCCTCTTTGCAGTACTTGCCATCGCAGACACCCTGACCCATGTCGTCGTGATTCCGACGCGTGCTACAAGTGCGGCCTCCCTGGCCATCGTATGAGAGATTGTCGTAAGGGTGAAATGGAGGGTACCTCGGGTCATGCTGATAGTAAGCCGCCTCCTACCACCGGGCGTGTCTACACGACATCTCGTGATCAGGCAAACAAATCTACAGGTACCATTACTGGAATTTTGTATTTGTACGGCCAAGCTGCTTGTGTTCTTTTCGACACGGGTGCCACTCACTCAGTTATTTCCACTACTTATGCCAAGAACATCAGGACACTTCCCTTGCCATTAGAAAATAGGCTTACCATTTCCACGCCTTTGAGGGACTCTGAATTAATAACTCATGTATACAAGAGTCTTCCTCTAGAGTTTGACGATAAAGTTCGTGCAGTAGATGCACTTCCCCTAGACATGATTGAGTTCGATCTGATTCTCGGCATGGACTGGCTATCCAAGCACCATGCTACCATAGACTGCCACTTATATCGGGTGATCTTCGGCGACATTAATGCACCAGAGTACATTCATAACGGGTTCATACCCGGACGGTCTGTACAAGTCATATCTACCTTGCAAGCACGTGCATTACTGTCACATGGCTGTGAGGGTTATCTAGCTACGGTTCACGACATGGATGTTGAATCCCCATCGATTCAGGATCAACCAGTAGTTTCGGAATTTCAAGACGTCTTCCCAGCTGAACTTCCAGGCATACCACCTGCACGAGAAGTGGAGTTCAACATCGACCTTGTTCCAGGAGATGAACCAATCTCTAAGGCTCCGTATCGTATGGCTCCCATAGAGCTAAAAGAACTGAAGAACCAACTGCAGGAACTTCTTGAATGAGGGTTCATTAGACCAAGCGCATCTCCATGGGGCGCACCGGTCTTGTTCATTAAGAAGAAGGACGGCAGCATGCGACTTTGCATAGACTACCGTGAACTTAATAAGATTACCATCCGAAATAGATATCCACTGCCACGTATAGATGATCTGTTTGACCAACTTCAAGGAGCCAAACACTTCTCAAAGATCGATCTAAGGTCAGGCTACCATCAGCTAAGGGTTAAAGAGCAGGATATTGCTAAGACTGCTTTTCGTACCCGCTATGGCCATTATGAGTTTGTAGTCATGCCATTCGGCCTGACTAATGCTCCAGCAGTATTCATGGATCTGATGAACAGAATCTTCCACGAATTCCTTGATAAGTTTGTCATTGTATTCATCGATGACATCCTGATTTTCTCAAAGTCCACAGAGGAACACGAAGACCATCTCCGTACGGTACTACAGATTCTTCGTCAGAAGCAGCTGTATGCGAAATTATCCAAGTGTGAGTTCTGGTTAAACAAAGTGGCATTCTTAGGTCACATTGTATCAGCAGAAGGGATCACTATGGACCCAGCGAAGGTTGAGGCTATCACTAAATGGCCCAGACCAACGTCAGCGACAGAAGTCCGCAGTTTCTTAGGCTTAACTGGCTATTATCGCAGATTCGTGGAGAACTTTTCCCGCTTGGCACTACCTCTCACCAAACTGATGCGAAAAGGAGAGAAATTCGTCTGGACGGAAGAACGAGAGAAGAGCTTCGAAGACCTAAAGCAGAAGTTAGTATCTGCACCTATTCTTACTCTCCCATCTGGTACAGGTGGATTTCAGATCTACAGCGATGCATCGGGGAAGGGACTGGGCTGTGTTCTCATGCAACATGGGAAAGTGATCGCGTATGCTTCACGTCAGCTTAATCCCTATGAAGAAAACTACCCTACGCATGACCTGGAACTTGCTGCAGTTGTGTTCGCATTGAAAATATGGAGGCACTACTTATACGGAGAATCATGCGACATTTTCACGGATCACAAGAGCTTGAAGTATATCTTCACTCAACGAGAATTGAACATGAGACAAAGGAGATGGTTGGAACTGTTGAAGGATTATGATATTAACCTACAGTATCATCCCGAGAAGGCTAATGTAGTAGCAGATGCACTCAACAGAAAGTCCGGAATGATCAACGGCATTGAGATCAAGGAACAAAACATAAGAGACTTGGAGCGGCTAGACATCAAAATCATGGTACGTGGGCAGCACGGATACTGGGCGAATCTTAGAGTAGAACCCGAGTTACTGTCTAGGATCAAGGAAGAGCAAGAGGATGATGGAGAAATTTGGGCGATAATTCAGAATTTAGAGAAGCAGACAAAATTCAGAATGGACGCAGACGGTATTGTTTGGCAGGGCACGAGACTTTGTGTTCCTAACAATCAAGAACTCCGGGAAGCATTGTTAGCTGAAGCTCACAGCTCCCCATTTTCTATACATCCTGGGTCGACAAAAATGTACCATGACATCAGACAGCACTTTTGGTGGAGTGGTATGAAACAGGATGTAGCCACTTATGTCTCTAAATGTCTTACCTGCCAGCAGGTTAAGATGGAGCATCAGCGATCGGGCGGTCTCCTTCAACCGTTGGATATTCCAGAGTGGAAGTGGGACAAAATCACCATGGATTTTGTTACCGGTCTTCCGCCTACCAAGAAGAAGCACGATGCGATTTGGGTCATCGTTGATCGTCTCACCAAATCAGCTCATTTCTTACCGATACGCAAGGAAGATCCGGTAAGTAAACTCGCAGATACTTACAGAAGGGAGATCATGAGACACCACGGTACTCCCTCCAGCATCGTCTCAGACAGAGATCCTCGTTTCACGTCGCGATTCTGGAAAGGTCTGCAAAAAGCTTGGGGTACACAACTTAAGCTGAGTACGGCCTTTCATCCTCAAACGGACGGACAGTCGGAGCGAACAATTCAGACATTGGAAGATATGCTAAGGTCGTGTGCGTTGGAATGGACAGGTGATTGGGACGAGTACATCTGTTTTGTGACAATCCGTCAATTTATGATTGATATTTTATTCTCAATATTTATTTGAAAACATTATTTTAATGTTACAATATGAACTCACTTATTTTTGGGAAGAAATTTGGATTTACGTCTTGAAGTAGCGTCGACTACGTCTAAACCGGAGGATTCAACGTTACGTGCTTACGTTTACATACACCGTCTTTGGTGACAGTCTGACAATTCAGGAAATAAATTTATCCGTGAATATTATTTTGGAGTTTTAAATTTGTGTTGGTTCATAAACTCACAAATTTACGAGAAGAGATTAGGACTTACGATTTTATTTTAACGTCCTTTACGACTAAACCGGAAACCTTAGGATTACGTATTTACGTTTTCGAACTCCGTTTTTGATGAGACAATTTTTATTGGATTCGTTTTGTGACGTTGATTCATAATTTATAAAAACGTTTTTCGTAAAACGACCCGAGGGCACGCAAATCGAGAAAACTAGAATCGAGGAATACCCGTAAATTAGTGGGATGAGACAAGATAAATCTTGCCTCATCCCACACATGGGACGGTTCACAAGCTACCACCACATCATGTGATGTGGCAAATTAGTAGCTACAAGTTAACACTTGTTAACTTTAGCTTACAAAGTAAGCTTCCACTACACCTAAAACCACTACCTAAATGATTCTTGTCATTCACAACATGCAAAACCACCTCAAGTTCTCTTACCTTCCCCATTTTGGCCGTCCATAGATCACCCTAAACACCCTAATTTGATCAAAATTAACCACAAAATCTCATGTTATTCATATACATGTTGATGCCCTTTTGAAGCCCTATTGATTGGTGCAAGTTATAACATCCAAGGAGGAGTTTCTATGGAGTCTTGAGGCTGATTTTCCACAAGGAGTTTATGAAGATTGGTGATCATGAAGATGGTCTTGGTGCATCACAAGTATCTCCATCAAAATCCATGTTTTGATCACAACCTACATCATCATGGTGGTATAAAGATTGTCCTCCTCATCCTCTTGTTATTTTGATTATGTAAAAATGTATTTTATTTCCTATTGTATATGTATATGATGATTATATGATGATAAAAATGTTATGTGGGGATTTGTTGTTGATAAATATGATTAAAAAGGTGAAAAACTATAAGAAACAAGGTTAAAATCATGCTTAATTTACATGGCTGTATAAAACAGTAAAGAAACAGGTCATGGACTGATAAAATGATGAAGTAGAATGGATTTACAGTAAGCTATGAGTCTTGTACACATGTGAGAGTTGGTCATGCAATGGAATCATTGTAATGAGTGAGATATGATCAAAACAAGTTTAAGGTATAAATCTGAGTTCACTGTTTTGGACGATTTTTAGAAAATATTTAGAAGATGATTCAACAGTTGCTATAGAAGCGTTAAATGTAGCAACTATCATATAGTTTATGTGATAAAAATTTGAGCTTCTATCTCCATATAGAACTCAAGATATGACAGTTTTGGTGAAGATGAAAATAAAAATCAGATTTTGGAAAATAAAGTATAATACTATTATATAAGCACTCAAAATTATATTGTATAAAATGTAAAGTTAAAACCCACTAAATCTTGGATTTTATTTATATAAATATGTACAATGGTAAATAAGTGGACATTCTATAAAAATGGTAACTTGTTAAGTTTTATAAGTTATAAAACTATAAACATGATTTTTACGACTTTTTCGGCTATTGCCGTAAAATTAACGTTTTTGTTAAATAAAACTTAGATGGTTGGACCCGTCTAATGAAAACTTTATAAAACTTATATACTGATATATAGACATGTATAACAAGTAAAAACCAATAAAACCCGAACTATAGGGCATACGGACATTAACGAGCAAAGTAAACATATTGGACTAATACTTGGGCTAATAATTGGACTAAATAAGATAAACACCCATAAAAAGAACTTATTAGGCTTAACCCATTTGGGCCCAACTTGAAAGTTTAAATACTGATAATATAAGTATGAACTGGATTAATACAAGTTAATAAACTTATAATAGGCTTATTGGACCTAAAACACGTAAAAAGGTAAAACTAGTAAACTAGTATAAAAGTTATCGACATATAACACTAAAATGAGTAAATGAGAATATGTAAACCCACTTGATCATCATATATATATAATCATCATATGTATACATAATTGTTATTTTTATTAAGTCATTGGACATGAGTCTAAGACGAGTATTATTTGTCTAGGTTTCCGTGATTGAAGCACGTACCGTACGTCCGAATTGCCGATAACCCGCCTTCCCACATCAACGCGAGTTCATAGCCTCGCACTCTTTTAAATGTTTTTATAAATGTTTTATAAACCCGCGAGGGAGATTACATGTTAGTTTTTATAAAATAGGACACCAATTTTCCCGATTGTTTGTTTATTGATTTTGGACCCGAATGATTGAATGACCCGATTGTATGACCCGATAAATGATTAAAGGACCCGATAGATGAAATTAAATGGATTATTAAAGTTAGGTTATGTCACTAAAAGTCCCATTAGCATGAATTGTGAACTACCGGGATTTGGTAGACGCTTATGCATTTAATAGTACTATTTGGGGACGATCACCCCAGTTCGCGCCTTGACGGTTGATCCCCGTCGTGCCACATTGATTGGTAAGCGAATTTATGTATGAGAAGATTTCCATAGCGTGACCTTTGTGACGACACGCTACTTTAGATGGGCAAAATTGGTATCGGGTTAGCTACCCGTTGTTGGTTTAGTAAGGTAACAATGTCATGCGGCTTATAATAATCCAAAACTAACGAAATACTACTAGACGCTTCGAATTACGATGTATTGCCTGACTAGCAATACAGGGTCATACTAATGATATTATGTTTGTGTTTTGGTTTTCATAACCATATTCATATAACGATTTTTATTTGAATTTATACGACGTCATAAGACGTATTGTATGATGTTTTTACGACATTGGATCGTATAATGATTTTTAAGGCAAATGCCTATATTATGATTTTCGATAAGGATTTGTATAAAAATGACTTTGGCTATTTTATGGCCTATTACAAAGATTTGTATAAAATGATTTTGGCTATTTTACGGCCTATTACAATGATTTGTACGTATTGATTTTTGGTACTAATTTTTTACCAAAGTTATATTGGTGGAATTTATTAAACTCTATGAATTCACTCGGCGTTATCGCTGACCTTTTCTTTTAACATGTTTCATCTCAGGTACTTGAAGGTAATTCTCGGGAAGACGACAAGAATTCATGGCCCGCACTTAAACAATATTTTCCATTCAAATGTTTGTAAAACCCGTATTAAATATAATGACTTGGGACCTATGTAACTTTGATATTTGTGAATGGAAATTCTTTATTAATAAAAGACGCGATTTTTATGCGTTGTCTATGATGTGAGTAATGTGCTATCCCGTAACACCAACTAGTCTTCCGCTGTATTGAGTTGTATAAATTTGGGGGTGTTACAGTTTGGTACCAGAGCTCTCGTTATAGAGAACGAAAGATTTTTAAAACCAAGGTTTTGAATAAAACATTTCAAAATCTTTTAACTATAAACATTTTTCTAAAAATGTCTAAAAATCTTTAGACTATAACGGTGCCGAAGAATTCCCGAGTTACCGACAAGGCCAAACTGAGAAGTGTTATTTTAATATATATACCTTGGATTATATATATATGATGTAATTTTATTACATGATTGTTTGATGATTATTTTGATTTTTATACGAGGTATTTATACGACGTAGATTGTCACAAGAAACCTTAAATCCCCTATTAAATTAATCGAAGCTATTCTCGTAGGAATTCTAGCTATCCTAGATCTAAACCAAGTTGTGGATATTTATGATCCCAACAAATGGTTGATATTCATAGAAATATAGATAGTAGTTGATTGTGATATTGAAAAAGAATTGGCGAGATTAAAACTGATAACGATGTCATGACGATCTTTCCTTATAGAATGGAGTTTGACAAAACGTTACCACCTGGAAGGATGTCATCTGATTCGTTGTCACCCAATTCTTAAATTGAAATCGAAAGGGTGAATGTTGCACTTGAGGCTGTTATTGGAACCATTACCCAAAAGCCTCATGCCACTAGTACCTTTCCGAGAAGTCTAATTGAATGTATGAGTTATCTCATACTAGTGACTCATTTGATAATTGTTGTTGTAAGAGATATAGGATTGGAAATTAAGTGTTGATCATATCAAGCTTTTATTGCCCTTTCAAGGTGTAAGAATAAGATTGAAAGTATTGGAGAATGATGTAGGATATCGAATTGAGTATAAGTTGATTAAAACTTGAATAAAAGTAAAATTTAACCTATATGGAATATGAGATTGTTAATATAAGTCGTTAAGTTATTTGATTGAATTATGAGGTTTTAAATGATTGTAGGTCCGTGTTAAGGGTTGTTCCTAGGCCATTGTCCACTAATGAGGATGCCCAGTGTCCAACAAATAAAGTGAAGAAATCTTCTTCTGAATTGGGACCGATGGATCTTCCGGGACAGGTGGGACACCTAATGACTCTTGTAGATTAGTATTCATTGTGGTATCTTTTAAAAATCCCAAACTTAACTGAGATATCAGTTGGTAGGATGAGTTCTGAGAATTGTATGACATAGTGGCACGTAATGTGTTACGGTACAATTTTGACTTGTTTGTGATTAATAAAAAGACTACCTTTGATTGCTAAATTCTACATGTATCGATGTTATCTATCTTTTATTGCTTCATCCTAATGTTCGCATTAGTAATACAACCATTGAACAAGTACTCATATTGATTTGAGTTACATTGTGAATTATTCTCTTTTGAGTGCCATCGAGGTCATGAACCTCATGATTAATTAGCTAAGCTCATTTCCTATCATATCGTAGTTAATTCTTGGTGAACAAGCTTTCATCACTCTTTTGCAGATCACACCTTGTTTTTATAAAGTTAAAACGGTATCCTTTGAGAAAATTTAATTTTCATCACTATAAGGATTATTAATAGTAAGATTTATAAGTGATTGTTATTGAAATGAAGTTGTTTATAAAACACTTTGGAAAACCTTATTGTTTTCATAACAAAGAAAATATTCGTAAATTTATCTTTGATTCTTATTTAAGAATTAAGCATGAAAATGTTTTTACTACAAACATGGATGATAAAATTTTGACGAACTGAGTATTGCATCGTTAATCTTGAAATTGTATATAGTTGCGCGCCTACATACAATTTGGAATGGACTATGCAAGACTGATTAGTAGTCACCATAAAACTAATGAATAAACACTACATTTCAATTGAAGATTGTGAAAAATTAAATTTTATGAGATCTGCAAGAAGTGCAAAATAGGGACATAGTGTTAGGGATACCTACATATGTGCCTGTAGCATCTATTCTTATGAGTTGAATTTACTCATCTGTGGAAATTGTCTTATTTGACAATTGACAATTCTTTCTTGTCCAATTCTCCCGTAGTGAGATTCTTAGGAAAAGTATTTGATTACCGAGTGTTGATACCCGACTGGATGTATTGACATTCTTATCATTTCTTTTGATTTGATTTCATTTGAATGACCTGGGTAACGATCCGAGGAGCTTTCGAATGCGTACTCAAATTATGAAAACATGTGATATATTCATATTCGTTAAATGTTTTCATCCGTATCTGATTTGAAATTCTATCGCCTAGATTATGCGTTGACCTTACTCTTCTTAGTAGTTGTGTCTCCATATATCCTTGAACTTGTAAAGGATTATGAATTATCATTAGTCTTTTGAGAAGTTCACATCTTATCAACGATAATGAAACCGGAAAGTTGGTAATGCCAGTAGAATGGATTGATTGATTTTGACATGACGACATTGTCTTAATTGATGGGAACTCGAATAGAATTTCCCTAAATGATAAGATGTCGATTATCAAAAGTGATCTAAATAATTCTTGATGGATGACCATATCCTATATTAAGACTTGAAATTATACCATGAATGGTTGTGAACTAGTTATAAATATTGTAATCTAGAAGAACCTAATATGAATTTAATAAAATGATAATTCTGTTATCTGACACTTTAGGAGGTATTTGTTGACGAATTAACTAGACTTTCGCCATTAAGACAAGTTGAAATTGGTATTAATTATATTCTCGGTGCTGCACCTGTGTCTTGTGCACTGTACGTCAGCACCATCTGAATTTAAGGAATTACCGTACAACTAAGAGAGTTGACGGAGAAAGATTTTATTATACCAAGCCTGTCATCATGAAGAGCTATGGTGATATCATTCCTTATATTTATAGATTACTATAAACTGAGTAAATTGATAATCGAAAACAATATCCATAACTCGAAATGGAAGATTTGTTCGATCATTTACAAGGTTCTAAGTGTATGTTTTAAAGATTTGATCCACGACATGGTTATTATCAACTTCGCGTCCGCGAAGAAGATTATCTATTCCAATCACTACATCCGGTACTTGTAATGAACATTATGAGTTTCACGTGATGTCGTTTGGATTGATAATGCACATGTAGTGTTCATAAATTTGGTAAATCAAGTGTGTAGGCATTAATTTGATAAATTCATGCTCGTGATCACTAAAGGACTATATGTTTGTTTATAATCATAAGAATGAGTTAATAATTATTTATAGATTGCCCTGAATTGGCCGAACAATGAAAACCTGAACCTTGAATAATTGATATGTGATTAAAGACTTAAACCTTTACATGATTTAACCATGTGATTAATAAATATTGGAATATAAATTGACTTTTCAAAAATTAAGAGCCCTTTTAAGACTTTGGATTTTACCAAAATTAAATGGAAATATGTTTTGACAGATATTTTATCAAAGAAAATTTTTAAGGGATTATTTCCTTATACACAAATCATTTAACTAAACTCCTGTTTAGGGGTAAATGTTTGTGTATACTTCTAGACAACCTAAGAAGAATTGAGGAAACTATATAACTTATTACTTGAAATTTGAAACGATAATTTACGCTTTTCAACTAAGAAAACTTTGACCAAAATATAAACAAAGATTTTTCAAATATTTACGAATCTTATTAATATTTTCGATAAATCAACAAAAATCTTGTTAATTGAATTCAAATATTATTTTGAACACCTCTATATAATTGGACAAACTGAGAAACTTTAAAACTTTTACGTTTACATTTCATAAAAATTGAATATTTAATATTTAATTAATTATAATAATTATCGACGCTTTAGACGACGGATTGAGTAAAACGGATAAAAATGATAGTAAAGACGAAACTAAAACATAGAAGATATGAAGAAAGAATTTTGAATAAATACGGTTGTGATATTTATTTCATTAGGAAGGTGAACGTAATTACTGACACATAATATAGAAAGAATATTTGAGTAAATTATGGACATGATAATTATATCATCATGAGAAGTAAATATAGATACCGACGCATTATGTAGAAAAGATAAAGAACCAGTTAGGACATGTTCCTTAATAATGAAGATGCAAAATAAATTGCCGAACGATATAAAAATAAACAATGTTTGTAAAAAGGATAATATAGATAATAAAAAGTGGTTCGCGGCTAATGCGAACCATTAGAATTGAGAAGCCGATAGCGTTAAAAGTATAAAAGGCCACTTGTGATTGTCTAAATATGGAGGATTGTGAGATATAGTTATGTTGGAATTTGTAAGTATAAGTATTCTATTTATGTCATATATGACTAAAAGTATCTTTGTCTGAAGAAGTTGTACTGATGACAATTATGAAGGCAGACATCGCCTCATACATTAGTAAACGTCTAGCTATTGCAAAGGTCATCATCTGAATTTGATTCGATTTGGGTCATCGTCGACAGACTGACCAAATCTGCTAATATCATTCCCGTTAATGATAAATGCAAAAGAGTTATGTAAACATAGTGTGCCTGTATCGAACATCTATATCAAGATCCTCGCTTCGCATCGAATTTCTAGAGATTTGCTTAGAAATCATTGAGAACGAACCTTGATGAGAGTACTATGTACCACCCCAAATCGAAGGGACGAGGTAAAGTAACGATACAAAGTAATATAAGTGCTGTTTTATGTTTGAATGATTGACCTTTGGTAATAGACCGTATAATCGCTTTCCTTTGGAAGGATTATCATTGATAATCATCGTATTAGGATCGAGATCTAATCTTGTTAGGATCTAAATATTAGAGCATCCGTAAGCAAGAGTTGAGATGGAGACATTCGACATACACCCATAGTGAGTTGGACATGTCTCTTAGGTTTAAGGTTTCCTATGATGGCGAACCTATCCTTGCAAAATACCCAACCCGCGAGATCTGAAATGATTGTTGAAATTAGGATTTGATTATTAACTGCCGATAGTGGACAGGAAGTTATGTGAATATAAAATATAGATCTTGAAGTGCCAAATGGGTAGCGAAGTTATGCCACAATTTTTAACCTTGGAAAAATGAATTCATGATCTGACAAATCATAGAATATAAGTCTCCGTTGTATGGGACCATTGAGATGATATAAAAGATTGGTTTGAAAGGCATATAAGCTGGATCTACCCTAGGACTTCAAAGACTGCGTGAATTATGTTTCGTATATCGAACTTGATGGAATATCTATCAAGTGAGAATCTGATTATTCTTAGTAGAGCTTAGATCGGCGAAAAGTTGCATTCATCAAAAACCCGTGAACATCATGGATAGAGAAAGTAAGTCAACATTAAACCTGATCTTATTCCCGTAGTTATGTCTGCTGAAACTTGCGTATTGTAATGAATTGCACTTGTGAGAAAAGACCGAATGTGGAGGAAATACCCACATGGCTTTAACTCTATAAGAAGCGAGTATTAAGGTAAGATGATCTTTGAGGACAAAGATCCTGTTTAGGGGTAAATGCTGTGACAATCCGTCAATTTATGATTGATATTTTATTCTCAATATTTATTTGAAAACATTATTTTAATGTTACAATATGAACTCACTTATTTTTGGGAAGAAATTTGGATTTACGTCTTGAAGTAGCGTCGACTACGTCTAAACCGGAGGATTCACGTTACGTGCTTACGTTTACATACACCTTCCTTGGTGACAGTCTGACAATTCAGAAAATAAATTTATCCGTGAATATTATTTTGGAGTTTTAAATTTGTGTTGGTTAATAAACTCACAAATTTACGAGAAGAGATTAGGACTTACGATTTTATTTTAACGTCCTTTACGAATAAACCGGAAACCTTAGGATTACGTATTTACGTTTTCGAACTCCGTTTTTGATGAGACAATTTTTATTGGATTTGTTTTGTGACGTTGATTCATAATTTATAAAAATGTTTTTCGTAAAACGACCCGAGGGCACGCAAATCGAGAAAACTAGAATCGAGGAATACCCGTAAATTAGTGGGATGAGACAAGATAAATATTGCCTCACCCCACACATGGGACAGTTCACAAGCTACCACCACATCATGTGATGTGGCAAATTAGTAGCTACAAGTTAACACTTGTTAACTTTAGCTTACAAAGTAAGCTTCCACTACACCTAAAACCACTACCTAAACGATTCTTGTCATTCACAACATGCAAAACCACCTCAAGTTCTCTCACCTTCCCCATTTTGGCCGTCCATAGATCACCCTAAACACCCTAATTTGATCAAAATTAACCACAAAATCTCATGTTATTCATATACATGTTGATGCCCTTTTGAAGCCCTATTGATTGGTGCAAGTTATAACATCCAAGGAGGAGTTTCCATGGAGTCTTGAGGCTGATTTTCCACAAGGAGTTTATGAAGATTGGTGATCATGAAGATGGTCTTGGTGCATCACAAGTATCTCCATCAAAATCCATGTTTTGATCACAACCTACATCATCATGGTGGTATAAAGATTGTCCTCCTCATCCTCTTGTTATTTTGATTATGTAAACATGTACTTTATTTCCTATTGTATATGTATATGATGATTATATGATGATAAAAATGTTATGTGGGGATTTGTTGTTGATAAATATGATTAAAAAAGTGAAAAACTATAAGAAACAAGGTTAAAATCATGCTTAATTTACATGGCTGTATAAAACAGTAAAGAAACAGGTCATGGACTGATAAAATGATGAAGTAGAATGGATTTACAGTAAGCTATGAGTCTTGTACACATGTGAGAGTTGGCCATGCAATGGAATCATTGTAATGAGTGAGATATGATCAAAACAAGTTTAAGGTATAAATCTGAGTTCACTGTTTTGGACGATTTTTAGAAAATATTTAGAAGATGATTCAACAGTAGCTATAGAAGCGTTAAATGTAGCAACTATCATATAGTTTATGTGATAAAAATTTGAGCTTCTATCTCCATATAGAACTCAAGATATGACAGTTTTGGTGAAGATGAAAATAAAAATCAGATTTTGGAAAATAAAGTATAATACTATTATATAAGCACTCAAAATTATATTGTATAAAATGTAAAGTTAAAACCCACTAACTCTTGGATTTTATTTATATAAATATGTACAATGGTAAATAAGTGGACATTCTATAAAAATGGTAACTTGTTAAGTTTTATAAGTTATAAAACTATAAACATGATTTTTACGACTTTTTCGGCTATTGCCGTAAAATTAACGTTTTTGTTAAATAAAACTTAGATGGTTGGACCCGTCTAATGAAAACTTTATAAAACTTATATACTGATATATAGACATGTATAACAAGTAAAAACCAATAAAACCCGAACTATAGGGCATACGGACATTAACGAGCAAAGTAAACATATTGGACTAATACTTGGGCTAATAATTGGACTAAATAAGATAAACACCCATAAAAAGAACTTATTAGGCTTAACCCATTTGGGCCCAACTTGAAAGTTTAAATACTGATAATATAAGTATGAACTGGATTAATACAAGTTAATAAACTTATAATAGGCTTATTGGACCTAAAACACGTAAAAAGGTAAAACTAGTAAACTAGTATAAAAGTTATCGACATATAACACTAAAATGAGTAAACGAGAATATGTAAACCCACTTGATCATCATATATATATAATCATCATATGTATACATAATTGTTATTTTTATAAAGTCATTGGACATGAGTCTAAGACGAGTATTATTTGTCTAGGTTTCCGTGATTGAAGCACGTACCGTACGTCCGAATTGCCGATAACCCGCCTTCCCACATCAACGTGAGTTCATAGCCTCGCACTCTTTTAAATGTTTTTATAAATGTTTTATAAACCCGCGAGGGAGATTACATGTTAGTTTTTATAAAATAGGACACCAATTTTCCCGATTGTTTGTTTATTGATTTTGGACCCGAATGATTGAATGACCCGATTGTATGACCCGATAAATGATTAAAGGACCCGATAGATGAAATTAAATGGATTATTAAAGTTAGGTTATGTCACTAAAAGTCCCATTAGCATGAATTGTGAACTACCAGGATTTGGTAGACGCTTATGCATTTAATAGTACTATTTGGGGACGATCACCCCAGTTCGCGCCTTGACGGTTGATCCCCGTCGTGCCACATTGATTGGTAAACGAATTTATGTATGAGAAGATTTCCATAGCGTGACCTTTGTGACGACACGCTACTTTCGATGGGCAAAATTGGTATCGGGTTAGCTACCCGTTGTTGGTTTAGTAAGGTAACAATGTCATGCGGCTTATAATAATCCAAAACTAACGAAATACTACTAGACGCTTTGAATTACGATGTATTGCCTGACTAGCAATACAGGGTCATACTAATGATATTATGTTTGTGTTTTGGTTTTCATAACCATATTCATATAACGATTTTTATTTGAATTTATACGACGTCATAAGACGTATTGTATGATGTTTTTACGACATTGGCTCGTATAATGATTTTTAAGGCAAATGCCTATATTATGATTTTCGATAAGGATTTGTATAAAAATGACTTTGGCTATTTTATGGCCTATTACAAAGATTTGTATAAAATGATTTTGGCTATTTTACGGCCTATTACAATGATTTGTACGTATTGATTTTTGGTACTAATTTTATACCAAATTTATATTGGTGGAATTTATTAAACTCTATGAATTCACTCGGCGTTATCGCTGACCTTTTCTTTTAACATGTTTCATCTCAGGTACTTGAAGGTAATTCTCAGGAAGACGACAAGAATTCATGGCCCGTACTTAAACAATATTTTCCATTCAAATGTTTGTAAAACCTGTATTAAATATAATGACTTGGGACCTATGTAACTTTGATATTTGTGAATGGAAATGCTTTATTAATAAAAGACGCGATTTTTATGCGTTGTCTATGATGTGAGTAATGTGCTATCCCGTAACACCAACTAGTCTTCCGCTGTATTGAGTTGTATAAATTTGGGGGTGTTACATGTTTAGTCGAGTTTGCATACAACAACAGCTGGCACGCAAGTATCAAATGTGCTCCTTTCGAAATGTTGTATGGCAGGAAGTGTCGCGCTCCAATCTGCTGGGATCAAGTGGGAGAGCGAACACTCGAAGGACCAGAGATTATAGAAATGACCAATGAGAAGATCGAAGTAGCTAAACAGAAGCTGCAGGAAGCACGGTCACGTTAGAAGAGTTACGCCGATAAGCATCGTAGGGACTTACATTTTAATGTGGGAGATCACGTCTTCCTCAAGGTTTCGCCGGCACGTGGTGTTAAACGCTTCGGGATCAAAGGGAAACTCAGTCCTCGTTTCATCGGACCATTTGATATCATTGAACGAATCGGTGAAGTATCTTACCGATTGGCGTTACCTCCTCAGCTTTCGCACGTGCATAACGTGTTCCATGTGTCCTTACTCAGAGGGTACAAGTATCATCCCCTTCACATGGTTCAGTATCCACTGGAACAGATACGTGAAGATCTCACTTTTATACAGGAACCCGAACGAGTGCTCGATAGGCAAGAACGAGTCATGAGAAGGAAGACGATTCCATTCGTCAAAATTCTTTGGAGGGACCATACCGAGCGGGAAGCCACTTGGGAAACAGAGGAGTCTATCCGGGCTTCTTACCCTCACTTCATATTTTGAGTTCGGGTATGTTACTTCTTTCCAGTTTGCTTTATCTATAATTCGGGGACGAATTATTCTTTTTAGGGGGGAAGAATTGTAAAACCCGCATGCTTTTACCATGAATAGTGCCCTTAAGATCGTACGTCCTAGATTAAAACTTACCTTATTTAGTATTGATCACATTCATGTGCTAATAGTCAAGCAAGTGCATACGTGTATGACATGATAAGTATCGATTACGTACGAACTCATGATAAACAGTTAATAAATATGTCACGTGAACATAATTAAATCATGATCACCATATAAAATACGAACTAAAATAATTACGTAAATACATATAATATAATTACGAGCGTTAAGATTACGATAAACTACATGATAAAATAAACAGAAACACTTTAAACACGAACACGTTTAACCACGAACGAACACGAAACATCGGGACACGAGAAAAGGTACGGGTACCCCATGTGGGGCCCCATACCCACGGCACACTAACCAAAATGGGCCTAGCCCATTGACTTTTACAAGAAAGGGGGGGTTATGGTAAATATGCTTTTCATTTTTACATTTCAAGCAAAATAGCATTTTAACCTAAAAAGTTTTCTCTCCTCCTCCTTGCCCTCTCTTTGTGCCGCCACCTTAAGGACCACCATAGGTGGTTGTTGATTGATTTTGATCTTGAAAATCATTGCTATAAACCGTGTTTGTTCATCCTCTTTCAAGCTACGTATTGGTATATCATTCTAAACCTTTCTTTTTAATTATTTTTAAATCTTTGATTATTTTCATGAACATGTTATTATTATTCTTATTAAAACATGATAATTAAACATTGATCTAACATGTTTTGGGGTGAATTAAAATCAAAGGACGATATAAAAGGGTGTTTGTTTTGGCCGCCTAGCATAACCAACCCGAGGGGGGGTTCGGTATGCTTTTAGCCGCCACCACCAAGACCATTGTTGGTCTTGGTTGGTGCATGTGGGACCCACGGCAGCAAGGGGGCACAAGTACCCCGAGTTTGGCTCGGGGTACGGTGTCGAGTTCATGCCCGATTCATGGTTCGTTGGTTAAATCATGATTTATGCTACATGTTAATTTTATGAATTATGAACTTAGGATATAAATTAATTAATAACATGAGATATTAATTAAATCATGACTTAGGTTATTTTAATTATTAATTTAGCATGATATTAATTTAACCTAAGTATTTTATGTTATAAGTTATAATTAATTAATTATTTAAAACATGCCTATAATTAATTAATTTAGACATGACTTAGGTTATGTTATTAATACATAATAATACACATTTTAACCTAAGTAATTTATTCCATTTTAATTAAAACATGTTATACTTTAATTAAAATGCTTAACCTATAGTTTAATTAAATACATGAAATAATAATTAAACTATACACTATATCGTATGACTTAAGAAATAAGCTTATAAACACTTAGACTTATATGTTAGCTTATGTAACCAGCTTAATTCTAATTATGGAAACTTCTATTTATAGAAACTTAATTAAATAAGGCAACTAATCTATTAATGGAAACCTTCTATATATGGAAATCTATCTATTTCAGGCAGCTAATCTAATCATGGAAACCTTCTATATATGGAAACTTATTTAATTAAGGCAGCTGATCTATTTTTGGAAACTTTCTATTTTTGGAAACTTTCTATTTTTGGAAACTTTCTATTTTTTAGAACTTTCTATTTTTGGAAACTTTCTATTTTTGGAAACCTGCTATTTTTGGAAAGTTACTTATTATTACACAGTAAGTATAATAATACATGAAATACCAGTAATACTTAATCAAATTAGTCAGAATACAAGATAAACACAGTTTAAGGCTTTAAACAGTAAACCATGACCTAAAACATACAAAGTAAGCTAAGGTGAGACATAAAACCCAGTACGTAATCAGTGATTCGATACTTATACACGTGTGTATTCATGTAGCGTTAGTGATCCAGAAGTAGGAGTCTTCCTTCTGTTCATTCACTGGACTTGAGGTACGGATTCCCGTCCTTTCAGTATGGACATTCTTTCCTTATTAGGATTTCCCCGTATGCAGCCAACTGTTTTCCCCAGTATTTGTTTTATTGTTTTGAACTGCTTATGTTTAATTAGCATAATCTATAGCCATATACAAGCATGACCAGTTCACCTAGTTATGGAGGTACCATAACCATAACATTGGAGGCACCAATGTTATGACTTCCCCAAGGCGGAGTGATTGCTCGTGGCGTCCCTTTCAGTTTTGGCCATATTATTATATCATGTGGGGCGTATGGGTGCATCCTAGTTACATGTTTTATTCAGTATTTCATGGTGAATGTGGTGTGTGCCTTGCATCCTTCACAAGGAGTTGATCCCTCCTACCCAAACCAGTATATTAATTAGAGGCATCCCCTCTAATCAGCATGATGAGGTCACCCCTCCAAGTATTCATGCACGTGACCTTTTCATGACCTATATGGGCTATGGTATATTTATGTTAAAACAGTTTTCATAAGATAAACATAAGGCTTTTCAAACTATAAAACCAGTTTTCTTAATACTTAACCAGTTTACTCAGAACTTAGTCTTCCGCTGTTATATGTTACATGCTTATTCTATTTCATGCTATATTGTACATCCGTGCACTGAGCGTTTTGCTCAGCCGTTTTCCTTTTCATGTTCCCAAAACGGCAGGTACTCAGGGACGCTCGTAGATCTCAAACGTACGTGCATATGGACTGGAAGCTTTACTGTCTTTCTTTACTTTATGCATTTCCTTTACTTTAATACAGTTTGCTATGGACATTGTTTCGTCCTTTCCTTTTACAGTATTTATGTTTGTGTGTGATGAGCTCTACTTTGGGGTTACCGATGTTTGATTCTGGTATTTCCCTTTTATGGTCAAATAATGCTTAGACATTTATCCTTGTATGCTTTGATGACACGCCATGATTATGCGTAAGATTCCATTTCCAAAATGGGGTGTTACAGTTTAAGTGAAGTAAATTCTGGGTGGTGAAAAGGTGAACAGTGAGTGTTTTGATCCGATTTTGGGGGAAAGAAAGTGTTTGGCGCGTGTTTGTGTGTTTGAAGTTTGGAAATGGCAGCTTTGGTCCTTTGTTTTTGGCAAAACATGTATAATAAGATTTTCAGCCCACAAAAGCGCATCCTTTTGTTAATAAAGTTATGGTTTTCACACTTTTGGCACAAAACTTTTCCAAAAGGTTTCAAAGGGTTGTTTTTGCCATTTTTGGATATTTGAGGGACTGATCTTGGACATTCTTGATCTTCAAAGGTCTTCATTGTCTCTTTGGCTTTATGAGGGACCATAATTGACAAATTAGATTTGATGAGGGACTAATCTTGCCATTTCTTCAAAGTTGAAGGACCTTTTGTGTAATTTTGACAAACTTAAGGGACCAAACTTGTAATTATGATTTCACAAGGGTTTTAAGTGTCATTTATTCATTCATTGAGGATCAATCTTGCATATCTTCAAGTCTTCAAGGGTAAATGTTGGATAATTCATGAACTAGGGCCCGGTTCTTTGTACGGCTTCGTTTCTCGCGTCCGTTTTTCCTTGTTTCTTGTGATCTTTTGTCTTTTTCACGATATCCATACCTAAAATACACAAGTAAACAAACACAAGCATATATATGGTATTTTATGACATTTTTATGCATTTAAAGGCCAAAAAGAACGATGAGATCATGTATAAATGCCATCTCATCAGTTGACATGATGACTTACAAGGGAGATACAATCTAAAGTTCTATAGAGCTGATGTGGCTGATGAGATCATAGATGACTTCCAAGGGAAGGAGCTCTCCTATACTGAATGGCTAGAGATGAGTAGAATCATTGAAAAGAAAACATCTTGGAGATGGGTAGAAGTTCGCACAAGAATTGAACACTTTGTGAGAAATCATAAAAGGCTTGGTCAGCATCTGAACATCAGCAACCAAATCTCACTGGAGGATCAAGATCCAATTCTAGAACTGAACAAGAGAGCCAATCTGGTTCAACCTGGTGTGGGTGATATCTTTGTCCCACCACCAAGAAATAAAAATATCTTGTTCTGTTTGAAAATCATCTCCCTGGACATGTGTTAGAAGAACCAGAATTAGGAATGATTATGTTCAACCATCGTGAACGACAAGACTTTGTGGGCATTAGTGATCTTGATGATCTGAACAATGAATTTCTTGGAAAGATTCAGAAAACCGTCTTTGCTCACCATGGTGGTCCAGGACTCACTAAAGCTGCAAGAACCTTTAGCATGTGCTTACTATCAATACTGGACATCAAAAACTCTGATCCATCAATACAGACCCCTGTCATTGAAGAACTTAGGGCAAAGGAAAACTGAGTAATCATTTGTAATATTTTTGTTGTAATTTGTAATGTTGTTGAATAAATGATTATCTGATGTTTATAAGTTATTAATTGCTCAATGCAAGTAAGAAGAAGTTGTTATGCTCACTTACTACTGACATTAGACTTAGGCTATTTGTATATCCAAATAAGGGAGATTGTTGGGTCAGTATTTACTGACCCTGAAGCAACTCTAGGATTTGAATATAAAATCCCCCTAAGTGTTTTATGCTCAGTAGTAAGGCCAGTCTGCTGATGGATGATCAAAGGAACAAAGTTCCTACTAAAGACTTTAAAGCTGAAGAAAGTTCAGCACTCCCCTTCCAGTGAACTTAGAAGACTAAGAGTTCTTCGCTTCAAATACTAGGCGGTCTAGTTGTTGAAGAACAAGGACTGAAGAAGGGCTTTCAGTTCAGTTTGGCTTGACAATACCAAACTGAATGATGTTGATCTCCACTAGGATACTGAAGACTCTTCAGTATTCTGATGGTTTGCTTTAGGCAGGAAAAGATTACTTTAAGTCAAAGTAGGTTGCTTGTATACTTAGATATAAGTACAACCTCTATCTTTTCTAGAATAGTTTATTAATTACTTTGTACTGTTTATCCAACATGGGCATCAACCACCCACTAGATAAACTCATGCATTGGTACATGCAAAATGCAAACCCTAACTTACACTGCCTATATAAAGGAGTGTACATTGTGAGAGAAAGGCAACCAATACAAGATCTTAAACTCTAGAAAACCTTTCTCTCTCGATACCAACTAAACTATATAGCCAAAGATGCATATGAACGTTTAGATTGGAGCTTAGAGTTTAACTTTGGTTAAACGTTTAAGTAGAGGAGATCAAACCCCATTTTCATTCAACCACTTTGTTATTCCGCAAACAAAGTGGGTTATATATTCTTTATTTGATTCTAATAAAAGTCTATACGTTGAAAAGTATATTGGTATTGTTGTTTTAATCTTTCATAGTTCTTATATAATGTTAAAACAACACACTTGAGTCAAAGTAATAGTTATTACTTAAGATAATAAGTAATATCGAATTACTAGGGACCAACAAAAACTTAGTCAACACGTTTGTTATTTGAAGAAAAGATATACTCAAATATTGTATTTTGTATATTTATCTTTTCCTAAAATAGTTGATAGGTTATCCATTGTACACGACTTCTTTATGGTATAAAAGGAGGTCGTAGGGTTTATAGTATATACACATTATCATTCAGTATTCGACTTTCATTGTAATCAAGTTTGTTTCATCAATCAAAAGTGAGTTTGTTTTACTTGTTTTACTTGTTCTTTATTCAAGTGTTAATTCCGCATAACACTTAGATTGTTCATACAACAACAAAGTTTCTCTAAGTGTTTAACTTGATTTAATCTCGTTAACACAAAGCTAATCGATCTAAGTTTGGGATAAACAAGTGGTATCAGAGCTTGTTGAGGAACTTTGATCTAAAGAACACGAAACCCTAAAACCAGACAAGATGTCTACTCCAGATTCAATGACCTTCTCCTCATCAAGTCACAACCTAAAAATCCCCATGCTAGACCCTGACTACTTTGAGCTATGGAAGTTCAATGTTGAACAATACCTTCAAATTCATGATCACACTCTCTAGAAAATTATTAAATATGGAAACACATTCGATAAAGCTGCTAGGATTGCTGCTGCTATTGCTTTAAGATCAGTTGATGGTTCAACTGATGATGATCGAAAAGAAAGACCTATGGATGGGAGAGCTGTCTCAACTGAGGATATTGCAAAAAGAAGGAATGACATGAAAACTTTAAGCATTCTCAAACTCTCTTTGGGTCCAAACAATCAACACAAGTATAGAGGTTTTGAGTCTGCCAAAGAACTTTGGGAAGCTCTTCAAGTCAACTATGGTGGTAATGATGATACTGCCCTAGAAAAGAAGAAGCAACTTTTGCATGAGTATGCGGTGTTCAAGGCTCTTCCCAATGAGAAGCTAAGTGAGGTAAGAAGCAGGCTTCTAGACATCACTATCAAATTGTCCTTTATGGGAACAGAGTATAATGATGCTGATATCATTACTACTTTCCTTAAAAGTCTTGCTGATGCATGGAAAATCAAAGCTAGGTCTATCATTGCTACCAATGCCCACAAGAGTTCTACTTTTGATGATGTCTACAATAAGCTAAAGATTGTAGAGAATGAAATCCTGTTGGATCATGGAAGCAAATCTACGTCTGGAAACATGGCATTCATCTCACACAGTGAAGCTCAAGTTGATAAGAGATAATCATATGTGCATCCTGTTACTGGATCACCTTGTGTTAGCGGTGGATCAACCTTTGTCATCGCTTCACATTCAGACGCTGATACATACAATGTTGACTCACTAACGATTAAACCTGCTGGTATTGATCTAGACACAGTGTGTGCATACACAGTGTGTGCATACATTGCTGCATTGCCCAATGGTCCAGTGATTACATATGAGGACCTTGAGCAAATCAGTGAGGAGAATTTGGAAGAGATGGATATTAAATGGAATATGGCACTTGCAAGCATACGGGCCAACATATGGAATAGGAGATTCAGAAAGAAGATGACCTTCAATGCTAAGGACACTGCTGGGTTTGATAAATCCAAGGTTGAGTGTTACAACTGCCATAGGATGGGTCACTTTATGAGGGAATGCAGATCTCCAATAAGATATGATGCTGGAAAGCCTTCAAGCCAAATCATCAAGGCTGAAGACACAAAGGCTATAGTTGCCATGCAAGACATTGATGGTGTTGGATGGGACTGGAGCTTTTTGGCAAAGGATGTGGAAGAGAACAAGGCCTTGATTGCATAGAAGGAAGAAGAAGAGCATGTTCACTTTGCTCTCATGGCACATTCTTCGTCTTCATCAGATAATGAGGTATATGATGATGCTTTACGTAGTAAAGGCTGTCGTTTAAACACTGAAAAACTTAACAAAGAAATTTTAAAGTTAAAATCAGATGTTTTTGATGAAAAATGCAAGCTATCTAATTATCAAATGGCACTTGTTCAAACTGAAAAGACTGTTGAAGAATATAAGAAAATGGAATTTGACCTAAAAGATCAAATTAATGTTTTGTCTCATGACCTCAAAGTTTGTGTTGAACTTAGGGACATACTGATGAGATCCAAAGGAGTAATACAACTTAAGTTAGATGAGGCCATTAAAGATAAAGAGAATGTAGAGCTTAAAATTCAAAAGTTTGATAAAGCCACTCAAACCCTAGAAAAATGTGTAAGTGAGCAAAGAGATTCTAGGGATATGTCTGGGATTCGGATAAAAGAGTATGTTGATGTTCCACCACCTGCTGGAAACTTTCATGGTGTCCTGAGAAAGGATTTGTCTTGGACTGGTATACCAGAACTCCAAGAAAAGGAATTCATTCCTCTACCAAGAGTTCTTACTCCAGTAGAGGAGTATAAGCAGAAACTGACAGACTTGGAACAATAGAAGAAAGACAATCCTACATTGTTTGTTAAAGGTGGAATGCTTAGTGAGAGTCCACTTGAGTCTACACCCATAATTGTGACCAACCCTTCTACTGGAAAACCTGTTGACCTTGGCTCATATTTTTATAGAAAACCTAGTGTTAAGTATGCAGAAATGCATAGAAAACCTAGGTCACCACAAAGCCAAGCTAGTGTTAATGGGACAGGGTTCTTTCAATCTAGACCTAAGGTTATGTCTAGAAAAGCTTGTTATATATGTGGGAGTTTTTCTCATTTGGCTTATAAATGTGTTAGTGCTTCAAAAGTCAACGCTGACAATAAGTCAACCATGGTCAAACCCAGACCTTATGTCCAACCAAGTCCACAAGTTACTAGACCAGCTCCATTCTTTATTAAAGGGACAAATAATCATGGACAAAGGCCCTTTTAAAAGACCAATACATGGTCTAACAGACAATGGGTTCCTGTAGCAAACCCTAATTTGGGCGCTGATAAGTACAAATTCAGCGCTGACAAGAGTACATTTAACGTTGACAGGAACGTTTCCAACGTTGTTAGACCAGGTAACAATAAGTACTTGCAGCCTAAGGGAAAGGAGTCTAAAGCCTCATCTAGTTTGACTTGGAGACCTAAACAAGAGCAAAACCCTAAGTCTGATGGGATTTCTATGACCTGTAACATATTTCATTATATTACAAAGGTCATAACAAAACCAAATGGGGTCAACTGGGTGTTCAATACTCAAAGGGATGAACAAGGGGTTGGTTGGAAATACGTTTTTACGTATTTAGGAAGATTAGATCACTCCGACAATATACTAAATAGTAGCTCGTAGTCTAGACATCGTTATTTAACAAACAAGCCCAAGCCTAGCCTACAACATGTGTAGGCCGGCCCAAACATGTAAGCCCAAGCCCATTACAAGGCTTGGGTATATAAACCCTCTCCTTAGATGGAGAGGGTGTGTGGTTATTCATTTTTCACATAGTTCTTATAAGTTTATCTCTCTAGAATTATGTGTAATCCACCATCTCTCTATCTTCTTTCTCTCTCTAAAATATAAGCAAGATTTACATATCCTACAAATGGTATCAAGAGCTTGGGATGAAATATAGGTTGGTTTTCGTGTTGTGTATGCTTTCTTAAGCATTTCGTAGGATTTTGAGTTTTCTTTGCCGAATCATCAAATTTTTTTTTCGTGTTTGTTTGTGTTCTAAAGTTGAATAGAGTCTTTAATCGTGTCGTAGTATCTTGGGTATCTTGGTTTTTGGCTAAAACTCAAGTTTTTTGGATCGAAAGTTGCAAAATTTCTTGTTTCCCATCATTCCGAAATTCTTGCAAGGTTTCCATCGGAAAGTACAACGTGAGGGTGGTTTGATCGCAATAACCTATTCGTTCCACTTTGCGATCATTGGATTTAAACACCTTATTCCGACGTGACATTCCGATCTGGCATTGCGATCTGGGATTCCGACGGATTTAAGGATTTTTGTGTCGTTACTCTGTCCATTTTATTTTAGCAACATTCCGATCTGGACATTCCGATAGTGGCATTCCGATCTGGACATTCCGATAGTAACATTCCGATCTGGACATTCCGATAGTGGCATTCCGATCTGGACATTCCGATAGTGACATTCCGATCTGGACATTACGATAGTGACATTCTGATCTGGACATTCAGATAGTGTGACATTCTGATCTGGACTTTCCGATAGTGACATTCCGATCTGGACATTTCGATCTAGACATTCCGATACCAGCAACATTCCGACAGCAAAGAGTATTCCGACAGAAATCAACATTCCGACAATCCAAAAATTATTCCTTAAAAAATTTCGAAGTGTGTAATTTTGACTTGGAATTTTTGGTTTATCAGAACATATTTTAGGGGATTTTAACATTGTTTCTCGACTTTAACACACCACAACACAAAAAAACTTAACCTTATTTCATTGTTCGATCAACTTTGTAAATCTTAACTTATTGAAATGGAGTACACATCTCTTACGGATAAGTCCATCCTCTCGGGTACAGATAAACGTCCACCAATGTTGGAGAAGTCTATGTACGAGGATTGGACTTCCCGAATAGAACTTTACATCTTGAACAAAGAGAATGGACATCTCATTTGGGCATCGGTGCTCAATGGACCATTAGATTATGGTACAGTGACGGAAGGTACGACTAATCGTCCTCGCACAACGGGTGAGTTGACTGGAGATATGAAGATTCAAGACAAATGTGATAAGTATGCTACAAACATCATTCTCCAAGCCCTTCCTCCAGATGTCTACAAACTCGTCAACAAACATAAAGTTGCCAAAGAGTTATGGGATAGAATTCGGGTTCTAATGCAAGGAACCTCGTTAACTAAACAAGAACGAGAGTGTAAGCTTTATGATACTTTTGATAAGTTTTCCTATGTGTCAGGGGAGACTCTTAATGATTACTATCTGAGATTTACCCTATTGTTTAATGAGCTTAATATCTATGGCATGGCAATTCCTACCTTTCAATTGAACACCAAGTATTTGAACACTCTTCCTCCAGAATGGAAAAAATACGTGACGGATGTTAAATTGGCTAAGGACTTTCATAACACCAATGTGGATCAACTTCAAGCTTTTCTTCAACAACATGAATGCCATGTGATCGAGGCTCGATTGTCTACACCTCAAGTTCATGATCCACTTGCAATGTATGCTTCTCAACAAAACATGGCTTATACTTATCAGCAACCATCATACTTGCAGCAGACACCACCACACAACTATCAGCAACCACAACAACCATCTTATCCACCACTAATGATGCCATAACAAGCATTTCAACAAAGTGTTCATCAACAATCTTTTCCACAGCAACCACCATATCAGACATCACCATCACAAGCCAACACCTCTCTAATGGGCTATACTCCTCAGCAAGGATATTTTCCATTAGAAGCACAACCATCACAAGCTTTCTACTCTAATGAACTTCCACCAATCCAAGCACCGGTCTTTACTCCAAATGATACGCCAGCTGATGTTCTAAGCCATCTCACTGCCTACTTGTCAAAACTTGTTGCAACTAGAGGATTTCCACCAACAAACAATCAGCTCCGCAACTCATCAAATCCTCGACAACAAGCCACTGTTCAAGATGGTCAAGTAACGGTGCAACCTATTCAGGGAAGGCAAAATTTATATGGACCTCCTACAAGGACTGGGAACAATCAAGCTGTGAATTCTCAAGCTAGTAGAAATGGAAGTCCTATTGGTCCTAAAAAGGTTGTGACTTGCTACAATTGCCGAGGACAAGGTCATATGGCTAGGGAATACATTCAGCTGAAAGGAGAAGGGACGATGCATGGTTTCGTGAGAAGATGTATTTGGTTGATGCTCAGTCTAAGGGGAAGATTTTAGATTCAGAGGAGTTAGCATTTCTTGCAGACCCAGGGGCAGCAGATACTGAAGGCATTGCAGTCGTTTCTACTTCTAATGCAGCTTATCAAGCAGATGATCTTGACGCTTATGATTCAGATTGTGATGACATTCACTCTGCCCAAGCTGCTCTCGTTGTTAATCTCTGTCACTACGGTACTGATGTCGTCAGTGAGGTACCAACCACATCTAATAATATTGATGATCACCAACATCAAGTTGGGCATGAAAATGACAACCTCGAAAAGCATTCGGGGACTAGTAACTCAAATGATGTGGTACCCAATCCTACACATTTGAGTGAACCTCAACCAAATGCTACGACGGGTATGGAATCTTATGCTCAACATGTTTTGGTCATGGTGCCTAAACATATTATTGATCAAATGCATATGGCCCTTAGACAATCCGTAGATACCAATTCCACCCTAACTGCTGAGCTTGCGTTGCATAAAGAAAAGGTCAAAACTTTTGAAATGGTCCCTCAAGCAGAGAAAATAACATGTTCTGAATTTGACCAATTTCGTTTTGAAAAGATTGAACACTTGAAAGAAATAGAATCATTAAAAGCTAATCTTTCCAATGAATTAAAAGCAAAAGAGTCGGTTGTCAATGATTTTCAGAAACTTAAAATGGATTTCGAAACTCTCGAGTCTAAAAAGTTTGAATCGGAAATTAATGCTACCAAACTTCTAAAATCAAAGAACAACAGCTTTTAAAACAATACGCTTCCACATAAAAGGTTCATCTTTTAACTAAATCGTTTAAAGAACTCGAACTTAAGCGTCTTCAAGATTTACCACCTAATCCCGGTTATGCAAAACAAGCTCAGGAATATATTCCGTGTCTTTATGATATGACACTAATTGGCAAATCGAAAGAAGCACCTTTTGTTCGTAGTACTGAGGAGACACAGTCACTTGCGGAAGAAACTCATTCTAAAATGCTTTCAAAATTCCATACAATTGATTATGATCAACATAACAAAGATCAATTTTCAAAAAAGACACGCATTCGTTTACAAAAGGAATTAGCTGAATTGACAGTTCTTGTGCCCCAAAGTTTGTCAAATGAAAACCCTCCTAGTACGTCTCCTACACTTGTCAAAACGGATTTAACGAAGTTAATTCCACCGGTAAGTAAGGCGTCCGGTAACTTAAATGCGGTACACCAACACTTAGTCGATTTTGATAAGGTCATTTTGGAACGTACGACGGCTTCGGCCATAACGGAAGGTGAATGGAACTTTGAGCACACTAGAGCTGCGTTCCGAAACGAAATTGTTCCGTTTGTAGACAATGTTAAAGCTTGTCTTAGTAATCTTGATCAAGATTTGCTATTGGAAATAGAAGAAGTTAGACGTGTGTTCAATGAAATGGATGATGCTTATAAAAACAGTTTACTTGAAATAGAACGGGTTTCACGCAAAAATGATCAGCTTCTGAAGCAAGTGATGTCTCATGATATTGTTTCCGTCTATGTGAATAAAAGTGTTGATAATGATTCTATTGTGCATAATGTTGAATCTGTGGATAATGTGGTAGATAGTACTTGTCACGAATCTGACGTTGAATTTTTAAAGCTTCAAGATTCATATTCTTCGCTTTCAAAACGTTTTGATGAGATTCAAACACATTGTATTTCGCTAGAATGCAAGCAATAATTTATTCAAGAAATCTTTGAAACATCATTCGAAGGTGTTAATATCGATGATGCAAACTTTGAAAAGAATTTTCGATTGAATTTACAATCAAAACAACGTCAGCCAAGTGACCAAGTTGCTACATCTTTGCCGACAGAAATAGAGAAATCTAAGGAGCTTAACTGTGTGAACGTACTTGAGGCCGCTGAGAATTTTAAACTTGATCTAGATAATCGAGTTTCCAAGATTTTATCTAAAGTTGATAACTTAAAACAGATAAATACACGACTCTTCGATTCAGTAAAGCCTGCATGTGCTAATAACACTACACATAATCAATCCTTGATTGAATAATTGAATCGAAAGTCGGTGGAAATATCTGATTTGAGGGAACAAATTTGTGATAAAAATCTGTTCTTGGCTGAGTTAAAGGAAACACTTCGTACTCTAAAAGGTAAGAATGTTGTGGATAACGCAACCACAGTCTCAGCATCGTCCTTTAGTGCAATCAAAAGGAACCTTATAGCCGTCACACCATTTAATAAGGGCCCTAGGACTAAACCATCTCAAACTTTGGTCACTAAAGATAAGGCAGAATCAAAGCAAGCTTCTAATATTCCCATGTTGCCTTCTATAGGAGTAAGCACCACTACTAAGGCTCAAAGATCTAAGCTTAAAAGAAACAAGAAGAATGATAGGATCTTGCCCCCACCTAGTAGTCAAGTCTAGAAGAAAGTAGAAGCCCATCCTAGGAATGTTATTTCTGTTTTGAATAAAAAGAATCATGTAGCTAAACCTAAAGGCTCTGCGGTTGTGCAGCGTTCTAAGCCTAGTGTGAATTCTAATTTGAAATGTTGGAATTGCAATGAATGTATGTTTTCTAGTCGTCATGATTCTTGCCTTATTGACCATGTGAATGAGATGTATGCCCGGAAAAATGGATTAGAATGGAAACCGACTGGGAAAGTGTTAACCCAAGTTGGTTGGTTGTGGCGCCCCACTGGTAGAACTTTCACTATAGTAGGAAATATGTGCCCTTTAACTAGGATCACTCCCACTAAAGCGAAGAAAGCGTGCCCTTTAACTAGAAGTACCAAGGCTACCAAAACACTAGCGTGTCCTTTAACTAGGAACACCGACACTACTGTAGGAACCAAGTGCCCTTTAAATAGGTCTACTCCCACTGTAGTGCCCGCGAATAATCCAAAACCTAAGAAAGTTGGAACAATAAAACCTGTTAGTGCTAAAACTCACATTAGAAAACGCAGGAAATCTAAGGGTCTCAAATATGATAGCAATTCTGATAATTCTATATCTGTATCTGCTAACACTCAAGAACCAATAGTTTCCAATGCATTGTCTACTGTTGTTGTTGAAAACAGGTGGTCCAAATTGTTCTATGGTATTTGGACTCTGGTTGCTCCAAGCATATGACCGGAGATCGCTCTCAGCTCAGAAATTTCGTCAGCAAGTTTCTTGGTACGGTTAGATTTGGAAATGATCATATTGCAAAGATAATGGGTTATGGTGAATATCATATTGGGAATGTTATAATTTAGAGAGTGTATTATGTGGAAGGTCTCGGTCACAACTTATTTTCTGTGGGACAATTTTGGTGATGCAAACCTAGAAGTTGCTTTTCGAGAGCATACCTGCTTCATTCGTAATTTGGAAGGGGTTGATTTATTGAAAGGTACTAGAGGGAATAATTTGTATACTTTGTCTCTACAATACATGACGGCCGCTTCTCCCGTATTTCTTCTCTCCAAAGCATCAAAGACTAAGTCATGGTTATGGCATCGACGGTTATCTCATCTTAACTTTGACGCCATTAATCATTTGGCGAAAAACGAACTTGTTTGTGGTCTTCCTAAACTTTCATTTCACAAGGATCATTTGTGTTCCGCATGTACAATGGGGAAAAGCACCAAGAAATCATACAGACCCAAGATGGAAGACACCAACCAAGAGAAACTTTATCTGTTGCATATGGATCTTTGTGGGCCAATGCGTGTTGAAAGTCTTAGTGGCAAAAAGTACATCCTCGTAATTGTTGATGATTACTCTCGGTTTACATGGGTGAAATTTCTTACAACAAAAAATGAGGCACCTAAATTCATCATCGGATTTCTCAAGATGATTCAAGTACGTCTCAACACTACTGTCCGACGCATTCGTACAGATAATGGAACCGAAATTATGAATCAAATCTTGCGTGATTATTATGAAGAAGTTGGCATATCTCATGAAACATCCGTTGCTCGCACTCCACAACAAAACGGTGTCGTTGAAAGGCAAAATCGCACACTTATGTATGGCTCGAACGATGTTAATTTATGCAAAGGCTCCATTGTTTTTATGGGCAGAAGCAGTATCTACAGCAGTGTACACCCAAAACCGGTCATTAATTCGTAAACGCCATGGTAAAACACCTTATGAGCTTCTCCATGGTAAAGTACCAGATTTATCATATCTTCATGTATTTTGTTCTCTATGCTATCCAAATAATGATGGTGACAATTTGGGAAAACTTCAACCAAAGGCTGATATTGGTATTTTCATTGGTTACGCACCCGCAAAGAAGGCATACCGAATCTACAATCGTAAGTCTCGTAAAATCCTCGAAACTATGAATGTTGATTTTGATGAGCTGACAGTAATGGCTTCTGAGCAAAGCAGCTCTGAACCCGCACTTCATGAAATGGGACCCAGTAACATTAGTTCTGGTCTTGTCCCAAACAACCCTACTTCATCATCATTTATACCACCTACTAGGAATGAATGGGATACGTTGTTTCAACCGTTCTTTGATGAATTCTTTACTCCTCCAAGTATTGTTGCACCAGAAACTGAGGTAATAACTCCGGTAACCGAAGTTGTCGCTGCAACAACCGAAGCACAATCAGACACATTTGTACCTACAATTGCTCAAGCTATACCTTCAACGAGTAATTCTCAACCAACACATGTTTCAACTACCCATGTAATGCCTATTGATGATGAAGAGGATGATGATGATCACGATTTGTAATTCGCTCAAATGTGTGAACTTCCATTCTTTGGTGTACCAATTCCCGACCCTAATCAAGCCGGGTCGTCTACCTCATAGGAAGCTCCTACTACAGTTTACTCTAATCCATGGATTCTTGAACATGACAGCAAGTGGACAAAGGATCATCCTATAGATTCTATTATCGGTGACCCTAATCGTCCGGTATCCACACGAAGTCAGTTATAAGAACATGCAATGTTTTGTCATTTTGATGCTTTTCTCACTGAAGTTGAACCTAAGACATGGCAAGAAGCTTTTACTCAATCCTGTTGGATAGAAGCTATGCAAGAAGAACTTAATGAATTTATACGTCTTGAAGTATGGGAACTTGTCCCATGCCCGTATCAAGTGCAGTTACTCACTTTGAAATGGGTTTACAAGGTGAAACTCGACGAGTTAGGTGGAATATTGAAGAACAAAGCTCAACTAGTAGCTCGTGAATACAAACAATTATTGGGCATCGACTTTATGGAATCCTTTGCACCTGTTGCTCGTTTGGAAGCTATTATTCCTCGCTTATGCAGCCCACATGAATATGATCGTCTATCAGATGGATGTGAAGACGACATTTCATAATGGTGAAATCAAGGAAGAGGTCTATGTTCAACAGTCAGATGGTTTTGTGAATCCTAAATATCCTAATCATGTGTACAAGCTTAAGAGGGCTCTCTATGGGTTGAAGCAAGCTCCTCGCGCATGGTATGATCTATTGTCACAATTCCTCATTACGCAAGGCTTCGCTAAAGGCAAGGTGGATCCCACGTTGTTCATTCAAAAACGAGGTAAAGATATGATTATGGTACAAATATATGTTGATGATATTATATTTGCAGCCTCGACCCAAACTTTATCCGACGAATTTGGGAAACTCATGTCTTCCAAGTTTAAGATGTCAATGATGGGCAAGGTATCATTCTTCTTAGGTATTCAGATATCTCAGAGTCCCAGAGGCATCTTTATCAATCAATCCAAGTATGCCCTTGAATCTCTTAAGAAATATAAGATGGAATCTTGCGACCCCTTGGATACTCCAACGGTGGACCGAACAAAGCTTGATGCAGATCCACATGGAGTTGTCGTTGATCCGACACTTTATCGTGGAATGATAGGTACGCTTCTGTATATCACAGCTAGTCGACCTGATCTAGAGTTTGCTATATGTATGTGTGCTCGGTATCAAACTCGACCTACTGAGTTACACTTGGCCACTGTGAAACGGATCTTTCAATATCTTAAAGGAACCATTAATCAGGGACTTTGGTACTCGAAGGACTCTTCGATTGCACTTATGGCATATGCAGATGCAGATCTTACGGGTTGTCAAGATACAAGGCGTATCACGAGTGGAACATTGCAACTACTAGGAGATTGATTAATCAGTTGGGCATCGAAACGGCAGAAAAGAGCTGCAATTTCAAGTACGGAAGCAGAATACATAGCTATGTTCGGTTGCTGTGCTCAAATTCTTTGGATGAGATCACAATTAATCGACTATGGTCTAGGTTTCAACAAAGTTCTGATGTACTGCGACAACAAGAGTGCAATTGCCTTATGCTGCAACAATGTTCAATTCTCCCGGTCGAAGCATATTGACATTCGCTACCATTTCATCAAGGAGCAAGTAGAAAATGGAGTAATAGAGCTTTACTTTGTCCGATCTGAGTATCAATTGGCGGATATTTTCACGAAGGCTTTAGATCGCGCTCGAATTAAAATTTTGGCCGACAAGCTAGGAATGAGAACTTTCTCGCCTGAGACTCTAAAGGAACTGGCAGATGAAGCGAAAGAATAGTGGTGGTAAAACTATTCTCCGTATCCTTGGTGATCATTTGTATATATTGTTTATATTTTTATCCACAAAAGCAAAATACAATAATATAAAACCCTATAAAAACCATAAAAATTGAAAAATTTCATATAAATCCAAAAATATTTTTACTTTATTTTTCGAAGGCGTGTCTTTTGGTACGATAATATTTGCGGCCTTAGAAATGTCGATTAATATTGACACGGCGCCATAAATAGAGTTCGTACAAAAGTTGTAAATATTTCATAAAACATGCCAATATGGCTTGTAGTTATTTCAGACTGCAACCCGATTTTCACATTAAAGTCAAGTATTTCTTATGAAAGCTTTGGTTCACAACGGGAATTAATTTTCTCGGGCAAGGTTTACTTTAAAACCTTGTAAGGGATCAAGTTTACTTTATAACTTGGTCTCACAGAAATCTATGTACGTTTCAGTGCATTTATTTGTTAAAACAAGAGAATTCTTGTTTTTATGAAGCTATCATCTCTACAACCATAGCAATCTACAATTAGTATCTACATACTCGACGATGCGACTACTCAACCAACGACTACAACTCTTTTAATAGAACACGGGTCAACAATTGAGGGGGAGAAATTGTCAAGCATTCAGAATCTTTGATGCCGAACGTGCCAAGTTCACAAGTTGGTGTCAAGACAACAATACCAATAGTACACGTGGTGTCAAGATATGACTTCAGACGTGACGAGCCGACCAACATATGCTGACAAGAACCATTTGATCTTATCATATGATGTTCTCATCAATCAGGTCCAACCTTGTCAATTTTTTCTAATATGGTGAATATGTGATCATGTTACAAATCGGTATCATATCTCATACATTTGGTATCATGAAGATAAAATGGACTTGCATTTTTCTTCCCAAAACCTTTGTTAAAACTTCATTAAATCAATTGATATTAAAAACATCGATTGGGTTAATATTTTTAATATGGGGGAGAAAATGTGATTTAATATGGGATATTATCACAAATGGTTTGACTTAATGTGTTGGCTCATCCCGACATGTGCAAAATGTTTTCGAATATCGTGGCATATGTTAAGGGGGAGCAAAATGGATTTGCATATCAAAAATGGATTTCATGGTGATTTATACTTACCCAAAACCCATTTATTTCACGACGATGAAGATTGTGGTGACATAAGGATGGTAGGATCGGTTAAGTCCTATGATTCTTCCAGAACCGGAGGAATCTTCCCAAGGACATTCCATAGCTAGAAATAGTAGTCCTTAGGAAAGATGGAGAAAGATTGTGAATGTAGATGAATGCCGACCAAGTACTTAAGTTAGAACTGGAACAATCACAACAAGGTGCTAATTATGACGTATTGATAAGCATTGAAGGGGTTGAAGAATGAAAAAGAATTGTAAAGATAAAGGGTGTAAAGAAAGAAGCCCTCCTTACAACCTTAGGCAGAAACCGGGTCAACACATATGCTATTGAGATCATTTTAATGATTCTCGATATTGAAGACAGACATCATGGACCCAGTGATGCAATGCACAACCCATTCCAGCTAACTCAGATATCTCTCAAAAGGTATTTGTTTTAATCACACGGAGACAACGCATTATCTATTGATTTATTCACTCCGAATAAATTGGTATTGAAAAGGTGGCACTCCTCTCCAGCCTCCGTTCACTAAAATCCAAAATGAACGATCGAGTCTAGAGCCATTTGAGATCATCAAATATCTCATTAGGACACATTTCCATAATTCCTTGCTTCTTTACACACTGTGAAAAGTAAGAAAGATCTTAAGAGTCCTACGCAAAATCTTCATGATCTTGCCTGAACATCCGAGTAATACGAAAGTATTTACAATGAAGATGGAAATCCTTCTTGAGCGAACATTAAAAAGCTCATGGTAGGTGACTTGTGCGATTCTTTATGAATCAAACTTGTGCTAACTGGAAAGCAACAGTGGTTTAATTCTTAAATGAATTTAAACACGTTCCAGGCCTCTACGCAATATCTTAGTGATCTTGCCAGAACACTCAGAGTGATACCTTAGTGTTCACAATGATGAGTGGAAATCCTTCTAGTGTTAACCTCAAACAGCACTTGGTAGGTAACTTGCAAGATTCTATACGAATCAAGGTCGTGACAACTGGAAAGCAACGATGGTGCGGTTCTTATCCAAATGATTCACTCTTTACGTTCGCAGTCAGCTTTGGACGGTCGAGTAAAGAGAACGGGTTTACCCGCGAAATCTTGTCAAGGAGATTTTTAATTAAATCTATCTGCCACAAGTACGATATTTTATATCGTCCAACGGTCTTCACCGACCGGAGGTAAAATGCTACCGAATTAGAATGAAATTTTCAAAGCCATTTCGTTCGTGTCTACTTATGTTGCGGCATTTGAAGACGGTGGCGTTGCGGAATCCAAGAAGAAGTCGTCCCCGCATGCTTATACTTTATACACTTAATACCTCATCTAATTCAAGAAAGCCTAAAAGTTAAGTCTTCCGCTGTATTGAACTCTGAAGCTTTCAAGAATTACGAAGGTATAAGTATGTGGGACATGGTGTCACGAAGAGGCGAATATCACAAGTGATGGATGCACGAGATCAAGGCAAGAGATTAATGCTCAAGATTGATATCAAATATCACATCAGCATGTTCACCAGAAAAGAAAAAGAAAAGAAAGACGAAGACTATGAGCTCAAGACAAGCATAGTATGCTAGGTTTATCTCATTATTGTAACTTGGGTAATGCCCTTGTTTGGAGTGACCTCCGAAAATATACTAAATAGTAGCTCGTAGTCTAGACATCGTTATTTAACAAACAAGCCCAAGCCTAGCCTACAACATGTGTAGGCCGACCCAAACATGTAAGCCCAAGCCCATTACAATGCTTGGGTATATAAACCCTCTCCTTAGATGGAGAGGGTGTGTGGTTATTCATTTTTCACATAGTTCTTATAAGTTTCTCTCTCTAGAATTATGTGTAATCCACCATTTCTCTATCTCTTCCTCTCTCTAAAACATAAGCAAGATTTACATATCCTACATGGTTGTTATAAGGACTAAGTCAGTTCTTGTTGAACAACAAAATGAATCCAAGTGTAACACCCCATTTTGGTAAATGGAATGTCACGGGTGCTTATGGCGTGTCTTTAAAGCATACAAGGATAAATGTCTTAAACATTACATGACCATAAAGGAAATACCAGAAACAAACATCGGTACCCCAAAGTATAAGCTCATCACGCATAAACATAAGTACTGTAAGGAAAAGGACTAAACAATGTCCATGGAAACAAGTAGCAAAATGTATGAATGTAAGCATAAAGTAATGAAGGCTAGAAAGCTTCCAATCCATATGCACGTACGCTTAGAGTCTACGAGCGTCCATGAGTACCCGCCGTTTTGGGAACATGAAAGGAAAACGGCTGAGCATAACGCTCAGTGCACGGATATACAAGCATAGAATGAGTAACATAAGCATATACAACATATAGCAGCGGAATTGATTAAGTCCTGGAAAACCTGGTATAACCTAGTAAAACTGGTTTTATAGTTTGAAAAGCCTTATGTTTATCTTATGAAAACTGTTTAACATGTTAACCATTAAGCCAATATAGGTCATGAAATATACACGTGCATGAATACTTGGAGAGGTGACCTCGTCATGAAATTAGAGAGGTTGCCTCTAATTAATATAAGTTTGGGTAGGAGGGATCAGCTCCTTGTGAAGGATGCAAGGCACACACCACATTCACCTGAATAATCTATTAAAAACATGTAACCTAGGATGCACCCATACGCCCCACATGATAACATAATAATATGGCCAAATGCTGAAAGGGACGCCACGAGCTATCACTCCGTCGTGGTGAAGTCATAACACTGGTGCCTCCATTGTTATGGTTATGGTACCTCCATAACTAGGTGAAACTGGTCATGCATGTATATGAATTAGGCATTTAATTAAACATAAGCAAATCAAAACATATAAAACAAGTACTGGGAAAACAGTTGGCTGCATACGGGGAATCCTAATAAGGAAAGAATGTACATACTGAAAGGACGAGAAATCCGTACCTTATGTCTAGTGAACGAAGAAGACGAACGGAAGAGAGTCCTACTTCGATCTCACTAATGCTACATACATAGTATACGTGTATAAGTATTCTGGTTACCGAGTACGTAACTGGTTTTATATCATGTCTTAGCTTGTTTTATATGTTCATGTCTTGTTTTACTGATTTTATCGTTATGATGTGTTTATCATGTATTCTAGATATTCAGATTAAGTATTACTTTTATTTCTTGTATTATTATACTTGTTGTGTAATAATAAGTAACTTTCTAAAAATAGCAGGTTCCCTAAAATAGAAAGTTTCCAAAAATAGAAAGTTTCCAAAAATAGAATGTTTCCAAAAATAGATTAACTGCTTAAAATAGATAAGTTTCTAAAAATAGAAAGTTTCTAAAAATAGTAAGTTTCCTGAAATAGAAAGTTTCCATAATTAGAATTAAGCTGGATTAATAAGCTAATAAGATAAGCTTAAGTTTTACTGATTAAATATACTAAATCATGTGATTAATATTATAGTTTATTAATTATAACATGTTAATTAAATAAACTATATGATATACGATTTACTTAAATATAATCATGATTTAATTAAATTAAAGTGTATATAATACTTAGGTTAAAACATGTATTAATATTTATATTAATATAACCTAAGTCATGGAAATTATTTAATTATATGTCATGTTTTAACAATTAATTAATTACTATAGTCTAATTTACATAAATAAATACTTAGGTTAAAATCATGTATTATTAGATATTAATAATAAACCTAAGTCCATGTTTTAATTAAATTAATTATATGCCATGTTAAATTAATTTAATTAACATGTAAATAAATAAACTTGTAAAACTATTAAACTTGTAATAATAATAAACCGAACCCATGTATTAATTTTATAAAAGAATATGTCGTGAACCGGACCCGTGAACCCATGAACCGGCCCGAACCAAAACCCTACCGAAAGTAGTGCCAAACTGGCCTAGGCCGGTTGCCCCTGATTTCGGCTCACTGCCACCGGTGGTCCTGTCCTCTCGGCCAGCCGCTGACCACAAGAAAGTTCCCACCGACAGTAGCCGGTGGTCCCCATGCTGGCATGCGGTGGTTCCCCCTGCTTACCATAAATAGCCACCGGCTTTAGCCGGTGGTTGGGGCTGTGGCTGCCTAGACCAACCGAACCACAAGGACACCCTCGACGCGAGTCGGGGTGCCTTGCCCTTGTTGCCGACCGAACACCAACACCACTGAGACCTTGTCTCGTGTGGTGATGCGAACCAAACGACACCGAGAGTCGTGAGACTCTCGGTTTGTGTGGCGACCGAACACCAACCTCGAAAACAACCTTGTATTATTTTCCCACCATGGTTTTACTTGTTTTAATTCTTGTGTTTTTTAACCGCATGATCATACATGCATAAAACATAAAAAGAAAAATAAAAAGAAAGGTTTCCGGATTAACTAAACACGTGGAATCAATAGATCTTGAATACACGAACACGTACTTGTGATTTGTTAAACTAAAATCAACCAATCACCTTGTTTTGGTGATGTAGCCGCCGGCCTAAAGGAGCAAGGAGGAGGCTTTAGGGTTTTTTACTTTTCAAAAATTTTACCGTGAATGATTATGTTTACATTATTTGTTTACTTAATAAATCAATGGGCTGGGCCCTCATTCTTTGTGTGCCGCGGATACCAGGGCACACCAAAGGAAACCCGTAGGTATTTCGTGTTCTAATATTTTACGTGTTCGTGTGCTTGTATTTACGTTTCGTTATTGTTTAATATTCATGTTATTATATATACTTGTACGTAGTCGTAATAATAATTACGTAAATACAAAATTATACGTTCGTGATTATTACGTTCATGATTTCATGTTCGTGATTTATATATTATCTATAATAATTATCGTGCATTATTACATACTTAATACTTATCGTGTAATAACACGTACGTAGTTCTTGTAATTTATGTTCGTGAAACGTATTCATGTTATAAAAGGAAAGTTTTAATCATGTACGTACGATACTAAGGGTATTATTCATGGTAAAAACATGCGGGTTTTACAACTCTTCCCCCTAAAAGAATAATTCCTCCCCGAATTATAGATAAAGTAAACTGAAAAAGAGGAACATACCCGAATTCAAAACTTGAAATGAGGGTAAGAAGTCCGGATAGACTCCTCGGTTTCCCAAGTGGATTCTCGCTCGGTATGATCCCCCAAAGGATTTTGACGAATGGAATCGTCTTCTTCCTCATGACTCGTTCTTGCCTGTCAAGAACTCGTTCGGGTTCCTCTATGAAGGTATGATCTTCACGAATTTGTTCCAGTGGATACTGAACCATGTAAAGGGGATGATACTTTTACCCTCTGAGTAAGGACACATGAAAAAAGATGTGAACGTGAGAAATCTGCCGAAGTAACGCTAAACGATAAGATACTTCACCTACTCGCTCAATGACATCAAACGGTCCGATGAATCGAGGACTGAGCTTCCCTTTGATTCCAAAACGCTTAACGTCACGTGCCGGTGATACCTTAATAAAGACTTGATCTCCTACGTTAAAATGTAAGTCCCTACGATGCTTGTCGGCATAACTCTTCTGATGTGATCGTGCTTCTTGCAATTTCTGCTTAACTACAACGACCTTCTCGTTGGTCAACTCAATCATTTCCGGTCCTTCAAGTGTTCGCTCACCAACCTGATCCCAGCAGATTGGGGCGCGACACTTTCTACCATACAACATCTCAAATGGAGCACACTTAATGCTGGCGTGCCAACTGTTGTTGTATGCAAACTCTACCAAATAGACGTAATCGTCCCAGTCTCCTGTCCATTCCAACGCACATGACCTCAACATGTCTTCTAATGTCTGAATCATTCGCTTCTGTTTGAGTATGAAAAGTCGTGCTAAGCTTAAGTTTTGTACCCCAAGCTTTCTGCAGACTCTTCCAGAATCACGAAGTGAAACGAGAATCTCTATCCAAGACGATGTTGGATGGAGCACCATGAAGTCTCATGATCTCCTTCTTGTAAGTATCGGCGATTTTACTGACCGAATCTTCCTTGCGGATCGGTAAGAAATGAGCTGAGTTAGTAAGTCGATCAACGATAACCCAAATCGCATCGTGCCTCCTCTTTGTCTGCGGAAGACCGGTAACAAAATCCATGGTGATCTTGTCCCACTTCCACTCTGGAATATCTAACGGTTGTAGAAGACCGCCAGATCGCTTATGCTCGATCTTAACCTACTGTCAAGTAAGACATTTGGAGACGTAAGTCGCAACATCTAGTTTCATACCACTCCACCCAAAGTATTGCTTGATGTCGTGGTACATGTTGGTCGAACCAGGATGAATGGAGAATGGGGAGCTATGAGCCTCAGCTAACAATGCTTCCCGGAGTTCTTGATCATCAGGAACATAAAGTCTCGTGCCCTGCCATAAGATACCGTCTTCGTCTACACGAAATTCTGTCTGTTTCTCTAAGTTTTGAATTATCGCCCAAATTTCACCATCATCCTTCTGAGCTTCCTTGATCCTAGCGAGTAACTCAGGTTCCACTCTAAGATTAGCCCAGTAACCGTGCTTTCCACGTACCATGATCTCAATGTCCAGTCGCCCTAAGTATCTTATAATTTCCTCCTCAATTTTAATGCAGTTTATCATTCCGGACTTTCTACTAAGTGCATCTGCCACTACATTCGCCTTGCCGGGATGATACTGTAGATTAATGTCATAATCCTTCAACAGCTCTAACTATCTCCTCTGTCTCATGTTCAATTCACGTTGAGTGAAGATGTACTTCAAACTCTTGTGGTCTGTGAAAATGTCACATGATTATCCATACAAGTAGTGCTTCCATATCTTCAATACAAACACGACTGCTGCAAGTTCCAAGTAGTGCGTAGGGTAATTTTCCTCATAAGGCTTAAGCTGCCGTGAAGAGTACGCGATCACTTTCCCATGTTGCAGGAGAACATAGCCAAGTCCCTTCCCTGAAGCATCACTGTAGATTTGAAATCCACCTGTACCAGATGGGAGAGTAAGAATTGGTGCAGATACTAACTTCTGATTTAGGTCTTCAAAGCTCTTCTCTCTTTCTTCATTCCAGACGAATTTCTCCCCTTTCCGCATCAGTTTGGTCAATGGTAGTTCTAAACGGGAAAAGTTCTCTACGAACCTACGGTAGTAACCAGCTAAGCCTAGGAAACTACAAACCTCAGTCGCTGATGTCGGTCTTGGCCACTTGGTAATAGCCTCAACCTTTGTTGGATCCATGGTGATTCCTTCTGCTGATACAATGTGACCTAAGAACGCCACCTTGTCTAACCAGAACTCACACTTAGAGATTTTAGCATACAACTGCTTTTGGTGAAGAATCTGTAATACTGTACGAAGATGGTCTTCGTGTTCCTCCTTGGACTTAGAGAATATCAGGATGTCGTCAATGAAGACAATGTCGAACTTGTCCATAAATTTATGGAAGATTCTGTTCATCAAATCCATGAACACAACTGGAGCATTGGTAAGGAAAATGGCATGACTACAAATTTGTAGTGCCCATAGCGTGTACGGAAAGCAGTCTTGGCGATGTCATACTCTTTAACCCGTAGCTGATGATAGCCCGACCTCAAATCAATTTTGGAGAAATGTTTGGCCCCTTGGAGTTGGTCAAACAAGTCATCAATGAGTGCTAAAGGATACCTATTCCTGATGGTGATCTTGTTGAGCTCGCGGTAATCTATGCAAAGACGCATACTGCCGTTTTTCTTCTTCACGAATAAGACTGGTGCGCCCCATGGAGATGCGCTCGGTCGAATGAAACCTCGTTCCAGAAGTTCTTGCAATTGGTCCTTCAGCTCCTTCAGCTCTATAGGAGCCATGCGATAAGGATCCTTGGAAATCGGCTCAGCTCCTGGGATGAGGTTGATGTTAAACTCTACTTCACGTACAGGTGGTATGCCCGGAAGTTCTTCTGGAAATACATCTGGAAATTCTGACATTATCGACTGATCCTGAATTGATGGGGATTCAGCATCCATGTCATGAAAAGTAGCTAGATAGCCCTCGCAACCATGTGACAGTAAAGCACGTGCTTGTAGGGTTGATATGATTTGTATAGACCTTCCGGGTACGAACCCGTTGTGACTGTACTCTGGTGCATTTGCATCACCGAAGATGACCCGATATGTATGACAGTCTATGACGACGTGATGTTTGGATAGCTAGTCCATGCCCAATATCATGTCAAAATTACTCATTTCCAGCGGAAGTGCGTCAACAGGACGAATCTTGTCGTCAAACTCTAGGGGAAGGCTCTTGTACACATGGGTTATGCGTAAAGAGTCTTTTAAGGGCGTGGAAATGTTTAGTACATTCTCTAATGGTATAGGAGATATCCTAACATTCTTAGCATAACCAGTAGAAATGACCGAATGAGTAGCACCCGTGTCAAATAAAACACATGCATCTTGACCATACATATACAAGATTCCAGTGATGGTACCTGTAGACTTGTTGGCCTGATCGCGAGAAGTCGTGTAAACGCGTCCACTAGTACGAGGCGGCTTGGAATCAGCATGTCCAGATGTGCCCTCCATCTCACCCTTGCGGCAGTCCTTCATGCGATGACCAGTAAGGCCACACTTGTAGCATGCGTCGCTGTCGCAGCGACATGGCCCTGGGTGCCTACGGTTGTAGGTAGTGCAAAGAGGATGAGTATACCCTCAAGCAGGTGCCCTCGTTGGCTGGGAGCTTGTTAAGAACAGTATACAGGATACATGGTTCATAGGTACAAAAGGACAATGCGGAAAATCATAAGACGTAATACCCGTAATAGCTGGACGGTTAGGCTGTGAACCTCTTTGGTTCTGGTCCCTCCCGTTACCATAATTCCTGGTAAAAGACTGCTAATCTGTCAGAATTATGAAATATTGCATGTAACATAAGAAAAATGAGTAAGTGTAAGGACATGCTGCTGTTGGAGTTTCCAGCGTTGTTACGGTAATTATCATTACCACCACGCCTATCCGTAGAAGAACGGTCGTGAGTCTAATTGTTTCCCTTGGGCTGAGTAGGCTGTTGCTGGGTAGCCGTCTGAGACCGGTCCCCAGTCTTCTGCCTGAAAGATGCAGTCTAAAGAGAGATAAATATATTGGATAATACTGAAAGAATTCAGGATGGTCACCGCTGAATAATGAATATTTACCCCTTCTCTAGTCTCTCTGCTTCCCCGAACTCTTCTCTTTCTTGTAGAATCTCCAGCTTATGTGCTGCATCGGCAACTTGTGCCATCGTGTTGAACGTAGCACACACCAAGTTATTGGTGACCGATGTACGAAGAGCCCACCGGAAGTGGTATGCTTGCTCTTCGGCAGTACCAGCTGCTGCGCCAAGAAAACCAACCAAACGAAGAAAGCGCTGCATAAACTCGTTGCTGTTCTCCTCAGCTCTCTGCCTGATTTCGTGTTACTCCTTCTTCAGCTTGTCTTGCTCAGCCTTGGGGAAGAACTGTCCCATCACTAACTCCCTGAACTGATCCCAAGTCAAACCAGCCACCCAATCATCACCTCCCTTAGACTGCTTGAGTGCCTTCCACCATCAAAGCACATCACCTTCGAACTTATAACAGGCCAACCTCGACTTGAAGACAGGGTCACAGCCCATTGCATCGAATATCTTCTCAATGTGAGCCAACCAGATTTCAGCTTCACTAGGGCTATCAGTTTTCTCGAAGGATCGAGGGCGTTGCTTGTTGAATCTCTCCAGCCATGTGACCAATGTTGCTGGAGGAGGAGGAGGTACCGGGTGCTGTTGCTGATTGTTGGCAGCCTGCACCTCAACCCTGATTTCGTTCCTCAGTTGAGGAAGCAAAGCGTGCATCGCAGCTTGGACTGCTGCATTGAGAACCATCTGACAATATAAAACAAAATACATGATTAAACTGATCAAACATAAAATATATACATGAAAAAAAATTTATATCAATTAATCATGAGAAAAATTTTATGCAAGAAAACTAGTACATGAATGCATGATGCAGTTTTATGAAAACATTTATATGCGCGAGAGTGAACGCCTATGGTCAGTTCACTCAAAACAAAAGACATGGCGAGGGGACGCCAATGGGTCGGTCCCAAAGTTAAAAGTTTCGATAAAAGCACATGCGACTAAATAGGGCCAATCGTGTACCAACCATTACTTAGTCTTAAACTTGCGACAATGACATATGTAAGAATGCATGAAAACAATGAATGCATGAAAACTGACTGTCAGTTCTAGGAAGACCATAGTGACTACCCACTAATCACAGGTCGTGTTTTGAGAGCCTACAGGTCGAAGCCTTGGCTCTGATACCATAATTTTAACACCCCATTTTGGTAAATGGAATGTCACGCGTAATTACGGCGTGTCATCAAAGCATACAAGGATAAATTTCTTAAACATTACATGACCATAAAGTAAATACCGGAAACAAACATCGGTACCCCAAAGTATAAGCTCATCATACACAAACATAAGTACTTTAAAGGAAAAGGACTAAACAATGTCCATGGAAACAAGTAGCAAAATGTATGATGATAAGCATAAAGTAATGAAGGCTAGAAAGCTTCCAATCCATATGCACATACGCTTAGAGTCTACGAGCGTCCCTAAGTACCTGCCGTTTTGGGAACATGAAAGGAAAACGGCTGAGCATAACGCTCAGTGCACGGATATACAAGCATAGAACGAATAACATAAGCATATACAACATATAGCAGCGGAATTGATTAAGTCCTGGAAAACCTGGTATAACTTAGTTGAACTGGTTTTATAGTTTGAAAATCCTTATGTTTATCTTATGAAAACTGTTTAACATGTTAACCATTAAGCCAATATAGGTCATGAAATATCCACGTGCATGAATACTTGGAGGGGTGACCTCGTCATGCAATTAGAGGGGTTGCCTCAAATTAATATAAGTTTAGGTAGGAGGGATCAGCTCCTTGTGAAGGATGCAAGGCACACACCACATTCACCTGAATAATCTGTTAAAAACATGTAACCTAGGATGCACCCATAAGCCCCACATGATAACATAATAATATGGACAAAAGCTGAAAGGGACGCCACGAACTATCACTCTGCCGTGGTGAAGTCATAACAATGGTGCCTCTAGTGTTATGGTTATGGTACCTCCATAACTAGGTGAAACTAGTCATGCATGTATATGGCTTAGGCATTTAATTAAACATAAGAAAATCAAAACATATAAAACATATACTGGGAAAACTGTTGGCTGCATACGGGGAATCCTAATTAGGAAAGAATGTCCATACTAAAAGGAAGGGAAATCCGTACCTTATGTCCAGTGAACAAAGAAGACGAACGGAAGAGAGTCCTACTTCGATCTCACTAATTCTACATAAATAGTATACGTGTATAAGTATTCTGGTTACCGAGTACGTATGTAACACCCCATTTTGATAAATGGAATGTCACGCGTGATTATGGCGTGTCATCAAAGCATAGAAGGTAATATGTAGTAAAACATACATGACCATAGGGTATACCGGAATCAAACATCGGTTCCCAAACATAAGCCCAAAACATAAATAAAAGTAAATGAACTGAACAAAGACTACACAAGCATAAATATATGAAGGTAAAAGGAAAAGAAGTCTATGGCAGCTTCCATCCTATGCACGTCCTCCAAATGCTCGAGTCTGTCCTAGAGTACCTGCCGTTTTGGGACATGGAAAGGAAAATAACGGCTGAGCATAACGCTCAGTGCATGGATATACAAGCAAAGCATGAATAATATAAGCATATAAGCATGAAACAGCGGAAGAAACTAAGTCCTGGATAACCCGGTTAAGTCTTAGTAAAACTGGTTTTATAGTTTGAAAAGCCTTATGTTTATCTTGTAAAAAATGTTTAACATATTTTACCATTAGCCAATATAGGTCATGAAAATTCACCGTGCATGAATACTTGGAGGGGTGACCTCATCATGCAAATTAGAGGGGTTGCCTCTAATTTAATATACTGGTTTTGGGTAGGAGGGATCAGCTTCTTGTGAAGGATGCAAGTAACACACCACATTCACACTGAGTAATCTACTGAAAAACATGTAACTAGGATGCACCCATACGCCCCACATGATAAATATAATAATATGGCCAAAAGCTAAAAGGACGCCACGAGCAATCACTCTGCCGTGGGGAAGTCATAACACTAGTGCCTCTAGTGTTATAGTTATGGTACCTCCATAACTAGGTGAAACTGGTCATGCATGTATATGGCTTTAGGTATTCTAATTTAAACATAAGCAATCAAACATATGAACTTATACTATGGGAAAACAATTGGCTACATACGAGGAATCCTAATAAGGAAAGAATGTCCATACTGAAAGGACGAGAATCCGTGCCTTATGTCCAGTTGAGAACTTTTACCCTTTGAGTAAGGACACATGAAAAAAGATGTGAACGTGAGAAATCTGCCGAGGTAACGCTAAACGATAAGATACTTCACCTACTCGCTCAATGACATCAAACGGTCCGATGAATCGAGGACTGAGCTTCCCTTTGATTCCAAAACGCTTAACGTCACGTGCCGGTGATACCTTAATAAAGACTTGATCTCCTACGTTAAAATGTAAGTCCCTACGATGCTTGTCGGCATAACTCTTCTGACGTGATCGTGCTTCTTGCAATTTCTGCTTAACTACAACGACCTTCTCGTTGGTCAACTCAATCATTTCCGGTCCTTCAAGTGTTCGCTCACCAACCTGATCCCAGCAGATTGGGGCGCGACACTTTCTACCATACAACATCTCAAATGGAGCACACTTAATGCTGGCGTGCCAACTGTTGTTGTATGCAAACTCTACCAAATAGACGTAATCGTCCCAGTCTCCTGTCCATTCCAACGCACATGACCTCAACATGTCTTCTAATGTCTGAATCATTCGCTTCTGTTTGAGGATGAAAAGTCGTGCTAAGCTTAAGTTTTGTACCCCAAGCTTTCTGCAGACTCTTCCAGAATCACGAAGTGAAACGAGAATCTCTATCCAAGACGATGTTGGATGGAGCACCATGAAGTCTCATGATCTCCTTCTTGTAAGTATCGGCGATTTTACAGACCGAATCTTCCTTGCGGATCGGTAAGAAATGAGCTGAGTTAGTAAGTCGATCAACGATAACCCAAATCACATCGTGCCTCCTCTTTGTCTGCGGAAGACCGGTAACAAAATCCATGGTGATCTTGTCCCACTTCCACTCTGAAATATCTAACGGTTGTAGAAGACCGCCAGATCGCTGATGCTCGATCTTAACCTGCTGTCAAGTAAGACATTTGGAGACGTAAGTCGCAACATATAGTTTCATACCACTCCACCAAAAGTATTGCTTGATGTCGTGGTACATGTTGGTCGAACCAGGATGAATGGAGAATGGGGAGCTATGAGCCTCAGCTAACAATGCTTCCCGGAGTTCTTGATCATCAGGAACATAAAGTCTCGTGCCCTGCCATAAGATACCGTCTTCGTCTACACGAAATTCTGTCTGTTTCTCTAAGTTTTGAATTATCGCCCAAATTTCATCATCATCCTTCTGAGCTTCCTTGATCCTAGCGAGTAACTCAGGTTCCACTCTAAGATTAGCCCAGTAACCGTGCTTTCCACGTACCATGATCTCAATGTCCAGTCGCTCTAAGTATCGTATAATTTCCTCCTCAATTTTAATGCAGTTTATCATTCCGGACTTTCTACTAAGTGCATCTGCCACTACATTCGCCTTGCTGGGATGATACTGTAGATTAATGTCATAATCCTTCAACAGCTCTAACTATCTCCTCTGTCTCATGTTCAATTCACGTTGAGTGAAGATGTACTTCAAACTCTTGTGGTCTGTGAAAATGTCACATGATTATCCATACAAGTAGTGCTTCCATATCTTCAATACAAACACGACTGCTGCAAGTTCCAAGTCGTGCGTAGGGTAATTTTCCTCATAAGGCTTAAGCTGCCGTGAAGAGTACGCGATCACTTTCCCATGTTGCAGGAGAACTGCCAAGTCCCTTCCCTGAAGCATCACTGTAGATTTGAAATCCACCTGTACCAGATGGGAGAGTAAGAATTGGTGCAGATACTAACTTCTGATTTAGGTCTTCAAAGCTCTTCTCTCTTTCTTCAGTCCAGACGAATTTCTCCCTTTTCCGCATCAGTTTGGTCAATGGTAGTTCTAAACGGGAAAAGTTCTCTACGAACCTACGGTAGTAACCAGCTAAGCCTAGGAAACTACGAACCTCAGTCGCTGATGTCGGTCTTGGCCACTTGGTAATAGCCTCAACCTTTGTTAGATCCATGGTGATTCCTTCTGCTGATACAATGTGACCTAAGAACACCACCTTGTCTAACCAGAACTCACACTTAGAGAATTTAGCATACAACTGCTTTTGGTGAAGAATCTGTAATACTGTACGAAGATGGTCTTCGTGTTCCTCCTTGGACTTAGAGAATATCAGGATGTCGTCAATGAAGACAATGACGAACTTGTCCATAAATTCATGGAAGATTCTGTTCATCAAATCCATGAACACAACTGGAGCATTGGTAAGGAAAATGGCATGACTACAAATTTGTAGTGCCCATAGCGTGTACGGAAAGCAGTCTTGGCGATGTCATACTCTTTAACCCGTAGCTGATGATAGCCCGACCTCAAATCAATTTTGGAGAAATGTTTGGCCCCTTGGAGTTGGTCAAACAAGTCATCAATGAGTGCTAAAGGATACCTATTCCTGATGGTGATCTTGTTGAGCTCGCGGTAATCTATGCAAAGACGCATACTACCGTTTTTATTCTTCACGAATAAGACTGGTGCTCCCCATGGAGATGCGCTTGGTCGAATGAAACCTCGTTCCAGAAGTTCTTGCAATTGGTCCTTCAGCTCCTTCAGCTCTATAGGAGCCATGCGATAAGGATCCTTGGAAATCGGCTCAGCTCCTGGGATGAGGTCGATGTTAAACTCTACTTCACGTGCAGGTGGTATGCCCGGAAGTTCTTCTGGAAATACATCTGGAAATTCTGACATTATCGGTTGATCCTGAATTGATGGGGATTCAGCATCCATGTCATGAAAAGTAGCTAGATAGCCCTCGCAACCATGTGACAGTAAAGCACGTGCTTGCAGGGTTGATATGATTTGTATAGACCTTCCGGGTACGAACCCGTTGTGACTGTACTCTGGTGCATTTGCATCACCGAAGATGACCCGATATGTATGACAGTCTATGACGACGTGATGTTTGGATAGCTAGTCCATGCCCAATATCATGTCAAAATTACTCATTTCCAGCGGAAGTGCGTCAACAGGACGAATCTTGTCGTCAAACTCTAGGGGAAGGCTCTTGTACACATGGGTTATGCGTACAGAGTCTCTTAAGGGCGTGGAAATGTTTAGTACATTCTCTAATGGTATAGGAGATATCCTAACATTCTTAGCATAACCAGTAGAAATGACCGAATGAGTAGCACCCGTGTCAAATAAAACACATGCATCTTGACCATACATATACAAGATTCCAGTGATGGTACCTGTAGACTTGTTGGCCTGATCGCGAGAAGTCGTGTAAACGCGTCCACTAGTACGAGGCGGCTTGGAATCAGCATGTCCAGATGTGCCCTCCATCTCACCCTTGCGGCAGTCCTTCATGCTATGACCAGTAAGGCCACACTTGTAGCATGCGTCGCTGTCGCAACGACATGGCCCTGGGTGCCAACGGTTGTAGGTAGTGCAAAGAGGATGAGTATACCCTCAAGCAGGTGCCCTCGTTGGCTGGGAGCCTGTTAAGAACAATATACAGGATACATGGTTCATAGGTACAAAAGGACAATGCGGAAAATCATAAGACGTAATACCCGTAATAGCTGGACGGTTAGGCTGTGAACCTCTTTGGTTCTGGTCCCTCCCGTTACCATAATTCCTGGTAAAAGACTGCTAATCTGTCAGAATTATGAAATATTGCATGTAACATAAGAAAAATGAGTAAGTGTAAGGACATGCTGCTGTTGGAGTTTACAGCGTTGTTACGGTAATTATCATTACCACCACGCCTATCCGTAGCAGAACGGTCGTGAGTCTAATTCTTTCCCTTGGGCTGAGTAGGCTGTTGCTGGGTAGCCGTCTGAGACCGGTCCCCAGTCTTCTGCCTGAAAGATGCAGTCTAAAGAGAGATAAATATATTGGATAATACTGAAAGAATTCAGGATGGTCACCGCTGAATAATGAATATTTACCCCTTCTCTAGTCTCTCTGCTTCCCCGAACTCTTCTCTTTCTTGTAGAATCTCCAGCTTATGTGCTGCATCGGCAACTTGTGCCATCGTGTTGAACGTAGCACACACCAAGTTATTGGTGACCGATGTACGAAGAGCCCACCGGAAGTGGTATGCTTGCTCTTCGGCAAGTACCAGCTGCTGCGCCAAGAAAACCAGCCAAACGAAGAAAGCGCTGCATAAACTCGTTGCTGTTCTCCTCAGCTCTCTGCCTGATTTCGTGTTACTCCTTCTTCAGCTTGTCTTGCTCAGCCTTGGGAAAGAACTGTCCCATCACTAACTCCCTGAACTGATCCCAAGTCAAACCAGCCACCCAATCATCACCTCCCTTAGACTGCTTGAGTGCCTTCCACCATCAAAGCACATCACCTTCGAACTTATAACAGGCCAACCTCGACTTGAAGACAGGGTCACAGCCCATTGCATCGAATATCTTCTCAATGTGAGCCAACCAGATTTCAGCTTCACTAGGGCTATCAGTTTTCTCGAAGGATCGAGGGCATTGCTTGTTGAATCTCTCCAGCCATGTGACCAATGTTGCTGGAGGAGGAGGAGGTACCGGGTGCTGTTGCTGATTGTTGGCAGCCTGCACCTCAACCCTGATTTCGTTCCTCAGCTGAGGAAGCAAAGCGTGCATCGCAGCTTGGACTGCTGCATTGAGAACCATCTGACAATATAAAACAAAATACATGATTAAACTGATCAAACATAAAATATATACATGAAAAAAAATTTATATCAATAAATCATGAGAAAAAATTTATGCAAGAAAACTAGTACATGAATGCATGATGAAGTTTTATGAAAACTTTTATATGCGCGAGAGTGAACGCCTATGGTCAGTTCACTCAAAACAAAAGACATGGCGAGGGGACGCCAATGGGTCGGTCCCAAAGTTAAAAGTTTCGATAAAAGCACATGCGACTAAATAGGGCCAATCCTGTACCAACCATTACTTAGTCTTAAACTTGCGACAATGACATATATAAGAATGCATGAAAACAATGAATGCATGAAAACTGACTGTCAGTTCTAGGAAGACCATAGTGACTACCCACTAATCACAGGTCGTGTTTTGAGAGCCTACAGGTCGAAGCCTTGGCTCTGATACCATAATTTTAACACCCCATTTTGGTAAATGGAATGTCACGCGTAATTATGGCGTGTCATCAAAGCATACAAGGATAAATTTCTTAAACATTACATGACCATAAAGTAAATACCGGAAACAAACATCGGTACCCCAAAGTATAAGCTCATCATACACAAACATAAGTACTTTAAAGGAAAAGGACTAAACAATGTCCATGGAAACAAGTAGCAAAATGTATGATGATAAGCATAAAGTAATGAAGGCTAGAAAGCTTCCAATCCATATGCACATACGCTTAGAGTCTACGAGCGTCCCTAAGTACCTGCCGTTTTGGGAACATGAAAGGAAAACGGCTGAGCATAACGCTCAGTGCACGGATATACAAGCATAGAACGAATAACATAAGCATATACAACATATAGCAGCGGAATTGATTAAGTCCTGGAAAACCTGGTATAACTTAGTTGAACTGGTTTTATAGTTTGAAAATCCTTATGTTTATCTTATGAAAACAGTTTAACATGTTAACCATTAAGCCAATATAGGTCATGAAATATCCATGTGCATGAATACTTGGAGGGGTGACCTCGTCATGCAATTAGAGGGGTTGCCTCAAATTAATATAAGTTTAGGTAGGAGGGATCAGCTCCTTGTGAAGGATGCAAGGCACACACCACATTCACCTGAATAATCTGTTAAAAACATGTAACCTAGGATGCACCCATAAGCCCCACATGATAACATAATAATATGGACAAAAGCTGAAAGGGACGCCACGAACTATCACTCTGCCGTGGTGAAGTCATAACAATGGTGCCTCTAGTGTTATGGTTATGGTACCTCCATAACTAGGTGAAACTAGTCATGCATGTATATGGCTTAGGCATTTAATTAAACATAAGAAAATCAAAACATATAAAACATATACTGGGAAAACTGTTGGCTGCATACGGGGAATCCTAATTAGGAAAGAATGTCCATACTAAAAGGAAGGGAAATCCGTACCTTATGTCCAGTGAACAAAGAAGACGAACAGAAGAGAGTCCTACTTCGATCTCACTAATTCTACATAAATAGTATACGTGTATAAGTATTCTGGTTACCGAGTACGTATGTAACACCCCATTTTGATAAATGGAATGTCAGGCGTGATTATGGCGTGTCATCAAAGCATAGAAGGTAATATGTAGTAAAACATACATGACCATAGGGTATACCGGAATCAAACATCGGTTCCCAAACATAAGCCCAAAACATAAATAAAAGTAAATGAACTGAACAAAGACTACACAAGCATAAATATATAAAGGTAAAAGGAAAAGAAGTCTATGGCAGCTTCCATCCTATGCACGTCCTCCAAATGCTGGAGTTTGTCCTAGAGTACCTGCCGTTTTGGGACATGGAAAGGAAAGTAACGGCTGAGCATAACGCTCAGTGTATGGATATACAAGCAAAGCATGAATAATATAAGCATATAAGCATGAAACAACGGAAGAAACTAAGTCCTGGATAACCCGGTTAAGTCTTAGTAAAACTGGTTTTATAGTTTGAAAAGCCTTATGTTTATCTTGTAAAAAATGTTTAACATATTTTACCATTAGCCAATATAGGTCATGAAAATTCACCGTGCATGAATACTTGGAGGGGTGACCTCATCATGCAAATTAGAGGGGCTGCCTCTAATTTAATATACTGGTTTTGGGTAGGAGGGATCAGCTTCTTGTGAAGGATGCAAGTAGCACACCACATTCACACTGAGTAATCTACTGAAAAACATGTAACTAGGATGCACCCATACGCCCCACATGATAAATATAATAATATGGCCAAAAGCTAAAAGGACGCCACGAGCAATCACTCCGCCGTGGGGAAGTCATAACACTAGTGCCTCTAGTGTTATAGTTATGGTACCTCCATAACTAGGTGAAACTGGTCATGCATGTATATGGCTTTAGGTATTCTAATTTAAACATAAGCAATCAAACATATAAACTTATACTATGGGAAAACAGTTGGCTACATACGAGGAATCCTAATAAGGAAAGAATGTCCATACTGAAAGGACGAGAATCCTTACCTTATGTCCAGTGAACGAAGAAGACGAACGTAAGAGAGTCCTACTTCGGTATCACTAATGCTACATAAATACATACGTGTATAAGTATCTGATTAGTAAATACGTAACTGGTTTTATATCATGTCTTAGCTTGTTTTATATGTTCATGTCATGTTTTACTGTTTTAAGCTTTATACTGTGTTATCGTATATTCTGTCTATTCTGATTAAGTATTACTTGTATTCCATGTATTATTATACTTGTTGTGTGATAATAAGTAACTTTCTAAAAATAGCAGGTTTCCTAATATAGAAAGTTTCCAAAAATAGAAAGTTACCAAAAATAGAAAGTTTCCCAAAAATAGAAAGTTTCCAAAAATAGAAAGTTTCCAAAAATAGAATTACTGCTTAAAATAGATAAGTTTCTAAAAATAGAAAGTTTCCATAAATAGATTAGCTACCTTAATTAAATAAGTTTCTAAAATTAGAAAGTTTCCATAATTAGATATAAGCTGGTTAAATAAGCTAATTATATAAGCTTAAGTGTTTTCTGATTATTATTCTAAGTCATGTGATTATAAAGTATTGTTTATTAATTATTACATGTAAATTAAATAAACTATAGGTTAAAAGTATTTAATTAAATATAACATGATTTTAACTAAATAAAGGTAATTACTTAGGTTAAAACATGTATTATTAACCATTAATAATATAACCTAAGTCATGTTAATTAATTAATTATAGTCATGGTTTTAAATAATTAATTAATTATAATGTCTAATTAAATATAAATACTTAGGTTAAAATTCATGAATTACTAATTAAATTTATAACCTAAGTCATGTACATTTAATTAATCCTTTCATGTTTTTATTAATTTAATTTAAGTCTAAAACATAACTAGTGAAAATCATAAACCTTGAAAATAATGATTCATGAACCGGACCCGACTAAAACCCATGAACCGGACCCATAACCATCACCATACCCCGACCAAGGTCGGGGTTCACCCTTGTCTTGCTGCTGCCGTGGGATCACCACCACCATACCGAGACCATATGGTCTCGGTGGTGTGTAATAAGCCAAGCCGAGACCCCTTAAGGGCTCGGTTAGGCGTCGGCTACAACACAACACCCCTAAAACCCTTGTTTGATTTACCCCATGATCATTAACATGTTTACTATAATTGTTTTTAATTAGTTTCATTAAAATATCATGATTTTATGTGATTATCAAAATCAAAACATAAAAAAAAGGGTTAAAAGCTATACCGAATACGTGGATCAAATAAGGACGAACACACAACGATCCTTGTAATAATTCCAAGATTAAATTCAAACTGAATCACCCTTGTGGTGTTCTTGAAAGTGGCGGCCAAAAGGAGAGGAAGAAGGAGGATTAAGGTTTTCTTTGTTTTCTAATTTTTGTAAAAATGAAACATGTTTTCCTCCTTTTTCCATTTTTAGTAAAAATAATGGGCTAGGCGCTTTTTCTCTTCCTAATTTCGTGGTATATGGGGCCCACATGGGGTAACCCGAACATTTTCTGTGTCTAGTTAATAAGTGTGTTCTCGTGTTCGTGTTTTACGTCTTTTAATTAGTTATCCATCGTGACTTAATATATTTATTCGTGTTCGTAATAAATATATATACGTAAATAATATTAGTTCGTGATTAAATTACGTTCATGATTTCATGATCGCATGTTCGTGATTATAATTATTATTGGAATAATTATCGTGTGTTCATACGTAATAAATACTTATCTTGTTTATCGTGTTCTAACACGTACGTAATACTTAAAATTCTTATACGTGAAACGTAACGTGCTATATAAGGAAAGTTCTAATGTTGTATGTACGATCTTAAAGGCACTATTCATGGTAAAAGCATGCGGGTTTTACAACTCTTCCCCCCAAAAAGAATAATTCGTGTAAGACCCCAAAAATCTGGTAACGGGACAAATAAGCATTTTGGGGTCCCACATCATGGTAACAGCATACATGGCAATAAGGTAAATAAAAGATAAAGCAAATAAAATGACACACTTCACGAATTTATTCAAAAGCTGCTGAATAAAATATAAAAATATGGTCCCAGATTTGCATAATATGACATCAACAAAAGTTACATAATTTTACCAACATACTCATAATAGTCTTAGTGCATAAAAGTACTTTTATTTTGCATGATTAACATGGCATAATTAGTTTTCCCAAAAGTTTCAACCAATAATGACATGGAATCGTCCAGCTGCCGGATCCTGCGGGTTCCCATCCTTAGCAAAATTAAGCATTAGCATTACCTGAGAAATAACATGTAAATATGTCAACATAAAGCTGAGTGAAATTCATAGGTTTGATAGAATAAGTTGTGGAATACAAGCAATGTTTTCCATATAAACATGTAATATTAAAGAAAAGAAAGTTGCACCAATGTGCAATTTAAATGTACTTCACTTAATGCAATAGCTCATGACACCGAAGCGTTAACATATGTATTACTGGGGACCTCTAAGAAGTATCTAGTCAAAATACTTGTATAAACGAATGTATATGCGTCGGTACTCATGACGGGGATTGTCAATCCCGATGGATCCATCCACAACAGTCGCGCTTGCGATATGTGAATTAACGGTTCATGATATAGAGGATTTTTGACTAAGGTACTAAGGCATTAAGTAAACCATGAAACTGTAAGAGCAATACTGAATACTTGATTGAATACTAGTAAAAGTAATATTGTAAAAAGTCTACTACACGTATTCCACGCATGTATTTCTCACCCCGCATTTGTAAAACATGAATAAAGTAGTAAAAGGGGCTATGAACTCACCTTTAGTAAGTAATCACAAGGTAAAAGGGTCTGAGCAAAAAGAAGTCTTCACGGACCTATGCAATGGTGACGCGTAATAAGAATGCGTTCAATGAAGCAATAACGTTTTAGAAGTGGCGGGACATAGTATGACTATGTAACTTGCGTGCGATGGCGAGATATAAGCTTAAGATGAAATTAACCAAAATACCTTTAACCTACTGTATTAACATGACATTAACCTTATATGATGGTCCAAGCATTTTATGCGGGTTTTAGACACGTTTTAGGCTCGTTTCATAATGTTAAAATATTGGGCTGAATTCAGTTTTCTGAAAATGGCTTTGAAGAATTGGTCATATCTAAAAATATATAATAGTACAGGAGGTGAAATTTCTTGACATGTATAGGTATTTCTCTTACCTTTCTAAGTTGGGCAAAAACAGACCTAGAACTGTTTTCAGTCAACGGGAATTCCATTTTTAGTGGCAGACTATCAAAACAGAAAGTTGTAAACGTCTTACGATGCCTTCGGTAACTTGAGCACAAATCCTAAATGGTATAAGATTTTGACACCAAACCAAAAAGAGAAGTTGTATTATGATTGCAACTACTGTAAAAAGTCATAAAATCATAAATTCATCCTTTTTACCCAAGTCAATTTACCCACGTTTTAAGAATAACATTCAGATTTGACATAGTTTAGTAAAACGGCCGTTCCGGGCACATCCGGACACTTCCTGTTTCCATCCAACTCACCAAATACTAAGCACATCAGTGGGTATCTAATTTTCAAATAAAAACAAGGTCATATGTTTAAGAAAAGTTTGCCATGACCTGTTTGTTTCTGTGGAGATTTCCATACTATCAAAACGACCCCAATTAGCAACCTAATCGCGAACAAGCAACTCTTAAGCTATACCAAATCGCCACGCAAGTGTCCTAAGTCCTAATATTCCCTAAGTATTCATAATATCAGTGGGTTTCACCCATTATTTCAAAATCAATGACCAAAGTGAATCAAAAATGCTAACAACATCAAAATCAAAACACTAGTTAGGATTATACCTTCACAACTAGTATGAATCAACCAAAACACAAACAACCTCGATTCCTTCCTCCTTGATCATAAAAATTTCGTGGCCCTAGGTCATAATAAAATACCCAAATCAAAGTTTTATCCAAAAAAAATAAGGTTTTATGCATTGGAACAACAAAAACAAACATAGGATTTCATAAATACATCATCAAATCATAAGATTGATGATTTTTGATTTCATGCAAAAAGTTAATGCATGTTGTAATTAACACATGGGAATGATTAAGAATCAAAGATTAAACATGGAATTAGTGTAAATTTACCTTAGTTCAAAAAAAATCAAAGGGTTGGGGGTGGTGTTGTGTTCGTCAGCCATAGGGAGCAAGAGGTAAGAACTGTGTTTTTCTTTTGTCAAATATTTTGTAGATGTGTTTGTTTCGTATCCTTGTTTAAGTATAATGGTCAAAACAAGTTAATATGGGCTCCCTAAGATTAATTCCAGCCGAAAATACTCCAAAATGGCCCAAAATTTTAGTGCTAAGCTCTCTAAAATTTACGGGTTTAAATAATGTGTCGTTTCCGACGAAAACCGAGACTCGTTTATCTTTAAAACGAAATTTCTATAAAATTACTCGTAAACACTCGTTTGGCCCGGATTTCACTAAGTTAGATCAAGGAGTCAAGAATAATTAGAAATCACATAAAAATAAATTTTATTGCGACGTTCGGACCCGAAAACCCAGTCCGACAGCCGGAAAACGCAAAAACGCAAAAGTTCACCATTGCGTCCGTAATTGCTCAAGATGTCGTTTTTCATTATTTTTGAGGCAAAGAGTCAATAATAAGACATATAAAATGTGATAATACCTCATAGAAATTACAAACATGAAGTTTGGGCATTTTACTAATAATATCGTAAATTAGCGAAATTCATAAAATTTTATATTTAACTAAAATACGAGGATGACACGTATCACTGTAAAATAATTAGGGAATGTGGTGAAAGCGTGAATAAGCACGTATAACAGTTAAAAGAAAATTATCGAAATTTTGTGTTCTCACAGTCTCCCCCCCTAAAGGAACTCTGGTCCCTCAGAGTTTAACTGGAGGCAGTAGGTGACGGAAAGAGATGAGGATACTAGACTTTGAATTGCTCTTCGATTTCCCAAGTGAATTCAGTGCCATGTCGCGAGTCCCAACAGACTTTAACGATTGGAAACCAACTGCGCCTAAGTTTCTTGACTTGTCGGTCCGCAATTTCGATCGGCTCTTCAACGAAATACATTTTGTCGTCGACTTTGATCTCTTCTAACGGAATTTGAATGTCTGACTCAGCCAAACATTTCTTAAGGTTGGAAATGTGAAACACGTTATGAACGCAACTTAGTTCTTGCGGTGAGCTCAAACGATGAGCCATTGGGCCAATACGTTCGATAATTTCAAACTTGGATTAAAATAATGACCTTTCAGTACTGAGAAATATCAAAAGATAACATGAACACAATAATTTCTTAAACGGACAAGGCGCTCTAAAATGAGCCAAGATGGTTAATAAACAAGGAATCGCAAATCGCGCAACTGTAAAGCATGACAATTTACTTATAGAAAAATAGAAGGGAAATATGAATTACATATAGACATTTGGATTACAAGTTGTCAGTCTAGGATTTGGTATTACTTTTGATTTGGCTTAAGTATTTTCTTGATTATAAGAAAACTTTACACGGTTTAGTGATTTGAAATTAAACTATATATATATTTAGTGAGTAACCAGTTGCTATATCTTTTCTTGATCAGGATTTCGAAGTAAAAGTAACTTAGTTCAAATAAATATTTCAATCAGCTTAAGAGCTTTTGGGATGACTGTATGAAATTATTGTTAAAAACTCAGGTTTATCGTTACCATTAAAAAAAAATCAAATTTCCAAATTTTTTTTATATCATTGTTAGAAATTATAAATTAAAATGATAATTTCATTAGGTCGAAAATAAAGTATGATACAATCCAATACTTTAAAAGATACAACTTGACATCCTTTCAAACACTAGTTATAATTCTACCAGAGAGGAGGTATAGATCTTATATTTAACTTAAAACGGATATTTTGGTAATTTAAACACTTGATAAAGTGTGTAAAACGTTCTTAAAGTTTAGAATAATTTATAGAAATCTATATAGGTGTTTAATGTCTCAAATGGTAAACATGTGACATATCCGAGTTTTCAAGATGTGACAAGATAGAAAACGAGTATGAATCGAATAAGAATTAACAATTAGTATACGAGTAATAGTACGAGGGGATCAAACATAATTCGTATCATTTTCTTAATGAACATGATAGGATAGATGCATCGATGATACGAAAATAAGAAATTAAGGAGTTGGCAATGATTAATTCACGAGTGTGGTTGGCGTCACCAACAACGGTTTTTTTAAATTCTCAATTGGTCGATACACGATCGAAAGAGAAAAGCCACACAACAAGTTTTCGAACCAATAAAAATTATTAAGAAGTCACTTGAGAGTAATTCCAGTAAAATGAACAACATTAGCAATGAGAGAGCGAAGTCATCACATGGTTTACACAAATAAATTTCAAGACAACAGAGTCTAACTCACATCATGACAAATACACGAAATCATCGTTCACTTCTAGTCATAAATCACTATTCGCGTCCGGAGATGTTTCGAAGGTCTATAAAGATAGATAGAGGAGGTCGATCGATGTAGAAGCATAACAACGTTGAAACTTTCAAGTCTGGTATCAATGGTAAGAAATTAGACAAGTTGTAACGAGAACTATGTCACGAAGGAAGATGAGGTAACCAGCAAAACAAAGATCGTTGAATACGGATATATGTGCTTGAGGCATGTACTTTGTTCAAGAAAAGATAAGGGATTATATGGGTATGTCGCGAACTGGTGCTACTCGCATATGATGTAATAGTTTTCTAAACTTTATTTTATCTAAAAAAAAATTTAGAAACACAAGTAAAAGTTGTTTGACAAGATTTTTAGGTGACTACTATTTGGCCTCGCATGACTCCTTTTAAATTACGCATAGGTGATCAGGCCATGCATAATTTAGGACTAGCAATGCAATGCTCAGCTTCGTCAAACCAATATTACATATCATATGATTTAAAATATGTATATGGAATCAAAATAATTTATGAAACTTTTCGCCAGTATTAATTGGCTAGATGTTTAAATCAACAATTTTATTGTTGCAAGAATTCTTTACGAGACCAATTGTTTGAACAATTTGTGAAAACACATAGTAAAATTAATATATATTAATTTTATAAGATAACATTCAAGTATTTAATAAGGCCCAAGTGGAACATTTTATAAAATGATTCGCAAACAAAACCAGTTTGGGTTTATAGAACAACTTATAAAATAGCGAGTGAGTTACATCAGGGTAATAAAGAGTAGTTCAAGACAATCAATGAAATGGTTACAACTTGATAAGTTTCAAAAGGTTTAGTCAGAATCACCATGAAACACGTGTCAAGATGATAACGAATGATGTAAAAACAAGAACTTCAAACCTTGACCCAAATCAATAGTGCGATAGAAGAAAAGAAAGGTAAAATGAAATGGCAAATGATTCATGTATAAAATAAAGGACAAAAGAATTTCATATGGGTTCAGATAGAGATTCGGCTGAAGAAAGGCAATAGTAATACTTTAAGAATTATCCGCGATCTAATACGTAAAAAGTCAACAAAAGTCAAAGTATGACCCGAGTATGACCCAATAATGAAAAGTTGTAAAAATACATGTAAGTTACTAGAATACAACAAAATGTGGTCATACAAACTTGTTTCATCAAGCTATATAGCTTAGAACTCATTTTTATAAGTTTTGACTAACCGTATAGAAAATAGTCAACTTTTGGCTTTTTCGACTCGAGGCGAATTAATAATCATTAGACCTCAATTTCAATTCAATTATGATGTTAAACATCCTAAGAATCAATATTTATCAACCCAAATCCATTCCATAAGGTTTAGGCTTGCTTAAGGGGCGTTTGGGTATTGAACTAGTCATTTACTCGCTTAATGAAAAAAAAATGCAGAAAACTTCTTTTCGCGAGGCTTAAAAATCTTATTTAGACTCTTGGAAAAATTCTACAAAAATTCCGAGAAGTCATACACATCATGAAGTTAATATCTGCTGAATTTTAAGAAAATTTTTAAAGTCTAGATACCTTTTTAAAAATAAAAACCAAAACGCATTCTGGACGAAAAAGTCAAACCTTACAGTCTGTATTTTACATTTTTGAGGGTCAAATGCCCACTTTAGAGCTTCCGTTTCCGGGAGGGTGACTAAAAACATCATTCCGGACAACTTTGTAGTTTTATCCGAAGGCTGAAAACACATTTACGGCACAGTTATACCTATGACAGCATCAATATAATCAAAATTTTGTAACTTTTCAATTTAGTCAACAATACCCACTTATGTATCAAAAACTCAAAGGTAGCTAACGGCACTAAACATTTGCATCAAAAGTCATCATTGTATGTTTCTCAAATGTTTAAACTAATAAATCTTGGCTAAACACTCATTAACCATACCAAGCACGCTAAACCAAACGCTAGTTTAAGTCGGTTGCTCCCTATTAGACTAGTTTCTCAAATGCCCGGTATTTCTTCGTTATGAAGAGATAGACGATGAACCTTATACCGTCAGAAAGGTGGTTTCGTACCCGACATTCCTAGATATATGAATTTATCTCAGTTTCCAAATGAAAAGAAAAAAAAATTCATCTTAGAGAAAAGTTAAAACTTTAGAAAATCGGTTATAAGATTAGCGATCACGGTTTTAGTCATAAAATTCAACTGCTGATGGCTATTAACGCAAGCTCAGCGGCCAGGCTTAGCTTATAATGTGTACTAACTACCCAAGGCAAAACATAAGGGTTAAATGGGTCCTAACCTGTAGCAAAACACCAAGCATACCTGCTGGTCTAGAATGGGTTTTCAACCGTATTTCGGCTGTAACTTCTTAATGCAGATGAGTTAAAGGGTGTGCGAATAACCAAAACGAGCGTAAAAATAAGCTCTTTTATTCTTTAAAACTGAAAATAAAATTTGACCTTATTTCGGACCTCGAAATGCGTGTACATCAGCAAACTTTATTTATATTATTATTCTCAAATTTCCAATTGCCACAAAATATTCGTTATAAAGAATTAGAAGTCGAATTTTATATCAAAACGATCGGCTAAACAAGATTTATCATTTTATTCGGCTAAAAATGAAATCTATAAAAGTTTTTAACTTCTTGATGCGTGCTAAAGAATTCTGCAGCGCGTTAAATTTTATAAGGGGGCGTTTGGATCATGATTTTTTTAGCTTTTCAGTTGTCGCCAATTCCTTATTGTCTAACTTGTTTCACCAATAATTTTCATTTACCACTTCGAATACGCACATGGCTTATGGATTCCAAAACGACGAAAAAATACACATTTCATAAGAATGAATGAAAGTATCGGCAGAAGGGCGTTTAAAGAATACTAGTCAACAAGACTATAAACAAAAGAAACGGACAACGTTCTTGACTTAATTTTCAATATACCAAGTAAAAACTTCATAGGCGTGCGATCTATTCCAAACTCATAATCGATACCAAAGAAAAGGCAAAATATCAATAAGTCGCGCTCCCAAGTATAGGATATTTTAAACGAGGAAGAATATTAGAAATCTATATGCGAAAAGCCGTAATCCAATCAATCGTCACGAACTAGACGTTTAGCTAAAAATCAGCATGACGTTTCCGAAATGTAAGCGAATATTATAATTCGAATTCGAAAGCAGAATAATCAGTGAAACATGAAATTTAGAACAATGTTCAAATATCAAGTAAAACGGTGACATAAATGAGTAGCAAATCGAGATTTAGAAAGATCTCATCGACTAAAACACTTAGAATATCTCAACTGGAGTTATCGTGAAAACTCGCGCAAACGATAAAAGCAAGTCGTTAGAAATAGTCGGTACAAAAAAATCGGAAGAATACAAGAATAAAGTAATGAATATTGTAGTAAATTATACAAGTCTCAATATAGGTATAACTCAAGCAATAGTAAGGATTAGAGAGTTACCCGCGCGGATACTGAACATCTTGGCAGATTCCATGTTTGGCACTAAGACTCATAGGATTTACTTGAAAAATATGGGTCATAGACTAAGTTTAAAATGACTCAATTCACTATGACCATGGCTCTGATACCAATTTGTAAGACCCCAAAAATCTGGTAACGGGACAAATAAGCATTTTGGGGTCCCACATCATGGTAACACCATACATGAAAATAAGGTAAATAAAAGATAGAGCAAATAAAATGACACACTTCACGAATTTATTCAAAAGCTACGGAATAAAATATAAAAATATGGTCCCAGATTTGCATAATATGACATCAACAAAAGTCACATAATTTTACCAACATATTCATAATAGTCTTAGTGCATAAAAGTACTTTTATTTGGCATGATTAACATGGCATAATTAGTTTTCCCAAAAGTTTCAACCAATAATGACATGGAATCGTCCAACTGCCAGATCCTGCGGGTTCCCATCCTTAGCAAAATTAAGCATTAGCATTACCTGAGAAATAACATGTAAATATGTCAACATAAAGCTGAGTGAAATTCATAGGTTTAATAGAATAAGTTGTGGAATACAAGCAATGTTTTCCATATAAACATGTAATATTAAAGAAAAGAAAGTTGCACCAATGTGCAATTTAAATGTACTTGTAGGATTGTAAATCTTGCTTATGTTTTAGAGAGAGAAAGAGATAGAGAGATGGTGAGAACACACACACTTAGAGAGAGAAAGTGAAAGAAAAACACTTTTCACTATGTGTAAAAATGAGACCACACACCCTCTCCATCAAAGGAGAGGGTTTATATACCCAAGCCCTTGTCATGGGCTTGGGCTTACATTTGGGCCGGCCTACACATGTTATAGGCTAGGCTTGATGTTGTTTGTTAAGTAAAGACACGTAACTAAACTACGAGCTATTACATGGACTATCGTTGGAGTGACCGATCCTTCTTAATACGTAAAACGTATTTCCAACAATCTCCCCCTAAGGGAGGTCACTCCAAACAAGGGCATTACCACTATACTGATGTGATCTTTGATATCAATCTTTGAGCATTAATCTCTTGCCTTGATCTCGTGCATCCATCACTTGTGATCTTCGCCTCCTCGTGACACCATGTCCCACATACTTATACCTTCGTATTTCTTGAATGCTTCAGAGTTCGATACAACGGAAGACTTAACTTTTAGGCTTTCTTGAATTAGATGAGGTATTAAGTGCATAAAGTATAAGCATGCGGGGACGACTTCTTCTTGGATTCAGCAACGCCACCGTCTTCAAATGCCGCAACATAAGTAGACACGAACGAAATGGATTTGAACATTTCATTCTAATTCGGTAACATTTTACCTCCGGTCGGTGAAGACCGTTGGACGATATTAGATATCGTACCCGTGACGGATAGTTTCAATTAAGTAACTTCTTGACAGGATTTCGCGGGTAAACCCGTTCTCTTTATTCGACCGTCCAAAGCTGACTGCGAACATAAAGAGTGAATCATTTAGATAATAATATCCGCATGATTTGAAGCCGTCAATTCATGTTCCTGGAACAAGTGAAATTCAATTAAGAACCACACCATCGTTGCTTTCCAGTTGTCACGAGCTTGATTCGTATAGAATCTTGCAAGTTACCTACCAAGTGCTGTTTGAGGTTAACACTAGAAGGATTTCCACTCATCACTGTGAACACTAAGGTATCACTCTGAGTGTTCTGGCAAGATCACTAAGATATTGCGTAGAGGCCTGGAACGTGTTTAAATTCAGTTAAGAATTAAACAGCTGTTGCTTTCCAGTTATCACAAGTTTGATTCATAAAGAATCGCACAAGTCACCTACCATGAGCTTTTTGATATTCGCTCAAGAAGGATTTCCATCTTCATTGTAAATACTTTCGTATTACTCGGATGTTCAGGCAAGATCATGAAGATTTTGCGTAGGACTCTTAAAATCTTTCTTACTTTTCACAGTGTGTGAAGAAGCAAGGAAATATGAAAGTGTGTCCTAATGAGATATTTGATGATCTCAAATGGCTCTAGACTCGATCGTGCACTTTGGATTTTAGTGATCGGAGGCTGGAGAGGAGTGCTACCATTTCAATACCAATTTATTCGGAGTGAATAAATCAATAGATAACGTGTTATCTCCGTGTGATTAAAACAAATACCTTTTGAGAGATATTTGAGTTAGCTGGGATGGGTTGTGAATTGCATCACTGGGTCCATGATGTCTTATCTTCAATATCAAGCATCATTAAAATGATCTCAATAGCATATGTGTTGACCCGGTTTCTGCCTAAAGTTTTAAGGAGGGCTTCTTTCTTTACACCCTTTATCTTTATAATTCTTTTTCATTCTTCAACCCCTTCAATGCTTACCAATACGTCATAACTATCACCTTGTTATGATTGTTCCAGTGCTAACTTAAGTACTTGGTCGGCATTCAGCTACGTTCACATTCTTTCTCCATCTTTCCTAAGGACTACTATTTCTAGCTATGGAATGTCCTTGGGAAGATTCCTCCGGTTCTGGAAGAATCATAGGACTTAACCTATCCTACCATCCTTATGTCAACACAATCTTCATCGTCGTGAAATAAATGGGTTTTGGGTAAGTATAAATCACCATGAAATCCATTTTTGATATGAAAATCCGTTTTGCTCCCCCTTAACATATGCCACGATATTCGAAAAGATTTTGCACATGTCGGGATGAGCCAGCACATTAAGTCAAACCATTTGTGATAATATCCCATATTAAATCACATTTTCTCCCCCATATTAAAAATATTAACCCAATCGATGTTTTTAATATCAATTGATTTAATGAAGTTTTAACAAAGGTTTTGGGAAGAAAAATGCAAGTCCATTTCATCTTCATGATATCAAATGTATGAGATATGATATCGATTTGTAGCATGATCACATATTCACCATATTAAAAAGAATTGACAAGGTTGGACCTGATAGATGAGAATCATCATATGATAAGATCAAATGGTTCTTGTCAGCATATGTTGGTCGCCTCGTCACGTCTGAAGTCATCTCTTGACACCACATGTATGATTGGTATTGTATTCTTGACACCAACTTGTGAACTGGGCACTTTCGGCATCGAAGATTCTGAATGCTTGACAATTGCTCCCCCTCAATTATTGACCCGTGTTCTATTGAAAGAGCTGTAGTCGTCGGTTGAGTAGTCGCATCGTCGAGTATGTAGATAACAATTGTAGATTGCTATGGTTGTAGAGATGATAGCTTCATAAAAACAAGACTTCTCTTGTTTTAACAAATAGATGCACTGAAACGTACATAGATTTATGTTAGACCAAGTTATAAAGTAAACTTGATCCCTTATAAGGTTTTAAAGTAAACCTTGCCCGAGAAAATTAATTCCCGTTGTTAGCCAAAGCTTTCATAAGAAATACTTGACTTTAATATGAAAACCGGGTTGCAGTCTGAAATAACTACAAGCCATTTAGGCATGTTTTATGAAATATTTACAACTTTTGTACGAACTCTATTTATGGCTTCGTGTCAATATTAATCGACATTTCTAAGGCCGTAAATATTATCGTACCAAAAGACATGCCTTTGAAAAATAAAGTAAAAATATTTTTGGATTTTTCTTAATTTCTCAGTTTTTATGGTTTTATATGGTTTTATATTTTTGTATTTTGCTTTTGTGGATAAAAATATAAACAATATATACAGATGATCACCAGGGATACGGAGAATAGTTTTACCACCACTATTCTTTCGCTTCATCTGCTAGTTCCCTTAGAGTCTCAGGCGAGAAAGTTCTCATTCCTAGCTTGTCGGCCAAAAATTCAATTCGAGCGCGATCTAAAGCCTTCGTGAAAATATCCGCCAATTGATACTCAAATCGGACAAAGTAAAGCTCGATAACTCCATTTTCCACCTGCTGCTTGATGAAGTGGTAGCGAATGTCAATGTGCTTCGACCGGGAGAATTGAACGTTGTTGCAGCATAAGGCAATTGCAGTCTTGTTGTCACAGTACATCGGAATTTTGTTGAAACCTAGACCATAGTCGGTTAATTGCGATCGCATCCAGAGAATTTGAGCACAGCAACCGGACATAGCTATGTATTCTGCTTCCGTACTTGAAATTGCAGCGCTTTTCTGCCTTTTCGATGCCCAACTGATTAGTCGATCTCCTAGTAGTTGCAAAGTTCCACTCGTGCTACGTCGTGTATCTTGACAACCCGTGTGATCCGCATCTGCATATGCCATTAGTGCAATAGAAGAGTCCTTCGAATACCAAAGTCCTCGATTAATGGTTCCTTTAAGATATCAAAAGATCCTTTTAACAGTAGCTAAGTGTAACTCAATAGGCCTAGTTTGATACCTGGCACACATACATATAGCAAACTGAAGACCAGGTCGACTGGCTGTGATATACAGAAGAGTACCGATCATTCCACGATAAAGTGTCGGATCAACGGCAACTCCATGTGGATCTGCATCAAGCTTAGTTCGTTCCACCATTGGAGTATCCACGGGGTCGCAAGATTCCATCTTATACTTCTTTAGCGATTCAAGGGCATACTTGGATTGATTGATAAAGATGCCTCTGGGACTCTGAGATATCTGAAGACCTAAGAAGAATGATACCTTGCCCATCATTGACATCTTAAACTTGGAAGACATGAGTGTCCCAAACTCATCCGATAAGGTTTGGGTCGATGCTGCAAATATAATATCATCAACATATATTTGTACCATAATCATATCTTTACCTCGTTTCTGAATGTACAGCGTGGGATCCACCTTGCCTTTAGCGAAGCCTTGCGTAATGAGGAATTGTGACAATAGATCATACCATGCGCGTGGAGCTTGCTTCAACCCATAGAGAGCCTTCTTAAGCTTGTACATATGATTAGGATAATTAGGATTCACAAAACCATCCGGTTGTTGAACATAGACCTCTTCCTTGAGTTCACCATTCAGAAATGCCGTCTTCACATCCATCTGATAGACGATCATATTCATGTGGGCTGCATAAGCGAGGAATAGTCTAATAGCTTCCAAACGGGCGACAGGTGCAAAGGATTCCATAAAGTCGATGCCCAATAATTGCTTGTATCCATGAGCTACTAGTCGAGCTTTATTTTTCAATATTCCGCCTAACTCGTCGAGTTTCACCTTGTAAACCCATTTCAAAGTGAGTAACTGCACTTGATCCGGGCATGGGACAAGTTCCCAAACATGAAGACGTATGAATTCGTTAAGTTCTTCTTGTATAGCTTCTATCCAACAGGATTGAGTAAAAGCTTGTTGCCATGTCTTAGGTTCAACTTCAGTGAGAAAAGCATCAAAGTGACAAAACATTGCACTTTCTTGTAACTGACTTCGTATGGATACCGGACGATTAGGGTCACCAATAATAGAGTCTATAGGATGATCCTTTGTCCACTTGCTGTCATGTTCACGAATCCGTGTATTGGAGTAAACCGTAATAGGAGCTTCCGCTGAGGTGGATGACCCGGCTTGATTAGGGTTGAGAATAGGTACACCAAAGAATGGAAGTTCACGCATTTGAGCGAATTCTAAATCGTGATCATCATCATCCTCTTCATCATCAATAGGCATGATATGGGTAGTTGAAACGTGTGTTGGTTTATAATTACTTGTTGAAGGTATATCTTGACCAATAGTAGGTTCAGATGTGTCTGATTGTGCTTCGGTTGCTGGAGCGACAACTTCGGTTACCAGAGCTATTACCTCAGGTAATGGAGCAACAATGCTTGGAGAAGTAAAGAATTCATCAAAGAATGGTTGAAACAACGTATCCCATTCCTTCCTAGTAGGTGGTGTAAATGATGATGAAGTAGGGTTGTTTGGGACAAGACCATAACTAATGTTACTGGGTCCCATTTCATGAAGTGCGGGTTCAGAGCTGCTTTGCTCAGAAGCCATAGCTGTCAGCTCATCAAAATCAACATTCATAGTTTCGATGATCTTGCGAGAGTTACGGTTGTAGATTCGGTATGCCTTCTTTGCGGGTGCGTAACCAATGAAAATACCAATATCAGCCTTTGGTTGAAGTTTACCCAAATTGTCACCATCATTATTTGGATAGCAAAGAGAACCAAATACATGAAGATATGATAAATCTGGTACTTTTCCATGGAGAAGCTCATAAGGTGTTTTACCATGGCGTTTACGAATTAGTGACCGGTTTTGGGTGTACACTGCTGTAGATACTGCTTCTGCCCATAAAAACAATGGAGCCTTTGCGTAAATTAACATCGTTCGAGCAGCTTCCATAAGTGTGCGATTTCGCCTTTCAACGACACCGTTTTGTTGTGGAGTGCGAGCAACGGATGTTTCATGAGATATGCCAACTTCTTCATAATAATCACGCAAGATTTGATTCACAAATTCGGTTCCATTATCTGTACGAATGCGTCGGACAGTAGTGTTGAGACGCACTTGAATCATCTTGAGAAATCCGATGATGAATTTAGGTGCCTCATTTTTTGCTTTAAGAAATTTCACCCATGTAAACCGCGAGTAATCATCGACAATGACGAGGATGTACTTTTTGCGACTAAGACTTTCAACACGCATTGGCCCACAAAGATCCATATGCAACAGATAAAGTTTCTCTTGGTTGGTGTCTTCCGTCTTGGGTTTGTAAGATTTCTTAGTGCTTTTCCCCATTGTACACGCAGAACACAAATGATCCTTGTGAAATGATAGTTTAGGAAGACCACGAACAAGTTCGTTTTTCGCCAAATGATTAATAGCGTCAAAGTTAAGATGAGATAACCGTCGATGCCATAACCATGACTTAGTCTTTGATGCTTTGGAGAGAAGACATACGGGAGAAGCGGCCATCATGTCTTGTAGAGACAAAGTATACAAATTATTCCCTCGAGTACCTTTCAATAAATTAACCCCTTCCAAATTACGAATGAAGCAAATATGCTCTCGAAAAGCAACTTCAAGGTTTGCATCACAAAATTGTCCCACAGAAAATAAGTTGTGACCGAGACCTTCCACATAATACACTCTTGAAATTATAACATTCCCAATATGATATTCACCATAACCCATTATCTTTGCAATATGATCATTTCCAAATCGAATCGTACCAAGAAACTTGCTGACGAAATTTCTGAGATGAGAGCGATCTCCGGTCATATGCTTGGAGCAACCAGAGTCCAAATACCAGAGAACAATTTGGACCACCTGTTTTCAATAACAACAGTAGACAATGCATTGGAAACTATTGGTTCCGGAGTGTTAGCAGATACAGATATAGAATTATCAGAATTGCTAATATTTTTGAGACCCTTAGATTTCCTACGTTTTCTAATGTGAGTTTTAGCACTAACAGGTTTTACTGTTCCAACTTTCTTAGGTTTTGGATTATTTGCGGGCACTACAGTGGGAGTAGACCTATTTAAAGGGCACTTGGTTCCTACAGTAGTGTCGGTGTTCCTAGTTAAAGGACACGCTTGTGTTTTGGTAGCCTTGGTACTCCTAGTTAAAGGGCACGCTTTCTTCACTTCAGTGGGAGTGATCCTAGTTAAAGGGCACGTATTTCCTACTATAGTGAAAGTTCTACCAGTGGGGCGCCACATCCAACCAACTTGGGTTAACACTTTCCCAGTCGGTTTCCTTTCTAATCCATTTTTCCGGGCATACATCTCATTCACATGGTCAATAAGGCAAGAATCATGACGACTAGAAAACATACATTCATTGCAATTCCAACATTTCAAATTAGAATTCACACTAGGCTTAGAACGCTGCACAACCGCAGAGCCTTTAGGTTTAGCTACATGATTCTTTTTATTCAAAACAGAAATAACATTCCTAGGATGGGCTTCTACTTTCTTCTTCACTTGACTACTAGTTGGGGGCAAGATCCTATCATTCTTCTTGTTTCTCTTAAGCTTAGATCTTTGAGCCTTAGTAGTGGTGCTTACTCCTGTAGAAGGCAACACGGGAATATTAGAAGTTGGTTTTGATTCCGCCTTATCTTTAGTGACCAAAGTTTGAGATGGTTTAGTCCTAGGGCCCTTATTAAGTGGTGTGACGGCTATAAGGTTCCTTTTGATTGCACTAGAGGACGATGCTGAGACAGTGGATGCGTTATCCACAACATTCTTACCTTTTAGAGTAAGAAGTGTTTCCTTTAACTCAACCAAGACCAGATTTTTATCGCAAATTTGTTCCCTCAAATCAGATATTTCCACCGACTTTCGATTTAATTGTTCAATCAAGGATTGATTCTGTGGAGTGGTATTAGCACATGCGGGCTTTACTGAATCAAAGAGTCGTGTATCTTTCTGTTTTAAGTTATCAACTTTGGACAAAATCTTGGAAACTCGATTATCTAGATCAAGTTTAAAATTCTCAGCGGCCTCAAGTACGTTCACACAGTTAAGCTCCTTAGATTTCTCTATTTCTATCGGCAAAGAGTTAGCAACTTTGTCACTTGGCTGACGTTGTTTTGATTGTAAATTCAATCGAAAATTCTTTTCAAAATTTGCATCATCGATATTAACACCTTCGAATGACGTTTCAAAGATTTCTTGAATAAATTGTTGCTTGCATTCAAGCGAAATACAATGTGTTTGAATCTCATCAAAACGTTTTGAAAGCGAAGAATATGAATCTTGAAGCTTTAAAAATTCAGCGTCAGATTCGTGACAAGTACTATCTACCACATTATCCACAGATTCAACATTATGCATAATAGAATCATTATCAACACTGTTATTCACACAGACGGAAACTAGATCATGAGACATCACTTGATTCAGAAGCAGATCATTATGGCGTGAAACCCGTTCTATTTCAAGTAAACTGTTTTCATATGCATCTTCCATTTCATTGAAAACACGTCTAACTTCTTCTATTTCCAAAAACAAATCTTGATCAATATTACGAAGACAAGCTTTAACATTGTATACAAACGGAACAATTTCATCTCGAAACGCAGCTCTAGTGTGCTCAAAGTTCCATTCACCTTCCGTTATGGCCGTGGCCGTCGTACGTTCCAAAATGACCTTGTCAAAATCGGCTAAGTGTTGGTGAACCGTATTTAAGTTAACGGACGCCTTACTTACCGGTGGAATTAACTTCGTTAAATCCTTTTTGACGAGTGTAGGAGACGTACTAGGAAGGTTTTCATTTGACAAACTTTGGGGCACAAGAACTGTTAATTCTGCTAATTCCTTTTGTAAGCGAATGCGTGTCTTTTTCGAAAATTGATCTTTGTTATGTTGATCATAATCAATTGTATGGAATTTTGAAAGCATTTCAGAATGAGTTTCATCCCCAAGTGATTGTGTCTCCTCAGTACTACGAACAAAAGGTGGTTCTTTCGATTTTCCAATTATGGTCATATCATAAAGACCGGGAATATATTCCTGAGCTTGTTTTGCATAACCAGGATTAGGTGGTAAATCTTGAAGATGTTTAAGTTCGAGTTCTTTAAATGATTTAGTTAAAAGATGAACCTTTTCTGTGGAAGAGTATTGTTTTAAAAGTTGTTGTTCTTTGAATTTAAGAAGTTTGGTAGCATTAATTTCCGATTCAACCTTTTTAGACTCGAGAGTTTCGAAATCCATTTTAAGTTTCTGAAAATCATTGACAACCGACTCTTTTTCTTTTAATTCATTGGATAGATTAGCTTTTAATGATTCTATTTCTTTCAAGTGTTCAATCTTTTCAAAACGAAATTGGTCAAATTCAGAACATGTTATTTTCTCTTCTTGAGGGACCATTTCAAAAGTTTTGACCTTTTCTTTATGCAACGCAAGCTCAGCAGTTAGGGTGGAATTCGTATCTACGGATTGTCTGAGGACCATATGCATTTGATCAATTATATGTTTAGGCACCATGACCAAATCATGTTGAGCATAAGATGCCATACCCGTCGTAGCATTTGGTTGAGGTTCACTCAAATGTGTGGGATTGGGTACCACATCATTTGAGTTACTAGTTTCCGAATGCTGTTCGAGTTGTCATTTTCATGCCCAACTTGATGTTGGTTATCATCAATATTATTAGATATGGTTGGTACCTCACTGATGACATCAGAACCGTAGTGAGAGAGATTAGCAACGAAAGAAGCTTGGGCAGAGTGAATGTCATCACAATCCGAATCGTATGCATCAAGATCGTCCGCTTGATAAGCTGCATTAGAAGTAGAAACGACTGCAATGCCTTCAGTATCTGCTGCCCCTGGGTCTGCAAGAAATTCCAACTCCTCTGAATCCAAAATCTTCCCCTTAGACTGAGCATCAACCAAATACATCTTCTCACGAAACCATACATCATCCCTCCTTCTTTTCGGCTGAGTGCATTCCCTAGCCATATGACCTTGTCCTCGGCAATTGTAGCAAGTCACAACCATTTTAGGACCAATGGGACTTCCATTTCCACTAGCTTGATTGTTCCCAGTCCTTGTAGGAGGTCCATATAAATTTTGCCTTCCCTGAATAGGTTGCACTGTTACTTGACCATCTTGAATAGTAGCTTGTTGTCGAGGATTTGAGGAGGTGCGGAGCTGATTGTTTGTTGGTGGAAATCCTCTAGTTGCAACAAGTTTTGAAAATAGGCTGTGAGATGGTTTAGAACATCAGCTGGCGTATCATTTGGAGTAAAGACCGGTGCTTGGATTGGTGGAAGTTCATTAGAGTAGAAAGCTTGTGCTGGTTGTGCTTCTATAGGAAAATATCCTTGCTGAGGAGTATAGCCCATTGGAGAAGTGTTGGCTTGTGATGGTGATGTTTGATATGGTGGTTGCTGTTGAAAAGATTGTTGATGAACACTTTGTTGATATTCTTGCTGTGGCATCATTGGTGGTTGATAAGATGGTTGCTGATAGATGTGTGGTGGTGGCTGCTGCAAGTATGATGGTTGTTGATAAGTATAAGCCATGTTTTGTTGAGAAGCATACATTGCAAGTGGATCATGAACTTGAGGTGTAGACAACCGAGCCTCGATCACATGGCATTCGTGTTGTTGAAGAAAAGCTTGAAGTTGATCCACATTGGTGTTATGCAAGTCCTTAGCCAATTTAACATCCGTCACGTATTTTTTCCATTCTGAAGGAAGAGTGTTCAAATACTTGGTGTTCAATTGAAAGGTAGGAATTGTCATGCCATAGATATTGAGCTCATTCAACAATAGGGTAAATCTCAGATAGTAATCATTGAGAGTCTCCCCTGACACATAGGCAAACTTATCAAAAGTATCATAAAGCTTACACTCTCGTTCTTGTTTAGTTAACGAGGTGCCTTGCATTAGAACCCGAATTCTATCCCATAACTCTTTGGCAACTTTGTGTTTGCTGACGAGTTTGTAGACATCTGGAGGAAGGGCTTGGAGAGTGATGTTTGTAGCATACTTATCACATTTATCTTAAATCTTCATATCTCCAGTCAACTCACCCGTTGTGTGAGGACGAGTAGTCGTACATTCCGTCACTGTACCATAATCTAATGGTCCATTGAGCACCGATGCCCAAATTAGATGTCCATTCTCCTTGTTCAACATATAAAGTTCCATTCGGGAAGCCCATTCCTCATACATAGTCTTCACCAACATTGGTGGACGATTATCCGTACCCGAGAGGATGGACTTATCCGTAAGAGATGTTTACTCCATTTCAATAAGTTAAGATTTACAAACGTTGATCGATCAATGAAAGAAAGTAAATGTGTTTGTTGTTGTGAGTTGAAGTCGAGAAACAATGTTAAAATCCCCTAAAATATGTTCTCAAAAAACCAAAAATTCCAAGTCAAAATTACACACGAAATAGTGATCGGAATAGTGATCGGAATGTTGATCGGAATGAGTTATCGGAATACTTCGATCGGAATGTCTTATCGGAATACCTTGATCGGAATACCAAATTAGAATACCTAATCGGAATGTCTTATCGGAATAAACCAAATCGGAATACCTTGATCGGAATGCCAAATCTGAATACCAATCAGAATGTACCTAATCGGAATAAACCAAATCGGAATACCTTGATCGGAATACGTAATCAGAATGCCTAATCGGAATAAACCAAATCGGAATCCCTAAACCCTATTCCGATTACACTAATCGGAATGTCCTATAAACCCCTTTCCGATGACCTGATCGGAATAATTCCCACTTTTCTCGGACAAAACTCAACCAATTCGTGATTTTAAGCCAAAAAATGATCAAAACACCCAAAAATTTTGTGTTTTTAGCCAAAGTAACTATACCAAATCCCTACCACAACTATGTAGAAGATTTGTATCAAGAAAAAACCATCAAAACACAAAAAAAAATTTGGACGTGTGAAAATGGATCAAAAATGGCGTATGAATCAAGAACACAAACACATGAACAATACAATCATCCCATGGCTCTTGATACCATTTGTAGGATTGTAAATCTTGCTTATGTTTTAGAGAGAGAAAGAGATAGAGAGATGGTGAGAACACACACACTTAGAGAGAGAAAGTGAAAGAAAAACACTTTTCACTATGTGTAAAAATGAGACCACACACCCTCTCCATCAAAGGAGAGGGTTTATATACCCAAGCCCTTGTCATGGGCTTGGGCTTACATTTGGGCCGGCCTACATATGTTATAGGCTAGGCTTGATGTTGTTTGTTAAGTAAAGATACGTAACTAAACTACGAGCTATTACATGGACTATCGTTGGAGTGACCGATCCTTCTTAATACGTAAAACGTATTTCCAACAGTACTTCACTTAATGCAATAGCTAATGAAACCAAAGCGTTAACATATGTATTACTGGGGACCTCTAATAAGTATCTAGTCAAAATACTTGTATAAACGAATGTATATGCGTCGGTACTCATGACGGGGATTGTCAATCCCGATGGATCCATCCACAACAGTCGCGCTTGCGATATGTGAATTAATGGTTCATGATATAGAGGATTTTTGACTAAGGTACTAAGGCATTAAGTAATCATGAAACTGTAAGAGCAATACTGAATATTTGTTTGAATACTAGTAAAAGTAATAGTGTAAAAAGTCTACTGCACGTATTCCACGCATGTATTTCTCACCCCGCATTTGTAAAACATGAATAAAGTAGTAAAAGGGGCTATGAACTCACCTTTAGTAAGTAATCACAAGGTAAAAGGGTATGAGCAAAAAGAAGTCTTCACGGACCTATGCAATGGTGACGCGTAATAAGAATACGTTCAATGAAGCAATAACGTTTTAGAAGTGGCGGGACATAGTATGACTAGGTAACTTGCGTGCGATGGCGAGATCTAAGCTTAAGATGAAATTGACCAAAATACCTTGAACCTACTGTATTAACATGAAATTAACCCTATATGATGGTCCAAGCATTTTATGCGGGTTTTAAACACGTTTTAGGCTCGTTTCATAATGTTAAAATATTGGGCTGAATTCAGTTTTCTGAAAATGGCTTTGAAGAATTGGTCATATCTAAAAATATATAATAGTACAGGAGGTGAAATTTCTTGATATGTATAGGTATTTCCCTTACCTTTCTAAGTTGGGCAAAAATAGACCTAGTACTATTTTCAATAAACGGGAATTCCATTTTTAGTGGCAGACTATCAAAACAGAAAGTTGTAAACGTCTTACGATGCCTTCGGTAACTTGAGCACAAATCCCAAATGGTATAAGATTTTGACACCAAACCAAAAAGAGAAGTTGTATTATGATTGAAACTACTGTAAAAAGTTATAAAATTATAAATTCATCCTTTTTACCCAAGTCAATTTACCCACGTTTTAAGCATAACATTCAGATTTGACATAGTTTAGTAAAACGGCCGTTCCGGGCACATCCGGACACTTCCCGTTTCCATCTAAATCACCACATACTAAGCACATCAGTGGGTATCCATTTTTCAAATAAAAAAAGGTCATATGTTTAAGAAAAGTTGGTCATGACCTGTTTGTTTCTGTGGTAATTTCCATACTATCAAAACGACCCCAATTAGCAACCAAATCGCGAACAAGCAACTCTTAAGCTATACCAAATCGCCACGCAAGTGTCCTAAGTCCTAATATGCCCTAAGTATTCGAAATATCAGTGGGTTTCACCTATTATTTCAAAATCAATGACCAAAGTGAATCAAAAATGCTAACAACATCAAAATCAAAACACTAGTTAGGATTATACCTTCACAACTAGTATGAATCAACCAAAACACAAACAACCTCGATTCCTTTATCCTTGATCATAAAAATTTCGTGGCCCTAGTTCATAATAACATACCCAAATCAAAGTTTTATCCAACACAATAAGGTTTTATGCATTGGAACAACAAAAACAAACATAGGATTTCATAAAAACATCATCAAATCATAAGATTTGATGATTTTTGATTTCATGCAAAAATTTAATGCATGTTGTAATTAACACATGGGAATGATTAAGAATCAAAGATTAAACATGGAATTAGTGTAAATTTACCTTAGTTAAAAAAAAATCAAAGGGTTGGGGGTTGTGTTGTGTTCTTCGGCCATAGGGAGCAAGAGGAAAGAACTGTGTTTTTTTGTCATTTTTTGTCAAATATTTTGTAGATGTGTTTGTTTGGTATCCTTGTTTAAGTATAATGGTAAAAAAAAGTCAACATGGGCTCCATAAGATTAATTCCAGCCGAAAATACTCCAAAATGGCTCAAAATTTTAGTGCTAAGCTCTCTAAAATTTACGAGTTTAAATCACGTGTCGTTTTCGACGAAAACCGAGACTCATTTATCTTTAAAACGAAATTTCTATAAAATTACTCGTAAACACTCGTTTGGCCCGGATTTCACTAAGTTGGATTAAGGAGTCAAGAATAACTAGAAATCACATAAAAATAAATTTTATTGCGACGTTCGGACCCGAAAACCCAGTCCGACAGCCGGAAAACGCAAAAACGCAAAAGTTCACCATTGCGTCCGTAATTGCTCAAGATGTCGTTTTTCATTATTTTTGAGGCAAAGAGTCAATAATAAGACATATAAAATGTGATAATACCTCATAGAAATTACAAACATGAAGTTTGGGCATTTTGCTAATAATATCGTAAATTAGCGAAATTCATAAAATTTTATATTTAACTAACATTCGAGGATGACACGTATCACTGTAAAATAATTAGGGAATGTGGTGAAAGCGTGAATAAGCACGTATAACAGTTAAAAGAAAATTATCGAAATTCCGTGTTCTCACAATTCGTCCCCGAATTATAGATAACGTAAACTGAAAGAGAAACATACCCGAATCAAACTGAGAGGCTATGTAAGATAAATGAACGTGCTGGTAACATGGGAACGTGGAACGTGACATGTCTTAAAAGGACATGGAACGTGACGTGACTGAAAGGACATATCTAATTGATAAGAGAAAAACGGATAAGAAGTCCGGATGAACTTGTCCGTTTCCAAGTGGCTTCCCTCTTGGAACGGTTCCTTCACAAGATCTTGAAACAAATGATAAATCTTGGTCCTCCTGACCTTGACTTGAAATACGAAGAAGTTCTTGGTTATCAACGTAAGGTAGATCCCCTAAATTTGATCGAGGGAATAAGAATTAACGTGCAAAGGGCAACTAAAAAGTTATCGTGCAAAACACTATAACTTAACTGATAATTAGCAACGATGCGCGAGACATAATGAAACGTAGTAAGTGAAAAATTTTGAACGTGATACGGGAAAATTTTTGAACGTGATACGTGGAAAATTTTGAACGTGATGCGTGGAGATATTTTGAATGTAGCATGAGTAAACATATCGTGATCCATGATACGTGTAACATATCTTGATCATGATATGAGGAACGTGGAAAGAACATGACATGTGAAACATATCGTGAACATAGAATATAATGGCGGTAACTTCAAACGCTACAAGGTGAGACATGGAATATGACGTGAAACGTCTATATGAGGATAGGGAGTTATACTAAACTTGGGTTTGGTCTCTCAAGTTCTTGCAAAACTTCCCAGAATGAGAAAAATGAACGTAAAGTCGTAAGCCAAGATACCATCATGAACGTGAATAATGTCATGAACGCGAGCGTGAAAGAAAATCGTGGAATTAGAATGAAGACGTGAAGTAATTAAGGAGCACAATTGCGAATCTTTGTCTAACCCGATAACTGAGGGATTGCCAAGTGATCGGATGAGCCTTGGTTGGAACATGTCCGATCAGTCTGTTGGTTCCGAAATCCTTGCGGATGTAAGGATTCTGCAGACTTGATAAAACTGTTTGCAATAACCCAGATAGCATCATGCTTCTTCTGAGATTGCGTTAAACTGGTAACCAAAATCCGTGGGGATCTTGTCCCATTTCAATTCACACTTTCAGATGATGAAAACATCCCAGTCTGTTGGTGTCCTATCTTAACTTGTTGGTATGTCAGGTACCTAGATATGAACGTAACTGTATCTTGGTTCGTAGAACTTGATACATAGGAGTTTGCGAAACTCTGAGTCTCTGAATCTAGACTTCTCCTAGCGTAGGATTTTCTAGAACACCTAATGTAGTGTAGGGTTCTCTCCTTTACGCATAAGCTGAGTCATGGTAAGATTATTTAGCGTGTCACTGTAATCAAACATAATTGATATTAGAAAAATTTCCAGTGAAAATTTCTCTTGTCATAGAATTTGCAACATAGTGCAGATATGGTCTTCCTGTTCTTCTCTAGACTTAGAGGAAATCAGGTTATCTTCAATGAAACCGCTGATGAATTTTCTTATGAGTTCATGGAAACTCAATTATTAAGTCCATAATGCTGTTGGAGCATTTATGAGACTAATACAGAATCATGAATTTAGCATGACCAAGTCGTGTACGAATAGCAGTCATGGACATGTCCTGCTCTTTCACTCGTCACTGTTGGTATCATGATAATGAATCCGATCTTGTAAAGTGCTTAACACCATACGGTTGATTGGACATGTCGTTAATACATGGAGGAGAATAACGGTTATGAATGGTGATTTGTTTAAATCGACGGTAGTCGACACATAATCTCATGGTACCATCCTTCTCCTTCTAGGTTCTTCTGGAATGTATAGGAAGATTTTGGAATAATCAAATGGCTATGCGTAAAAGGAATTAAGTGGTCGTGTCTTACTGACAGGTAGGAAATTTTAGCAATCGTGGCTAACAAAGCATGTGCTTGGAAAGCATAGATAATTTGTACAGATTTTCCTGATGGAAAACCATGCTGAGTGTATTCAGGAGCCTGAATATTGGTTAGTAGTCCATAATTAGGATTAAATTCAACTCGCATCTTTCCGAGGAAATGCGTTAACAGCTTGGATCTTATCAGTATACTGAAGGAAAACCTTCGTATACATGAGTGATACGAATGGCGTCTTTTATTGTCATGAATATATATGAAATATGGGTGCTAGAATGCAAGTGTCATTGAGCAAACTTGACGGATCTCACTGATATGCCGATGCTGGTACTGAATTTCTTGTGGCCTGATTAATACATGGCACAACAAAGTGGATATACCCTTTGGAGGGTACCCTGAAATTCTTAGTGATGTTCCAAAATTGGACGTGAGTCATGTGTCCTGACTCGTGTCTTGGAAACTATAAGCATGACATGTGTCTTGACTGGTGTCTTGACATGTGTCTTCAGAAAGTATACGTGAGACATGTGTCTTGACCGATGTCTTGACATGTGTCTCGAGATGTGAAATAACTAGAACCACAATATTAGGTTATTATGCTAGAATTGGCGGATCGGATGGACTACTGATCAATTGTATGTCTGATCACGTCCGCGGCCGGAGCTTCGGTTGCGATCTCTAGGATAGTTGCTGTCATAGTAGTGGTTACTATCGTCCTATCTTTCAGTTTCATGACAGTCATTCTCATGACTGTGATTCATGTAACTATTCAGCTGAGTGGTCGGCTGGTACCGGTTTGCACTCGTATGACTGAAACGACAGCTGAATAACGCGTGACATGTAACTAAGAATTAGGGACAATGATTGATGAAAATCGACTGATGGTGAAGCATCTTCTCGTCCAATTTCTTTGCTCTGATGCCTTTGTCTTCGTCTTGTAGGATCTCCAAAATCAGCAGCATCAACCTTTAGTAACATCTCCAAGTTATGAGCGGCATCAACAATCTTGTAGAATATCAGCAATTGAAAATACGCCTGAGATGATTCAGAATTTACTAGCGAATACTCGTGAAGTATTGCAAATGAAATACACATGGATTAAGGTACGTGTAATACACATGAAATACGGTACAAAGAGCACACATGAAATGCACATGAAATGATCGGTATGTGGTCGATCATTTGTCATGATTTTAAAGGAACTATAATCGGTTAAACGGTTAGAAAAACCATCATGATAACCTGGTAATGCCAGTATATACCTCATTTTGGTTGCATAGAGAAACGTTAAAGTGTGGTTACACGAAATTCAAGATGTTTTGCCTGAAAGCATGATCAATGAAAACCAACCATGACATTCATGAAAGCAGGATTTACTGGAATCTTTCAATGTCTAGCATGAGGGCATGATCGATATGATGAGAACATAATCAACATAAGGAGACTTAAGACATACTTAACATGAAGATGAAATCAAAATAAAAAAAATCTTGGAATGAAATTAATCATGAAGGAGTATAAACATAAGCAGCATAAAAATGGAGTTAACCATGGTAGCATGAAAACATACTTAACAAAAAAACATAATAACTTATGAGGGGACAAATTTTTTTTTTTATGCCAATAAATCATGAGAAAAATTTTATGCATGAAAAACAGTGCATGAATGCATGATGTGGTTTATAAAAACATTTATATGTGCGAGGGGACGCCTATGGGTCGGTCCCAAAACAGAAGACATGGCGAGGGGACGCCTATGGGTCGGTCCCAAAGTTAAAAGTTTCGATAAAGCACATGCGACTAAATAGAGCCAGTCCTGTACCAACCATTACTTAGTCATAATCCCTGCAACAATGATACATGAAACATAAATAAATGAAACTCATATGTCAAAACTTATCAGAAAATTTTTAATGTGACTAATTATGAACTACTGAGATTTAGTCCACATAGTCACAGTTCACGAGGAACATCATGCATGAAACCATGACACATAATTAAATATGAATGACGGTTGTCCATCCATATTAGTAAAACAATATCGATGAAAAACATCAAGGTTAAAACCTTAAGGTGCTGAAAACATCATGGTTAAAACAACAATGCGCTGAAAACATCAATACGTGGAATAACAAACGTTGGCTTAGGAAGCTCCTGGTGACTACCCACTAGTCACAGGTCGAGTTTTAGAGCCTACAGGTCAAAGCCTTGTCTCTGATACCATAATTGTAACACCCCATTTTAATAAATGGAATGTCACGCGTGATTATGGCATATCACCAAAGCATACAAGGTAATATGTAGTAAAACATACATGACCATAGGGTAAAGCGAAATCAAACATCGGTTCCTAAACATAAACCCAAAACGTAAATAAAAGTAAATGAACTGAACAAAGACTACACAAGCATAAATATATTAAGGTAAAAGGAAAAGAAGTCTATGGCAGCTTCCATCCTATGCACGTCCTCTAAATGCTCGAGTCTGACCTAGAGTACCTGCCGTTTTGGGACATGGAAAGGAAAGTAACGGATGAGCATAACGCTTAGTGCACGGATATACAAGTAAAGCATGAATAATATAAGCACATAAGCATGAAACAGCGGAAGAAACTAAGTCCTGGATAACCTGGTTAAGTCTTAGTAAAACTGGTTTTATATTTTGAAAAGCCTTATGTTTATCTTGTAAAAATTGTTTAACATATTTTACCATTAGCCAATATAGGTCATGAAAATCCACCGTGCATGAATACATGGAGGGGTGACCTCATCATGCAAATTAGAGGGGCTGCCTCTAATTTAATATACGGGTTTTGGGTAGGAGGGATCAACTCCTTGTGAAGGATGCAAGGCACACACCACATTCACACTAAGTAATCTGCTGAAAAACATGTAACTAGGATGCACCCATACGCCCCACATGATAAATATAATAATATGGCCAAAAGCTGAAGGGACTCCACGAGCAATCACTCCGCCGTGGGGAAGTCATAACACTAGTGCCTCTAGTGTTATGGTTATGGTACCACCATAACTAGGTGAAACTGGTCATGCATGTATATGGCTTTAGGTATTCTAATTTAAACATAAGCAATCAAACATATAAACATATACTATGGGAAAACAGTTGGCTGCATACGGGGAATCCTAATAAGGAAAGAATGTCCATACTGAAAGGACGGGAATCCGTACCTTATGTCCAGTAAACCAAGAAGACGAACGGAAGAAGTCCTACTTCGGTATCACTAATGCTATATAAATACATACGTGTATAAGTATCTAATTAGTAAATACGTAACTGGTTTTATATCATGTCTTAGCTTGTTTTATATGTTCATGTCATGTTTTACTGTTTTAAGCTTTATACTGTGTTATCGTATATTCTGTCTATTCTGATTAAGTATTACTTATATTTCATGTATTATTATACTTGTTGTGTGATAATAAGTAACTTTCTAAAAATAGCAGGTTTCCTAAAATAGAAAGTTTCCAAAAATAGAAAGTTACCAAAAATAGAAAGTTTCTCGAAAATAGAAAGTTTCCAAAAATAGAAAGTTTACAAAAATAGAATTACTGATTAAAATAGATAAGTTCCTAAAAATAGAAAGTTTCCATAAATAGATTAGCTGCTTTAATTAAATAAGTTTCTAAAAACAGAAAGTTTCCATAATTAGATATAAGCTGGTTAAATAAGCTAATTATATCGCTTAAGTGTTTTCTGATTATTACTCTAAGTCATGTGATTATAAAGTATAGTTTATTAATTATTACATGTAAATTAAATAAACTATAGGTTAAAAGTATTTAATTAAATATAACATGATTTTAACTAAATAAAGGTAAAATACTTAGGTTAAAACATGTATTATTAACCATTAATAATATAACCTAAGTCATGTTAATTAATTAATTATAGTCATGGTTTTAATAATTAATTAATTATAATGTCTAATTAAATATAAATACTTAGGTTAAAATTCATGAATTACTAATTAAATTTATAACCTAAGTCATGTACATTAAATTAATCCTGTCATGTTTTTATTAATTTAATTTAAGTCTAAAACATAACTAGTGAAAATCATAAACCTTGAAAATAATGACTCATGAACCAGACCCGACTAAAACCCATGAACCGGACCCGTAACCATCACCATACCCCGACCAAGGTCGGGGTTCACCCTTGTCTTGCTGTTGCCGTAGGATCACCACCACCATACCGATACCATATGGTCTCGGTGGTGTGTAATAAGCCAAGCCGAGACCCCTTAAGGGCTTGATTAGGCGTCGGCTACAACACAACACCCCTAAAACCCTTGTTTGATTTACCCCACGATCATTAACATGTTTACTATAATTGTTTTTAATTAGTTTCATTAAAACATCATGATTTTATGTGATTATCAAAATCAAAACATAAAAAAAGGGTTAAAAGCTATACCGAATACGTGGATCAAATAAGGACGAACATACAACGATCCTTGTAATAATTCCAAGATTAAAATCAAACCGAATCACCCTTGTGGTGTTCTTGAAAGTGGCGGCCAAAAGGAGAAGAAGAAGGAGGATTAGGGTTTTCTTTGTTTTCTATTTTTTGTAAAAATGAAACATGTTTTCCTCCTTTTTCCATGTTTAGTAAAAATTATGGGCTAGGGCCTTTTTCTCTTCCTAATTTCGTGGTATATGGGGCCCACATGGGGTAACCCGAACATTTTCCGTGTCTAATTAATAAGTGTGTTCTCGTGTTCGTGTTTTACGTGTTTTAATTAGTTATCCATCGTGACTTAATATATTTATTCATGTTCGTAATAAATATATATACGTAAATAATATTAGTTCGTGATTAAATTACGTTCATGAATTCATGATCGCATGTTCGTGATTATAATTATTATTGGAATAATTATCGTGTGTTCATACGTAATAAATAATTATCGTGTTCTAACACGTACGTAATACTTAAAATTCTTGTACGTGAAACGTAACGTGCTATAAAAGGAAAGTTATAATCTTGTACGTACGATCTTAAGGGTACTATTCATGGTAAAAGCATGTGGGTTTTACAACGTAACTGGTTTTATATCATGTCTTAGCTTGTTTTATATGTTCATGTCTTGTTTTACTGATTTTATCGTTATGCTGTGTTTATCATGTATTCTGGATATTCTGATTATGTATTACTTGTATTTCTTGTATTATTATACTTGTTGTGTAATAATAAGTAACTTTCTAAAAATAGTAGGTTCCCTAAAATAGAAAGTTTCCAAAAATAGAAAGTTTCCAAAAATAGAAAGTTTCCAAAAATAGTTTTACTGCTTAAATTAGATAAGTTTCTAAAAAGAGAAAGTTTCTAAAAATAGTAAGTTTCCTGAAATAGAAAGTTTCCATAATTAGAATTAAGCTGGATTAATAAGCTAATAAGATAAGCTTAAATTTTACATATTAAATATACTAAGTCATGTGATTAATATTATAGTTTATTAATTATAGCATGTTAATTAAATAAACTATATGATATAAGATTTAAATAAATATAATCATGATTTAATTAAATTAAAGTGTATATAATACTTAGGTTAAAACATGTATTAATATTTATATTAATATAACCTAAGTCATGGAAATTAATTAATTATATGTCATGTTTTAATACTTAATTAATTACTATAGTCTAATTTACATAAATAAATACTTAGGTTAAAATCATGTATTATTAGATATTAATAATAAACCTAAGTCCATGTTTTAATTAAATTAATTATATGCCATGTTAAATTAATTTAATTAACATGTAATTAAATAAAGTTGTAAAACTATTAAACTTGTAAAAATAATAAACCGAACCCATGTATTATTTTTATAAAAAAACATGTCGTGAACCAGACACGTGAACCCATGAAACCGGCCCGAACCAAAACCCTGCCAAAAATAGTGGCAAACCGGCCGAGGCTGGTTGCCCCTCGCCTTCGGCTCACTGCCACCGGCTGACGTCGGTGGTCCTGTCCTCTCGGCCAGCCGCTGACCACAAGAAAGTTCCCACCGGCAGTAGCCGGTGGTCCCCCTGCTGGCCTACGGTGGTTCCCCCTGCTGGCCTGCGGTGGTTCCCCCGGCTTACCATAAATAGCCACCGGCTTTAGCCGGTGTTTGGGGCTGTGGCTGCCGAGACCAACCGAACCACAAGGACACCCCCGACGCGAGTCGGGGTGCCTTGCCATTGTTGCCGACCGAACACCAACACCACCGAGACCTTGTATCGTATGGTGATGCGAACTAAACGACACCGAGAGTCGTGGGACTCTCGGTTTGTGTGGCGGCCGAACACCAAACCCGATAACAACCTTATATTATTTACCCACCATGGTTTTACTTGTTTTAATTCTTGTGTTTTTTAACCCCATGATCATACATGCATAAAACATAAAAAGAAAAATAAATTTAGGATTACCAAAACACGTGGAATCAATAGATCTTGAATACACGAACACGTACTTGTGATTTGTTAAATTAAAATCAACCAATCACCTTGTTTTAGTGATGTAGCCGCCGGCCTAAAGGAGCAAGGAGGAGGGTTTAAGGTTTTTTACTTTTCTAGAATTTTACTGTGAATGAATAATGTTTACATTATTTGTTTACTTAATAAAATCAATGGGCTGGGCCCCTCCTTCTTTGTGTGCCGCGGCTACCAGGGCCCACCAAGGGAAACCCGTAGCTAATTCGTGTTCTAATATTTTACGTGTTCGTGTGCTTTTATTTACGTTTCGTTATTATTTAATATTCGTGTTATTATATATACTTGTACGTAGTCGTAATAATAATCAAGTAAATACAAAATTATACGTTCGTGATTATTACGTTCATGATTTCATGTTCGTGATTTACTTATTATCTATAATAATTATCGTGCATTATTACATACTTAATACTTATCGTGTAATAACACGTACGTAGTTCTTGTAATTTATATATGTGAAACGTATTCATGTTATAAAAGGAAAGTTTTAATCATGTACGTACGATACTAAGGGTACTGTTCATGGTAAAAGCATGCGGGTTTTACACCAAGTCTGCTCAGGCTTGGGTTCCCAAAGAAAACTAACTTGTTTTCTTTATGTGCAGGGCATTCAAAAACAGGTCAATGATTATGGAGATTGGGATAGTGGATACTCTAGGCACATGACGGGGAAGGAAGATTACTTGACTAACTTTACCCCCATTAAAGATGGTGACAAAGTGTACTTTGGAGGAGGATATGGTATAATTTCTGGCAAAGGCACTCTTATCACCAATAATTTGCGTTTTAAAAACTTATTTCTGGTAAAAGAACTTGATTATAACTTGTTTAGTGTGTCACAAGTTTGTGACAATAAGAATAAGGTTCTTTTCACTGATACTGAATGCTTGGTGTTAAGCACAGACTTTAAGATGCCTGATGAGAAGTTTATTGACTATAGAACAACTAGGCATAAGGAAACTTATAATGTTAATCTTAATGAAATTAGGATGAACAACAATTTGTCATGTCTATATGCTAAAGCTTCAGTAGATGAGAGTAATCTATGGCACAGAAGGTTAGGCCACATAAACTTTAAGAACATCAATAGACTTGCGAGACATGATTTAGTTGATGGCTTTCCACAATGATCATTCTTGTGTTGCATGTCTTAAAGGCAAACAACATAAAGTCTCATTTAATGCTAAACTTGTGCATTCTAGTTCTAAACCCCTTTACTTGCTACATATGGACTTATTTGGCCCAACTAATATAGAGAGTTTGAATGGTAAATCCTATTGTTTTGTCATTACTGATGATTTCTCTAGATTTACTTGGATTTTCTTCTTGGCCTTAAAAAGTGAAACTGTCACAGTTTTGATTAACTTTATTACCCAAATTGAAAAGAAGACAGGGAATGAGGTTAAAATACTTAGAAGTGATAATGGTGGTGAGTTTAGAAACCAATTGTTTGATGCCTTATGTGCTAATAAAGGGATTACTAGGGAGTTTAGCATAGCTAGAACCCCACAGCAGAATGGAGTGGTTGAAAGGAAGAATAGAACACTCATAGAAGCAGCTAGGACAATGTTAGATGATGCTCATTTTCCCATTGCTTTTTGGGCTGAGGCTGTGAATACAGCCTGTTATGTTCAGAATAGAGCATTGGTCAACAAAATCCATAATAAGACACCTTATGAGCTATTTTGGAATAAGAAACCTAATATAGGTTTTCTTAAACCCTTTGGATGTCATGTAGCGATTCTAGATACTAGTGATGCCTTACAAAAGTTTAGTGCTAAAGGTGATGAATGCTACTTTACGGGTTATTCAGTGCAGAGCAAAGGATATAGGGTTTACAATAAGAAAGAAAAACGTATACTTGAAAAAGTACATGTTTAGTTTTTAGAGAGTAAACCTAGTGATCCTGAGAGTGGACCTAATTGGTTCTTTGATATAACACTCTCAAATTTCGTATTGGTACAATGGTTTTTAGAGTGTTACGGGATAGCACAATAACTCCAATCATAGACAACACATAAAAATGGTTGTACAAAGTTCAGCATACATTTATTCGATAAAAAGTTTTAAGTGTACAACAGGTCCCAAATTATACAGGTCATTAAGTTTACAAAACATAGATCGAATGAACATTTTTAGTATTATGTGGGCCATCAGAGTCGATCTCCATCCGAATTACCTTCAAGCACCTGAGATAAAAACATGCAAAAATCATATCAGCGAATGCTGAGTGAATTCATAGAGTTTAATAAAACCGTTATAGAAAAAAATCGTTGAAATCAGAACACAAGTATAATATTAGAAGTAAGTCCTCGTATTGCTAGTCAGGCAATATATAAATCAAAGCATACATATTAAACCGTCCATGAGACCGTATGTTGTTCCTTTTTAATCCATAACACAAGATTCTTAGAGAGAGAAAGAGAAGAAAAGAAGAAAGAGAAAGTAGAGAGAGAAGTGGAAGGTTTACACTAAAACTATGTGTTTAATGAAATGAACCAACACCCTCTTTCACATGTGAAAGAGGGTTATATACCCCACGGCTCTAAGGCCTTTGTGGGCTTCATCTTGGGCCGGGCTTGGCTTACTTTTGGGCTTACGCCCCTAACTTATACAATATTAGCTTAAAGTCCAAGCCCGGTTTTCCCGACTAACCTATTACAATACAAGACCTTTTAACGACTAAGATGACCTATTACATTCTTGTTCGACTATATAAAATATAGGGCTAACAATCTCCCCCAATGTATCGGTCATCTTAAAAAACTTAAAAAACATAAGATGATTGAGTGAATACATTCTTGTAGAGGAGATCTTCCTGCTTTGGTCTTGTATCTTGTTTGTAACAACTTTGTTCCTTCATGCTTTCGTGATCTTTATCTTGAGCATTTGTCATTTGACTTTGAGTGCTTGAGATCTTCATCTGTACTCCTTGTGACTAAGATGACCTATTACATTCTTACATTCTTAGGTATCTTGATTATCGCCATCTTGTGCTCTTGTGACTTCTGAATCGACATCGGTATCACAGCTACGCCACCTTCTTGATATGCAGCAACATGTATAGACACGGATAAAATGGCTTTGAACATTTCATCCTAACTCGGTAGCGTTTTACCTCCGGTCGGTGAAGACCGTTAAACGGTATTAAAATACCGTACCTGTGATCAGGTAGATTCGATTAAGAACCTCCTTGACAGGGTTTCCCGGCGGTAGTAGCCAGTTCTCTTTACTCGACCGTCTCAAAGCAGACTGCGAACGTAAAGAGTGAATCATAAGGATAAATTATCCGTCTGATTAGAGTCGTCAATTCAGATTTCCTGGAACAAGTTTGATTCTAAAAGAATTGCACCATTGTTGCTTTCCAGTTTGTCACAAGCTTGATTCATAGAGAATCTTGCGAGTTACCTACCGCAGTGCTGTTTGATGTTGACACTGGAAGGATTTCCATTCGTCACTGTGAACACTAATGAGTGTCACTCTGAATGTTCTGGCAAGATCACATGGATTTTGCGAAGAAACCTAGAATCAATTTTGAATCAATTAAGAATCGAAACTTAGTTGCTTTCCAGTTCTCACAAGTTTGATTCGTGTAGAATCGCACAAGTTACCTACCATGAGCTTGTTTAATGCTGGCTCAAGCAGGATTTCCATCTTCATTGTGAATCGTATCACTCAGATGTTCTGGCAATATCACAAGGATAATGCGTAGGACTCGATTGTGTCCTAATGAGATGATAAATTGATCTCGTTTGGCTCTAGACTCAATAAGTGCATTTTGGTAATCGGAGGCTGGAGCAGACTGCCACCTTTTCAATATTAACTGACTCGGAGTGAGAAAGTCAATAGATACGTGTTGATCTCCGTGACAATGAGACAAGTTTCTTTTGAGAGAAACTCGAATGGCTGGGGAAGGGTTGTGCATCGCATCACTGGGTCCATGACACTTGTCTTCAAAAGATGTGTTAACCCGGTTTCTACCTAAGTTGCATAGAATATTCAACTCCTTCAATGCTTACCAATACGTCATCATTAGCACCTTGTTGTGATTGTTCCAGTGCTAACTTAAGTACTTGGTCCGCATTCAGCTTCATTCCACTCCATCTTTCCTAAGGACAACTATTTCTAGCTATGGAATGTCCTTGGGTAGATCCCTCCGGTTCTGGTTGGATCATAGGACTTAGTTTCCTATCCTAAACCACCTTTTGACTCCATCGTTCCGTCGTGGATAGTAGGTTGTTTTGGGTATAGATCGTAACCATAAACCATTGAAAACCATTCAAAGTGTTTGATAAAAATCAAAACTTTTAACACTTGAAAGTTTTACGTTTCCGAAAAGCTCCCCCTACACACATGCATCGATATACGAAATAGTTTGGCATGTGAAGGAAAGAGTTGCACTTTAGTGTTTAAGATCACATGTTGCGATATATTACATTTTAATCACATTTTCTCCCCCTTTCTCTAATATAAAAATATAATATTAGAGATACCAATTGATTAAAATGTGACATTTTCCGAAAAATCGTTGGGAGAGAAACATGTGTGCACGCATGAATCATGGAACATTTTCAGTCGGGTCGCTCCCCCTCAACAATATACGTGTGTCTGGAGACAAAAGTTGACAAAATTTTAGAAAAACGACACCACAAAATATGTTGAGGTACGGAGTTGAGATGCCTTTTCCGATATAATATTTTACATTTGACAATTTCATATCATTTTCGGAATGTGTTGGATACATAAAATATGACAATTTTAGAGATGTACCCAACAACATTAAAAGGCTTGATTTTAAAACGCTCCCCCTCAAAAATTGATCAAAATAACATATGACAAGTTTGAGATATATAAACCACTTATGAGGAAGGGAGTGTTGAACACACAATTTTGAAAGATTTAGAAAAACCTTTTGAGAAATTCTTGAAAAATTGTGTTCAACGGTTTTAAAATAATCAGGATAGAAGACTTCTCTTCTATTGATTAGGGAAAGCGCACTGAAACGTACACTCCCCTTTCGGGTCCGTTTTTCATGAGCTCAAAACTTTGATTGTTTTGTGACTAGCTCATGACCGAGAAAAATAAATTTCCCGTTGTGAAGGATAAGTTATCATCCGTGATAAACTTTCCTTAAGTTGAAGTTCGAGTTCTAAGCTGACATTTACTTAGAAATCGTTTTCATGAACTTAAAAACTTTGAATGTTTTTATGAGAAGCTCATGACCGAGAAATATGAATTTCTCGTTGAGAAGGATAAGTTATCGTCCGAGATAAACTTTCCTTAGTTGAGGTCCGAGTTCTAAGCTGTGATGCGCCTAGAAGTCATTATGAGAGAATATCAAGCAGCTTCATTTGCCAAAACCTCCAAGTCTTCTGGAGTCATATACTTCATACCAAGACGGCCAACGAGATACGCAAACCTATCTTTCGATAGAGCTTTTGTAAACAAGTCTGCCAGCTGGTACTCAGTTCTGACAAAGTATAATTCCACGATGCCGCGTTCCACTTGTTCCTTGATGAAGTGATATCTGACATCGATGTGCTTGGTGCGGGAGTGTTGAACCGGGTTGCAAGATATGGCTATGGCCGACTTTGAGTCACAATACATAGGTATTTTATCAAAGTGGAAGCCATAATCCGTGAGTTGAGTTCTCATCCAGAGGACTTGAGCACAACACGCGGATAGAGCCACATATTCTGCTTCAGCTGATGAGAGCGAAGTGTAATCCTGCTTCTTTGACGACCAACTGACAAGCTTGTCTTCCCCTAGAAATTGTATGCTACCAGAAGTGCTTTTACGACTATCAAGACAACCTGCGTGATCAGAATCTGAAAAAGCCGTTAGATGAAAACCGGTTTCCCTCGGATACCAGAGTCCCATGTGAATGGTATTCTTAAGGTACCGAAAGATCCGTTTAACCTCTTTGAGGTGCTTTTGAGTAGGTCTGGCTTGATATCGTGCACAATAGCATGTGGCATGATGAATATCAGGCCTGCTGGCTGTAAGGTACATAAGTGACCCGATCATACTGCGATATCGCGTTTAATCTACGGGATATGAGTACAAGTCAGCGTCTAGGGATGTGGTCGACAATGGTGTACCAACGCGAGCACATGAGGTCATACCATGCTTTTTAAGTATCTCTTGAGCATACTTAGCTTGGTTAATGAAGATACCACGTGGGGATTGATGAATCTGGAGGCCTAAAAAGAATTTTAGCTCCCCCATCATTGACATTTCAAATCTGCTGTGCATTAATTTTTCAAAACGTTTTGAAAGTTTTGGGTTCGTAGAACAAAAAATAATGTCATCAACATAAACTTGCACCAGCATTATGTCATCCCCATATTTATTAGTAAAGAGAGTAGGATCAATAGAACCTTTGGAGAATCCTTTGGACACCAAGAAGTTTGAAAGTTCTTCGTACCATGCCCTTGGAGCTTGTTTAAGTCCATATACAGCCTTCTTGAGACGATAGACTTTGTCAGGATGATGAGGATCGACGAATCCTTCTGGCTGATTCACATACACTTCTTCCTTCAAATGACCGTTGAGAAAAGCTGTTTTGACGTCCATCTGAAAAACCGTGAAGCCCTTATGTGCAGCATAAGCAAGGAATATCCTGACTGCTTCCAAACGAGCGACTGGAGCGAATGATTCATCGTAGTCTATGCCTTCTTGTTGACGGTATCCCTTAACCACAAGACGAGATTTGTTTTTTATGATGGTTTGTTCTTCATCCAGTTTATTTTTCCAGATCCATTTGAAATCTAGAATTGACATTCCATAGGGTCTGTCAACAAGTTCCCAAACGTTTAGGCGTTCAAACTGATGAATTTCGTCTTGCATTGATTCAATCCACGCATGATCAGTCATGGCTTGTTTGATGTTTGTAGGTACAGTTGAACTCACGGTGAGTGCATACATACACACATCGCCATCGGTTTCGAGTTGTCTGCGTGTTCGAACCGGTTGTGAAGGATTTCCAATGACTTGCACCAATGGATGATCACGTGTCCAATGGTGAGTGGATGGATATGGTTGGTAGAATGTATGCATGTTGGACGGATCAACATGTTGAGTAGAAGACTCTCCGACTTCGTGTACCGGTGTACTGAACGGATTGATGAATTCTTCATCGTCAGGTTGTGCATCGACTGCTTGATTGTTGTTTCCTCCTTCAGCATTGACGGTTGGTGATGTTGGTTGTATGACAGTTTCTTGAGTTTGTTGAGTATCCACTGGAATTGTCTCTTGAGCAACGGTTGCTGAAGTAGATGCAGTTGTGTCTTGTTGACTTTGTGATGGTGCATCAGCAGTATTGACAGCGGAAGGCTTTGACACAACTTGATTGTTTCCATAGTAATATTCATCAAACATTGGATCATATAAATCAACCAACTCATTCATTTGTGTCGTATCCGTCGAGTCTGCTGTAGGAGTGTTTTCTTGACATTCTTGCACGAGACGTACACTGTTGTGTGTAGGTGCCATTGATGGACATTGAGGTGCGGGACTTGAGCTGTTGTGATCAAGTACCATTTGTGGCAATTCGTCAAAGTTCACATGAATTGTTTCGACAATGATCTTTGTTCTCTTGTTATAGACCCGATATCCTTTCGACAATGTCGCATACCCCACAAAAATACATGCATCACCTTTTTCTTTCATCTTGTCGAGATTCTCACCGTCTTTAAGAATGTAGCATAAAGATCCAAATACGTGAAAGAATTTGACAGTAGGTTTCCTGCCATTGATGATGTGGTAAGGTGTCTTTTCATGTCTAGGGATAACGAGAGAACGATTCTGAGTATAACAGGCAGTTGCAATTGCTTCAGCCCAGAAGAATAGCGGTAATTTTGAAGCAAAGAGCATTGTTCGAGCAGCCTCAACCAAAGTACGGTTCCGTCTTTCGACAACGCCGTTTTGTTCAGGAGTTCGAGCAATAGACGTTTGATGTTCGATTCCTTCTTCTTGAAAGTAAGATTGCAAGTTTTTGTTCAAAAATTCAGTACCCCTATCCGTTCTTACGGTTAAGACTTGAGCTTGAAGATTGCGTTGTATCATCTTGAGAAAGTTTTTGAGAACCTCTGGTGTTTCATCTTTGGACCTTAAGAAGAAATTCCATGTGTATCTAGAGTAATCATCAACAATCACTAGAATATACTTTTTTCCGTTAATACTCTCTACACGCATGGGACCACATAAATCCATGTGTAGAAGTTCCAATCGTCCTTTTGAGCTTGAGTTAGTCTTTGTTTTGAAAGACTTCCATTTTGCTTTCCCCAACTCACAAGAAGAACAAAGATGGTCTTTGACGAATTTCAACTTAGGAAGACCGGTCACAATATCATTCTTCGAAAGCAAGTTGATGGTGTCAAAGTTGAGATGTGACAATCGTTGATGCCATAACCATGCTTGAGATGATGAAGCTTTAGCCATTAAGCAAATCGGATTTGTTGAAGATGTGTCTTGAAGAGTTACTGTGTAGAGATCAGAACCACGAGAACCTGTAAGAAGGTCATTCCCATCGTAGTCTCTAACATAGCAAGTAGATTTCCGAAAAGCCACTTCCAAATCCGCATCACAAAATTGACCAACCGAGAATAAATTGTGATTCAGTCCCTCGACGTAATAAACCCGTTTTATAGTGATATTCCCTTGAACCAAGTCTCCATATTCGAGTATCGGTGCAAATTGATCATTTCCAAACCGTACCGTACCCAGAAACTTCTCCACGAAGTTAATGAGAAGCTTGAGATTGCCCGTCATGTGCTTTGTGCACCCGGAGTCCATTATGAATAGGATGAGTTCGACGAGCTGCAGAAGAATTAGAAGACAATGTAGCATTTGACAAATGGGAGCCCATGATAGAAACGGGTTCCAGAATAGTAGTGGGCCTAGATGCAAAGTCTACAGGCAAGCTGATATTCCTAGACCCAATCACTAAAGTGGTTAACTTAGGTACCCATTTGTATCCGGGTGGTGTATATCTCGAATACCCCCGTGTACATGTCCTAATCATGTTCTCATATAACTTCCTTAATATGTTTTGTTTACGCAGAGTAGTGGAGTCTAACGCACTTAGTTTCTTAAGTGGTTGATCAGTGGATTGGTTCAAAGTTCTTGTGGGTTCTCTAGTACTAGTGGGCACAAGAATAGGCTTCCTAGTTCTAGCATTCACGCCATTATGATTAAGAGCACAAGCATCATGATTGAAAGTACGAACACATTTGCCACATTCAACACAAACAAATTCAACATTCGAGGTCTTAGCATTTAAACTGTTATTACATGCAGTTACAGACGTTTTATTCTTAGAAAACTTAAAATTCCTACGGTGATCTTCTACTTCATTCTTCTTCCCTTGACTATTGTTAGGCATGACTCTATCTTTAACTTTAGTGCTCTTAAGTTGTGGTCCGCTAACACTAGTAGTGGGATTTACTCCTGTAGAAGAAGACACACGTTGATTAGTTTTCCTAGTATTCTGAGGTAACTGCGTTGTTCCAGTTTGAGTGGACCTAGTGTTCATCTTATACATTCTAGGTGCTATCACATTAGTGCTCTTATCATTTCCTATCTTAGGCAAAGTCTGTGGGGGTTGTCCCAAAATAGATGTTTTAGGGCATTTAACCGCATTCGGTTGACGAACGGCAGATGGTTTACCCAAAACAGACTTTCCTTTCATTTTCTCAATGAGTTTCTGTAACTCACTAATGGCAATGTCCCTTTCTTTTAGCTGAGCTTTCAAATCATTTATTTCGAAATCTTTTTCATTTAGTAGACGAAACGAAGAAGCTGACATTTCTTGACACTTTTTATGATTATGAGATTTTTCACCTTTTTGTAAAGCAAGTTCAAGAGAAATGGAGTGTTTCTCAAGTTGAGAAAAGCTTTTCGAAAGTTTGTTGTATGACTGAATTTGTTTTGAAAGCTCTACTTCAAGATTGTGACATTTCGCGTCCGATTCTGACACTAGACATGCTACATGACAATATTGATCCAGATCGGTATACACACCAAGTATAGCATTCATATGGTCAGCATAAAAATATTCCTTGGAAAGTCGATCAATTTCGTTAGAAAGTTGGTGTTCTTGTGTCTTTAATTTAATTTGAAGAAAATCAACTTCATCTTCAAGAGATTTGACATAGCTTAAATCAGTTAACATTTCCTCAGTGAGAGCATTATAAAACATTTCCACATTTTTTGAAAGATCATCAATGGTTGGAACAATGCATTGTTGGATGACGACTTCTACTTGTGGGTTAGGTTTAATATTCCAAATGGTATCCCTAGAAACGTTTTCATAGTCGACGACACCTTTGTACAAATTTAAAACCCCTTGTTTTATAAACTCAAATTGCTGAACACTTTTGCTTTTCTCATCCCATTTACGTTTTTCATCCAAAATTCGTTTTTCTAACAAAATTGATTGCTTTTTGAAACTCCTTTTTAAAGAAACTTTATTTTGTGGTTCATCACTTGGTGGTGGAACACTATTATACATCTTTTGTTCTTTTGAAAGTTCTTTTTGAGGGACAAACTTAATATGATTGTTAGAATCAGAAAGGTTTATTAAATCACTTAAGTTTGATCGACTTTCTTCTTGTTGACGAATGATTTCGTCGCAGTCAGGGGAAAGCATAAGAGCAAGATTATCAACATAACAACCGATATCATAAAGAGCAGGCTTGGTACTTTGAGCTTTCTTGAGATATTCAGGCTTGACAAAACTCGTTTTCATATTTCTATTGAGCATATTCATAGTTTGAATAGACTGACCCGTTTTGTAAACAATGTTGTTTAACGTGTCGACTCTCTTTTCCAAAGCAAGAATTTTTTCAATATCCTTTTCTTCACGAGTTTTATAAAGCTCAGTTTGTTCTTTGTTAACCGACTCTAATTCAGTGATTTGGAGTTTATGTAGCAGCAGTTGTTCTTCAAGTTCCGATATCTTCTGTTTTGACATATGAATTTCGTGTGTTACTTCAGAACAATATTGTTCGTTGAGCACCTTACGTTCATATACCAAACCATTAGCTATTGCAACCCGTCGATCAGCTTCTTTTACATAATCACACTCTTTAAGCCTGTCTATCTCCTCGGCTAAGGATGTGTTTGCTTGCTTCAAACGTTTATTAGCATCTTTGTTTATCTCAATTTCATGTTTTAAAGAATCAATTATAGACGCAAGCAAATCACGGTCCTCATCCGAGTCAGTATCTTGAACAGCTTTTCCGTCATCATTACACATATGCTGTGAATCCGTAGAGATATTGCTATCCTCCGTGTCCATTACATATGTGTCATTGATGCTTTCGGGTTGCTCAGGATGCCGTCGTTCATTAGCAAACACATTATAGTTATCATGTGATGGTACCTTTTCAAGTGGCTCAGAATCATAGATGGGTCCAGAAGTATCATCAGTCTCTGGGATCACTTCTTGAATCTTTGCCATGTACACATAATGTGCCTCTAACTCTTGATCATCGGCTTCATCATCAGTGTCATCACGCCAGTCAACTTCATCTGCTGTGAGTGGAATTCCTGCTTCTTCTTTCTTGCACAACAACATCTTTTCCTTGTGATATCCCGAATCCTTAACCCGTTTTGGCTTCTTACATTCCCTAGCCATGTGACCAAATCCCTTGCAGTTGAAGCATTGAATCCCAGTCTTCTGCACTACCGGAGTGCCTACAGTATCTCTAGCCCCAACTTGATTCAGCATCCTCTGATTATCATACCTAGCATCACGATCATACCTAGGTGCATGATCAACTTCCTTATATCTAGCATTGGATGATGATCTGAGGTTGTTGTTGGTAGGTTTGTAGATCTTCTTATAAGTTGTGGTGAGTAAGGACATGAGTTCTTCAATCTTCTTGTCCCTTGAAGTTTGTTCATCATCACTGTCTCCATCTGACTCGGTGTCATACTTTGGAGGTGGAGTGGGGACAATTGCTTTTGCTTTGATTTTAGCAGCAGCTAGAGGTTTGGTGGATGAGCTTGATGACTTCGAGGAATGATTAGGTGGTTGTTGACGAGGAACGGGTTTTGTTGAAGTAGCAGCCACAAAAGCAATAGAATTAGCAGACCGTTCTGCCTTTTCAGCCCTTAGTTCATTCACTTCATTCTGATGTTGTTTCAAGATATCATAAAGTTTGTGGTAAGATATAGTCTTGATATCCTCCCTTTGTTTGACCAAAGTCACAAACCTTTGCCATTCCGGTTTGAGTTGAAGTAGAAACTGAACATTGGCATGATGATTGGAGATGGTGCACTGATTTCTTACAAGCTCATTCATCATTTTGTAGAATCTCGAGTAATATGAGTCAATGGATTCACCATCTTCAGATGTGAATTTTCCAAACTCCCAAAGTAGATTAGTCTCGAGATCTTGAACATTGATTGACTCACCTTGCTTCAATCGATGAATTGCATTCCACATTTCCATAGCATTAGGACATGCATCAACTGTGGAATAGATATCATTATCAATTCCAGTGAGTATGAAATTTACAGCATCAGCTTCAGCTTGGAGGAGTTTCTTTTTCTCAGCAGAACATGTGTCAAAATCCTCCATAGCTCGTATAGTTGATGAAGTACCATCCTCTGCCTGTGTTGTAATTGGTTTGAATTCAAAAACTAGAGGTGGGTTATCAAGGCAGTGACGAAGAGCAGTTCGGTTTTCTTTTCCATCGAGAAATCTAAGAAAACGAGATCTCCATTGAACGTAACAACCGGCAGTGAGCACAGGTGGGTTACCGTTGCCACCTTGTTCCAAACGAATTTGATTAGCAGTTGCAATGTTGATGTTGTTGTTAGACATGGTGAATACTTGTGGATGAATTGCAGATCTTAGTGGATTTGTTGTGATGATGTGTGGTTAAAATTAAAATTGAAATTCCGAAAATTCAAAATTTTTTTCTCAGTCCGACAATTAAATTCCTCAGTCTGACAAAACGGTAAGCCGAAAAATTTTGTATCACCAAATTTTGAATTTGAGTTAGAAATAGCCAAAAACTAGTAGGAAAAAAAATTTGAATTTACTTGACCTAAAAATTTTAACTCTTTTTTCTTTTTTTTTTTTTTTTTTTAATCTTCGTGTAAACTACGTTCCGAAACTAGTCTAGATAGTGGCTAAGTCTAAAAATTACTCAAACAAAATACCCATCGGAATGTCCATCGGAATACTTATCGAAATGTCCAGATCGGAATGCTCAATCGGAATGCTCAGATCGCAATGCTCAATCGCAATGCTCAGATCGCAATGCTCAGATCGTAATGTCCAGATCGTAATGTCCAGATCGGAAAGCCTGTCGGAATACTCAGATCGCAAAGCCTATCGGAATACTCAGATCGCAAAGCCTATCGGAATATCCAGATCACAATGTGGCTGTCAAAATTCAAGCAGAGTAACGACTTAAAATACTTCCTTATACCCGTCGGAATCCAGATCGCAAAGTACGATCGGAATGTCCAGATCGGAATAAGTAATAAAAACCCACGTATCGCAATGTAGAACCAAAACCCTTTCCGATGGTGATGGTTATTGCGATGGAAGCCCAAGTATAATTTGTACTTTCCGATGGAAGTTTCTGCTAGAATTTCGGAATGAAGAAAAAAAGAAATTTCGCAACTTTTGATCCAAAAAATTTGTGTTTTAGCCAAAACCAAGATACCTAAATCACTACTACTAGTATGTAGATGATTTGTATCAAGAAAAGACCATAAAAACACAAAAAAAAGATATGGGACGTGAGATATGGATCAAAAAGGCCACGAAAATTCAAGAACACCACACACGAATCTTCAATCACCTATCCACTATAGGCTCTGATACCAAATGTTGTTCCTTTTTAATCCATAACACAAGATTCTTAGAGAGAGAAAGAGAAGAAAAGTAGAAAGAGAAAGTAGAGAGAGAAGTGGAAGGTTTACACTAAAACTATGTGTTTAATGAAATGAACCAACACCCTCTTTCACATGTGAAAGAGGGTTATATACCCCACGGCTCTAAGGCCTTTGTGGGCTTCATCTTGGGCCGGGCTTGGCTTACTTTTGGGCTTACGCCCCTAACTTATACAATATTAGCTTAAAGTCCAAACCCGGTTTTCCCGACTAACCTATTACAATACAAGACCTTTTAACGACTAAGATGACCTATTACATTCTTGTTCGACTATATAAAATATAGGGCTAACACCGTAGCCTCAATATTACCATTATAGGTAATATTATCATCGTTATTAGCATCAATATTAAATCGTATTTTTATATTACATAGGATTATTATTAGCCGCATGACATTGTTACCTTACTATCACAAACAACGGGCCGCGAACCCGACAAACAATTTGCCCATCTAAGTTAGCGTGTCGTCACAAAAATCACGCTATGTAAATCTTCTCATACATAAGTTCGCTTACCAATCAATGTGGTACGACGGGGATCAACCGTCAAGGCGTGAACTAGGGTGATCGTACCCAAATAGTACAATCATATGCATAAGCATCTACCAAATCCCGACAGTTCACAATTCATGCTAATGGGACTTTGAGTGACATAACCTAACTACTAATAATCCTTTTTATCTCTTTTATTGGGTCGTCGCATCATTCGGGTCCATATCATTAAGCATACCATCGGGACTACTTGTGTTCTATTTTATCAAAAACTAGCATGTTATCTCCCTCGCGGGTTTCCAAATCATTTTATAAAAATTTTAAAGAGTGCGAGGCCATGAACTCACGTTGATAATGAAAGGCGGATTATCGGCTACGGGCGTGCTTCGGCCACAGAAACCTATATAAATAATAATCGGTCTTAGACTCTTGTCCAATGACTTTATCACAATAACAAGTATACATATAATGATTTTGTACATATGATGATGATCAAGTGGGTTTATATATTCTTATTTACTCATTTTAGTGTTTATGTATTGGTAACTTTTTACTAGTTTACTAGTTTTACCTATTTACATGTTTTAGGTCCAATAAGCCAATTATAATTCCATTAACTTGTATTAATCCATTTTATACTTGTATTATCATTATTTATACTTTATATGTTAGGCCCAAGTGGGTTAAGCCCAATAAGTTAATTTATAAGTGTTTAACTTATTTAGTTAGATTAATAGTCCAATAATGCTAACTTAGCCCGTTAATGTCCATATGTTATATAGTTTGGGTTTTATCGGTTTTTAATTGTATTAGGTACTTATATATCAGTATATGACTTTTAAAAGTTTACATTAGACGGGTTTGATCATCTAAGTTTTAATTGGCGAAAAACGTTAATTTTACGGTAATAGCCGAAAAGACGTAAAAATCATGTTTATAATTTTTATAACTTATAAAATTTATCAAAATACCATTTTTATAAAATGTCAATTTATTTAACCTTATTCATATTTATATAAATGAAATATATAAGTTAGTGAGTTTTAATTCATATTTTATGCTATATTATTTTGAGTGCTTATATAATACTATTAAACTTTAATTTCACAAAAATCTGATTTTTAGTTTCATCTTCACCATTTTTATCATATCTTGTGTTCTATAAGGAGATAGAAGCTCATTTTGGGATGGCATAAACTTCATATTATGTGAAACAAATAATTTAGTTATAGCTACTGCTCAATCCATGTCTAAGTATCCTTTTCAGTTCCTACAAAACAGACTATTCATATTGGTATACCAATTTTGTTTTGATCATATCTCACTCATTTTGATGATTCCATTGCATGGCCAACTCTCACATGTGTATGACATCTAACACTTACTATAAATTGATTCCACCATGCAATTTTATCAGTTTATAACTTGGTTACTTACTGTTTTTGTACAGCCAACATTTTAAGCATGATTTTAACATTATTACCTATGGTTTTTCATCTCTTTAATCATATTTATTAACACTTGATCCCCACACAACATTTTTATCATCATATATTCATCATATAAATATACAATAAGAAAGAAACTACATTTGATGTTTACAAAAATAACAAGAGAAATGGAAAGGATGATCTTCTTTACCAACCAAGATTATATCTTGTTTTTGGATGACAATAACTTGATGAATACCAAATATATCTCCAAGATCATCAACCACCAAGATTGTTTGTTGAGAAATTAGCCCTAGGACACAAGAAAATCACCTTCTTAGATGTTAATATGATCACCAACCAATCAAGGCTTCATGGTTTCTCCATGGTATGAATAGATAACATAAGATTTGTGGCTAGAATTGATCAAATGGGATGTTTGATGGTGGATATGGGACAACAAAGGGAGGAGGGGTGAGAGAATTTTGAGTTGTTTTGCATGTGTGAAATGGAAGCAAATGGTAAGTTAAGTGGTTTTGTGGTTTGGTGGGAGTGTTTAGCTTACATGTTAAGCATAAGCTTACATGTGTAAGCTAGTTGCTACAAGGGTGCCACATCAAGTGATGTGGTGTCCCCATTTTGGTTGTCCCTTTGTAGTGGGGTGGGATAAACTTGTTTTATCACATCCCGCTAATTTACGGGTATTCCTCGATTCTAGTTTCCTCGATTTGCGTGCTCTCGGGTCGTTTTACGAAAAACGTTTTTATAAATTATGAATCAACGACACAAAACGAATCTAATAAAAATTGTTTCATCAAAAACGGAGTTCAAAAACGTAAATACGTAATCCTAAGGTTTCCGGTTTAGTCGTAAAGGACGCTAAATTATGCACGTAAGCCCAAATTTAAATTCGTAAATTGTGAGTTCATCAACCGACACAAAAATAAGTTTCAAAATATTATACGAGAAAATAATTCAATACCTGAAAATGTTAGATTGTCACAGCTTTTCCTCCTAAAAGGGATCAACGTCCTCGTGATCCACTTCATTTTGATGTCCGTTTCTTATTGAAATCAAAGAGGTGCAGATATTTCTTCCACATTTCATCCTCTCGTTCCCAAGTAAATTCCGGTCCATGCTTTGAATTCCATCGGATCTTGACAATAGGTATCCGACTTTGTTTCAGTTGCTTTACCTCACGATCCATAACCTCTACGGGTTCTTCGATAAAATACAACTTCCCATCTATTCGAACCTTACCCAACGAAATTTTCTCATCACTCACTGCTAGACATTTCTTCAGATTAGATACATGGAATGTGTTGTGAACACCATGAAGTTCTGGGGGTAACTCTAGTTTATAAGCCACCGGACCTACTCTAGATAAAATCTTAAAGGGTCCAATATAACGGGGATTGAATTTTCCTCGCTTTCCAAATCTTATAACGCCTTTCTATGGCGATACTTTCAACATTACTCGGTCACCTACTTCAAACTCCATCGGCTTCCGCCGCACATCCGCGTAACTTTTCTGTCTACTACAGGCAGTCAACAGCCTATTCTTAATATGAACTATCATCTCCGTAGTCTCCCGGATCAATTCCGGTCCCGTGAGCTGGGTATCCCCAACTTCACTCCAACATACAGGAGATCTACACTTCCTACCATACAAAGCTTCAAACGGTGCAGCCTTAATACTAGAATGGTAACTATTGTTATACGAAAACTCTGCTAAAGGCAAATGTTTATCCCAATTCTTAACAAAATCTATCACACAAGCTCTCAACATATCTTCCAGTGTTTGTATTGTTCTTTCACTGTGCCCATCAGTCTGGGGGTGATAAGCAGTGCTCATGTTTAGATTCGTTCCCAAAGATCTTTGGAGGGATTTCCAAAAATTCGATGCGAATCTAGGATTTCGATCTGAAATGATCGATACAGGCACTCCATGCTTGCATACAACACTATCAAGATAAATACGAGTCAATTTCTCCAGTGAGAATTGCTCTTTAACCGGAATGAGGTGTGCTGATTTGGTCAGTCTGTCGACAATAACCCAAATCGAGTTATTTCCAAATGATGTTCTAGGAAGCTTGGTGATAAATTCCATCGTTATTCGCTCCCACTTCCATTCAGGAATCTTTGACTCTAGCACAAGTCAAGCATTGAAGAACATACATAGCAATATCAGCTTTCATATTCGGCCACCAGTACAACTTCTTTAAATCATGATACATCTTATCAGATCTTGGATGAATGGAATACTTAGATTTATGGGATTCTAACATAATCAAGTCTCTTAAGACTCCAAACTTAGGTATCCACATACGACCTCTTAAGCTTTTCACTCCATCAGCTCTAACCTCCAAAGGATCTCCTTCTACTCGGAACCCTTCATTAACAAAATTTTCTTTCTTACAAGCTTCTATTTGCGCATTTCTAATTTGCTCAGGCAAATTATTGTGCACGGTCAAGACTAGAGAACGTACCCTGATAGGCTCTCTATCTTTTCTGATTAATGCATCAGCAACAACATTGGCTTTTCCTGGGTGATATTTTATATCACAATCATAATCACTTAAAAGTTCTATCCATCTTCGTTGCCTCATGTTCAATTCCTTCTGATTGAGAATATACTGTAGGCTTTTGTGATCGGTGAATACCATACACTTGGTGCCATACAGATAATGTCTCCACAACCTAAGAGCAAAGACTACAGCTCCTAACTCAAGATCATGAGTAGTATAATTCTCCTCATTCTTCCTTAATTACCTAGAAGCATAAGCTATCACTTTTTCTCGCTACATCAAAACAGCTCCATAGCGTCTAAGAGATGCATCACAATATACTACAAAATCTTCACTCCCGTCGGGTAATGATAAAATTGGCGCACTACATAATTTTTGCTTCAATATCTGAAATGCTCCATCTTCATCACTTCCCCAAACGAAAGGTTTATTCTTCTGGGTAAGCTTAGTCAAGGGTTTAGCTATTAAAGAAAATTCTTTAATGAATCGCCTATAATAGCCAGCCAATCCTAAGAACTGTCGCACTTCCGTTGGCATTGTCGGTGCAGACCAATTCTTAATGGCTTCAACCTTTGCAGGATCAACATGAATTCCATCCTTGTTAATCCCATGACCAAGAAATTGCACATAGTCTAACCAAAAATCATATTTCGAAAACTTAGCATACAACCTTTCATCCTTTAACAAACTTAAGATAATCCTTAAATGTTCTCTATGTTCATCTTCATTCTTAGAATAGATTAGAATATCGTCAATAAACACAATCACAAATTTGTCCAAGTAGGGTTTGCACACTCGATTCATTAAATCCATGAAAACCGTAGGTGCGTTAGTTAACCCAAATGGCATTACTTGAAATTCATTGTGTCCATAACGAGTTCTAAATGCAGTTATAGGAATATCTTCTTCACGGATGCGAAGTTGGTGATATCCAAACCGCAAATCTATCTTAGAATACACACTAGATCCTTGTAGTTGATCAAGCAAATCATCAATCCTCGGTAAAGGATATCGATTTTTAATCGTCAACTTATTCAGTTCCCTATAATCAATGCACATACGGAAAGATCCATCCTTCTTCTTAACGAACAAGACTGGAGCTCCCCAAGGCGACGAGCTCGGTCGAATAAAACCATTATCAGACAACTCCTTAAGTTGTTCAGATAACTCCTTTAATTCAGAAGGGGCTAATCGGTATGGCACACGTGCCACCGGTGCAGCACCAGGAATTAAATTGATTCGAAACTCAACTTGCCTTATCGGTGGAAGTCCGGGTAAATCTTTAGGAAATACCTCAGGAAATTCATAGATAGTAGGTACATCTTCCAATCATTTCTCCTTAGACTCATTCCCGGTCACTTGAGCTAAGAATAACTCACAACCGTTCCTGATGTACTTTTGGCCTTTAATACATGAAACGATTTTCAAACGGGATTCACCTCGATTACCATCAATTACTAACGTCCTATTCCTAAGAGGAATCTTAACCTTCTTTTCTCCACATAAAATAGTAGCATTATACAACGACAACCAATCCATACCAATAATAATATCAAAGCTACCTAATTCTATCAGCATCAAATCAATCGGAAAGGAATAGTTTAAGAGATTTAGAGAGCATCCTTCTAATAGCTTATTAGTTTTTACTAATTTACCATCAGCCAATTCCACCTCGTAACTGGTATTTATCTCAACAGGTTCAATGTCAATAAGGGCACTAAATTTAGTGGATACAAAGCTCCTATCAGCACCCGAATCAAATAAAGCAACAACATAATGATTATTGAGTAAAAACGTACCAGTAACGATATTCAGATCCTCTTTCTTCACCTCGACTGTTCCAAGTTGATAAACACCACCCTGGGGGTTTCTTCCAGGTACAGTCGCTTTCAACTTAGGGCAATCCGATTTCCTATGACCTTCTTTATTACAGTTGAAGCAAATGGTTCCATTCTTACACCTTTCAACCTTATGTCCAAGCTTTCCACAATTTCGACACTTCCAGCAGTCGACAGCATGCCTCTTGTTGCCACACTTAGGACATCTATCATCGTTGCGTGGTGTGTTGTTGGTAAGAGCATTTGCATTCCCCTTTCTTTGGTTCTGACGGCGATTGAAATTCTTCCTATTATCACCTCTATCTACATGATCAACATCACCCTTTCTTTTCTCACCAACACGGGCTTCATCTTCCCTATCCTGAATTATCTGTCCAATGAGTTGGTAAGCCATTCGAACAGCATCATCAATGGTTAGTGGTTTCGATGATGTCACGTCCCCCCGGATATTCTTGGTCAACCCTTTAATATATTGTTCAATTCGGATCTCTTCGGGTTCCACTAATCGAGGACACAACAAGGCCAACTCATGGAATCGGTTTGTATAACTATCAATGTCCACACCTTTCATTCTCAGATGAATCAACTCTTGTTCTAACCTAATGATCACACTACGGGGACAGAACTCCAAAGTCATCTACTCCTTAATTTCAGCCCAAGGAGTAGCATTAGCAGCATCAATACCCATGAAAGCAATTCTCCCGTTCCACCAAGTCAACGCACGACCTTTAAGAGTAGCCATAGCAAAGGTCACCTTATCTTCCTCCTTACACTTACTAATCCGAAACACCGACTCAATCTTCTCAATCCACTGGCTTAATTCTACAACACCTTCAGTTCCATTAAAAGGTAGAGGTTCACACTTCATGAACGTCACATAAGTACAACCACCAACTTCAGGTGCATTAGTTCCAAGTCCTCCTACATTTCCTCCAGCATTAGCATTCACATTCACATTAGTACCACCAATTCCACTACCGCCAACTCCCCTACCGCCAACTCCACTACCACCAGCTTCATTTCTATCATTTGCCATAAATTCAGTCATAGATGATGTAACTTGCTCCGTAATAATCCTACGTACATCATCCTCAGTCACAACTTTCTTGGGCGGTATAGTTCTATAATTTCACAATTTCAAAGTATTAAGCATTCACCCAACAAGGGATTCATAAAATATGGATTGAATTCATAATCAAGATACAAATAAGGCACAATATGGAATTCAAGACAAGATACATATTTCATTGGATTTGAAACAAAAGCATTGTCTTAATTGCATCCCATATCAAAGTTCTAGCACTATACATACTCAAAATTTGTGCCAGGTCTACTAACTAACAAGTCGGTTCAGTCAAAGTTATAAAGGTACAAAAGATACAAAGGTCACTACTAAACACAGACTGGTCTACTGAGAACCACCAGATGGTCCATCATCCATCGTCTTTTGTATCTTTGTCGGACGATCACAAGACACATCTTCAGTTGGGCGCTTGCGGATCACTCCTTTTTCTACCATATCAGCATAAAATCTACTATTCCAACCCACAAATATATTCAACTCCTTCTCAGCTTTCTCACGCATCGCACGAGCTACATTCAACTGAATCTCCATAGAATTCACCTTTTTCTTTATTGTAGCAAACTCACCACTTTCTAATACAGATAACCTCCTAAAAGCCTCATTCAAACCGCGCTCTACATCAGTCAAATCCAAACTAAGCAATTCCCGCTCTTTCTCACCAACTTTAGTCTTCGACTCCAAATAAGCAACATGAGTCTGAACAACACCTAATCCAATCTCTGTCATACTACTCTGAGCACGGGAAGCATCTAAATCACGTCTCAAGGCCCAAGGTGTAAGACCATCAATATGAGTAGCCTCTCGAACACTAGACGACTCTCCTACCAAATGTCTACGAGTAGTAATACCATCAGTATCGTCAGGTGCATCATCATACTCATCCTCCTCTGATTCAGAATCAGATTCAGACGATTCAGACATTTTATCTCTAGGTAGCTCAACCTCAGAATCAGACAAATAAACTGGAGGGGATAAGGGCTCGCCCTCCGAAACATCATAAGGGTAAATAAGCTCAGCTTCCTCATCATCATCAACCTCATCGTCTATACCTATATCCTCCTCGACATCCTCTTCGTCAACCTCATTATCTAAATTATCTATCCCAATATCATCATCATTCTCAATATCAACATTATCAATCTCATTCTCTACCATATCAACCTGAGGGGCAATCTGATCTCCTAGTCATATCTCGGGCTCGGGATACTCAAATGGTTCCTCCTCATCATCCATATCATAATCTACTAAGTCTAAATAAGGTTCATCATCTACATTAGGTTCGGAATAGCATGGTCTCTACAGGAATATTAGGGTCAGCCATGACAATCTGCATTTATATATATCTCGTATTAGGATAACATTACTTATTAAACAATTACATACTGAAACCACGATATATACATATATATAAATTAAATTATATATATCAAAATATATATCTTCTCAATAGGGCTTGTTGGTAACGCCAGAGATCTTTGGCACCGTTATAGTCAAAATATTTTTCAAATATTTTCTCAGATGTTCATAGTTAAAAGATTTTGAAAAGTTTTGTTCAAAACCTTGGTTTTTAAAATCTTTTGTTCTCTATAACGAGAGTTCTGGTACCAAACTGTAAACACTCTCAAATTTCTTATCGGTACAGCGGAAGAGTCTTTTAGAGTGTTACGGGATAACACAATAACTCCAATCATAGACAACACATAAAAGTGGTTGTACAAGGTTCAACATACATTCATTCGATAAAAAGTTTTAAGTGTACAACAGGTCCCAAATTATACAGGTCATTAAGTTTACAAAACATAGATCGAATGAATATTTTTAGTATTATGTGGGCCATCAGAGTCGATCTCCATCCAAATTACCTTCAAGCACCTGAGATAAAAACATGCAAAAATCATATCAGCGAATGCCGAGTGAATTCATAGAGTTTAATAAATCCGTTATATAAAACAATCGTTGAAATCAGAACACAAGTATAATATCAGAAGTAAGTCCTCGTATTGCTAGTCAGGCAATATATAAATCAAAGCATACATCTTAAACCGTCCATGAGACCGTAGCCTCAATATTACCATTATAGGTAATATTATCATCGTTATTAGCATCAATATTAAATTGTATTTTTAGATTACATAGGATTATTATTAGACGCATGACATTGTTACCTTACTATAAAAAACAACGGGCCGCGAACCCGACAAACAATTTGCCCATCTAAGTTAGCGTGTCGTCACAAAAATCACGTTATGTAAATCTTCTCATACATAAATTCGCTTACCAATCAATGTGGTACGACGAGGATCAATCGTCAAGGCGCGAACTGGGGTGATCGTCCCCAAATAGTACTATCATATGCATAAGCGTCTACCAAATCACGGTAGTTCACAATTCATGCTAATGGGACTTTGAGTGACACAACCTAACTACTAATAATCCTTTTTATCTCTTTTATTGGGTCATCGCATCATTCGGGTCCATATCATTAAGCATACCATCGGGACTACTTGTGTTCTATTTTATCAAAAACTAGCATGTTATCTCCCTCGCGGGTTTACAAATCATTTTATAAAACATTTAAAAGAGTGCGAGGCTATGAACTCACGTTGATAATGAAAGGTGGATTATCGGCTATGGGCGTGCTTCGGTCACAGAAACCTATATAAATAATAATCGGTCTTAGACTCTTGTCCAGTGACTTTATCAAAATAACAAGTATACATATAATGATTTTTTACATATGATGATGATCAAGTGGGTTTATATATTCTTATTTACTCATTTTAGTGTTTATGTATTGGTAACTTTTTACTAGTTTACTAGTTTTACCTATTTACATGTTTTAGGTCCAATAAGCCTATTATAATTCCATTAACTTGTATTAATTCATTTTATACTTGTATTATCAGTATTTATACTTTACATGTTGGGCCCAAGTGGTTAAGCCCAATAAGTAAATTTATAAGTGTTTAACTTATTTAGTTGGATTAATAGTCCAATAATGCTAACTTAGCCCGTTAATGTCCATATGTTATATAGTTCGGGTTTTATCGGTTTTTACTTGTATTAGGTACTTATATATCGGTATATGACTTTTAAAAGTTTACATTAGACGGGTTTGATCGTCTAAGTTTTAATTGGCGAAAAACGTTAATTTTACGGTAATAGCCGAAAAGACGTAAAAATCATGTTTATAGTTTTTATAACTTATAAAATTTATCAAACTACCATTTTTATAAAATGTCCATTTATTTAACCTTATTCATATTTATACAAATGAAATATATAAGTTAGTGGGTTTTAATTCATATTTTATACTATATTATTTTGAGTGCTTATATAATACTATTAAACTTTAATTTCACAAAAATCTGATTTTTAGTTTCATCTTCACCATTTTTATCATATCTTTATAAGAAGATAGAAGCTCATTTTTGGATGGTATAAACTTCATATTATGTGCTACAAATAAGTTAGTTATAGCTACTGCTCAATCCATGTCTAAGTATCCTTAACAGTCCCTAATAAACAGACTATTTAGATTGGAATACCAATTTTGTTTTGATCATATCTCACTCATTTTGATGATTCCATTGCATGGCCAACTCTCACATGTGTATGATATCTAACACTTACCGTAAATTGATTCCACCATGAAATTTTATCAGTTTATAACTTGGTTACTTACTGTTTTTATATAGCCAACATTTTAAGCATGATTTTAACATTATTACCTATGGTTTTTCATCTCTTTAATCATATTTATCAACAGTTGATCCCCACACACCATTTTTATCATCATATACATATACAATAAGAAAGAAAATACATTTGATCTTTACAAAAATAACAAGAGAAATGGAAAGGATGATCTTCTTTACCAACCAAGATTATATCTTGTTTTTGGATGATAATAACTTGATGAAAACCAAATATATCTCCAAGATCTTCAACCACCAAGATTGTTTGTTGAGAAATTAGCCCTAGGTCACAAGCAAATCACCTTCTTGGATGTTAATATGATCACCAATCAATCAAGGCTTCAAGGTTTCTCCATGGTATGAATAGATAACATAAGATTTGTGGCTAGAATTGATCAAATGGGGTATTTGATGGTGGATATGGGACAGCAAAGGGAGGAGGGGTGAGAGAGTTTTGAGTTGTTTTGCATGTGTGAAATGGAAGCAAATGGTAAGTTAAGTGGTTTTGTGGTTTGGTGGGAGTATTTAGCTTACATGTTAAGCATAAGCTTACATGTGTAAGGTAGTTGCTACAAGGGTGCCACATCAAGTGATGTGGTGTCCCCATTTTGGTCGTCCCTTTGTAGTAGGGTGGGATAAACTTGTTTTGTCCCATCCCGCTAATTTACGGGTATTCCTCGATTCTAGTTTCCTCGATTTGCGTGCCCTCGGGTCGTTTTACAAAAAATGTTTTTATAAATTATGAATCAACGGCACAAAACGAATCTAATAAAAATTGTCTCATCAAAAACGGAGTTAAAAACCGTAAATACGTAATCCTAAGGTTTCTGGTTTAGTCTTAAAGGACGCTAAATTATGCACGTAAGCCCAAATTTAAATTCGTAAATTATGAGTTCATGAACCAACACAAAAATAAGTTTCAAAATATTATACGAGAAAATAATTCACTACCTGAAAATGTTAGATTGTCACATTTGATCTAGAGCCTTTATCTAGAACCTTGAATTATACGCCTGTTACTAATCCAGACATTGTGAAAAAGGATTCAAATGTTGTGGAAGAACCTATTGGTGAAATTGCAGGTAAACAGATTGACTAGGAAGAAGGATCACATGCGGTCAAATCAGACCACATACTTGAGTATGGTACCATTCCTATATGGACTGATGGATTTGCACAAGCTGCTGCTGCTGATAAGGAGAAAGTTGGTCCACAAGAAAAGCCAGTTGATGAAAACATGCATGAATCTTCAAACGCTGATAAAGGCAAATCTAACGCTGACGCGCCAAATTCAGGCGTTGATAGCTCAAACGCTGACAACCCATTTGACCATTTATTCTCTTCCAATAGTTTTGAACAAGGTGAACCTTCCATAGTTCATGAAGAGGTTCATTCCAGTGATTATGGAGGAGGATATGAAGATGATATTGGCAATATGGAGATTGAGATTTAAGACAACACACTTATTGAAGGAGGAACACTTACAACTACTATAAAAAATCATCCTCCTTCTCTAATCATTGGTGATGTTTCGTCTCCCGTTCAAACAAGAAGGTCTCATCAGACTCAAGGAGGTTTCATTGCCAATATCCACAAGAAGGTTGATACCCCTCTTGTACAGGTATGTTTGTTTGCTAGTTTTCTTTCACAACAGGAACCCAAGAAGATTTTTGATGCTCTCAAAGAACCAAGTTGGGTGGAAGCAATGCAGGATGAGCTTCACCAGTTTGCTATTCAGGATGTTTAGGAGTTAGTGGTTTGTCCAAGGTATGTACGACCTACTGGGACACGTTGGGTTCTTAGAAACAAGAAAGATGAAAGAGGAATTGTGGTCAGAAACAAGGCACATTTAGTTGCTCAAGGCTATACACCAGAAGAGGGAATAGACTATGAAGAGGTTTTTGCACCTGTTGCAAGGATTGAAGCAATAAGGATTTTCCTAGCCTATGCTTCTTGCATGGGCTTCACAGTTTATCAAATGGATGTGAAGAGTACCTTTCTTTATGGCACAATTGCAGAGGAGGTTTATGTGATGCAGCCTCCTGGTTTTGAAGATTTAGAACATCCAGACAAAGTGTATAGGGTGAAGAAAGCAATGTATGGACTTTAGTAAGCCTCAAGAGCATGGTATGGAACATTGTCCACCTATCTGCTGGAAAATAGATTTAAGAGGGGCACCATAGACCAGACTTTATTTACCAAGAAGATTTGTAAGGACTTTCTACTTGTTCGGGTCTATGTGGATGATATCATATTTGGTTCATCAAGTCCAAAGATGAGTGAAGACTTTTCTAAGCTCATGACAGACAAATTCAAGATGAGTGCAATGGGAGAGATGAACTTATTTCTAGGTTTACAAGTCCAACAGAAAGAAGATGGTATCTTTATCTCTCAAGACAAGTATGTAGCCGAAATCTTGAAGATGGAAAAGAAGTGGATGTTAGGCTTTTCTTCACATGAAAAACGGGCTTGCATACCCATGGATAGGGAACACCCTTGGGGAAAGACTGGAGATGGAAAAGAAGTGGATGTCAAGCATTATAGATTAATGATTGGATCATTGATGTATCTTACAACTTCTAGACCTAACATCATGTTTGTTGTATGTGCATGTGCACGCCATTAGGTGACTCCCAAAGAGTGTCATCTTCATGCTGTCAAAAGGATCTTTCGATAACTTAGGTGTTATCCCAACTTGGGATTATGGTATCCAAATGATTCTCCATTGGAGATTATTGGTTATTCAGACAGTGATTATGGAGGTGACAAGTTTGATAGGAAATCTACAACTGGTGGATGCCAATTTCTTGGGAGCAGATTGATATAATGGCAACGCAAGAAACAAACAGTGGTGGCCAATTCTACAACTGAAGCAGAATATGTTGCAGCAGCTGCTTGTTGTGGACAAGTTCTATGGATTCAGAACCAACTGTTGGATTATGGGTATAATTTTATGCATACCAAGATATTTGTAGATAATAACAGTACATTATGCATTATTAAGAATCCTGTACATCACTCTAAAACAAAACACATAGAAATTAGACATCATTTTATAAGAGATTGTTTTGAAAAAGGTTTAATACATCCAAATAGGGTAGACATAGAAGAAAATGTGGCTGATCTTTTAACTAAGCCTTTTGATGTTGGGAGGTTCCAGTACTTGGTAACAAGTATTGGAATGATCAGTCTCACCTAAATGTGTTTTTGAAGTCATTGTATAGTTTGTACAGGATGTGTACTGTTATTAGTCTTTGTACAAGATTAGGTTTTCCTCTTTATTTTTCTAACGCTGACAAAGGTTATTTTAACGTTGATAAGTTTTAAAATGGACGCTGACAGCAATATGTTAGTTTTGTGGTTTTTGATCTGATCATGCAGGCATTATGAGCATTGTACAAATGGATATAGAGTTGCTTCACCCCCTCGAGTAAAAGCTTCTACAGCCGGTTGACAAAGATGAGGATCCCAAATTGCATGAGCAATAGGTCTTACATGTAAAGGGTATGGATCTTTAGAGCTTACTAGGAGTGTGTTCAAGTTTATGGATGATGGTTGGAATGTTATACATTCCTATCTTGACATAAACTTTTATTGCATATTATATTTTTGGCAAGTTTGTATATCATAGTTTCAGGGGAGGTTTAGGAAACCTTTAGGATTTTTGGCTATTCTTATAATACTCTCATCACAATTCTAGATTGTGTCCAGTGGTGAGTACGAGTTAGTTTTCTAAATCGTGAGGCACTATAGCATGCAAAGTTGATATTCTGTGCACGCTGCCAAGACTTTTTGACCTAAACTTGGTTTTGGTCGGTTGGGAGACTTTGGAACGTTTTTATTGGGCTTAATTGGGAAGTTACAAACGATTTATAAGAGATAACTTCATTTTTAAGAACTTTTGTTAGCAAGGGACACTTGAGGGCAATTATGTCTATCTTGCTTAAGCAAGTGTGCATGATTAGACAATGCTTGCCACCCTATAGTAATTTTCAGTCTATGAGTTATCTTCACTAGGATAAATTACTTTGTTAAGGTCCTTTTTCTTTTTAATTATTTTTATTTTTGGACGCTGACATTTTTCTTTCGAAACGCTAATAAGACCAATTTTAACGCTGACATAGCAATTTCCAACGCTAACAAGAATATAGCTGTTGGACGCTGATACTTTGTTTTTGACCATTGACAAACATTGGGTCCTACCCACTTGTTATTTTTGACGAAAATATGGGCCGTAATTTTAGGAGTTTGTAACTTTTTATTAATGCTTGAGATAAGTTATATATTTTCAAGATTTTCATTATTACTTTTTGAATATAAATGCCTCACTTTTTGACCAATCACATATTTTCACCTCTCCTATATATTTGGCTCATTTCTTTTAAACAGGGTAACTGCTTATTCTTGTCCAACTAAAATTTCTCAAACCTTCATCTTCCATAACTTTTATCACAGTTTTCTTGCATCAATCATCAATGGCACCTAAGTTTAAACCTACAGAATGGGAATTGGGGTTCAGAAGTCAACACAACATAGTGGCTTATTTGCAAGCTGATAATACTCTGTTTCCCCAATATACTCAGATGGTTGAGTATTTGAATGCGTCCCTTTAAGGTATGCACTTTCTCATACTCCTCTTGTCCATGTCACACACATTAAACAGTTTTGGAGCACTGTAAGTTCCTCAACTGATTAATGAAGTGACTACATTGACTGCTATTGTCCATGGGGTTCCATGGGTGGTTACTAAAGCTTTGGTTCACCAAGCTTTGCATCTTAATGATGTAGATGGTATAACCACCCTACCCATTGCAGAGCTAGAGCAAGGACTCCAAGCCTTGGGTTATCCTTTGCCTGAAGAAGGCCATTGAAACAAATATACAAAACAACAATTTTCCCCAGCTTGGAAGTACCTTATACATGTCATTCATCAATGTTTAAGTCCCAAATGCTCTTCACATAATGAAATCAACCGATCAATTGGGAGTGCCATTGTGTGTCTTGCAACTAAGCAAAAGTATAACTTTTCAAAAATGATTTTTGATGGCATGTGTCATAATAAGGGTAACAAGATGAGTCCTGCTTACCCTAGGTTTTTACAAATGGTTTTTGACTTACAAGGATACTACAATAGGGATCATGACAATTTTTATACGATCCCTATGCAAAAGAAAGCTATTTTTGGGAAGATGAACACTGAACCATATACAGACCTATCCCTCACCCAAGCCATGCTTGTTGTTATTGAGGCAACTGCAAACCCTCAACCTCACCCATAACCTCAACCAGACCCATTGCCTGAACAACCTCTACCACCCCAACAAATGGAAATTAACTCAGAACCATTCGAGGCTGACATCACAAATGTTGGCGTTGACACTACAAATACAAACGCTAACACCCTTTTGCCACAAACCCAAACACCCCTTAACCTCTAAACAGACCCACAAACCCATGTCACAAGTGTGGTTGGTGACATGGGTGGGGCTGGGACTATTGGTTCTAGCTTAGATGCAGGCCAAGACAATCCTAACATCATTAAGACCTCATCCATGCCCCATGAATCTAATTTGGGAGGTCAAATTCCCATTCTAGAGGAGGGTAGATTGGAACCTTACACCATTTTGGAATTGACGGCAGTCTGTATTAGCTTGCAAAAGCAAAATGCAGACCTTGTACAGATTGTCACAGGTCAAGGTCTTAAACTCAAGCAATTGAGGGAGAGACTTGTTGTTTTGGAAAGTGCCCAAGCTAGGAGGAGGGAAGCAAGATTCCTTTCATCAAGAGAGGATTCTTACAAAGGGGAGGAAGATGCACCAACAGAACCTTTCAACTTGAGTGACAAAGGATCATAGGATGAAGAAGGTGGTTCTTTTGGTACCAAACAAGTGGAAGTTGCTGAAGCTTTGACAAGCTTGAAAGAGAAGCCAGTTAATGATGTCTCCTTGATCACTCAAAAGAAGTTATCATTTGTGGAGATGCTGAAAGAGGTTACCAAGTCAGCCGCTGATGTTCATAATTTGAGCGCTGACAAGAATAAAGAAGGCGTTGATAGACCCACAAGTATGATTGGTGTATCCCAACCACCAGTTATTATTAGGGATGTTTCAACACAGGTACCACCTACTACTTTACCAACCATTGGAGCAAAAGACAAGGGTAAAGCAGTCTTAGTGGAAGTTGAGAAGCTAAAGAAGAATGAAGCCCAGATTCAGTTTGATCAAGCTTTGGCCGCACAACTACAAGAAAAGGATTGGGCTACTAAAGAGAAAGAAAAAGATGGTAGTGATGATGAGAGCTCATATTCTAGTGTTATGATTATTGAAGATCCAGAGAGGCTAGAATATGGAGATGAGTTGGCTAAGGAAAGACTTGAGGAGTTAAAAATGCAAGTAGATTTTGAAATGCCTGAGGTGGTGAGAATGTATTTGCATGGGAGAATAAAGTTACAGAAAATCCAAACATGACGATTTCTGATCAAATTTGGGGTTTAAGATTCTGCTAAGAGTTCAACGAGATTGCAAGGTAATCTTGAAGTATAAGGCTAGCAAGGTTCTTTCACAGCTTAAGAGGGATAGAAGGGAGCTATAATATATGCTTCTCAAATGTCATCAAGGGGGTTGGACTTTCAAGAAATTGCAGAAGTTATCCTTTGATGAATTGGAGTTTCGTACATATCCTATTTGGGCACGTGTTCAAGAGGAAAATACTATCAGACTCTTTTCTGATGAAAGAAAGGAAGAAACTGAAGAAGAAATGCATATCCAAAAGGCTTCCATTGCACCAAGACCAGTGAAGAAGGGACTTCTTATTGAGTTCCCAGCTTTAGATAGAGTGAATCCTAATGAAGCAGTTATCAGAAAGAGCATTAAGCTCTCACCATTGGAGGCTTCACATGTTGCAGAGGTATTACCTTTAGATTACAGAAACCCTATAGTTCAATATGAAGAAGATTTAAGTGGGTTCTGGATGATCACCAGATATGGAAAGAAGGTACATACTTTTACTTCTTTGATCTCATTATTTGCAAGCCTGGATATAGAAGACTTGGTAGATCTTTGGGGATTGATGAAGGCCAAGTATGAGGCTGAAGCACCTACTTCAGTCAATGGAATAAAGATCTGGACATCCTTCAAAAGGATGATTGAACCCGATGATGCAAATCCAATATGGTTGGATTTGGATGATATCAATGGACTTCAATGGCGTCTATATTTAGCAGCTGGTGTTTACCATATAAGCACTACAAAGTTTTCAAAATATCTTCTTGTGGGTACTTAATATCCTATGTCCAAGGAAGTTTTGAAGCAGATGGTGTCAACACAGCTGGAAATGGATTACACTAGTGATGTTGGCAAATATTTAATTAGGTTTATTTATTATCAGATTAACAAGTGATTTGTATTTGTAAGAATCCTCCTTGTACTTAGTTTTTATTCAGAAACTTGATTACTAGAGTATACATCAAGTTTAGGGGAGGATTGTTGGGAATAAAATGAGCCAAGACACTTAGACGCTAACAAGAGTTATTTGGACGCTGATAAAAAGAAATCAAGCGCTGACAGATCAAGCATGGACAAGAAGTATCCAAGCGTTGACAAGAAGAAGTCCAAGCACTGATAGGAAAACTTAGTCAACACATTTGTTATTTGAAGAAAAGATATACTCAAATATTGTATTTTCTATATTTATCTTTTCCTAAAATAGTTGATGTGGAAACCTTGGTTTCCTCGATCTTTTAGCTACTAGGAATGACCATTGTTCATATGATTGAACGATCATAGCAGAATAGAACAACAATAATTAAACAAGGTGTTTAGGCACAAGACACATAAATTACTCAACGATTGTTCATTATATTAATAACAAGCAACCACTAGACGTGTATACATTTAATCCCACGTCTAATGTAACACACGCTTTAGGTTTACAATGTGAATGAAAGTTATGAAAAACCTAATAACCCTTGGTTCCTTTTATAATGTAAGGATTAGGGTTTACAAGAGATAATTATGAATAAACATTTAAATCTTCTATTTAAATAACTAATACAGAATAATATTCTGCATACTTATCCTAAATAGAAGCTTCCAACAATGTTTGAATTTTGTTGACTTCTGTCAACGCTGGATTTTCTCTTGAAAACGCCTGGATTACACTTGTCAACGCTTAGACAAATGCCTTCATGTTTTCCTCGTTTTTGAGTTTCTGCCACATCAACTTTTTGACCCAACAATCTTCACCTAGTTGATGTCGACGAAACTCTTTGTGTATCTATTCTAAGTTGTACATCATCTTCAAATTGCTTCCCCTCAATTGTAGCATGTATGTCTTCCCCTTTTTATCACATCAACAGAGAAGTAAACAATGTATGCAATCTTGAAGATTCTCCAAATGTACCTGTATGTAATGATCTTGAAGAAAAATAACTATAATATTCTTGATGTAGAAGTAGAGTAACCCAAACCTATGTTCCATGTCTTGTACTATCCACGTGATAAAGAACTTATACTCAAGGCACAAAGTATAAGTAGACCTCAATCCCTTGTCAATATTCTCATCCTTTGTGAGACACTGAGCACGATAATGTAACTCCTTCAAGTGTTATGACAAGTCTTCGTCACCAACCATTAAAAGCACAAACAAGTTACCTTAAAAGTCCATGACTGGAAGTGCACGACTTTAAGATATGATAGAACACAAACTCACGAAAATCTTCTTCAAACATCAAACTTACCATAAGAATTATTCCCCTTAAGCCAACACCTCTACATGACAAGTCAATATCTTTATATGTAAAAGCTGTTACTGAATAACTCTTTCACAAGGCTATTTCGATTACATACTCTAATATCAATCAAAGTCTTCATGAATTGTTGCCAACTTACTTAAAAATCATTTACCTCTTGTAAAAATATCCGAGCCATTAATATCAACTTGATATTCTGAATAAAAACGAAGATTCCATGTACCTTTGCGTGTAAATACCTCCTTTTTGTGTGCAAAAATTGTATCAATTTTCCAAACAACAGCTATCCCTTTGCTATCCGAGAACTCTCACTGTCCAATATCTTAATCACATGCATTGTCCAATATCGGACAAAGCCTATCAACTTTTGAACAAACCTTTCTCGGACAATACGTGTCAACGCTTTCTATCAGCGTTAACTTTCTTACTATCAGCGTCTAACCAAAACTTGTCAGCGGCTTGGCCAACCACTGACACCATCTAAGGCTACGTTCCTCATGATAGTGACTAGAAAAATTATAACTCTGCTCTTGTATCACGAGACCATAGAAAACTCACGTTTATATTGTAAAAATAAGAAACTCTCACTTGTTTCCATATTTTATGAATTCAATTATACAGTTAGTTATATCCATCTTTGTAAAAAAATATTAACCATATCCCTACAAAGTAGAAACATAACAAACCATAATAATATCCTCATATACTACGAATCAAAAGAGATTGAATTTTACTCCCACACGTTTAAATTCCGTGACTTTTGTTTTCATATAAATGCATTAACACAGCTTCCATATATGCCATTACCTTTTTAGAAGCGGATTGTTAGGGAGTCTCACGTTTGATAAATAAAACTCCTTATTTTTAGAGAATCCCACGAATATCCCGTTTACGTCTAATAATTCCAACAACATAGAATCATGGGATAAACACAATCCCTCAAAATCAGCCAATGAATATCGTACCTTTGAATAAGTCTGAACATAGCCCACGTCTTTCTTGTTGATAAATCTTTCTTTTTTCAACTCACGTGAACCAGTTTTACTTCTTTGGCTGTATGTGATCAGTATACTTTATTCCACCATTTAATTCGTCCCATATGGTTTGACCAAAGCAACTGACACACTTTTTCTCCTTTTTAAAACCATCAGACGCCCCTTTTACTCTTTGTGTCTTTTATTTATTCAATGGACCATCTCATGTGTCTTGGGATCACAAACGTCAGTGCCTAAAACATAACTCTCTCCAAAATTCATGTGACTATATTTGCTGCCAAATATATGCAACCCATATCTTTGACCCCACATCACACGTCTTTAGCTTCTTGTCCAAAACAAGAAATTGTTTAGACCATTTATCTAGGATTATATCAAGTTCTTATGTAATCAAACATAGCGGAATTAGAAAAAGATATAAGAACAAGATGTTATGAACAAGATGAATTTCCCTAATGATTACTTGTATTAAATAATAAAACAAATAATCTCTAGGCGTGTATGCATTAAATCCCACGCCTAGAACACGAACTCAATTGTAGGTCCTAACATCACGAGCCACGAGGCTCTGATACCAATTGTGGAAACCTTGGTTTCCTCGATCTTTTAGCTACTAGGAATGACCATTGTTCATATGATTGAACGATCATAGCGGAATAGAACAACAATCATTAAACAAGGTGTTTAGGCACAAGACACATAAATTACTCAACGATTGTTCATTATATTAATAACAAACAACCACTAGACGTGTATACATTTAATCCCACGTCTAGTGCAACACACGCTTTAGGTTTACATTGTGAATGAAAGTTATGAAAAACCTAATAACCCTTGGTTCCTTTTATAGTGTAAGGATTAGGGTTTACAAGAGATAATTATGAATAAACATGTAAATATTCTATTTAAATAACTAATACAGAATAATATTCTGCATACTTATCCTAAATAGAAGCTTCCAACAAAGTTTGACTTTTGTTGACTTCTGTCAACGCCAGATTTGCTCTTGAAAACGCCTGGATTACACTTGTCAACGCTTAGACAAATGCCTTCATGTTTTCTTCGTTTTTGAGTTTCTGCCACATCAACTTTTTGACCCAACAGTGGATAGGTTTCCATTGTACACGACTTCTATGTTATAAAAGGAGGTCGTAGGGTTTATAGTATATACACATTATCATTTAGTATTCGCTTTTCATTGTAATCAAGTTTGTTTCATCAATAAAAAGTGAAAGTTTGTTTTACTTGTTTTACTTGTTCTTTATTCAAGTGTTAATTCCGCATAACACTTGGATTGTTCATACAACAACAAAGTTTCTCTAAGTGTTTAACTTGATTTAATCTCTGTAACACAAAGCTAATCGATCTAAGTTTGGGATCAACAATAGTTTGACTTGCGTTGATTTGGCGTCTTATGACGGGTCAATATTAAGAGTGAAAGTGTTTAAACGTGTAGTGTTGGGTAAATGAAATAGTATGGATTCATTTGGTTTGTGTCACTAGTTTTGAAGCATGAATAATTTGAAAATATTTGAGTCATATTATACTTGGTATATATCGATATTTGATTTTGAGTCTTAACGCGCACCTTATTTTGAAAGGTTGTGGCTTCGTGTTTTCCCGGACATCCATATCGTCGGTGATCGTCATGCTACTACTTTTCTACTCAAATTCAGAGTACAATGATTCACTTACCTCGTGGCTAAGGTGAGTTCATAGCCCCTTTTTACTTGCGCATTGTTTCTAAACTCGGGGTGAGATTATACATGGTGGAACACATTCATTTAAAACTGTATTATTATTATTGCTTTTAGTCTATAGCCTTAAGTTTCATCTCCTGATCATGAACCGTTAATTATTAAGTACCAAGCGTGAATGTTGTGGGTGGATCCATCGGGATTGACTATCCCCGTCTCAAGTACCTTGATGCACTAATATTTGTTTATACTTGAGTATTTAGGCTGAATACTCCCTAGAGGAACTTACATGTGTTAAGCTTCGGTTCATGAACTGAACAATAATAATAATGGTTTCGGATTATGGTTAATGATCATAACTATACTCCCTATTTACTTGTTTTACAAATGAATGTTTGTGTTCCACACCTTTACTGCTAAACCTATGAATATCACTCAACTTCGTGTTGACGATTTTTACATGTTTACCTCAGGCATTATTTCTTAGCTTTTCTTGGATGGGAGCCCGTAGGCTATTATCGCAGCTTGTAGATTTCTGTGTATATTTAAACTTCGGTTTTGGTAAAAGCTGTCAGAAATTATTCTGTATTTTTGGTAGCTAAATGTTACAAAACCATAATTAACTAATAAATTTTCCGTATATAAAACTCTAGGACCTATGTTTGAAACTCTGATCTTTTATGATGTAATGTATATTTTTATTACGTCAACTTTGTGTCAACAATATTACATTGTTTCTTGTACAATGACGTGTTACCCCCTTGCTGGCTAGTTGTTTCCTTGCCTGATTCTGGGGGTCTCACAGACTTTTTATGTGTTCTGTATGCGGTTCGTTAAATAACGCGGTGGTAATGCGCACCTCATTATCAATATTGAGCCGCGACCCACTGAGCTTAAAATAATGTTGGTTTTATTATTTTACATTTTTTCAAAAACATTCTCCTTCCTCTTTTCTGTTGGTGCGACGAGGAGACACATAAAACCCCATTAACAACTTTCAAAACCTTCCAAATCACTCAAATTAATTGGTTTCAAGACAAGGGTTTCTTCCATCCTTCATCTAGCATCAGTTAATTGTAAGTATTTTCATTCAATTTCAACTAATTTGTTATGGAGTTCTTAATTCATAATTGGGAATTTTCGAAATTAAATTAAATTAGAACCAATAGGAATGTGGGAATCCAAAGTTTTAGTGCTATGATTCCTTTAGGTTCATATTCCTTATGATTTCACTAAACCTACTTATAGAAAAAGTTTGAATTTTGATCATATTAATTTGGTTTAATGATGGAATTGATATAAACACTTGAACACATTGGTAATTGCATTGTAAATGCTTAACTAAAAATGTTCAAAATCATGGTTGATGTGCATAATTCATATGTATCTATAAAAAATGATCTTGTTACATTGTGAGAATAAGTGTAACACCCCATTTTGATATATGGAATATCACAGGATAATTATGGCGTGTCATCAAAGCATGAAAAGTAAATGTCTAAAACATTAAATGAGCATAAATGGAAATACCAGAATCAAACATCGGTAGTCCAACATAAGCTTACACACATTAATATAAGTATTGAAAGGAAAGGACTAAACAATGTCCAAAAGAAATAAACTATGAAAATGCATAAGGTAAAGGAGGCTGGATAACTTCCGTCCAGATGCACATACTCTCAAGGTCCTAAGTGCGTCCCTGAGTACCTGCTGTTTGAGAACATGAAAAGGAATCGGTTGAGCAAAACGCTCAATGAACGGATATATAACACAGTATGAATGACATAAGCATAATAAAGACTAATAGTAGCGGAAATGTATAAGTCCTGGAAAACCTGGTACATGTTTATAAAACTAGTTTTATAGTTTGAAAAGACTTATGTTATTATATGAAAACTGTATTTTTATTAGCCAAAAGCCCATATAGATCATGAGGTTTCACCGTGCATGAATACATAGAGGGGTCACCTCATCATGCAATTAAAGGGGTTGCCTCTAATAATAATAGTATGGGTAGGAGGGATCAACTCCTTGTGAAGGATGTAAGGCACACACCACATTCACCATGAAAATCCTATAAAACATATAACTAGGATGCACCCATACGCCCCACATGATAATATAAATAAATGGCCAAAACTGAAAGGGACGCCACGAGCAATCACTCCGTCGTGGGGAAGTCATAACCCTGGTGCCTCTAGTATTATGGTTATGTTTCCTCCATAACTAGATGACGTGGCATGCATGTATATACAGCTCAGGTATTTAAAATAAAACATAAGCATTCAAAACATATAAAATAATTGGGGAAAACAGATGGCTGCAACCGGGGAATCTGATACACGGCTTTTGGCCAGGTAAAAAGATTTGTTAATGTATGTCTAATCGAATTGATCTCTTGTTTACCTATGCGACTCAGTCGTTCTTTGGTGGAAAAAAAAGTTGTGTCGTTGTAGTATATTAAAAGTGCAAAACAATTAAAGTAAAAAGCCGTTAAAGTAAATCTAAGTCTAATTTAAAGTAAAAGACAAGAATTTAAAAGCGTGACGATAAATTAAAAGGCACTAAAAGTAAATAACGCAAACTTAAATCTAACTAAGGCAAACTTAAAACGCAACTAAAATTTAAACTAAGGCAAGGCTAAAATAAATCTAAGGAAAATAAACTTAAAGTGCGACTAAAGAAAAAGGCGGGAAAAATAAAGCTTGAATATTAAAAACGGAAAATTAAAAAACAGTAACTTAAAAAAACTGAAAACTGGCTCATCCGGAATAATACCCTCATTCGGAATAAACATTCATCCGGAATGTCACCTTCGTTCGGAATGTTCTTCTTCACTCGGAATATTCACCAAAACCCTTGATCCGGAATATATCCTTTATCCGGAATATGTCACTTACCCGGAATAAAGTCCTGATTCGGAATAATTGTTTTGATCCGGAATGTTGCCTTCGTTCGGAATATCTCATGATCCGGAATAATATTCCGAATAAAACCCTTTATCCGGAATGTCTTAATATTCCGAATAAACTCCTTGATCCGGAATAATAAATTATTCCGGATGAACTTGCTTGATCCGGAATATTGTTTGATTCGGAATGAGAGGTTGATCCGGAATATTCCCTTGATCCGGAATATTCTGTTGATCCGGAATAAAAGGTTGATCTGGAATGTTTGGATATTCCGGATGAAATGCTTGATCCGGAATAACAAATTATTCCGAATGAGCACTATTGATCCGGAATGTCTAATATTCCGGATGAACGACTTTTGAAATCCTTCACACGGAATAACCTGCTTGATCCGGAACTTTTCCTGGGAATACAGTAACAAACACAGCGAAGAACAAGGAGAGCAAGATATACACGAATCTAATAAAAACTAAACAAAATCAACCACAAGATTAAATCAAACTAATCAATAAACATGTATTAATAATAAACAAACAATCCAAAACAATCAAACTAACAAAACTAACCACAATAATCAAAACCCACTTAAATAAATGAATAAAAATCAAGAACATGAACATAAACAATAAAGCATGAAGATTAAGATCAAATAAAGAAAGGTAGATAGGAGATTAACAAGAAAAAGTAAATATTGACAAGAATTAAAAGAAAAACTTACTTGAATTTAAATGAATTTAAGGTGCAAGACAAGGTATTTAAATTTGACAATAAAGTAAATGACAAGGTAATTAAATTGAAAGGTAATTAAAAGTGGAAGAAATAGTGTGTCAAACTATTCAACAAAAACAAATGATTAAGATCCTAATCTATATATAGGGAGGATTAAGGAGTGCTTAGGAAGCTTCCTCCCCTCCTTCATTTTCTCTTAATTGCACTATTAGGTCCTTAAGCCTTTAATCTTCTTTAATCTTGGACTTTAATGACTTTTGGCTCGGGATTTCTTTGAACTCGTCTTTTAATTCTTCAATAAATTAGACTTGAGTTCTTCGGTTTTAAGTAAACTTCCGTCTTTTGACTTTTTCTTCGATAAATCTACAGAATTGGGCTTGGAATTCCGTTCTTTTTGCACTCTTGACTTCTCGAGTTCGTCTTTCGTTTTTTTCTTTGATAACAGCCCGTGAATTCCCGTGTTTTCTCCACTTTTCACAATTTCGTCCTAAATCACAACAAAAACACAAACCACGCATAATTCCGACATAAATGACATAAAATACACGTTTTGGTTCGGTTATTATTGTAATTAAGTGGTAAAAATGATGGGTGTTTACACACCTATCAAATCCCCTACACTTGACCATTGCAATGTCCTCATGCAATGCATTAGTTACAAAGCACGTTTACATTTTTCATCATAAGTAATCCACATTGGCCTTTATTAAAGAGATAGAAAATTATAAACATTCAAAGTAAAGAAATAAAAAACATACCTTCGGGTTTTGGAAATGTTATGAATTATCATCATCCTCAAGTTTTCACTTTCTCTAAACCAAGCTTAAAAACGAGATCATTGTTATTATAAGTTAGCAAACTAACAGGAATTCATGTGGGCCAATTATTCACTTAGACTCCCTTATTCCTAGGTGTATCTCTTATATTTTATTGTTGTCTTGAATGATCATGAGGATGCATTTTTGACTTATTTCGATAGTTATTTAGTCCGAAAATAAAGTGAACGATTTAATCAATAGTTAGCTAGAGGACAAAATCTTTTAAAACTGCTTCTCGGGACCTCATAAACTTCATATCTTGGCATAACTCGCTTCGCGATTTGAGACCTTTCTCGGACCGATATTTGGCAGCGACTTCATACTTCAAACCTTGAGAGACGTTCATGAAATAATGGTCTTCTCTTCATATAGTAATTTCTTCACTTGAAGTTTTAAGAGATTCTTCATATATGGACCACGACTTCTTCATTTTTCTCCAATCTTTATTTTGGACTTTGATATACAACGATCTGCCTCCTTTTTGGACTTGGCTTTATTTATCCTCATACCTTGCTAGGGTCTTTTCGGATAGACTTCTCCATGACTTTTGGGGAGTTTTTGCTTTTTGTCGTGTGTCTCGATCCTTCATATTGATTTTCGATAAATGATTCTTCACATCACTTTGGATCTTTAGCAACAAAATGTAGCCCTCATGTCTTGTTAGGACCTTTTCGGACTTGCCAATCTTCGCATCCCGCTTCAATAAGTTATGCCTTGGCTATGAACTCTAATCCATACCGAGCAACTTTTAAACGATCTTGGGCTAGAAGCTAAGTAACTTTTCAAATCGTACAACCTTATTTATTGCAGATAAATTTAGTAGCAAGCGATGGGAGAATAGGCTTATAATTAACTCACATAAATTCACGAAAGAATACCAAACTTATAATTGACTCTATCATCTCTCGTTCTCCACAGTTTAAAATCTCAAGGAATGAGAATCATGGATGCTTAGCCTATTAAATCAAAGTTTTGGGTTTTCGAGTCGCCTATAGGACTTGCAAACTCTTAGACTTTTTCAAGTTTAGAAATCGCATTTTAAAGTTCCCTTGATAAACGACTCTCTAGGATCAATTATAGGAACTTGCGAAAAGTTCTTGTTCTTAACCCGTGAGAGTTAAGACTTTCGCGTTTTATAGCTCCCTATATAAAAGCCTAGCAAAACTTGACTTAAACACGTTAAGGATACTAGCTAGAGTAAACTTAGATAAGAAAACTCGGGTTGAGTCAAAAAATTCACAACGTTTTGAAAATTAAAACCACTTTATTAAAAATTTATTCTAATAAGGAAAGAAAATAACTATACAAAAGAGAACACTAATAGGCCAAAATAGATCAAAAATTTTGAAAAATGTCGAAAAATTGATTTTCCGGTTAAAATGAGGACAAATACAAGGAAAAGTCCACTTAACTTCGATAGAAGTCCCCCTACATTTAATATAAACATTGTCCTCAATGTTTAAGCATGTGGGAGTAAACTCCCCTACACTTAGGACATTGTGCACTTTGTTTAAATCTTGCTAAGGACAGGACAACTAAAGAGATTCCTATTTTAATTTTGGAAAATATAAAATAGTGAATCAAAAAGAGTTTAGGATAGAACTGGGAAAATGGAACACAGAATCACGGGTCGTCAAGAATCATCAAGAGTGGATCATTGAGCGCTCGAATCCCTGAATAGTGGAAGAGAGGAAATAGCAAACCAACGAGTCTCCACTACACTTAGGATAAAGAAAGCTAAAAGATAGATACATGGGTTGCCTCCCAAGAAGCGCTTGTTTTTTGTTAACCGAGTCGTGAGCCTGACTCGACCTTGATCATCATAGGAAGAAGCATGAAACATATCCACCAGGATCAAAGACATAGTTTTCGTCCATCAAATAGCACAAGCTTAAGGCGAACAAGGCAAGCCAAAGAAGAGGCAAGGTTCCCTTAAGCAGCGATGGAGCACGGTGGAAGCAAGGGTGAGGTGGTGCAAGCATATCTTCAGTAGTGCCAAAAATCTCCCCTTTTATTTCATCAGGTGGATACTGAGATGGCTGCAGAATATCGATACCGGGGTCGAACACCTTTTCCTTTAAGGGAAAATAGCACTCAGGCTCAGCAGAATGTGAAGATGACCCGCGAAGAAGATGCACAACCTCGTCCTCAGAAGGTGGACAAAGAGGTGTTAAATCATACGTGCTGCGGATGGTGGTGTCGGCCGGTTTCTTCTCCTTTGAAAGTATTTTCTTCAAATCCAAAGTAGGATCAAGACGATAATCTTCAAAGTCCAAAGGAGGAGCATCACTCTCATGAGGGAAGTAAGTATTAAGAAAAGTAGAGAAGTCTTCCTCAAAAGAATAATCATCCAAAGTAGGATCGAGTGATGGCGGAGGATCTTCATCATGTGAAGAGTCGCTCGAAAGAGTATCGGCCTCATCAAAATCATCGTATGTGGGCAGATCGGGATACTCGGAAGTACAATCATCATAATCATCCGAATCTGAGCTAGAATCATCATCATAAGCATCAAAGATCGGTGGAGAATCATAAATGGGTGATGGTTCCAAATTGGAGAGAGAATCATCCACATCATCTTTAAAAAGTGGATTATCAATGCAAGACTCGAATAGAGGATTGTTGTAGATGAAAAAATCATCAAGCACATTAATCATATTCGTAGATTCTCGTCCAAAGGATTTGCTTGTAAGCTTCCCCATTTTGAAAACTTGTGCATCATCCCTGACTCTTAAGATTAACTCACCTTTGGCAACATCAACTAGAGCTCGTCTGGTTCTCAAGAATGGCCGACCAAGTATTAAAGGAATACGAGGGTCCATTTCATAATCAACAACGACAAAGTCGAACGGGAAAGTAAATGTGCCAACTTTAAAAAACACGTCTTCGGCAATACCAGCGGGGTAAATGAGAGTGCGATTTGCAAGTTCAAGAGTCATCCTTGTTGGTGTGAGGTCGGGTAATGATAGTGTTTTCCAAACACTCAAAGGCATAAGATTAATACTGGCCCCGAGATCAGCTAGGGCAGTAAGTTCTTCGGTTTTGTTAAAAATGCACGGCAACACAAAACGACCGAGATCTCCAAGCTTTTTCCAGAAGTTCTTTAAGAATAACTACAAAGCAGTTTTCATTTAAGCGTGTGTTGGCGAGCTCAATCAACTTCTCCTTCTTGTTAAGCAATTCCCTGAATGCTTTGACAAATTTCGGCATATGGACAAGTGCTTCAACAAGGCTAATGCTGAAATTCATTTGAGAGATCATCTTCAAATAATTTGACATTTGACAGTCATCCTTGGTGAGCATTGTGGTCTTTCCTAGCCGTGAAGGATAAGGGATATTGGGTTTGGGTGGTGAAGGTGTAGGTGTAGGTAAAGGTTGAGATGTTGAAGGGTCCTTCCTAGGTACATCGTCATGACGAGGCGGACACGGTAATGGTGTACTAATACTAGGTGTAGGAGGAGTAGGGATAAATGGTGGTGGGGGAGGTGTAGATGATGGGGGTGGGATAGGTGGTCCTACGATGGTAACTCCACTACGGGTAGTAATAGCACTCACATTAGCTCGCGGATTGGTGACGGTGTTTGGAGGTAGAGAACTCGAAGAAGAAGGTTGAGTTGTGGGCAAGAAACTAGCCAACATATTCTTTATATCATTCGTTTGAGTGCTGAAGGAGGATTGAAGATTATCTCGAAGCTCGGATCTAATGTCATTTCCTTGCTTGGTGATATCTCCTTTCAGATTGATGATTTGGCTCTGCAGATTCTTGATTTGCTCACCTTGGGTTCTCATGATGGCTTCAACATCTTGATTCATGGCTGGGGCTTTTTGTACGGGTGGGTGATAAGGATTAGAATCTTTGGTGGGATTTAGTTGCTTCTATTGTAGTTGTTGGCGGGGTTTTGGTTTTGAGGAGAAAAACCGGGTGAAAGGTAGTTGTTTGACCGGTAACTCAGCAAATTTCTATCCCCTTGAGGTCGAGCTTGGTAATTTTCTGGTGAATAATTACCATAAGTTGCATACACATTTTCCGGATTTCCTTGAGTAGAAGGAAAATCGGTGTATGAGTGTGGACCACCGCATGTCTCACAAGGATTAGCAACCGCTTTAACTTGTTGTTGTTGTTGGTTTGAAGCGAGAAGCAAGATACTTTTGTTCATTTCAATCATCATGCGGGTGAATTCGGTCATGTCGGGGCTTGCTGAAGTAGAAGAAACATTGACTCTCGGGTTGTTCCTTGAAGAAGCGGAGGAATCCCAATTTTTGTGAGGAGTAGTCATGTTTTCAATTAGCTCTCTACACTCCTCGGGTCTCCTTTTCATAAATGTGCCACCGGCGGCTGCATTAATCGTATCACTATCACGAAAAGTCAATCCGTTGTAGAAAGTATCAATTAAGGTCACAGGGAGCATGTTGTGGTTTGGACAACGATCGATCAAGACATTATATCTTTCCCAAGCATCAAAGATAGATTCATCGGGTTCTTGCATGAAACCGCTGATTTGATTGCGAAGGCTCGTGACCATAGATGGTGGAAAGTAGCGCGACAAAAAGCGTTGAGTCATGTCATCCCAAGTATGAATAGAATTCTTTGGAAGACGATCAAACCATTTCTCGGCGTGGTGTGATAAAGTATGTGGGAAGAGTTGAAGGCGAAGAACATCCATTGTGGCACCGGGCAGCTTCATGCTTTGAGTGATCGTAATGAACTTGTCGAGGTGTTTGTTGGCATCATCATCAGGCATTCCTTGAAAAGGATTTGTTTGCACTTGCTGAATCATGTGGTGCTTCAACGAAAACTCCGGAGCCGTGATTTGCATCGGCGCAATCGGTCCTCCTCATCCAAACATGGTAGGTTGACAAAGCTCCTCCATTGTCCGAAGATCGGGCTGTGGAAGAACATTGTTGTTATTGTTGAGGTGCGGTGGATTATTGTTGTTGTTAACACCTGCCATACTTAAATCTTCTTGAGTCTCGAGCTCTTTATAAGTAGAAGATCTAGTACGCATACACCTACAAAGGCAAAAGAAAATAATACCAAACACAAAGACAATATATATACACAATAAAAATAAAATCTTTTTGGATTTTTGAAATATTTAATTTTTATGGATTTTTAACAATTTTTTTTTTATATTATTTTTTTTGAATTTTTGAAATTTTTAAGCAAGAAAATAACGCTCACAAGTGAACGGATCCCAAAAAGCAACGCGTCTCTCACAGAAAACCGTTAATCTTTACGAAAAGAGCCGGCAGCGGCGCCATTTGATACACGGCTTTTGGCCAGGTAAAAAGATTCGTTGATGTATGTCTAATCGAATTGATCTCTGGTTTACCTATGCGACTCAGTCGTTCTTTGGTGGAAACAAACTTTGTGTCGTTGTAGTATATTAAAAGTGCATAACAATTAAAGTAAAAAGACGTTAAAGTAAATCTAAGTCTAATTTAAAGTAAAAGACAAGAATTTAAAAGCGTGACGATAAATTAAAAGGCACTAAAAGTAAATAACGCAAACTTAAATCTAACTAAGGCAAACTTAAAACGCAACTAAAACTTAAACTAAGGCAAGGCTAAAATAAATCTAAGGCAAATAAACTTAAAGTGCGACTAAAGAAAAAGGAGGGAAAAATAAAGCTTGAAAATTAAAAACGGAAAATTAAAAAACAGTAACTTAAAAAAACTAAAAACTAGCTCATCCGGAATAATACCCTCATTCGGAATAAACATTCATCTGGAATGTCACCTTCGTTCGGAATTTTCTTCTTCACTCGGAATATTCACCAAAACCCTTGATCCGGAATAAATCCTTTATCTGGAATATGTCACTTATCCGGAATAAAGTCTTGATTCGGAATAATTGTCTTGATCCGGAATGTTGCCTTCGTTCGGAATATCTCTTGATCTGGAATAATATTCCGAATAAAACCCTTGATCCGGAATGTCTTAATATTCCGAATAAACTCCTTGATCCGGAATAATAAATTATTCCAGATGAACTTGCTTGATCCGGAATATTGTTTGATTCAGAATGAGAGGTTGATCCGGAATATTCCCTTGATCCGGAATATTCTGTTGATCCGGAATAAAAGGTTGATCCGGAATGTTTGGATATTCCGGATGAAATGCTTGATCCGGAATAATAAATTATTCCGAATGAGCACTAGTGATCCGGAATGTCTAATATTTCGGATGAACGACTTTTGAAATCCTTCACACGAAATAACCTGCTTGATCCGGAACTTTTCCTGGGAATACAGTAACAAACACAGCGAAGAACAAGGAGAGCAAGATATACACGAATCTAATGAAAACTAAACAAAATCAACCACAAGATTAAATCAAACTAATCAATTAACATGTATTAATCATAAACAAACAATCCAAAACAATCAAATTAACAAAACTAACCACAATAATCAAAACCCACTTAAATAAATCAATAAAAATCAAGAACATGAACATAAACAATAAAGCATGAAGATTAAGATCAAATAAAGAAAGGTAGATAGGAGATTAACAAGAATAAGTAAAGATTGACAAGAATTAAAAGAAAAACATACTTGAATTTAAATGAATTTAAGGTGCAAGACAAGTTATTTAAATTTGACAATAAAGTAAATGACAAGGTAATTAAATTGCAAGGTAATTAAAAGTGGAAGAAATAGTATGTCAAACTATCCAACAAAAACAAATGATTAAGATCCTAATCTATATATAGGGGAGGATTAAGGAGTGCTTAGGAAGCTTCCTCCCTTCCTTCATTTTCTCTTTATTGCACCATTTGGTCCTTAAGCCTTTAATCTTATTTAATCTTGGAATTTAATGACTTTTGGCTCGGGATTTCTTTGAACTCGTCTTTTAATTCTTCAATAAATTAGACTTGAGTTCTTCGGCTTTAAGTAAACTTCCGTCTTTTGACTTTTTCTTCGATAAATCTTCAGAATTGGTCTTGGACTTCCGTTCTTTTTGCGCTCTTGACTTCTCGACTTCGTCTTTCGTCTTTTTCTTTGATAAAAGCCCGTGAATGCCCGTGTTTTCTCCACTTTTCACAATTTCGTCCTAAATTACAACAAAAACACAAACCACGCATAATTCCGACATAAATGACATAAAATACACGTTTTGGTTCGGTTATTATTGTAATTAAGTGGTAAAAAGGATGGGTGTTTACACACCTATCAGAATCCTAATCATACATACGAAGAATGTCCATACTAAGGGACGGAATATCCGTACATTATGTCCAGTGAACGATGAAAGATGAAAATATGGAAAGTCCTAATCTGACTTCATAAGTACTACATAAATAAGGGACATGTATGCGTTGTCTGATTACTGTGTGTGTTACTGGTTCTTTGTATTCTTACTTATTTTATATGTTTTTGTCATGTTTTACTGTTTTAAATGTTATCTTGTATTTATTCATGTATTCTGATTATGTATTTCATGTGTTATTGTATTACTATACTTGTAGTGTAATAATAAGTAACTTTATAAAAATAGCAGGTTTCCAAAAATAGAAAGTTTCCAAAAATAGAAAGTTTCCAAAAATAGAAAGTTTCTAAAAATAGTATGTGTCCTGAAATAGAAATAAGCTGGATTAATAAGTTTAAAAATATAAGCTAGTGCTTATTAATTATAAGTTATAAGTCATGATAGATTATTAGTAAAGTCTATTAAATTAAATACTTAGGCTAAAGTTATTATTAATTAATAATGATAAATTATGGTTTATTAATTAATAAAATGTCGTGGTCAATTTAATAAACTTTACCTTATACAATTTAATTAAATTAAGTCATGGTTTAATTTAATTAAGTCAAATAAACTTAGGTTATAACATGATTTATCTAATTAAATAAAATAACCTAAGTCATTAATTAATTAATTAATTACTAGTTCATGAAAATTAAGTAAAATAATTAATTAATAAAACAAATGTCTAAATAAAAATACTTAGGTTAATACATGTACTATTAATTATAATAATATAACCTTAGTCATGGTTTTAATTAAATAAATTAATTAGTCATGTAAATTAATTTAATTAGTTAACTTAATAAATTTTTTTAATAAAAAGTATCCCGAGCCCGAAACTTGAGAAAACAAAACCCGACACTAGCTCACCACCAACAGCCGCGGCTGGTGGTGGTGGTCAGTGGTTGTGCAGCCGGCGGCTGCAACCCTGGTTGCCGCTGTTGGCGTGGTTCCCACTGCTTGACCAAAGTGGCCACCGACATAGCCGGTTCCCACTGCTTGAACGAGACACCCACTGTGGGGTCTTGGTTTGATGTTGATCGAACCAAAAACACCACCGAGCCAATGAGGAAGGTCTCGGTTGGTGGTCAAAAGGGACACCGAGAGCCTATGGCTCTCGGTTATGCGTGTCGAACCCAAAACCAAAACCAAACACCCCTTTTTCCTTGATTAAACATTAACATAAACATGTTTTAATTATGTTTTTAAGAGATTCCACCCATGTGTTCATATTTAAAAATAAAAGAATGAAAAATTAAGGTTTTGATTATACCGTTTACGTAAATGAATGTAAGATTGGAACACAAACACGAATACGTATGAATTCAAGATCAAAACCAAAAAAAACGTCCTTTTGGTATTTTGCTGATATGAGTGAAATCTCATATCAGTTATATCATATTTAACCCTAAAACACAAAATAAAATACCAGATTTTAATGTGAAAAAGCAGTATTATTGGTATTCTTTGTTGTTTGTGTTTGTGTAGGTAAAAAGATACAAATTTGATGCAAACATGGAATTCAAGGCATTTATGATGAAGAAAAGTTAAAAGAGGGAAATGACAAGTCAACAAAAGTCAAAGGACCTTTCTTGACAACTTACAAAGCTAAGGGACTAAAAGTGTCAAGTTGGAAAAGTCAAGAATAAAGTCAAATCTGGTCAAAGTCAAAGTCAACAAGTCAAGGGGTCAATTATGGTCAAGAACAAAGTGAAAGGGCCAAGAATGACAAGTCTATGAAGTTTGGAATTCAAGATACAAAGCTGATAAACAAAGGGACTAAATTTGGAAAGAAGTTTAGACTTGATGTGAGTGGGTTGTTAACCAATCAGAAGCAAGGAAAGTGTTTACTCGGATTGCCACCTGAGCCTTTATAAATGAAGAAAGATAAGAAATGGTGGATCTTTACTCAGTCTGAACAACCAATCATAAATAAGTAAGCGGATAATGATCCGTGTCTCACTCTTTCAACCAATACTGGCATGCCACGTGTTACTCTTCATTCCCAGATTGCATAGATCGATCAAGGCCATTTCATGGAAAACATTCAACACCAAATTTGATCGACATCATAAGGCGAACTCAACCCACTTGGTTAATTAAAATTTCATCCAAGGAATAACTTTTCCCCAAATTTGATCAAGAACACGAATTTTCAATTAAGCAGATGAAGACACCTGGCAACTTCTGATTGGTTGGAACACGTCATCAACCTTTTCTTCATTCCATTTTCACTCTATAAATACCCATTGTACCTTTCATTTTGTAACAGTTAGCTAAGTGTGAAATCACACACACTTACATTTTCTCTCTCAACTCTGTTAGTGATCAAGCTTCTAAAAGTGATTGAAAACAACTTTTAGAAGACTTGTTAGTTAGTTAAAGCTGTTGTAACTGAATTCCTCCATTAATAAAACCTCAATTCACTCAAACCAATTCTCATTCTCATTCTACTTGCAAATTCATACTGTCCTACTGTTCTATCTTGATTATGTTGTTCTTATATGAACAATAGAGTTTGTGTGATTACTTTGGAAGTTGTTTAAGTTTTCAATAAGTTCTAGTTCATTCCCTAGCACAACCATAGCCAAAAGATGCCAGCAGTTGTAGTTTGTTCCAGTATAGATGATGATGATTGTTGATTTGGGTTATAGCTGTGTAGAGTCGATTGATTGGGTGTTGATTGAATCACAAGTGAACTCAGCGCTCACTTCTGCATCAAAGGAGCCTTCAATAATTCTTATAAGTCATTTCTTTACAATTTCCACTAAAATACTAGTCTGCATGCTCATTTTTGTATTTCAGTGTAATCCTACTTGCTATTGCCTGTTACTTGTTTATTGTGAGTTCTTTGATATGATTTGATTGATTGCTAGCTTAATCTGTTAGTTTCTAGTAGATCTCATAGCTTAATTTTTCTCATTTTCAGATAACTAGTGTTTGGTTGTGATCTTAATTCTTGAAATAGTCATTAAAAGTTGTTGTTTAGAGATTGTATACACTTAGTAGCTGGTAACTAGTGATAGTGTAAAGTTTTGGAGTCAAATTGTAAGTCAAACAGGCAATTAGTCTTTTTCAAAAACCTTGGGTCAGATTTCTAGCCAAAACATGGATAATTCAATCACTCCTCATATCTTCATTACTTAGAGTTAGGTTGTGATTTTTGTGAGTAAAGCTTAACATCCTAGCTTTTTAGACATATAAGGTGGAACATACTGTTTAAAGAATTGAGCAAGAAATAAGCCATAGAATCAGCACTTGAACCAAGTCAAGTTTCTGTGATGTAGTACTAACTGATTTTCAAGATCTGCTTATTCCTTTCATAAACATGTCTATTTTCTTTCACAAATCAGCATAATAAGCTTAGATAATAAGTTTGGAACAAATTCAAACTTGGTCAACGCTTGGTTAAAATAAGCCAATATAGCTTATTTGATTTTCTGGCATATTCCTTAGTGCTTTTTGGAATTTCCTTGGATAAGTGTTCCTTAATTGGATTCTAGATCATATTTTGAGAGTTACAGCTTAAGTTCTTATCCCAATAAGCATATTCCTTAAAAAGTGCTTATTCCAAAAGGGCTTATTTGGCTTATAGGGCATTTTAGATGAATTCCTTGAAACTGACTAGGTAAAATTAAATTAGAAACTTTTTGAAACAAATCTCAGCTTATTTGGTGGCTTAAATCTCTAGTTCTAGCTTATTGAATCATTAAGCCCGTTTTCATTAAAAAGTTCTTAAAATTGCATTCTAGTCCTTAGAAGTTAGGCAGAGTTGTAAACTGTTTTAATTGGTTTAATATTTTCTAGGTTTTGCAATTTGATCCCTGGAATTGTTGGTTAGTTACAATTTCTGTTTGAAAGTTTGGTAGTTTGTTACAATTTGGTTATAAGTTGGTTATAAAATAATTTTCAGTCCTTTAACTTTCTGAATTTACATTTCTAGTCCCTATACTTTTATAAACTTTACATTTTGAGCAATTTTACATCTTGTGCATTGATCTTAATTCTTGAAATAGTCATTAAAAGTTGTTGCTTAATGTAAGAATTTTTACTTAATTAAATTCGTTTCTCTCGATTCGATTCGAATTGAAAAAGGGCTTAAAGTGTAACTCATTCGTTTTTGGTGGATAAAAGAAAATATGGGAATCTATTTCTACTTAAAAAGTAAATGCGAAAAAGTATTAAAAATAAACTAAAGACAAATAACAAACAATAAAGAAACAAATATTAAAACGCCAATTAATAAAAATAAAACTAAAACTTTCGGATAAAATACTAAAACTAAAACTTGCGGAAAAATAAAACTAAAAATGATTGACTTTCGGATAAAAAGCAATCTTCGGATAAAACAATATTTTCGGAATAAACACTAATTTCGGAATAATGAACTTCTTCGGAATAAACACTAATTTCGAAATAATGCACTTCTTCGGAATAAACACTAATTTCGGAATAATGCACTTCTTTGGAGTAAACACTAATTTCGGAATAATGCACTTCTTCGGAATAAACACTATTTTCGGAATAATGCACTTCTTCGGAATAAACACTATTTTCGGAATAATGCACTTCTTCGGAATAAACACTAATTTCTGAATAATGCACTTCTTCGGAATAAACACTAATTTCGGAATAATGCACTTCTTCGGAATAAACACTAATTTCGGAATAATGAACTTCTTCAGAAAAAACACTAATTCCGGAATAATGCACTTCTTCGGAATAAACACTAATTTCGGAATAATGCACTTCTTCTGAAAATACACTAAATTTGGAATAATCTATTTTTTCGGAAAAATACACTAAATTAGGAATAAAATACACTAGAATTAGGAATAATCTGTTTTTCGGAAAAATACACTAAATTCAGAATATTCAACATTTTTAGAAAAAGAAACTATTTTCTGAAAAAATGAAATTTTTCGGAATAAAATTTTTTTTCGGAATAAATTCTTGGCGGAAAAAGAACAATGGTTTTCGGATAAAGGCCCTATTTTTGGAATAAAACAGGATTTCGGATAAAATGTTTTGGGGAAAAAGGAAGGTTTTTCGGATAAAGTAAACCTTTTTCCGAAGATTACATTTAACAGTACGAATCTAGATCTAAAAGAAAAGAATTAAAATAAGCAAAATTAATCTAGAAAATAAGCAAAACTAACACTAATACAAATCTAACAAACACCAAATCAACCAAATATATAAAAATCACTTTTAAAAAATATTAATCTACCAAATCAACTTAATTAAAAATAAGCTAAACACACAATAAGCAATAAGCACAATAAGCTAAAACATCAAACACATCAAAATCAACAAGAACAATCAAATAAGTGAACCAATCAAACAAGTAACAAGATTAAACAAACTACATGATTAACAAATCAACCACAAGATTAAGATTAAGAAAGGAAGAATGAGAATGATTATAAAAATCTTGAACTTGTCTTCTCGTCTTTTAATTTCTTCGACTTTCCTAGACGTTGTTTCGGGATTTGTCGATATAGAATGAACTTGTCTTCTAATTTTCTTTCGTTTATTAGACTTGGTTCTTCGACTTTGTTAAACTTACGTCTTTAGACTTTTTGTTCGATAAATCTTCAGAATAGGTCTTTGACTTCCGTTCTTTTTGCACTTTTGATCTTTTAACTTCGTCTTTTGTCTTTTTCTTCGATAAAAGCCCGTGTTTTTTTTCCTTTTTCATCTTTTGGTCCCTAAAACACAATAAAAACACAAACCACGCATAATTCTGACTTTTACGACATAAAATACACGTTCTTTGTCTCGTTTTTATCATAATTAAGTGGCAAAAGGATAAGTGTTTTCACACTTATTATTGCTTAGAGATTGTATACACTTAGTAGCTGGTAACTAGTGATAGTGTAAAGTTTTGGAGTCCAAATTGTAAGTCAAACAGGTAATTAGTCTTTTTAAAACCATGGGTGAGATTTCTAGCTAAAACATGCCTAATTCAATCACTCCTCAAATCTTCATTACTTAGAGTTAGGTTGTGATTTTTGATTTTGAGTAAAGATTAACATCCTAGATTTTTAGACATATAAGGTAGAACATACAGTTTAAAGAATTGAGCAAGAAATAAGCCATAGAATCAGCATTTGAACCAAGTCAAGTTTCTAGATATAGTACTAACTGATTTTCAAGATGTACTTATTCCTTTCATAAACATGTCCATTCTCTTTCACAAATCAACATAATAAGCTTATAAAATAAGTTTAGAACAAAGTCAAACTTGGTCAACGCTTGGTCAAAATAAGCCAATATAGCTTATTTGATTTTTCTTGCTTATTCCCTAGTGCTTTTTCGAATTTTCTTGGACATGTGTTCCTTAATTGGCCTCTAGATCATATTTTGAGAGTTACAAGCTTAAGTGCTTATCCCAATAAGCAGATTCCATAAAAAGTGCTTATTCCAAAAGTGCTTATTTGGCTTATAGGGCATTTTAGATGAATTCCTAGAAAATGACTAGGTAAAATTGAATTAGAAACCTTTTGAAACAAATCTCAGCTTATTTGGTGGCTTAAATCTCTAGTTCTAGCTTATTGAATCATTAAGCCCGTTTTCATTAAAAATTTCTTAAAATTGCATTTTAGTCCCTAGAAGTTAGGCAGAGTTGGTAAACTGTCTTAATTGGTTTAATATTTTCTAGGTTTTGTAATTTGATCCCTGAAATTGTTGGTTAGTTACAATTTCTGTTTGAAGTTTGACAGTTTGTTACAATTTGGTTATAAGTTGGTTATAATTTCATTTTCAGTCCTTTAACTTTCTGAATTTACATATCTAGTCCTTATACTTTTATAAACATTACATTTTGAGCATTTTTACATCTTGTGCATTGATTACTTGTACTTTTAGCGTTATGTGTGGTATGTGAACTTGTTTTTAGCTTAGTACGGATACGTAGATATCATATTTTTACATTTTTACGTGCTATGTGACAATTAGACCTAGATTACCAAAATTCTATAAATCTAACACCAAAAAAAATTATTGAACCTGATTTCTATTGATTGATCAATTCGTATTGAGTCGAAAAAAAACGAACAAAAAATGAAATATTAAATGGCGCCGCTGCCCGGTTCATTACGTGGAGATTGACAATTGATTGACGGTTACATATTGGATTTTGGGATCCGTTCACTTGTGAACGTTCCTTTTACGTATCATAAAAAAATCAAAAAGATAAAAATATAAAAATAGAAAACCACAAAATTAATTTTTTTCCTAAGAATTGAACCAAAAAAATAAAAAAATCAAAAGGTAATCTTTTTCCTAAAAGATTACACTAAAAATATATGGTATATATTGGATTCACTCGTTTTTACGTACATACTATACATTCATAAAATTCAAATAAATACAAAAATATTTTTTGATATATTATTATATCTAAATACATATACTTAGATACGAACAACAAATTAACCTACTTCCATAAGTATTGCCTTGGCAATACACCGTACTTGGGGGTGTTCCGGTCCCATTTACGTGTATCAATTAAAGTAAATTAAAGGCAAAAATAGATAAACACTTTCAATAAGCAAGAATTCGAAGAATACGAACTATTAAGTGAACAGAAAGGCGGCTTTGCTATAAAAATGCAAGCCTAAGGGAAACAGGTACTTAAGAGCTTTGGCCCCCTCATTCCCCCCCGTTCACTAGTAAGTATTCTAAGAAGGAAGGCTGTTGGGGGTTTTGGCTGCCCAATTAGTACTACATATGTATATATATATATATATATATATATATATATATATATATATATATATATATATATATATATATATATATATAATATATATATATATATATATATATATATATATATATATATATATATATATATATACATATATATATATATACATATATATATATATACATATATATATATATATATATATAATATATATATATATAATATATATATATATATATATATATAATATATACATATATATTATATATATATATATATATATATATATATATATATATATATATATATATATATATATATATATATTATATATATATATATATATATATATATATAATATATATATATATATATATATATATATATATTTTATACTAGCGTCGTAACCCGCCCAACGGGCGGGGTCGCCTTTTTTTTGTTCCGGAGGGTTTATGGTTCGTTCGTTTTTTTGTTTCTTGAATTCATAATTTAACACTTAATATATTTTAGTTATAGTTTATGTTTAAATAACGTATAATTTATGTTTAAATTAATTTTTTTAAATTTTAAATTCAATCCAAATTTACATAAAAAATTGTTAATATTCTTAATTTTAATGTCCTAATAATATAATTTGTTGTGTTTCAAAATTTTTACATAAGCAAAAACCCGAACGTACTTCATCGTTATTTTTTTAGTCCAATTTCTTGTCGTGTAAGGTGATTGTTATACCTTTCTTATCCTGAATCTTACTTTGATATATTTTTTTCCCTATTTATTATAATGTTGTTTTTAATATATCTAAGCAGAAGGCAGTGCAACTTACACCGGGTCGTCTTAGTTCCAGACGTGTTTTATATCTAACATTTTGGCTCCTAATGTGTGTAAAAAGAGTTCTAAAATGTCTTTCAATATGAAAGGGCGTGTCAGTACCAACATAAAAGGGTGTTGTCACAATTACACTTTATACTTTTATAATAGTGGCAATGTGATATCAGATACAAAGCAAGCCCAACAAAGCATAAAAACAACAGTAAAGTAAATAGGCAAAAAAAGATAGCAATTATGTTTGGTATATTATATGAACTTATTGTTTAGTATGTTTATTTTCTTATATTCACTTATTAGGTAAATATTTTTACTTTCTCTAATGTAGCTATTTAGATTCATATTCTCTCAAATGTAGCATACAATAGAATTAATAAACATTACGGAAAATTAATAGTTAACGGTGCATTATGACCGGAGCTAGATGTTTAGAGGTTGTGTGTCTAAACTTTATCTGGAAATTGGTCAAATGGGGTTGGATAATATAACTAAGGAGTTAAATAGGAATAAAAATAGCTATGGAGAAAGCTCGTCAGAAGTGGTACTTGCAACTAAATCATCCTTATAGTTTATACCATCACATGGAATGTAGTGCAATAGTTAAAACTTAAAAAGTGTATAACGGGTAAGGTGAACTCAACATACTTGGGTATATACTTATAAATTACTCATTTTAAAGAACCTGTATACGATCCAGCTCCTCTTTCAACACAATTCAAACCAAGGGATATCTGGGAGTCTTTGATATGTGTGCAGCTAAATAGACCTTTTCGAGTATTTTTTGTAATCAGCCCTGTCCATATCTATATCAAAAAAAGCCATGGATAAGTTTCTGTTGATACCCTTATTCAGAGTGTGGGTAGCGCAGACTCGAGGAAACATATGCTCATTGGCGAGAGGTCATGAGTGTGGTGGGTAGCAAAGAGTCGATGAGTAGGGGTATTATCCACATCAGATAGTGAACTGTGCGCCTAGTCTGCATAAAGTTAAAGGGTTTAATATCTTATAAATTTAACCAAAGCCACAAATATATATCATAACAGCTAGATACATTTTCCCAGGTTGTATTTTTCGATCTCTGAGAGCTCAAACAGAAATTAGAAACATCACACATGACAGAAGGTGATGATGAGACATACTTGTTCTTTTAACATTGACCTTAAACTTCTTATTGACTGGATACATAAGCATTACACACTTTTACTTCATGTTGAATCGTTTCTGCCAGTGAACATTGCAACAAACTGTCCAGTGCAGACTGTAAACTCGCAAGAGAATGTGCAAGTTTTTGAATGATGACATTAGCTACACCAGTGCAGACTTGTAAATTGTCCAGTGCAGACTAACTTTTTAAAAAATTATATTAAAAATAAAATGTGAACAAAAGGTGTTTCAAGACCCAATTTTAACAATAAATATGAATCTTAACATTTTTACCCATTTCAACACGGACCGTTTTGACCCATCACTTCACCCGCATTCTGAAAAATACATTATACGAAAAATACATTATACTAACCTGATGTACTCTGAAACTTGCATTGATCCCGGCTCCATTGACCTCCTTTCCTTGAACGTACAACCTCCTAACTGACGGTCCCATGACCTTAGGACATACAGCAACCACACTGATCTTTTTAGGGAAGTCAAGATCAATTGACTGCAAATGACAAAGTAGGAAACCATGCGATTAAGTACATTTAAAAACAATATCCAACCTGCTTCTAAACTCGATCCACTAACCTAAAGGATTATTGGTTAGTTGACTGTTTGGTACTCGTGTATTTATAAAAACGCATAAGCAAGAAACAGGGAAACGTTTGGAAAAGTGAACTTATAAGTGGTCAACGGATTACAAAATAATACAATTAATGAATACTTGTTTAATTTAGTATAATCGGCCAACCTGAGATCGATGTGCTCATGAATACCAAAACCAAAGCGGCTATGGATCAGATATAACCTGCAAGACCACCTATTATTAATAAGTCGAGTTTGGGACGTACCTACAAGACCAGTAGAGGATATGATCCAATACCTGAGGAGTAATCAACCGTCAGGAAAAGATTCCGATAGTCCAATCTTGGTGCAAAATCATCGATTACACCATCAGATTCGGCTTCCACGAGTATAGGAAATATACCTGCAATGGACCAATTCATCATTTGATGCAATGCAAGCAGTTCACGCTTTCTTTTCTGCAACCTTAAATTTTCAAGCAATCCTACACAGCCACAACATCTGTTGTGTCAGAAGATGGTTGTGAAAGTAACATCAGATGCTCTTTAGGATCAACCAACATGCATTCCTTGCAAGAGAACATAAAGCAATCGGGAAAAAATAAAGAGCTCAAAAAGAAATATTGTTAAATGGTGTTTATTAGATACTTTAAAGATTTTTACTCTATCTTCAAAATCTTTGAGGCACTTGTAACTGTACCAAGTTTTGGCTTGCAAGTGTAATCCTTAGCTCCAAAATCGGCTCGTCTTGAAGGATCAAGTTGGTTGGACCAAGAAGCATCCCATTTAATGGCTTTAGCAGTGCTGGAACTTGCTTACTGATAAATTAGTTGGTACTGGTATCAAGAATTTATTTTGCTACTCATCATATAATGGTACAGAGACAATTCTCGTTTATACGATAATAAAAAAAGTAGCAACTAATTGTCGTGATCTATTTTACCTGGCTTATGGTATTTGACAACCCAAGACAAAATGACGGTATCAAAACAACTGTATCAATATGGTATATATGTTTTACTTGGCTTATGGTATAGTAGCAACTAATTCTTGATGTGGTTAACCCACTTTTTTATCATAATGTAATAGTTTTTTTGGTTTTGCAGGTACCAAGACTACATCTAAGCAAGTTGTAAAACCAAAGGACAACCAAGACAAGGTATATAGTAGTATATACTAATGCTTGATTCGTCATAAGCATTTTTCCAAATCCGTTGAAGCACGTTTCACTTAGATAGAATTCACCAATTCACCAAAAAAGCAAATACAGTTAAAGAAGAATCTCCCAATTTTTTTAAGATCAAATTTTTTGAATTTTCAACTCCTTTGTGATTTCACATGGCTTCTCTGAATACAAATCAGCAACTATTCAAACCTGAACCTCTGCAGCTAAACGGGGATCCAACAGAGGAGCTTCCAGTACAGAAGAGTGGGGTTCAGGTGAGATACTGTCGTTTTGAACATGACTTTCAACTGGAACAACATTAGCAATTTTGTCAGATACTGAAATCGACTCCTTTCCAGAAAGCTGACGTTGTGACAAAATACTGTCGTTTTGGACATGGTTTCAGCTATAATAGCATAAGCAGTTTTGCCATTTTGCACAACAATGTTAAACTCAGAAACCACAAAAACAGACTCCTTACCAGGCAATTGGGATTCAAGTGAAACACTGTCGTTTTGAACATCAGTTACAACTGGAATAGAATTAGAGACGTTGTCATTTTTCACATCCATGTTAAGCTCAAAAGCTGCAGACATGGAAATAGACTCCTTTTTAGACAATTGGTGTTCAGGTGACTTAGTGTCATTTTTAACATGAGTTAACTCGAATAGCATCAACATTGTTGCCATTTCGCATATCCATCTTAAGCTCAGAATCTGTAGATACAGAAACAGACTCCTTTCCTGTGATATCACATGGCTTGGCTAAAGGCAAATCAACAGTCTTGAATCCGATTCTTCCACATTCAAAACAGGTTGTGAATCTAGGTAGTCGAATTTTTTCGGAAAGAGTGTGTCATCTAAAGTTTTCGTATCACACAAAACATTATCAGAAGCCAGTTTGCCTTCAGAATTTTGTCACATCAGCACTTTTATCAGTAGTCTCTTTTCCATCCTGAAGTTAAAACGAACAACTGATATACTTAATAAAATTACTAATGTTAAGTACAAATTTTAAAAACTTAGTTTAAGAACAGTTAAATCCTATAGAACTCCTCCCGTAAAATATTTATACATGCTATAGTGAATAACCCACCCATTTGTAAAGTCAACATTGGCCAACTAATTCTGCATAACAAAAAATCTAAACGAATTTATATATGTTATTATCATTTAATGGGTTATCATATATTCCTTATATTATAGGTTATGGTTTTTAGTTTAAATATGGTCTGATGATTTTGATTAGAACCTGATTCTATAATTTTAAAAAACAAAATTAAGTCATATTTTACTAATGTTATGAGGATAAAATAGAATGAAAGAGCTGATCTTATAACATGATCCCTTCTAAACAAGATATCACAGGACATGTCAGTTTGATTAGGGGAGGTTTATACCATAGGTTCAAAATCATGGGTGATCAGGATATTGTTTGGCCGCATGTCATGATGCACTATGCAACCTACTCTGCATTCTTCATAAAGCTACCTTAAACCTCGAGCATCCCCCAAAGAAATGTTTTGGCGTGCTGACCATTTCAATGGATCTCAATCACGTCCTGCATAAGTTACAAAATGCCATCAGCAACGAATATTGCATTATTGATCTTATGATTTGATATACTTAACTCGAGAGTTACTATATAGATGAAAATCAAGTGAGCCCCTTGAGCGCTTTCCAGTTTGTGTTGTTTAACAGCAACCGACTGTCCATCTGGAAGTATTTCTCGATGTACTGTAGGAGTGAATTTACCTGCATTTCAGCAAAACATTCAGTGTCTCTTGAACTTGAATCTGATCATAACCGGCGGACTAAAGACAAAACAAAGCACGCAAATTAGTAAAACAAACCAGATGCTGTTACATTGCATACCTCCATTTTATCGGTAAGTTTTATTATAGTTGCAAGTAGATGAAGAAGCTTCTAACTGGAACAACGTTCTTGGGAATAACTATAACAAATAATGTTTCGTTAGACCGAAGAATTGCATCAAAAACAGTGTACCAGATTCACGAATGTACATTTCATAATCAGTTAGAAAAAATTAAGTTTAGTAAGATATGTTATATGCCGATTATAGGAAACTAAATAAAGGTTCGATTTGACTTTTGAGGTCAAATCTACAAATTTTATGTCCAGGATTGATACAGACACTAAATAATCCAACATTGACCTATGATGGTTTCATTTAGTACAATATCGTTATCTAGTTCTTATAAATGCTCTACACAACAAATTCTAATTGAAAACGTTGATGTATCTGTTTGACCTTAAAAGTTAGACTGAAAAAACTAAAAAAATCTAGTTTTTATTCATACCCATCTTGCAGACGTGTGGACCGGACCATAGCCATTGACAACTTCGTACTCGTTGAAGTATTGAGGAACGGACAAGTCCAAGAAGACAAAAAATCCCAATATAAACTTTGGTCTGAAGGTGTTTAGATTGCAGAACTGAAGGAAACTAACACCAACCCCACCTGCGATATGATAGAATTACCCTCCATGTTTAGCAAACGAATTGTTAATAAGCGGGTGGATAGATAATTTTATATATTAGCTGCTTACCTAGGTAAGCAAAGAATAGACAATATAGAGCAGCGATGATAGGTGTTGTATTGAAGCAAAGACTGCCCCAAATTTCCTGCATGATCGCAATATGTTATAACAAGTAAATCCTTTTATTGCCTACATTTAGTTTATTAGGTTAAAAAAGCACTTGCCAAGAACTAAAAAGAAGGTCATGAACCCAGCTGAAATTTGAACAACTCTACGACTGCCAATACGCATCAAAGCCAAAAGATCAGCATTTTCACTATAAAATAAATGAAGTGTATTTTAGTCAATGAGATGTAATTTGAAGTGTAATTGTGGGAAAAGTTGTCTTTCAACTCACATAGATACCGAAACTCCACTTACAGTTCCATACAACAATATGCCAATCCCCTATGAAGTCAAAAATATATTTTAGTTGCTAGTCAAACACACGGCTGTGACTTTTTCTAATATCCTAAATATGTTACCTTTTAATAATTTACAAATAAGAGAAATAAATGAAATTACCTGCCAACCCACACCCCGTCCTAGAATAGATACTGGCAAAGGAGTTGCGCTTGCATACCTTGAAACTGTAATAAAACCGCCTCTGGACTGATAAAACGGTTCAGCACATGTAAACAACGTTAGATAAGATATATAAAGTCGCCACATCAAATGTTGTCTAGAAAATGTGTAGGGACTAATCAACTATCATGGTCTAAAGTGTATGTCTTAGCTTACAACCTAAATAACCATATAAAAATACTTGCTGAAAGCATAAAAATTCAGAAATTAGAATAGGTAAAAGACCAGACCTCTGCAAGAGCTACAAAAGCAACCATCATCATGGCAAAATCTTCGCCAGCATGGAAAATTAGATATTGTTTTCCTCTGACTATTTAAGGACTTTTGCAAGTCTGATCAAATAAGATGCAGGTAATTCAGTTACGGGTGATAAGCAATACAAAATAGAAGCAACAGATATAATCTAAAAAATAAAATAATTAATTAGGGTTTTAACATATACCTACAAAACAAAGAGAAGATAACTAACCTAGGAAGCCATACCTTATGAAGAGAGGAGAGAAAAAAAGAATAGCAATACCTTATAATCCTGCAAAAAATACTTAAAAAAACACATACCATACAGAATAACTATAAAAATTAACATAATTTCATCGTTAGAGTTTTAAGAAGAATATTACCGAATGTTGGGATACCATTAGGGTTAATGGAGGCGTATAAATCTTTTGTTACGTGAGTTTTAAACTTTTGGATAAACATGTTATATATATGTTGATATATTTTTAAAAATAAAAAGATATTTTGTTATATTACGAAAATTTGTTTGAATGAATACATATTTTCTTCATCTGACATATTCAAACGTATATCGTAATAGTAATCTTAAATAAAGAGGTTTAAAAGCATACCTTATATATAGGGGTTTAACATCATGAAACAAAAAAATACAGTAGCTTAATTGGAAAAATCCAAAACAAATAACCAAAGGTCGTGAAAAGGTCGTGGGTTCGAATCTTACAAACCCTTTTAAAGAAAAGCATTTTTGGCAACTTTAACCAGACCCGTCCAAACCTTCAAAACGTGACTTTCAAAACGCAGTTTTCCAAAACTGCGTTTCCAAAACGCGATTTTCAAAAAACTCCTAATTCTTAGCGAAATTTCATGAAATTTGGAGATTTTGTAGGAAAATATCAAATACTATTGGTTTAAAGATGTGACTAGGATATGACTGGATTAAAAAGTGTGGTATCAAACCATAATTATACCCATATAATATATATATATATATATATATATATATATATATATATATATATATATATATATATATATATATATATATATATATATATATATAATATATATATATATATATATATATATATATATATATATATATATATATATATATATATATATATATATATATATATATATATATATATATATATATATATATATATATATATATATATATATATATATATATATATATATATATATATATATATATATATATATATATATATATATATATATATATATATATATATATATATATATATATATTATATTTTCTTGTGGTTTTCACTATTGAACCTTAGAAGAGATAATCTATTCTTTTCCAAAGTCGACCGAGAGCTCCTCTCTCATTCCTCGTGTTGAGTTGTATGCGCACTCGAGCCCATGCACATATACCTATTGGTGTACAACCCTTTCCTCCCAAAATGAAGAAAAAGAAAAAGAACAAAACCGTCCATCAAGCTGATCACGAGCATCGTGCTTTCGACAACTCACAAGAAGCGATGGACAATAGACCATTGATTGAGATTCTCCAATCCAATGTGGATGGGAATGCGGATGCTATAGTCATTCCCGAGATAGCCGCTAATAATTTTGAGCTTTAGACATGCATGATTACTATGGTTTCTTATATCCCCTTCCTAGGGAGACCTATGGATTGAAAGTTTATGGACTTATATTTAATAGTCGTGTGATAGGAACAAACTCGAGATTATGGGATTGCACACAATACGTAAAAAGTTAATTTAATTAATAAATATATTCATTATATTTATTAAATTATTTAATAAAAATATTTATGTATTTATTAAATTTTACCGAGCAAGTAACTATTTAACTTTAACGATCGTTAATTAATTAATAGTTAAGTTATAACGAGCGTTAAATTAACATATAGTATGTAAACAAAAGGAAAGAAGGACGAAAGGTTCCAGAACACCCCACAAGGGGTGTTCGACCGTAGGTTATAGCAAGGGGGGGGGGAAGCAAAAGTTGCCTTATATTTAAATACACCTCCTAATCCCTCATAATCAACACAACGTAAAATCATTCTCCTCCTTTCTCTTTGGTTCGATCGCAAGAACACACCAACAAAGGGTTTCAGTTGTTTTTTCTTGGTTGATCGATTGTATACATAATCTAGTCCTAGCCCTTCTCTAGGGTTGTTGGGTAGATTAATTACAAGCGTTATAGCTCGGTTTTCACGTGCTAGAATCACGGTTAACTCGTTGTATTATGTGTGTACAAGATCGTAATATAGTCTTACTTTAGACTATATCTTGGTATATACGGTATTATCCCGAATTGGTGATTCGTTCTTCGTCTTGTTGAATTGCTTTAGAGTAAAGGTATGTAACCCTAATTCGATTAACTATAACTGTGTTATTAATTATAATCTTGTCAAATCGCTTCCGCTATATGTGCTTTGATCTCGTTTAGTGTTTTATAGAATTGTTATGATATTAATAAACCTTCAGTGGCACAGAGAGCCGTTTTAACATGTTATAATTATCAAAAATCTAAAGTTTTTTTTAACTATAGTTGTTTTGAGTTAAAACTACATGTTTTTTAAGTTTTCATAAATTAGGGTTTTGTTTTTTTAAAACTTAGGGTTTTGACTCTATTTTTTAATAAAAAATAAATTTGAAACCCTAAATTACATGTGGGATAATTTTAAATTAAATTGCATGATTAATTGTTATGTCATGTATGGTTACGATCCGTAGAGATTTAATTGTTAAGATTTATGAGGAATCCATGATTACGTGCATGTGTTCATGGATCATAAAATTATATGTTTATATGATTTTATGTGCTATGTCATTATTTAATTCAATAAATCTAGAATTAGAGAAAACTTTTATATAGAGATATAAAGACCTAGATTTGATGATTATTGAATAAATCGTATGCATGTGGCTATTTGATTTATTTGTTGCACATATAAATTGTTATTATGTGTAGTTTTTTTACTTGTTTATATAAGATTGTTGAATTGTTGTAAACAAAGGTTTTTTTTAAAAAGAAATAATATAGACTAAATCATATTAAAAATAATGATTTGTTAGAGATTTAAATTACATAAGATTACGTTGATTGATGAATTGCAATAACAATCTAACACCCTACTCAATTTTGACAAACTATAAAGTGGGTTTAACACACCGCTGGTCATGTACCCGGTTAAGGAAGGAGGTGTTATGCCATTAGTCGTTGACCAAATTCCCGGCTCGCCTGTGCGTCAAATTGAAATTACCTACGATTATTAATTAAATTATACCTTAAGGATGATTTACCACAAATTCACATCCGAACCACAATGAATAAGGGTATTGCTTTGTGCGTAGCCGAGTTCTAGCAAAAGTACATTGTGATAAGTTGTGGGTAAATTTTTTAATTGGCTTAACCAATACCGCAACATAATATATGAAGATATTTAATCTCATGAAAATTTTACTAAATGTTTTATTAAACTTATGCTATGGAGATTGTATGCATGCTTCTCCATACATTGATTTTGAAATCAAAATTTATACCCTTAATATTTAAGTCGAATGTTCCTAATTGACGAACACTTGAAATTACTTCGTCATCAAATGAGATTTTTGGATCATGTTGTGATGGAGAGAAAACCATTTGTAGAATGAGAATTCGTATGATGGTTTTACGTTACTCATATTAGACGACTTAATTAAGTTACTTAGTGAGATCTGGAAACTTAATGCATTCAGAAGGGATGAAACATGTTTACAATGCAAAACGTTTTTGGCAATGTAAATCCCTTCAATATTTAGAAATTGAAAATTGTTTTTCAATTGAATTGTTCGACAAGTCGTTGTGTTGAGTACATTCATTACTAGCAGATCAACTAATGTAATGGATCTATGTCAATATACTTCTAGAATTTAAGGAAAATAATATGGTTTTTATACCAGGGTAATCTTATTTTCTTGAAAGTATTTGGTCATCGAAAATACTAATATTTGAACTTATTTATGTAGAAATGACTCAACCCACCAATAACACTATAAGTTCTGCGTTCAAAGCTTTCTTAGAACGACCTAAACTTACTGGCCCAAACTTCAATGATAGGTACCGCTCGCTAAGAATTGTCTTGAGAGCAGCGTGTACTATCGATATCTTGACTACCCCCTATCCGGAGGATCTTGCTGAAGGAGCATCTGATGCGCAAAGGCTTGAACCCACTTCTTATGTTAAAAAGTACTCTGAGGTGGCTTGCTTAATGTTAGGAAAAATGGATCCTGCACTTCAACGAAAGTATGAGCTATATTCACCAAAGTGAATTCTTGATGAGCTCAAGGATATGTCCGAAAAGCCGCAAGCTGTGGAGACCTACGACTTGGTAGGTGCTTTGCATAGCTGCAAGCAAGCTCCAAGAAAGTCCGTAAGTGCCCATTATTTGGAGATGAGGGGTTATATGGAGCAACTCATTGCACTAGGACAACCCTATGATCATAATATGGCTATTAACTTGATCAATAGGTCCCTTAACAAGGACGTAAATGATTTCGTTAGAAACTATAATATGCATTGCACGGGGAAGACGGTTAATGATTTACATGCAATGCTCATTGACTATGAAAAGGGGTTAAAAGAAAAGGCATCTACCGCTACGCCTTCTGTACTAACCATACAAAAGGGTAGAGTGAGTAAGCCAAAACCGCAAGCCAACATGAAGAAAGGCAAAGGCAAGGGTAATAAGGGCAAACAAGTTGCAACCTATTCGAAACCTAAGCAAAAATTTGTCAAGAAGAGTCACTCTCAAAAGGATGAGACTTGTCACCATTTCAAGACAAGTGGTCACTGGAAGAGGAATTTCCCTCTTTACCTCGAAGAATTGCGAGAAATAAATAAGAAGTCTGAGTAGAGCACTGCAGCTTTAGGTACTTTATTTATGATACGGGATGCGTTATTAACATTTGTAATACACTACAGGGATTTAATCTGGAAAGGAAGCTTTCCTATGGGGAACAATACCAGCAAGTGGGCAATGGCGCACAAGCAGCGGTTGAAGCAATAAGAACTTTTGATCTAGTTTTACCTTCGGGTTTAGTTCTGGGATTAAATGATTGTCATTATGCACCTACAATTGTTAGGGGTGTCATTTCCTTTTTTTGATTGTTAAATAATGGATTCGTTCACACGATTGATAATAATGGAATTTCTGTTTGAAAAAAATGGTATTTTCTATTTTAATACAATTTCTGTGAATGGTGTATTTAAAATAGACATGCATGATAATGAATCCAAGAACGATAAATTTGTACTTAGCATGAGTAAGAAGAGAAAGTTTGACAAGAACTCTTCTTATCTTTGGCATTATAGACTTGTCCATATTGGGAAGACTCGTATACAAAAGCTTCAACGTGAAGGTCTTTTGGAAAATATCAACGATGAATCATTTGATAAATGTGAGTCTTGTATCTCTGGAAAGATGACCAAGAAACCTTTTAATAGCAATATTGAAAGGGCTACTGATCTACTTGGACTTATACATACTGATATGTGTGTTGACGACTTAGACATGCTTCAAGGAAAGGTGCTAGATATTATAACCGTTATGGTTATGTTTATTTACTTAAGCATAAACATGAGGTACTTGAAACATTCAAAGTGTTTAAAGCAGAAGTAGAACAGCAATTAGGGAAGAAGATTAAAGATCTTCGTTCTGATAGAGGTGGTGAATATTTAAGTCAAGAGTTTATAGATTATCTAAGTGAGAATGGAATTGTTTAGCATCCTACTTGTCCCTATAGTCCACAACAAAATGGTTTATCTGAAAGGAGAAATCATATTATTGGATATGGTATGATCTATGTTTAATCTTACAACTTTACCTTTATCCTTTTGGGATTATGCTTTAGAATCTGTTGTTCGCATTTTAAATATGGTTCCTACAAAGAAGGTCGATAAGACACCATATGAACTATGGCATGGCAAGAATCCATATTTGTCTTATTTAAAGGTCTGGGGTTGCGAGGCGTATGTGAAACGTGACTCGAGTGACAAACTCCAACAACGATCTATAAAATGTATGTTTGTAGGATACCCTAAGGAAACTATGGGTTACTACTTTTATTATTCACCTGAGAACAAAGTGATTGTTGCTAGGTATGAACACTTCTTTGAATCTGATCTTGTTAATCAAGAATTCAGTGGGATAAATTATGATCTTGAGGAGAGTCATATAGATACATTACCTTCTGAAAACACCAGCGATGTAATTCCTGTAGAACCAGAAAGTCTGGTGGTTCCACCAGAATTAGTTCCTCTGCGTAGATCTGCAAGGATTAAAAACGCAAATAGGAATATGTGTCTTAACATAGAGGATGATGATGAGTTAGGGGATCTTGGTGAACCCGCTAATTATAAATCCGCCATACTTAATCCTGAGAAGGATAAGTGGATGGTTGCTATGGATGAGGAAATAAAATACACGAAAGTAAATGATGTTTGGATTCTTGTAGAACCACCACCGAATGCTAAAGTAGTGAGACATAAGTGGTTATACAAGAAGAAAAACGACATGGACAGAAAAGTACAATCCAATAAAGCTCGTTTAGTAGCTAAAGGTTTTACTCAAACTTTTGGCGTAGACTACAATGATACATTTCTCCTATAGCTGACTTAAGAGCTATTAGGATTCTCATAGCTATAGGAGCATACTATGACTATGAGATATGGCAAATGGATGTTAAAACTGACTTTTTGAACGATTGCTTAGATGAAGACATTTATATGCAGAAACAAGAAGGGTATGTTGATCCTGAAAATCCAGGACATGTGTGCAAACTTAAAAAGGTCCATTTATGGTTTGAATCAAGCATCACGTCAATGGAATAAAAGATTTGACGAAGAAATAAAAAAGTTTAGATTTATTCAGAATCGTGATGAGCCATGTGTATATCGCAAAGCTAGTGGGAGTGATGTAGTATTCCTAGCCCTATATGTTGATGACATATTAATAATGGGAAGTAACATTCCAAGACTTAACGCTGTTAAGCAGTATCTTGGTAAATGTTTTTCTATGAAGGATTTAGGAGAAGCTGCATACATTCTGGCAATTAAGATCTATCGAGATAGGAAAAGATGGTTAATTGGTCTATGTCAAGATGCTTATATAGATAAGATTTTGATGAAGTATAATATGCATAATTCCAAGAAAGGTTTTCAACCGATGGAAGTTAAGCATAATCTGAGTCATGAGATGGATGCATCAACTCCTGAAGAGGAGGCATACATGCAGAAAGTGCCTTATGCTTCGGCTGTAGGATTTATAATGTATGTTGTTAGATGCACAAGGCCTGATGTGACGTTTGCTCAGAACTTGGTCAGTTATACTAAGAGAATCCAGGGAAGCTCCACTAGACTGCTGTTAAACATATTCTAAAGTATATGAGGAGTACTAAAGATATGTTTTTGGTAAATGGAGGGAAACCAGACAAAGAACTGAATGTTACAGGTTTTTGTGATGTGTCCTGGCAATGTGATAAAGACGATACGAAGTCTCAGATGGATTACATTTTTGTTATCAATGGAGGAGTAGTTGACTGGAAGAGAAAGAAACAGACAACGATTGCAATGCATGCTACTTCATTTGAGTACATGACTGATTTAGAAGCTGCAATGGAAGCTGTTTGGATTAGGAAGTTTATTGAAGATCTTGGAGTGATGCCTTCAATTAAAGAACCTATAGATATGTATTGTGACAATTCTGCACCAATAATATTTTCCGATGACCCTGGAGTCATAAAAGGCGCCATACACTTTATGCGTAGACATCACTACGTTCGAGAACAAGTTAAAGCTCGGGAAATCAAATTAATAAAAGTTCACACAGATGATAACGTAGATAATCCTTTAACTAAGGCTTTGTCTAGACCAAAGGTGGTTAAGCATGCTAATAAGTGTGAAAACACTTATCCTTTTACCACTAAACGTGTATTTAATGTCGTAAAAGGCAGAATTATGTGTGGTTTGTGTTTTTATTGTGTTTTAGGACAAAAATATGAAAAAGGAAGAAAACCTGGGCTTTCACGGGCTTTTATCGAAGAAAAAGACAAAAGACGAAGTCAAAAGATCAAAAGTGCAAGAAGAACGAAAGTCAAAGGCCTATTCTGAAGATTTATCGAGGAAAAAGTCTAAAGACGGAAGTTTAACGAAGTCGAAGAACCATGTCTACTAAAATAATAAAATTAGAAGACAAGTTCAAGTCATCGTTCGACTAATCCTGAGGAAAAGTCGAGAAAGTCGGGTTATTTTAAAAGACGAGAAGACAAGAGAAAAGAAGGAGGAAAGAACACACTCCCCTCCTCCTATAAATACCCTCCTAATGGTTCATTAGGAGGTGTTAGTTAGTTAATTGTCATTTTTTAGTTTTGAGTTTTTAAGTTACTTTCTCTCTCTAGAATTTTCTCTCTCTAGTTTTTCTTAATCTTTCATTTTAAATCTTGTATTTTGGATCTTAATCTTCAATTTAATCAAGCTTATTTTATATCTCTCATTCTACCTTTCTTAATCTTGTGGTGATTTAATTAATCATGTAGTTTTCTTAATCAAGTTGATTGTGTGATTGATTTGTTTATGTGATTGATCTTATGGTTTTGATGCGGTGGATATTTTAGCTTATTGAGATTGTTTATTTATTAGTGTTTGGATTATTTTTTGTTAAGTTGATTTGGTAGATTAATAGTTTTAATTAAAAAGTTGATTTTAATATTTTGATTATTTTGTGTTTTTAAAGTTTTTAATTTGTGGCTTATTTAGTTTTTCTTAAAATTAATTTGGTTAAAGTTTTGGTCAAGTGCTTATTTGGTTTTGCTTATTTGTGGCTTAATTTGGTTACTGTATCTGCACTGTTAAATTCGTGTTTGGCTATCTTCGGAAAAGGGTTTATTATTCCGAAGATAGCACTATATTCCGAAGATCTTTTACCTGAAAACTTGATTATTCCGAAGATATCCACACTAATCCGAAGAAAGTTGATATTCTAAAATAGAGTTTATCCGATTGAATTCCGAGCTTAATCAATTTGTCCAAAAATCCTTACTTATCCGAAATAACCACTTATTCCGAAAAACTTCTTTTCTGAAAATCTATTTATTCCGAAAAAACCTCTAAAACCCGAGATTTCTTGTTTATCCGAAATAGAAGTTATTCCGAAATTACCCCTTATTCCGAAGAAGCAGTTCTTTCCCGAAAACACTTCATGTCCCTCAACCCGACCTTCGTACGAAGGAGGAGCTTCGTCAACCAACAATGAATGGACGTGGAGGACCGATTGCGCCGATGCAAATCACGGCTCCTGAATTTTCATTGAAGCATCACATGATCCAACAAGTTCAAAACGCTTGTCCGTTTCGCGGATTACCGGATGATGATGCCAACAAACACCTCGATAAATTCATAATCGTCACTCAAAGCATCAAATTGCCCGATGTTTCCATGGATTTTCTTTGCCTTCATCTTTTTCCACACACTTTATCCCATCATGCTAAAAAATGATTTGATCGTCTTCCCAAAACTCAATTCATGCATGGGATGAAATGACTCAAAAAAATTTGTCGCGCTACTTTCCACCATCCATGGTCACTAGTCTTCGCAATCAAATCAGTGGTTTCACTCAAGAACCTGATGAGTCGCTTTTCGATGTTTGGGAACGTTATAATGTCTTGATCGGTCGTTGTCCTAACCATATTATGCTCCCCGTCACTTTGATTGATACTTTCTAAAATGGTTGTTAGAAATACGTTTTAACGTATATTAGAAGTATCAGTCACTCCACAATATTATTAATGTTGTAATAGCTCGTAGTTAATGAGTACTTATTTAGTTAAGTAAGAAACCGACCCATGGGCTTGTCATGGGTCGGCCCAAGCCCAATAGTGGCCTTGGATATAAATACCCCTTTCCACCATGGAAAGGGGTTGGTTGTTGATTTTCCATTTTATCATTTGAATAAAAACACATAGTTCTCTCTCACTTTCTCTCACTAGTTTCTCTCTCTAGAAATCTTCAACCCACTTCATAGATTCATAGATTATCAAAATTCTACATTTGGTATCAAGAGCCATGGGGTGATTTAAGGTAAGGATTAGTGTTGTTTTTTAGTTCTTAAGGGTATTAGTGATTTTTTAGAAAAAATCAACCTTGAATCTTGTATTTTTTGGTGTTTTTGTTGTTGGGATTAGTAGATAAGTGTTGAGCTTAGCTTATTTTGGTAGAAATCACAAACTTTTGTGGTTTTTGATCAAAAATCGGGTTTAAAATCGTTCGAAGGTTGCTTTTTTTTGGTCTCGAAGTGTTTTTTCCAGGTTTATTCCGAACAGCCAAAAATTCCGAACAACCAATCATTCAGAATTGCCAAACATTCCGAATAGCCAACATATTCCGAATAGCCAAAATATTCCGTGTAGCCAAACATTCCGAATAGCATCTCATTCCGGATAGGAGATCATTCCGCATAAGGTTTATTCCGAGTAAGGGATTATTCCGGATAGTGTATTATTCCGAATAGGGGTTTATTCCGAGTAGGGTATTATTCCGAGTAGGGTGTTATTCCGAGTAGGGTATTATTCCGAGTAGGGTATTATTCCGAGTAGGGTATTATTCCGAATAGGGTAGTATTCCGTATAGGGCTATATTCCGAATAGGGGTAGTATTCCGAATAGGGTTGGATTCCGAATAGGGTATTATTCCGGATAGGGTATTATTCCGAATAGGGTTTTTTCGACGATTTTTATTGGATTTAATCTTGGCTTCTTACACTCTTTACTTCAACAACACAACACAATTCATAACCTTACTTCACTGCTCGATCAACCGATAATCTATGTTTCTTTAAAGTGATCAAAATGAATCCGAATTCATTAATGCCTCAAATGACATCACTTACGGACATTTCCGTCATCACGGGAACGGATAATCGCCCTCCAATGCTCATTAAAGACGTCTTTGAAGCATGGCAAGGCCGTATGATGTCATACATTAAGGGAAAACCGACATATGGGAGGCTTATGGTCAAGTCAATTCTAAATGGTCCACTTGATTATGGTACCATTGTGGTTAACAATGTGACTCGACCACGGGAGTTTGAAGAACTTACACCAGCCCAACAACTTG